>CM065817.1:100357230-100957230 GCA_033398695.1 Orobanche coerulescens | reverse complement strand
GAACGCTAAATTCGGGTATATCAACCGAACACAATGATAATATGATCAAGGGCATAACCATATCACGAATCATAGATTCTCAGAACATTTCATATACACGAAATGCATAATAATCACAAGAATTCAACCATCATTATAACCAAGCAAGATAACTTGCCTCAATTCCGTAGATGAATAATCCTTCTTTGAATGATCAAACGAACGGTATCCATCTAACAATACTCACGTGAACAAGCAACCTTTAATGAAATGTAATTTATTCAACAACACATTCGTACGATAACGGTATCATTACATAAAAACAATATTCGTAAATTTACTTGAATAGATCAATTATCCTAGTGATCATTTTAATGTTCCAATTACAAATCATCATATAACATGTTTACTCTGTTCATTTACCTATTCTAGCATTAATGTCAAACACTAGGAGTCCAGATTTTTACCAATGTAACATTGTGAAAACATCTTTTCAAATCATCGGCACTTCCGATTATGATATAAGTATGTGTTTAATTACGTTCTTCAATATTTTACCAACGATTACACTAAAATCGATTCCTATATGAAAGCATAAGTTTAAGTTTCTAGTAACTAAGAACATCATCTTAATTTACGTCTCTTAACACACACGGATTAATGAAATGGAATTTGGCTACTCATCTACCGCATTTGTATCACCATATTCACTACAATCATCCTAAGAACATTATCAACATATTAATGTAGTGATTAACACCTCCTTAAGTTATCAACGAAATCGATTAACTTGAACATATGAAGATTACAACTGCCTTCTATCAAAATCCATTGTTTTACTTTTGAAGAAGTTATTAAAAACCTAGTTATATCATTGGATACTTGGAATTCTAAATATAACTTCATCCCATCTTGTGAAAATTATCTTCAAAGGGTTAACATAATTCTTCCAACAATTTATCACGAAGGTATCGGTTTTAGAGGGCCAAAAATATGGTTCCATATTACCTTTCAAGAATCAATTGAATGTTCAAGACAAGATTAGTATCTACCATATCTAATCATTAAGGATTTCATTCCTAACATGTTCTTAGTGTTGAGACTATAATCAACTTCCGATTATCATGTTATTAACCAGGTTTTATCTATCATTATCAACATAACCATATTATGAAGTTATCATACATCAAGAAGTAATACTAATACCCCTAATGTTGATCTTCACTTAGTTTGAGCATGATTCAATTAATTTATCATGTTTATACTAGCTTAAACTAACATTATGTGAAGTATTTATATACTAACATCATCATAAGCATATATTTAATATGAGTTAATGAAAAACCAACCTCAAAATTAAGAACAACACCAACACTTCAAAGGACACACTTCAATCTCCTAATCTCCAAGTCACAAACCAAGTGCTGAAGCTCCAACACAAGATAGAGGGGCTAGAAATTGATTTGGCAGGGTGGGGAATCGTTTTCTTAGAGGGAAGGTTGAATGGGTCGAGCAGGAAAATGAATGGCAAGTCATATTTTTAGAATCTGAACTCAGCATTACGTACGTTAAAGAGAGGGGTTAACGTACGTTAAGGCCCTTACGTACGTAATATCATGAACATTACGTACGTAATCGATTTATCAGATCTTACTGACTTGAAATACACAAATCGTTACGTACGTAAATATATAACTATTACATACGTAATAGCCATTGACTTGGCTGTCGCGATTGACTCCCGACCACCTACCCACGTTCGGTCCCACCCGCCGAAAGGCGGGCTGCTGATGGATACCCTGCATTACGTACGTTAACATATGAATGTTACGTACGTAAGTCTACATACATAGCGTATGTAAAGAAGATAGGCTAACGTACGTTAAGTTCTATAACAAGCAGAAATGGAATTCTCCCAATATCACCCAACAATTAATATAGTATGAATGACCATGATTCCAACTTAACATAATTCGTCGATATTCTTGCTACAACAATGCAGATATGGTGCGAAAATACTTGGTTTAAATCAGAAAATACAATAGTAAAGGCGAGGGTATTACACCAGTAGACCGATTAGGTTTTTCTATTAATACATACAACTCAATCTCAAAACATACCCATGTATGGGTCAAAATACAACACGCTTCCGTACAACAGAGAAAAAAATACTGCAGCGGAAATAACTACAACAAAACCAATACAACAGCGTACGGGTCCACATGTAATTAGTATATATCATCATTCAACATCCTTCGTACCAACCCTGTGTCATGCTCCCCAAGGCCCTGCACGTACCTGAATGCAATACAGACATCCACCCCCCGATTACTCGAGGGTTAACAAAATTCCACTATTTTGCTAGTGCAACTACAAAGTGCAAAAACGAGTCATACAAATCATATTCCAAGAATAATAATAACTAGGAATCCTCAAAGATTCAAACATAACAAAAAATACTTCCTGAGGCAAGAGTTTGAGTAAAACGTTCCAAGTTTGAAAGATCACCAATCAAGAGAACAACTTATAAAATGTTTTAAAATGCCCTCGGGAGTTTTCGCGGAATACAATTTAGGATTAACGAATCCATCTCTTCTCAAAGAATCGAAAGGGGGTTACAGCCCAAAGATTTACATTCTCAAATAAAAACCAACAACAATTCACAGGGTTCAAAGCCCACGTCACGTGTCCTCGACGGACATGAAGTCAGTAGAATATAACCACCTAAGATATGAAATCTCGGTAATACATCCAAGGTACTCGACCTGGCGAAACACATCCAAAATCATATACATAACACCGTGATCCCATGCCATGTCATCTCACAGTTGGATCAATCACTTGTTGTCTCCTGACCACATGATCGCATGCCATGTGTCACCGTAGGTATTCCTATGCGCTCACGGTTGGATCAATCACTTATTGCATCCCGACCACATGATCACAAGCCATGTGTCACTGTAGTTTTTCTTAGGCTCTCACGGTTGGATCAATACTTGTTGCATCCTGGCCACATGATCACAAACCATGTGTCACCGTAGACCCCGTCCATGTCCACACATTCACACACATAACAAAGTACAACAAGGATATCCAAACAATTCACCTAGAGGCAACAAACACTTAGCACGACACAAACGTCAAACCACAACGCACCAAAATGAGGTATATATGTACACACGCATTATCATGCTCAACATCAACACCAAACATATCCATAGGATTCACTTAATCACTTACGAAACACACCAATCACAAAATACACACAGGTTTTGAAAGAGAGCCTTTAATGAGGCTAAACCGAATCTTTTGAGAGTTCATATCAAACAACCAAACAAACACACCAAGACGATCACCAATCATCCTATACACAAAGAAAGAAATGTATGGACAAGGTACTTACCTCGAATAATCACAAACGCGGAGAATCGACCGAAGTAGGATGGCACGAACCGACTATGAACCCGCCGACTCCGCCGAACGCCAACTCACGACAATAAACTACGAACGGAAATTACAACAATGAAAATGAATTCCATAGCATGACCCAAAGCCGCTGACTTAAAGGAATAAATGACGAAAGTTCAAGGGTTTCCCCCAAAATGGCCAAGAACGCGAATCGACTTGGCAACAACATGAAAATGAACTTCCAAACCGAAATATAGATATATAATCCATAAGATATGTTTAACAACATCATTTAACAACAATCGATTCATCACAATCGGGTGGAAAACAAAATCAATAACAAAACTCCCAAAAAGGTCAACTCTAGGGAATCAAGAAGAATACGTCGATTCGACGAAGAACAATGGATTAGATGATGTTATAATCACCTAGGATACTCCAAAACACCTTTGGATGGAACAAAATCGATCTTGATCACGAACCCTAGTCGCCCACGACTCACACCCGCGGAGAGTAGAGGAAAAGAAGTGGAAATGGTGAAAAACAACTGCTTTCCATTATATATACTGGACAGCTTAGTGTGCGCTAATCTTCACTGATTAGCATGCGCTATCGAAGCATCAAAAACAAATGTTCAGCCAAGACTTACAGTTAGCGTGCGCTAACCACAATAGTTTAGCGTGCACTAACGAGACCTCCAGACCCGGTCTAGTAGCTTATGGAATGCCTCGAACTACCAGTTATCATGTGCTAACTACTGCACCTTAGCGCGTGCTAACCACCCGGATGTAGCAACAGTACTCTCAAAAATGGGTACGACGACGGACTTCTCCGACAGAATCTTCAAGTTCAAGATACATACGGAAAGCCCCAGAATATGATCATACTAAGAGCCTGAGCTCTAATAAAACTCACACGCAACCATGAAAAGGGTCGAAACAACAAATACAAAGGCGGATACCCACAAATTTGGGAAATTACAAAATGGCCCAAAATGCCCGAAAATCACGATACGTGATCGAATAACCCAACCAACGTTCACAACACATCTAACAAAGTTAAACAGACTTTGAAGGAACACGAAACAGTATTTTCGAACAAGATTCGCAAGGATCGAACTCAGTGCGAAAAAGTCGCTTAAGAATACGGAACTCAACAAAATGACAATGAAACGAACTCCGATTACAAAAAGTGCAGAATTAATCATTCTCATAATGATGAAACGGTCACACGCGAGCAATATACCAGGAAAACCTCAACGAGATACCTAAGAACCGCGTAACTTACGCCCCTCGGCGAAACGTTACAAGAAACGCAAAGAAACATACAACGTGAAATCACGCTCAACAAAAACCATCACAATGTCACAGGCAGAGACATAATAAAACCAAAAAGTGTCGAGTGTCATCAAACAGATAGCACAATCAAGTCAATTATCTGAACAATCACAAAACAGGAGGTACCTATTACAAGAAAACAGGCACAATCAAGAAAATAGAAAGTAAACACCAAACGATACGCAAGGACAACCACAAACAATTCGGACTATGCCGTAATTCTCAAAACCTACATTAGGCATCTCTGTTTACTTTCGGAGCAGAGATGGAAAATCGATCCCCAAACCTCTCAGCTATCGTTTCGCAATGCACGACTCAGTGATCCACCTGGCCGCACTCAAACAGCTGACTAATGGTGAACGACAATTCTTCGCGGTATGGCCCACTCGACTACAGTTATAACATGTCTTCTTGCTGCTCACATTACTCACTACAGGGGTACTACTCCTCTATTCACGCGATCGAGGAACCTTCTTAGGATGACGACACGAAGTCCCAGCCTCATGGGGCCCACTCCCCTGATTTCCTGAAAAGTTCCCAATAGTTTTCTGTTTCTTCGACTTGGACATATGCTCAGTCGATGATACAGATAGCTCATAGTCTAACTCCCTATTCGGATACTCTCTCAAAGAAGTACAAGTGAAACCCGCCATGTACTGATGAATTTCCGGCTTCATTTGCCTAGTAAAATGATAGATCTTATCTTCCTCTATCCTTACCTGATCCTGCACATTACTGAGCTATTTGCTATAATCAATAATAACTTGAGACAGCAGTACATCATGCGGTTTCGCCAAAAATAATTAACTAAACCTCTGGTTTCTGATCGGTTCTGGACAAAACTCATCTCTCATGAAACTTTGGAACTTTGCCCACGTGGCAACACGATCTCGAGGCTTAATAGCCTCCCACCAATTAGCGGCATCCTTGTCAAGAAGATATTGAGCGACAGGCAACATACGTTATTTTGGACAATCAACTACCTCGAATATCTTTCCCAACTGGAAAAGTCAACCATCCCAGCCCAATGCATCTGCAGCACCAGCGAAACGAGGGGGATTCATACGAACCACTTCTCGAAGCCACTTATTTGCGCCAATGTTCTGGGTCACATCTGTATTACGTTGAACTGCTTGAGTCAACTGAGTCATTTGTGTAGCTACCTACTGCAAAATAGTAGCAACACCGATACCAACTCTATAACCGGCAGCATGATCCTGATCACGCGTCTGGTCGTCACGACCACAACCTCTACCCCTCGGCATACTGAATAAGTAACCATTCATCACAACAGAAAATCATAACACATAACACATACCATGATTACTATCGTAAGGCAACACACATACGAAAAATCACAGCAACGATGGCATCATTCGGCGATTACAATGGCTCGAATGATAACCAGCACACAATTTCAAAACATCATGAAACAATCACATATCTACACAATCGTACAAACCCAAGCTCCAACAGCTCGCACGGGTGCGATAACACGTAAATCACCACGAAGCGACAAACATTAAATACCAACATCACACCTCTCACAGAGGGCTGACACAACGAATGCGTGGCGAACGACTCAACTCTCACACCACCAATTCAATCACAACTTAGAGGGACAACACCCTAATGATGCTAACATCATGCACACATTCCCTGACTGCAAACAGGAAATGATAGGTTTAAACAAAAATGAAATCACATTTTGCAAAAATTTGGAAACACTAGTCGATCTTAAGTATCATATTTCGAACAAGTAATACAAACATGAAACATCATTATTGAGACTTAAAAAAATATCTTGCGTTTGATAAAGATGAGGACACCTTTCTTTTAGTTAAAAACTTTCAAAAATATTCGACCATCGGGTCTAAGAAACTTAAATCCAAATTCAAAGGAACTTCTTGAGTCTAGTCTTCGAGGAACTTCATGAACCTTTAATCCAAATCCGAAGGAACTTCATGAGCCTAGTCCTCTAAAAACCTCATAAACCTTAAATCCAAATCCTAAGGAACTTTTGAGCCTAGTCCTCTAGGAACCTCATGAACCTTTAATCCAAATCCGAAGGAACTTCATGAGCATAGTTCTCTAGGAACCTCATGAATCTTAAACGAAATTCAAAGGAACTTCATGATCCTAGTTCTCTAGGAACCTCGTGAACCTTAAATGCAAATCCAATGAAATTTCATGAGCCTAGTCATCTATTAACCTCTTGAACCTTTAATCTAAATCCAAAGGAACTTCATGAGTCCAGTCCTCTAGGAACCTCATGAATCTTAAACGAAATTCAAAGGAACTTCATGATCATAGTCCTCTAGGAACCTCATGAACCTTAAATTCAAATCCAATGGAACTTCCTCAGCCTAGTCCTCTAGGAACCTCATGAACCTTAAATCCAAATTCGAAGGAACTTCATTAGCCTAGTCCTCTAGGAACCTCATGAACCTATAATCCAAATCCGAAGGAACTTCATGAGCCTAGTTCTCTAGGAACCTCATGAACCTTCAATCCAAATTCGAATAAACTTCATGAGCCCAATTCTCTAGGAACTCCATGAACCTTTAATCCAAATCTAAAAAAACTTCATGATCCTAGTCCTCTAAGAACCTCATGAACCTTAAATCCAAGTTCAAAGGAACTTCTTAAGTCTAGTATTCGAGGAACCTCATGAACCTTTAATCCAAATCTGAAGGAACTTCATGAGCCTAGTCCTCTAGGAACCTCATGAACCTTCAATCCAAATTCGAAGAAACTTCATAAGCCTAGTTCTCTAGGAACTCCATGAACCTTTAATCCAAATCCAGAAGAACTTCATGATCCTAGTCCTCGAAGAACCTCATGAACCGTAAATCCAAATTCAAAGGAACTTCTTGAGTCTAGTGTTCGAGGAACCTCATGAACCTTTAATCTAAATCTGAAGGAACTTCATGAGCCTAGTCCTCTAGGAACCTCATGAACCTTAAATCTAAATCCAAAAGAACTTCATGAGTCCAGTCCTCTAGGAACCTCATGAATCTTAAACGAAATTCAAAGGAACTTCATGATCCTAGTTCTATAGGAACCTCGTGAACCTTAAATGCAAATCCAATGAAATTTCATGAGCCTAGTCATCTATTAACCTATTGAACCTTTAATCTAAATCCAAAGGAACTTCATGAGTCCAGTTCTCTAGGAACCTCATGAATCTTAAACGAAATTCAAAGGAACTTCGTGATCCTAGTCCTCTAGGAACCTCATGAACCTTAAATACAAATCCAATGGAACTTCCTCAGCCTAGTCCTCTAGAAACCTTATGAACCTTAAATCCAAATTCGAAGGAACTTCATGAGCCTAGTCCTCCAGGAACCTCATGAACCTTTAATCCAAATCCAAAGGAACTTCTTGAGCCTAGTCCTCTAGGAACTTCATGAAACTTAAATCCAGATTTAATAGAACTTCATGAACCTAGTCCTCTAGGAACCTCATGAATATTAAATCCAAATCCAAATGAACTTCATGAGCCTAGTCCTCTCGGAACCTCAAGGACCTTTAATCCAAATCTAAAGGAACTTCATGAGCCTAGTCCTTTAGGAACTTCATGAAACTTAAATCCAGATTTAATAGAACTTCATGAACCTAGTCCTCTAGGAACCTCATGAATATTAAATCCAAATCCAAATGAACTTCATGAGCCTAGTCCTCTCGGAACCTCAAGGACCTTTAATCCAAATCTAAAGGAACTTCATGAGCCTAGTCCTTTAGGAACTTCATGAAACTTAAATCCAAATTTAATGGAACTTCATGAGCCTAGTCCTCTAGGAACCTCATGAATCTTAAATCCAAATCCAAATGAATTTAATGAGCCTAGTCCTCTAGGAACCTCATGAACCTTTAATCCAAATCTGAAGGAACTTCATGAGCCTAGTCCTCTAGGAACCTCATGAACCTTTAATCCAAATCTAAAGGAACTTCATGAGCCTAGTCCTCTAGGAACTTCATGAAACTTAAATCCAAATTTAATGGAACTTCATGACCCTAGTCCTCTAGAAACCTCATGAATCTTAAATCCAATTCCAAAGGAACTTCATGAGTCCAAATCCTCTAGGAACCACATGAATCTTAAACGAAATTCTAAGGAACTTCATAAAACTTAAATCCAAATTTAATGGAACTTCATGAGCCTAGTCCTCTAGGAACCTCATGAATCTTAAATCCAAATCTAAAGAAACTTCATGAGCCTAGTCCTCTGAAGGAACTTCATGAGCCTAATCCTATAGTAACCTCAAGAACCTTTATTCCAAATCTGAAGAAACTTCATGGTCCTAGTCCTCTAGGAACCTCATGAACCTTTAATCTAAATCCGAAGGAACTTCATGAGCCTAGTCCTCTAGGAACCTCATGAACCTTCAATCCAAATTCGAAGAAACTTCATGAGCCTAGTTCTCTAGGAACTCCATGAACCTTTAATCCAAATCCAGAAGATCTTCATGATCCTAGTCCTCTAAGAACCACATGAACCTTAAATCCAAATTCAAAGGAACTTCATGAGCCTAGTCCTCTAGGAACCTCATGAACCTTCAATCCAAATTCGAATAAACTTCATGAGCCTAGCTCTCTAGGAACTCCATGAACCTTTAATCCAAATCCAGAAGTACTTCATGATCCTAGTCCTCTAAGAACCTCATGAACCTTAAATCCAAATTCAAAGGAACTTCATGAGCCTAGTCCGCTATGAACCTAATGAACCTATAATCCAAATCTAAAGGAACTTCATGAGCCTAGTCCTCTAGGAACTTCATGAAACTTAAATCCAAATATAATGGAACTTCATGAGCCTAGTCCTCTAGGAACCTCATGAATCTTAAATCCAAATCTAAATGAACTTCATGAGCCTAGTCCTCTAGTAACCTCATAAACCTTAAATCCAAATCCAAAGGAACTTCATGAGACTAGTCCCTAGGAACCTCATGAACCTTTAATACAAATCCGAAGGAACTTCATAAGCCTAGTCCTCTACAAACCTCATGAATCTTCAATCCAAATTTGAAGAAACTTCATGAGTCCAAATTCTCTAGGAACCTCATCAATCTTAAACCAAATACAAAGGAACTTCATGATCATAGTCCTCTAGGAACCTCATGAACCTTAAATCCAAATCCAATGGAACTTCCTCAGCCTAGTCCTCTAGGAACCTCATGAACCTTAAATCCAAATTCGAAGGAACTTCATTAGCCTAGTCCTCTAGGAACCTCATGAACCTATAATCCAAATCCGAAGGAACTTCATGAGCCTAGTTCTCTAGGAACCTCATGAACCTTCAATCCAAATTCGAATAAACTTCATGAGCCCAATTCTCTAGGAACTCCATGAACCTTTAATCCAAATCTAAAAAAACTTCATGATCCTAGTCCTCTAAGAACCTCATGAACCTTAAATCCAAGTTCAAAGGAACTTCTTAAGTCTAGTATTCGAGGAACCTCATGAACCTTTAATCCAAATCTGAAGGAACTTCATGATCCTAGTCCTCTAGGAACCTCATGAACCTTCAATCCAAATTCGAAGAAACTTCATAAGCCTAGTTCTCTAGGAACTCCATGAACCTTTAATCCAAATCCAGAAGAACTTCATGATCCTAGTCCTCGAAGAACCTCATGAACCGTAAATCCAAATTCAAAGGAACTTCTTGAGTCTAGTGTTCGAGGAACCTCATGAACCTTTAATCTAAATCTGAAGGAACTTCATGAGCCTAGTCCTCTAGGAACCTCATGAACCTTAAATCTAAATCCAAAGGAACTTCATGAGTCCAGTCCTCTAGGAACCTCATGAATCTTAAACGAAATTCAAAGGAACTTCATGATCCTAGTTCTATAGGAACCTCGTGAACCTTAAATGCAAATCCAATGAAATTTCATGAGCCTAGTCATCTATTAACCTATTGAACCTTTAATCTAAATCCAAAGGAACTTCATGAGTCCAGTTCTCTAGGAACCTCATGAATCTTAAACGAAATTCAAAGGAACTTCGTGATCCTAGTCCTCTAGGAACCTCATGAACCTTAAATACAAATCCAATGGAACTTCCTCAGCCTAGTCCTCTAGAAACCTCATGAACCTTAAATCCAAATTCGAAGGAACTTCATGAGCCTAGTCCTCCAGGAACCTCATGAACCTTTAATCCAAATCCAAAGGAACTTCTTGAGCCTAGTCCTTTAGGAACATCATGAAACTTAAATCCAGATTTAATAGAACTTCATGAACCTAGTCCTCTAGGAACCTCATGAATATTAAATCCAAATCCAAATGAACTTCATGAGCCTAGTCCTCTCGGAACCTCAAGGACCTTTAATCCAAATCTAAAGGAACTTCATGAGCCTAGTCCTTTAGGAACTTCATGAAACTTAAATCCAAATTTAATGGAACTTCATGAGCCTAGTCCTCTAGGAACCTCATGAATCTTAAATCCAAATCCAAATGAATTTAATGAGCCTAGTCCTCTAGGAACCTCATGAACCTTTAATCCAAATCTGAAGGAACTTCATGAGCCTAGTCCTCTAGGAACCTCATGAACCTTTAATCCAAATCTAAAGGAACTTCATGAGCCTAGTCCTCTAGGAACTTCATGAAACTTAAATCCAAATTTAATGGAACTTCATGACCCTAGTCCTCTAGAAACCTCATGAATCTTAAATCCAATTCCAAAGGAACTTCATGAGTCCAGTCCTCTAGGAACCACATGAATCTTAAACGAAATTCTAAGGAACTTCATAAAACTTAAATCCAAATTTAATGGAACTTCATGAGCCTAGTCCTCTAGGAACCTCATGAATCTTAAATCCAAATCTAAAGAAACTTCATGAGCCTAGTCCTCTCAAGGAACTTCATGAGCCTAATCCCAGAGTAACCTCATGAACATCTAATCCAAATCACAACCAAGTTCATGGTCCTATTCCTCTAGGAACCTCATGAACCTTTAATCTAAATCCGAAGGAACTTCATGAGCCTAGTCCTCTAGGAACCTCATGAACCTTCAATCCAAATTCAAGAAACTTCATGAGCCTAGTTCTCTAGGAACTCCATGAACCTTTAATCCAAATCCGTAAGATCTTCATGATCCTAGTCCTCTAAGAACCACATGAACCTTAAATCCAAATTCAAAGGAACTTCATGAGCCTAGTCCTCTAGGAACCTCATGAACCTTAAATCCAAATTCGAATAAACTTCATGAGCCTAGATCTCTAGGAACTACATTAACCTTTAATCCAAATCCAGAAGTACTTCATGATCCTAGTCCTCTAAGAACCTCATGAACCTTAAATCCAAATTCAAAGGAACTTCATGAGCCTAGTCCGCTATGAACCTAATGAACCTATAATCCAAATCTAAAGGAACTTCATGAGCCTAGTCCTCTAGGAACTTCATGAAACTTAAATCCAAATATAATGGAACTTCATGAGCCTAGTCCTCTAGGAACCTCATGAATCTTAAATCCAAATCTAAATGAACTTCATGAGCCTAGTCCTCTAGTAACCTCATAAACCTTAAATCCAAATTCGAAGGAACTTCATGAGATTAGTCCCTAGGAACCTCATGAACCTTTAATACAAATCCGAAGGAACTTCATAAGCCTAGTCCTCTACAAACCTCATGAATCTTCAATCCAAATTTGAAGAAACTTCATGAGTCCAAATTCTCTAGGAACCTCATGAATCTTAAACGAAATTCAAAGGAACTTCATGATCATAGTCCTCTAGGAACCTCATGAACCTTAAATCCAAATCCAATGGAACTTCCTCAGCCTAGTCCTCTAGGAACCTCATGAACCTTAAATCCAAATTCGAAGGAACTTCATTAGCCTAGTCCTCTAGGAACCTCATGAACCTATAATCCAAATCCGAAGGAACTTCATGAGCCTAGTTCTCTAGGAACCTCATGAACCTTCAATCCAAATTCGAATAAACTTCATGAGCCCAATTCTCTAGGAACTCCATGAACCTTTAATCCAAATCTAAAAAAACTTCATGATC
Source organism: Orobanche coerulescens (assembly GCA_033398695.1). Classification (NCBI taxonomy): domain Eukaryota; kingdom Viridiplantae; phylum Streptophyta; class Magnoliopsida; order Lamiales; family Orobanchaceae; genus Orobanche; species Orobanche coerulescens. The sequence continues at coordinate 100,944,501 of CM065817.1, read as the reverse complement.
CTAGTCCTCTAAGAACCTCATGAACCTTAAATCCAAGTTCAAAGGAACTTCTTAAGTCTAGTATTCGAGGAACCTCATGAACCTTTAATCCAAATCTGAAGGAACTTCATGAGCCTAGTCCTCTAGGAACCTCATGAACCTTCAATCCAAATTCGAAGAAACTTCATAAGCCTAGTTCTCTAGGAACTCCATGAACCTTTAATCCAAATCCAGAAGAACTTCATGATCCTAGTCCTCGAAGAACCTCATGAACCGTAAATCCAAATTCAAAGGAACTTCTTGAGTCTAGTGTTCGAGGAACCTCATGAACCTTTAATCTAAATCTGAAGGAACTTCATGAGCCTAGTCCTCTAGGAACCTCATGAACCTTAAATCTAAATCCAAAGGAACTTCATTAGTCCAGTCCTCTAGGAACCTCATGAATCTTAAACGAAATTCAAAGGAACTTCATGATCCTAGTTCTATAGGAACCTCGTGAACCTTAAATGCAAATCCAATGAAATTTCATGAGCCTAGTCATCTATTAACCTATTGAACCTTTAATCTAAATCCAAAGAACTTCATGAGTCCAGTTCTCTAGGAACCTCATGAATCTTAAACGAAATTCAAAGGAACTTCGTGATCCTAGTCCTCTAGGAACCTCATGAACCTTAAATACAAATCCAATGGAACTTCCTCAGCCTAGTCCTCTAGAAACCTCATGAACCTTAAATCCAAATTCGAAGGAACTTCATGAGCCTAGTCCTCCAGGAACCTCATGAACCTTTAATCCAAATCCAAAGGAACTTCTTGAGCCTAGTCCTCTAGGAACTTCATGAAACTTAAATCCAGATTTAATAGAACTTCATGAACCTAGTCCTCTAGGAACCTCATGAATATTAAATCCAAATCCAAATGAACTTCATGAGCCTAGTCCTCTCGGAACCTCAAGGACCTTTAATCCAAATCTAAAGGAACTTCATGAGCCTAGTCCTTTAGGAACTTCATGAAACTTAAATCCAAATTTAATGGAACTTCATGAGCCTAGTCCTCTAGAAACCTCATGAATCTTAAATCCAAATCCAACTGAATTTAATGAGCCTAGTCCTCTAGGAACCTCATGAACCTTTAATCCAAATCTGAAGAAACTTCATGAGCCTAGTCCTCTAGGAACCTCATGAACCTTTAATCCAAATCTAAAGGAACTTCATGAGCCTAGTCCTCTAGGAACTTCATGAAACTTAAATCCAAATTTAATGGAACTTCATGACCCTAGTCCTCTAGAAACCTCATGAATCTTAAATCCAATTCCAAAGGAACTTCATGAGTCCAGTCCTCTAGGAACCACATGAATCTTAAACGAAATTCTAAGGAACTTCATAAAACTTAAATCCAAATTTAATGGAACTTCATGAGCCTAGTCCTCTAGGAACCTCATGAATCTTAAATCCAAATCTAAAGAAACTTCACGAGCCTAGTCCTCTGAAGGAACTTCATGAGCCTAATCCTATAGTAACCTCATGAACCTTTATTCCAAATCTGAAGAAACTTCATGGTCCTAGTCCTCTAGGAACCTCATGAACCTTTAATCTAAATCCGAAGGAACTTCATGAGCCTAGTCCTCTAGGAACCTCATGAACCTTCAATCCAAATTCGAAGAAACTTCATGAGCCTAGTTCTCTAGGAACTCCATGAACCTTTAATCCAAATCCAGAAGATCTTCATGATCCTAGTCCTCTAAGAACCACATGAACCTTAAATCCAAATTCAAAGGAACTTCATGAGCCTAGTCCTCTAGGAACCTCATGAACCTTCAATCCAAATTCGAATAAACTTCATGAGCCTAGCTCTCTAGGAACTCCATGAACCTTTAATCCAAATCCAGAAGTACTTCATGATCCTAGTCCTCTAAGAACCTCATGAACCTTAAATCCAAATTCAAAGGAACTTCATGAGCCTAGTCCGCTATGAACCTAATGAACCTATAATCCAAATCTAAAGGAACTTCATGAGCCTAGTCCTCTAGGAACTTCATGAAACTTAAATCCAAATATAATGGAACTTCATGAGCCTAGTCCTCTAGGAACCTCATGAATCTTAAATCCAAATCTAAATGAACTTCATGAGCCTAGTCCTCTAGTAACCTCATAAACCTTAAATCCAAATCCAAAGGAACTTCATGAGACTAGTCCCTAGGAACCTCATGAACCTTTAATACAAATCCGAAGGAACTTCATAAGCCTAGTCCTCTACAAACCTCATGAATCTTCAATCCAAATTTGAAGAAACTTCATGAGTCCAGTCCTCTAGGAACCTCATGAATCTTAAACGAAATTCAAAGGAACTTCATGATCATAGTCCTCTAGGAACCTCATGAACCTTAAATCCAAATCCAATGGAACTTCCTCAGCCTAGTCCTCTAGGAACCTCATGAACCTTAAATCCAAATTCGAAGGAACTTCATTAGCCTAGTCCTCTAGGAACCTCATGAACCTATAATCCAAATCCGAAGGAACTTCATGAGCCTAGTTCTCTAGGAACCTCATGAACCTTCAATCCAAATTCGAATAAACTTCATGAGCCCAATTCTCTAGGAACTCCATGAACCTTTAATCCAAATCTAAAAAAACTTCATGATCCTAGTCCTCTAAGAACCTCATGAACCTTAAATCCAAGTTCAAAGGAACTTCTTAAGTCTAGTATTCGAGGAACCTCATGAACCTTTAATCCAAATCTGAAGGAACTTCATGAGTCTAGTCCTCTAGGAACCTCATGAACCTTCAATCCAAATTCGAAGAAACTTCATAAGCCTAGTTCTCTAGGAACTCCATGAACCTTTAATCCAAATCCAGAAGAACTTCATGATCCTAGTCCTCGAAGAACCTCATGAACCGTAAATCCAAATTCAAAGGCACTTCTTGAGTCTAGTGTTCGAGGAACCTCATGAACCTTTAATCTAAATCTGAAGGAACTTCATGAGCCTAGTCCTCTAGGAACCTCATGAACCTTAAATCTAAATCCAAAGGAACTTCATGAGTCCAGTCCTCTAGGAACCTCATGAATCTTAAACGAAATTCAAAGGAACTTCATGATCCTAGTTCTATAGGAACCTCGTGAACCTTAAATGCAAATCCAATGAAATTTCATGAGCCTAGTCATCTATTAACCTATTGAACCTTTAATCTAAATCCAAAGGAACTTCATGAGTCCAGTTCTCTAGGAACCTCATGAATCTTAAACGAAATTCAAAGGAACTTCGTGATCATAGTCCTCTAGGAACCTCATGAACCTTAAATACAAATCCAATGGAACTTCCTCAGCCTAGTCCTCTAGAAACCTCATGAACCCTAAATCCAAATTCGAAGGAACTTCATGAGCCTAGTCCTCCAGGAACCTCATGAACCTTTAATCCAAATCCAAAGGAACTTCTTGAGCCTAGTCCTCTAGGAACTTCATGAAACTTAAATCCAGATTTAATAGAACTTCATGAACCTAGTCCTCTAGGAACCTCATGAATATTAAATCCAAATCCAAATGAACTTCATGAGCCTAGTCCTCTCGGAACCTCAAGGACCTTTAATCCAAATCTAAAGGAACTTCATGAGCCTAGTCCTTTAGGAACTTCATGAAACTTAAATCCAAATTTAATGGAACTTCATGAGCCTAGTCCTCTAGAAACCTCATGAATCTTAAATCCAAATCCAACTGAATTTAATGAGCCTAGTCCTCTAGGAACCTCATGAACCTTTAATCCAAATCTGAAGAAACTTCATGAGCCTAGTCCTCTAGGAACCTCATGAACCTTTAATCCAAATCTAAAGGAACTTCATGATCCTAGTTCTATAGGAACCTCGTGAACCTTAAATGCAAATCCAATGAAACTTCATGAGCCTAGTCCTCTGAAGGAACTTCATGAGCCTAATCCTATAGTAACCTCATGAACCTTTATTCCAAATCTGAAGAAACTTCATGGTCCTAGTCCTCTAGGAACCTCATGAACCTTTAATCTAAATCCGAAGGAACTTCATGAGCCTAGTCCTCTAGGAACCTCATGAACCTTCAATCCAAATTCGAAGAAACTTCATGAGCCTAGTTCTCTAGGAACTCCATGAACCTTTAATCCAAATCCAGAAGATCTTCATGATCCTAGTCCTCTAAGAACCACATGAACCTTAAATCCAAATTCAAAGGAACTTCATGAGCCTAGTCCTCTAGGAACCTCATGAACCTTCAATCCAAATTCGAATAAACTTCATGAGCCTAGCTCTCTAGGAACTCCATGAACCTTTAATCCAAATCCGTATACTTCATGATCCTAGTCCTCTAAGAACCTCATGAACCTTAAATCCAAATTCAAAGGAACTTCATGAGCCTAGTCCGCTATGAACCTAATGAACCTATAATCCAAATCTAAAGGAACTTCATGAGCCTAGTCCTCTAGGAACTTCATGAAACTTAAATCCAAATATAATGGAACTTCATGAGCCTAGTCCTCTAGGAACCTCATGAATCTTAAATCCAAATCTAAATGAACTTCATGAGCCTAGTCCTCTAGTAACCTCATAAACCTTAAATCCAAATCCAAAGGAACTTCATGAGACTAGTCCCTAGGAACCTCTTGAACCTTTAATACAAATCCAAGGAACTTCATAAGCCTATTCCTCTACAAACCTCATGAATCTTCAATCCAAATTTGAAGAAACTTCATGAGCCTAGTTCTCTAGGAACTCCATTAACCATTAATCTAAATCCAGAAGAACTTCATTATCCTAGTCCTCTAGGAACCTCATGAACCTTAAATCCAAATTCAAAGGAACTTCTTGAGTCTAATCTTCGAGGAACTTCATGAACCTTTAATCCAAATCCGAAGGAACTTCATGAGCCCAGTCCTCTAGAAACCTCATAAACCTTAAATCCAAATCCTAAGGAACTTCATGAGCCTAGTCCTCTAGTAACCTCATGAACCTTTATCCAAATCCGAAGGAACTTCATGAGCCTAGTCCTCTAGGAACCTCATGAACCTTTAATCCAAATTCAAGAAACTTCATGAGCCTAGTTCTCTAGGAACTCCATGAACCTTTAATCCAAATCCGTAAGAACTTCACGATACTAGTCCTCTAAGAACCTCATGAACCTTAAATCCAAATTCAAAGGAACTTGAGTCTAGTCTTCGAGAAACCTCATTAACCTTAAATCCAAATCTGAAGGAACTTCATGAGCCTAGTCCTCTAGGAACCTCATGAACCTTAAATGTAAATCCAGTTGAACTTCATGAGCCTAATTCTCTAAGAACCTCGTGAACCTTAAATGCAAATCCAATGAAATTTCATGAGCCTAGTGCTTTATTAACCTCTTGAACCTTTAATCCAAATCTAAAGGAACTTCATGAGTCTAGTCCTCTAGGAACCTCATGAACCTTAAATCCAAATCTGAAGGAACTTCATGAGCCTAGTCCCTAGGAACCTCATGAACCTTAAATCCAAATCCAAAGGAACTTCATGAGCCTAGTCCCTAGGAACCTCATGAACCTTAAATCCAAATCCGAAGGAACTTCATAAGCCTAGTCCCCTACGACCCTCATGAATCTTCAATCCAAATTCGAAGAAACTTCATGAGACTAGTTCTCTTGGAACTCCATGAACCTTTAATCTAAATCCAGAAGAACTTCATGATCCTAGTCCTCTAGGAACCTTATGAACCTTAAATCCAAATTCAATGGAACTTCTTGAGTCTAGTCTTCGAGGAACTTCATGAACCTTTAATCCAAATCCGAAGGAACTTCGTGAGCCCAGTCCTCTAGAAACCTCATAAACATTGAATCCAAATCCTAAGGAACTTCATGAGCCTAGTCCTCTAGTAACCTCATGAACCTTTAATCCAAATCCGAAGGAACTTCATGAGCCTAGTCCTCTAGGAACCTCATGAACCTTCAATCCAAATTCGAACAAACTTCATGAGCCTAGTTCTCTAGGAACTCAATGAACCTTTAATCCAAATCCAGAAGAACTTCATGATCCTAGTCCTCTAAGAACCTCATGAACCTTAAATCCAAATTCAAAGGAACTTCTTGAGTCTAGTCTTCGAGGAACCTCATGAACCTTTAATCCAAATTTGAAGGAACTTCATGAGCCTAGTCCTCTAGGAACCTCATGAACCTTAAATCAAAATTCGAAGGAACTTCATGAGCCTAATTATCTAGGAACCTCGTGAACCTTAAATGCAAATCCAATGAAATTTCATGTGCCTAGTCCTATATTAACCTCTTGAACCTTTAATCCAAATCCAAAGGAACTTCATGAGTCCAGTCCTCTAGGAACCTCATGAATCTTAAACGAAATTCAAAGGAACTTCATGATCCTTAAATCCAAATTTAATGGAACTTCCTCCGCCTAGTCCTCTAGGAACCTCATGAACCTTAAATCCAAATTCGAAGGAACTTCATGAGCCTAGTCCTCTAGAAACCTCATGAACCTTTAATCCAAATCCAAAGGAACTTCATGAGCCTAGTCCTCTAGGAACTTCATGAAACTTAAATCCAAATTTAATGGAAATTAATGAGCCTAGTCCTCTAGGACCTCATGAATCTTAAATCCAAATCCAAATGAACTTCATGAGCCTAGTCCTCTCGGAACCTCAAGGACCTTTAATCCAAATCTAAAGGAACTTCATGAGCCTAGTCCTTTAGGAACTTCATGAAACTTAAATCCAAATTTAATGGAACTTCATGAGCCTAGTCCTCTAGAAACCTCATGAATCTTAAATCCAAATCCAACTGAATTTAATGAGCCTAGTCCTCTAGGAACCTCATGAACCTTTAATCCAAATCTGAAGAAACTTCATGAGCCTAGTCCTCTAGGAACCTCATGAACCTTTAATCCAAATCTAAAGGAACTTCATGATCCTAGTTCTATAGGAACCTCGTGAACCTTAAATGCAAATCCAATGAAACTTCATGAGCCTAGTCCTCTGAAGGAACTTCATGAGCCTAATCCTATAGTAACCTCATGAACCTTTATTCCAAATCTGAAGAAACTTCATGGTCCTAGTCCTCTAGGAACCTCATGAACCTTTAATCTAAATCCGAAGGAACTTCATGAGCCTAGTCCTCTAGGAACCTCATGAACCTTCAATCCAAATTCGAAGAAACTTCATGAGCCTAGTTCTCTAGGAACTCCATGAACCTTTAATCCAAATCCAGAAGATCTTCATGATCCTAGTCCTCTAAGAACCACATGAACCTTAAATCCAAATTCAAAGGAACTTCATGAGCCTAGTCCTCTAGGAACCTCATGAACCTTCAATCCAAATTCGAATAAACTTCATGAGCCTAGCTCTCTAGGAACTCCATGAACCTTTAATCCAAATCCAGAAGTACTTCATGATCCTAGTCCTCTAAGAACCTCATGAACCTTAAATCCAAATTCAAAGGAACTTCATGAGCCTAGTCCGCTATGAACCTAATGAACCTATAATCCAAATCTAAAGGAACTTCATGAGCCTAGTCCTCTAGGAACTTCATGAAACTTAAATCCAAATATAATGGAACTTCATGAGCCTAGTCCTCTAGGAACCTCATGAATCTTAAATCCAAATCTAAATGAACTTCATGAGCCTAGTCCTCTAGTAACCTCATAAACCTTAAATCCAAATCCAAAGGAACTTCATGAGACTAGTCCCTAGGAACCTCTTGAACCTTTAATACAAATCCGAAGGAACTTCATAAGCCTAGTCCTCTACAAACCTCATGAATCTTCAATCCAAATTTGAAGAAACTTCATGAGCCTAGTTCTCTAGGAACTCCATTAACCATTAATCTAAATCCAGAAGAACTTCATTATCCTAGTCCTCTAGGAACCTCATGAACCTTAAATCCAAATTCAAAGGAACTTCTTGAGTCTAATCTTCGAGGAACTTCATGAACCTTTAATCCAAATCCGAAGGAACTTCATGAGCCCAGTCCTCTAGAAACCTCATAAACCTTAAATCCAAATCCTAAGGAACTTCATGAGCCTAGTCCTCTAGTAACCTCATGAACCTTTTATCCAAATCCGAAGGAACTTCATGAGCCTAGTCCTCTAGGAACCTCATGAACCTTTAATCCAAATTCGAAGAAACTTCATGAGCCTAGTTCTCTAGGAACTCCATGAACCTTTAATCCAAATCCAGAAGAACTTCACGATACTAGTCCTCTAAGAACCTCATGAACCTTAAATCCAAATTCAAAGGAACTTCTTGAGTCTAGTCTTCGAGAAACCTCATGAACATTTAATCCAAATCTGAAGGAACTTCATGAGCCTAGTCCTCTAGGAACCTCATGAACCTTAAATGTAAATCCAGTTGAACTTCATGAGCCTAATTCTCTAAGAACCTCGTGAACCTTAAATGCAAATCCAATGAAATTTCATGAGCCTAGTGCTTTATTAACCTCTTGAACCTTTAATCCAAATCTAAAGGAACTTCATGAGTCTAGTCCTCTAGGAACCTCATGAACCTTAAATCCAAATCTGAAGGAACTTCATGAGCCTAGTCCCTAGGAACCTCATGAACCTTAAATCCAAATCCAAAGGAACTTCATGAGCCTAGTCCCTAGGAACCTCATGAACCTTAAATCCAAATCCGAAGGAACTTCATAAGCCTAGTCCCCTACGACCCTCATGAATCTTCAATCCAAATTCAAGAAACTTCATGAGACTAGTTCTCTTGGAACTCCATGAACCTTTAATCTAAATCCGTAAGAACTTCATGATCCTAGTCCTCTAGGAACCTTATGAACCTTAAATCCAAATTCAATGGAACTTCTTGAGTCTAGTCTTCGAGGAACTTCATGAACCTTTAATCCAAATCCGAAGGAACTTCGTGAGCCCAGTCCTCTAGAAACCTCATAAACATTGAATCCAAATCCTAAGGAACTTCATGAGCCTAGTCCTCTAGTAACCTCATGAACCTTTAATCCAAATCCGAAGGAACTTCATGAGCCTAGTCCTCTAGGAACCTCATGAACCTTCAATCCAAATTCGAACAAACTTCATGAGCCTAGTTCTCTAGGAACTCAATGAACCTTTAATCCAAATCCAGAAGAACTTCATGATCCTAGTCCTCTAAGAACCTCATGAACCTTAAATCCAAATTCAAAGGAACTTCTTGAGTCTAGTCTTCGAGGAACCTCATGAACCTTTAATCCAAATTTGAAGGAACTTCATGAGCCTAGTCCTCTAGGAACCTCATGAACCTTAAATCTAAATTCATTGAACTTCATGAGCCTAATTCTCTAGGAACCTCGTGAACCTTAAATGCAAATCCAATGAAATTTCATGTGCCTAGTCCTATATTAACCTCTTGAACCTTTAATCCAAATCCAAAGGAACTTCATGAGTCCAGTCCTCTAGGAACCTCATGAATCTTAAACGAAATTCAAAGGAACTTCATGATCCTTAAATCCAAATTTAATGGAACTTCCTCCGCCTAGTCCTCTAGGAACCTCATGAACCTTAAATCCAAATTCGAAGGAACTTCATGAGCCTAGTCCTCTAGAAACCTCATGAACCTTTAATCCAAATCCAAAGGAACTTCATGAGCCTAGTCCTCTAGGAACTTCATGAAACTTAAATCCAAATTTAATGGAAATTAATGAGCCTAGTCCTCTAGGACCTCATGAATCTTAAATCCAAATCCAAATGAACTTCATGAGCCTAGTCCTCTCGGAACCTCATGGACCTTTAATCCAAATCTAAAGGAACTTCATGAGCCTAGTCCTTTAGGAACTTCATGAAACTTAAATCCAAATTTAATGGAACTTCATGAGCCTAGTCCTCTAGGAACCTCAGGAATCTTAAATCCAAATCCAAATGAATTTAAAGAGCCTAGTCCTCTAGGAACCTCATGAACCTTTAATCCAAATCTGAAGGAACTTTATGAGCCTAGTCCTCTAGGAACCTCATGAACCTTTAATCCAAATCTAAAGGAACTTCATGATCCTAGTTCTATAGGAACCTCGTGAACCTTAAATGCAAATCCAATGAAATTTCATGAGCCTAGTCATCTATTAACCTATTGAACCTTTAATCTAAATCCAAAGGAACTTCATGAGTCCAGCTCTAGGAACCTCATGAATCTTAAACGAAATTCAAAGGAACTTCATGATCCTAGTCCTCTAGGAACCTCATGAACCTTAAATACAAATCCAATGGAACTTCCTCGGCTAGTCCTCTAGAAACCTCATGAACCTTAAATCCAAATTCGAAGGAACTTCATGAGCCTAGTCCTCCAGGAACCTCATGAACCTTTAATCCAAATCCAAAGGAACTTCATGAGCCTAGTCCTCTAGGAACTTCATGAAACTTAAATCCAGATTTAATAGAACTTCATGAACCTAGTCCTCTAGGAACCTCATGAATCTTAAATCCAAATCCAAATGAACTTCATGAGCCTAGTCCTCTCGGAACCTCAAGGACCTTTAATCCAAATCTAAAGGAACTTCATGAGCCTAGTCCTTTAGGAACTTCATGAAACTTAAATCCAAATTTAATGGAACTTCATGAGCCTAGTCCTCTAGGAACCTCATGAATCTTAAATCCAAATCCAAATGAATTTAATGAGCCTAGTCCTCTAGGAACCTCATGAACCTTTAATCCAAATCTGAAGGAACTTCATGAGCCTAGTCCTCTAGGAACCTCATGAACCTTTAATCCAAATCTAAAGGAACTTCATGAGCCTAGTCCACTAGGAACTTCATGAAACTTAAATCCAAATTTAATGGAACTTCATGACCCTAGTCCTCTAGAAACCTCATGAATCTTAAATCCAATTCCAAAGGAACTTCATGAGTCCAGTCCTCTAGGAACCACATGAATCTTAAACGAAATTCTAAGGAACTTCATGAAACTTAAATCCAAATTTAATGGAACTTCATGAGCCTAGTCCTATAGGAACCTCATGAATCTTAAATCCAAATCTAAAGGAACTTCATGAGCCTAGTCCTCTGAAGGAACTTCATGAGCCTAATCCTATAGTAACCTCATGAACCTTTATTCCAAATCTGAAGAAACTTCATGGTCCTAGTCCTCTAGGAACCTCATGAACCTTTAATCTAAATCCGTAGGAACTTCATGAACCTAGTCCTCTAGGAACCTCATGAACCTTCAATCTAAATTCGAAGAAACTTCATGAGCCTAGTTCTCTAGGAACTCCATGAACCTTTAATCCAAATCCAGAAGAACTTCATGATCCTAGTCCTCTAAGAACCACATGAACCTTAAATCCAAATTCAAAGGAACTTCATGAGCCTAGTCCTCTAGGAACCTCATGAACCTTCAATCCAAATTCGAATAAACTTCATGAGCCTAGTTCTCTAGGAACTCCATGAACCTTTAATCCAAATCCAGAAGAACTTCATGATCCTAGTCCTCTAAGAACCTCATGAACCTTAAATCCAAATTCAAAGGAACTTCATGAGCCTAGTCCGCTATGAACCTAATGAACCTATAATCCAAATCTAAAGGAACTTCATGAGCCTAGTCCTCTAGGAACTTCATGAAACTTAAATCCAAATATAATGGAACTTCATGAGCCTAGTCCTCTAGGAACCTCATGAATCTTAAATCCAAATCTAAATGAACTTCATGAGCCTAGTCCTCTAGTAACCTCATAAACCTTAAATCCAAATCCAAAAGAACTTCATGAGACTAGTCCCTAGGAACCTCATGAACCTTTAATACAAATCCGAAGGAACTTCATAAGCCTAGTCCTCTACAAACCTCATGAATCTTCAATCCAAATTTGAAGAAACTTCATGAGCCTAGTTCTCTAGGAACTCCATGAACCATTAATCTAAATCCAGAAGAACTTCATTATCCTAGTCCTCTACGAACCTCATGAACCTTAAATCCAAATTCAAAGGAACTTCTTGAGTCTAATCTTCGAGGAACTTCATGAACCTTTAATCCAAATCCGAAGGAACTTCATTAGCCCAGTCCTCTAGAAACCTCATAAACCTTAAATCCAAATCCTAAGGAACTTCATGAGCCTAGTCCTCTAGTATCCTCATGAACCTTTAATCCAAATCCGAAGGAACTTCATGAGCCTAGTCCTCTAGGAACCTCATGAACCTTTAATCCAAATTCGAAGAAACTTCATGAGCCTAGTTCTCTAGGAACTCCATGAACCTTTAATCCAAATCCAGAAGAACTTCATGATACTAGTCCTCTAAGAACCTCATGAACCTTAAATCCAAATTCAAAGGAACTTCTTGAGTCTAGTTTTCGAGAAACCTCATGAACATTTAATCCAAATCTGAAGGAACTTCATGAGCCTAGTCCTCTAGGAACCTCATGAACCTTAAATGTAAATCCAGTTGAACTTCATGAGCCTAATTCTCTAAGAACCTCGTGAACCTTAAATGCAAATCCAATGAAATTTCATGAGCCTAGTCCTCTATTAACCTCTTGAACCTTTAATCCAAATCCAAAGGAACTTCATGAGTCTAGTCCTCTAGGAACCTCATGAACCTTAAATCCAAATCCAAAGGAACTTCATGAGCCTAGTCCCTAGGAACCTCATGAACCTTAAATCCAAATCCAAAGGAACTTCATGAGCCTAGTCCCTAGGAACCTCATGAACCTTAAATCCAAATCCGAAAGGAACTTCATAAGCCTAGTCCCCTACGACCCTCATGAATCCTCAATCCAAATTCGAAGAAACTTCATGAGACTAGTTCTCTTGAACTCCATGAACCTTTAATCTAAATCCAGAAGAACTTCATGATCCTAGTCCTCTAGGAACCTTATGAACCTTAAATCCAAATTCAAAGGAACTTCTTGAGTCTAGTCTTCGAGGAACTTCATGAACCTTTAATCCAAATCCGAAGGAACTTCGTGAGCCCAGTCCTCTAGAAACCTCATAAACATTGAATCCAAATCCTAAGGAACTTCATGAGCCTAGTCCTCTAGTAACCTCATGAACCTTTAATCCAAATCCAAAGGAACTTCATGAGTCCAGTCCTCTAGGAACCTCATGAATCTTAAACGAAATTCAAAGGAACTTCATGATCCTTAAATCCAAATTTAATGGAACTTCCTCCGCCTAGTCCTCTAGGAACCTCATGAACCTTAAATCCAAATTCAAGGAACTTCATGAGCCTAGTCCTCTAGAAACCTCATGAACCTTTAATCCAAATCCAAAGGAACTTCATGAGCCTAGTCCTCTAGGAACTTCATGAAACTTAAATCCAAATTTAATGGAAATTAATGAGCCTAGTCCTCTAGGACCTCATGAATCTTAAATCCAAATCCAAATGAACTTCATGAGCCTAGTCCTCTCGGAACCTCATGGACCTTTAATCCAAATCTAAAGGAACTTCATGAGCCTAGTCCTTTAGGAACTTCATGAAACTTAAATCCAAATTTAATGGAACTTCATGAGCCAACTCCTCTAGGAACATCAGAATCTTAAATCCAAATCCAAATGAATTTAAAGAGCCTAGTCCTCTAGGAACCTCATGAACCTTTAATCCAAATCTGAAGGAACTTTATGAGCCTAGTCCTCTAGGAACCTCATGAACCTTTAATCCAAATCTAAAGGAACTTCATGATCCTAGTTCTATAGGAACCTCGTGAACCTTAAATGCAAATCCAATGAAATTTCATGAGCCTAGTCATCTATTAACCTATTGAACCTTTAATCTAAATCCAAAGGAACTTCATGAGTCCAGTTCTCTAGGAACCTCATGAATCTTAAACGAAATTCAAAGGAACTTCATGATCCTAGTCCTCTAGGAACCTCATGAACCTTAAATACAAATCCAATGGAACTTCCTCAGCCTAGTCCTCTAGAAACCTCATGAACCTTAAATCCAAATTCAAGGAACTTCATGAGCCTAGTCCTCCAGGAACCTCATGAACCTTTAATCCAAATCCAAAGGAACTTCATGAGCCTAGTCCTCTAGGAACTTCATGAAACTTAAATCCAGATTTAATAGAACTTCATGAACCTAGTCCTCTAGGAACCTCATGAATCTTAAATCCAAATCCAAATGAACTTCATGAGCCTAGTCCTCTCGGAACCTCAAGGACCTTTAATCCAAATCTAAAGGAACTTCATGAGCCTAGTCCTTTAGGAACTTCATGAAACTTAAATCCAAATTTAATGGAACTTCATGAGCCTAGTCCTCTAGGAACCTCATGAATCTTAAATCCAAATCCAAATGAATTTAATGAGCCTAGTCCTCTAGGAACCTCATGAACCTTTAATCCAAATCTGAAGGAACTTCATGAGCCTAGTCCTCTAGGAACCTCATGAACCTTTAATCCAAATCTAAAGGAACTTCATGAGCCTAGTCCACTAGGAACTTCATGAAACTTAAATCCAAATTTAATGGAACTTCATGACCCTAGTCCTCTAGAAACCTCATGAATCTTAAATCCAATTCCAAAGGAACTTCATGAGTCCAGTCCTCTAGGAACCACATGAATCTTAAACGAAATTCTAAGGAACTTCATGAAACTTAAATCCAAATTTAATGGAACTTCATGAGCCTAGTCCTATAGGAACCTCATGAATCTTAAATCCAAATCTAAAGGAACTTCATGAGCCTAGTCCTCTGAAGGAACTTCATGAGCCTAATCCTATAGTAACCTCATGAACCTTTATTCCAAATCTGAAGAAACTTCATGGTCCTAGTCCTCTAGGATCCTCATGAACCTTTAATCTAAATCCGTAGGAACTTCATGAACCTAGTCCTCTAGGAACCTCATGAACCTTCAATCCAAATTCGAAGAAACTTCATGAGCCTAGTTCTCTAGGAACTCCATGAACCTTTAATCCAAATCCAGAAGAACTTCATGATCCTAGTCCTCTAAGAACCACATGAACCTTAAATCCAAATTCAAAGGAACTTCATGAGCCTAGTCCTCTAGGAACCTCATGAACCTTCAATCCAAATTCGAATAAACTTCATGAGCCTAGTTCTCTAGGAACTCCATGAACCTTTAATCCAAATCCAGAAGAACTTCATGATCCTAGTCCTCTAAGAACCTCATGAACCTTAAATCCAAATTCAAAGGAACTTCATGAGCCTAGTCCGCTATGAACCTAATGAACCTATAATCCAAATCTAAAGGAACTTCATGAGCCTAGTCCTCTAGGAACTTCATGAAACTTAAATCCAAATATAATGGAACTTCATGAGCCTAGTCCTCTAGGAACCTCATGAATCTTAAATCCAAATCTAAATGAACTTCATGAGCCTAGTCCTCTAGTAACCTCATAAACCTTAAATCCAAATCCAAAGGAACTTCATGAGACTAGTCCCTAGGAACCTCATGAACCTTTAATACAAATCCAAGGAACTTCATAAGCCTAGTCCTCTACAAACCTCATGAATCTTCAATCCAAATTTGAAGAAACTTCATGAGCCTAGTTCTCTAGGAACTCCATGAACCATTAATCTAAATCCAGAAGAACTTCATTATCCTAGTCCTCTAGGAACCTCATGAACCTTAAATCCAAATTCAAAGGAACTTCTTGAGTCTAATCTTCGAGGAACTTCATGAACCTTTAATCCAAATCCGAAGGAACTTCATTAGCCCAGTCCTCTAGAAACCTCATAAACCTTAAATCCAAATCCTAAGGAACTTCATGAGCCTAGTCCTCTAGTATCCTCATGAACCTTTAATCCAAATCCGAAGGAACTTCATGAGCCTAGTCCTCTAGGAACCTCATGAACCTATAATCCAAATTCGAAGAAACTTCATGAGCCTAGTTCTCTAGGAACTCCATGAACCTTTAATCCAAATCCAGAAGAACTTCATGATACTAGTCCTCTAAGAACCTCATGAACCTTAAATCCAAATTCAAAGGAACTTCTTGAGTCTAGTTTTCGAGAAACCTCATGAACATTTAATCCAAATCTGAAGGAACTTCATGAGCCTAGTCCTCTAGGAACCTCATGAA
The DNA here is from genome assembly GCA_033398695.1 of Orobanche coerulescens. Taxonomy (NCBI): domain Eukaryota; kingdom Viridiplantae; phylum Streptophyta; class Magnoliopsida; order Lamiales; family Orobanchaceae; genus Orobanche; species Orobanche coerulescens. The sequence goes on along the minus strand of CM065817.1, from coordinate 100,928,577 downwards.
CCTTAAATGTAAATCCAAATGAACTTCTTGATCCTAATTCTCTAAGAACCACGTGAACCTTAAATACAAATCCAATGAAATTTCATGAGCCTAGTCCTCTATTAACCTCTTGAACCTTTAATCCAAATCCAAAGGAACTTCATGAGTCTAGTCCTCTAGGAACCTCATGAACCTTAAATCCAAATCCAAAGGAACTTCATGAGCTTAGTCCCTAGAACCTCATGAACCTTAAATCCAAATCCAAAGGAACTTCATGAGCCTAGTCCCTAGGAACCACATGAACCTTAAATCCAAATCCGAAAGGAACTTCATAAGCCTAGTCCCCTACGACCCTCATGAATCCTCAATCCAAATTCGAAGAAACTTCCTGAGACTAGTTCTCTTGAGCTCCATGATCCTTTAATCTAAATCCAGAAGAACTTCATGATCCTAGTCCTCTAGGAACCTTATGAACCTTAAATCCAAATTCAAAGGAACTTCTTGAGTCTAGTCTTCGAGGAACTTCATGAACCTTTAATCCAAATCCGAAGGAACTTCGTGAGCCCAGTCCTCTAGAAACCTCATAAACATTGAATCCAAATCCTAAGGAACTTCATGAGCCTAGTCCTCTAGTAACCTCATGAACCTTTAATCCAAATCCGAAGGAACTTCATGAGCCTAGTCCTCTAGCAACCTCATGAACCTTCAATCCAAATTCGAAGAAACTTCATGAGCCTAGTTCTCTAGGAACTCCATGAACCTTTAATCCAAATCCAGAAGAACTTCATGATCCTAGTCCTCTAAGAACCTCATGAACCTTAAATCCAAATTCAAAGGAACTTCTTGAGTCTAGTCTTCGAGGAACCTCATGAACCTTTAATCCAAATTTGAAGGAACTTCATGAGCCTAGTCCTCTAGGAACCTCATGAACCTTAAATCTAAATTCAGTTGAACTTCATGAGCCTAATTCTCTAGGAACCTCGTTAACCTTAAATGCAAATCCAATGAAATTTCATGTGCCTAGTCCTATATTAACCTCTTGAACCTTTAATCCAAATCCAAGGGAACTTCATGAGTCCAGTCCTCTAGGAACCTCATGAATCTTAAACGAAATTCAAAGGAACTTCATGATCCTTAAATCCAAATTTAATGGAACTTCCTCCGCCTAGTCCTCTAGGAACCTCATGAACCTTAAATCCAAATTCGAAGGAACTTCATGAGCCTAGTCCTCTAGAAACCTCATGAACCTTTAATCCAAATCCAAAGGAACTTCATGAGCCTAGTCCTCTAGGAACTTCATGAAACTTAAATCCAAATTTAATGGAAATTCATGAGCCTAGTCCTCTAGGACCTCATGAATCTTAAATCCAAATCCAAATGAACTTCATGAGCCTAGTCCTCTAGGAACCTCATGAATCTTAAACGAAATTCAAAGGAACTTCATGATCCTAGTTCTATAGGAACCTCGTGAACCTTAAATGCAAATCCAATGAAATTTCATGAGCCTAGTCATCTATTAACCTATTGAACCTTTAATCTAAATCCAAAGGAACTTCATGAGTCCAGTTCTCTAGGAACCTCATGAATCTTAAACGAAATTCAAAGGAACTTCGTGATCCTAGTCCTCTAGGAACCTCATGAACCTTAAATACAAATCCAATGGAACTTCCTCAGCCTAGTCCTCTAGAAACCTCATGAACCTTAAATCCAAATTCGAAGGAACTTCATGAGCCTAGTCCTCCAGGAACCTCATGAACCTTTAATCCAAATCCAAAGGAACTTCTTGAGCCTAGTCCTCTAGGAACTTCATGAAACTTAAATCCAGATTTAATAGAACTTCATGAACCTAGTCCTCTAGGAACCTCATGAATATTAAATCCAAATCCAAATGAACTTCATGAGCCTAGTCCTCTCGGAACCTCAAGGACCTTTAATCCAAATCTAAAGGAACTTCATGAGCCTAGTCCTTTAGGAACTTCATGAAACTTAAATCCAAATTTAATGGAACTTCATGAGCCTAGTCCTCTAGAAACCTCATGAATCTTAAATCCAAATCCAACTGAATTTAATGAGCCTAGTCCTCTAGGAACCTCATGAACCTTTAATCCAAATCTGAAGAAACTTCATGAGCCTAGTCCTCTAGGAACCTCATGAACCTTTAATCCAAATCTAAAGGAACTTCATGAGCCTAGTCCTCTAGGAACTTCATGAAACTTAAATCCAAATTTAATGGAACTTCATGACCCTAGTCCTCTAGAAACCTCATGAATCTTAAATCCAATTCCAAAGGAACTTCATGAGTCCAGTCCTCTAGGAACTACATGAATCTTAAACGAAATTCTAAGGAACTTCATAAAACTTAAATCCAAATTTAATGGAACTTCATGAGCCTAGTCCTCTAGGAACTTCATGAATCTTAAATCCAAATCTAAAGAAACTTCATGAGCCTAGTCCTCTGAAGGAACTTCATGAGCCTAGTCCTCTGAAGGAACTTCATGAGCCTAATCCTATAGTAACCTCATGAACCTTTATTCCAAATCTGAAGAAACTTCATGGTCCTAGTCCTCTAGGAACCTCATGAACCTTTAATCTAAATCCGAAGGAACTTCATGAGCCTAGTCCTCTAGGAACCTCATGAACCTTCAATCCAAATTCGAAGAAACTTCATGAGCCTAGTTCTCTAGGAACTCCATGAACCTTTAATCCAAATCCAGAAGATCTTCATGATCCTAGTCCTCTAAAAACCACATGAACCTTAAATCCAAATTCAAAGGAACTTCATGAGCCTAGTCCTCTAGGAACCTCATGAACCTTCAATCCAAATTCGAATAAACTTCATGAGCCTAGCTCTCTAGGAACTCCATGAACCTTTAATCCAAATCCAGAAGAACTTCATGATCCTAGTCCTCTAAGAACCTCATGAACCTTAAATCCAAATTCAAAGGAACTTCATGAGCCTAGTCCGCTATGAACCTAATGAACCTATAATCCAAATCTAAAGGAACTTCATGAGCCTAGTCCTCTAGGAACTTCATGAAACTTAAATCCAAATATAATGGAACTTCATGAGCCTAGTCCTCTAGGAACCTCATGAATCTTAAATCCAAATCTAAATGAACTTCATGAGCCTAGTCCTCTAGTAACCTCATAAACCTTAAATCCAAATCCAAAGGAACTTCATGAGACTAGTCCCTAGGAACCTCTTGAACCTTTAATACAAATCCGAAGGAACTTCATAAGCCTAGTCCTCTACAAACCTCATGAATCTTCAATCCAAATTTGAAGAAACTTCATGAGCCTAGTTCTCTAGGAACTCCATTAACCATTAATCTAAATCCAGAAGAACTTCATTATCCTAGTCCTCTAGGAACCTCATGAACCTTAAATCCAAATTCAAAGGAACTTCTTGAGTCTAATCTTCGAGGAACTTCATGAACCTTTAATCCAAATCCGAAGGAACTTCATGAGCCCAAATTCCTCTAGAAACCTCATAAACCTTAAATCCAAATCCTAAGGAACTTCATGAGCCTAGTCCTCTAGTAACCTCATGAACCTTTATCCAAATCCAAGGAACTTCATGAGCCTAGTCCTCTAGGAACCTCATGAACCTTTAATCCAAATTCAAGAAACTTCATGAGCCTAGTTCTCTAGGAACTCCATGAACCTTTAATCCAAATCCAGAAGAACTTCACGATACTAGTCCTCTAAGAACCTCATGAACCTTAAATCCAAATTCAAAGGAACTTCTTGAGTCTAGTCTTCGAGAAACCTCATGAACATTTAATCCAAATCTGAAGGAACTTCATGAGCCTAGTCCTCTAGGAACCTCATGAACCTTAAATGTAAATCCAGTTGAACTTCATGAGCCTAATTCTCTAAGAACCTCGTGAACCTTAAATGCAAATCCAATGAAATTTCATGAGCCTAGTGCTTTATTAACCTCTTGAACCTTTAATCCAAATCCAAAGGAACTTCATGAGTCTAGTCCTCTAGGAACCTCATGAACCTTAAATCCAAATCTGAAGGAACTTCATGAGCCTAGTCCCTAGGAACCTCATGAACCTTAAATCCAAATCCAAAGGAACTTCATGAGCCTAGTCCCTAGGAACCTCATGAACCTTAAATCCAAATCCGAAGGAACTTCATAAGCCTAGTCCCCTACGACCCTCATGAATCTTCAATCCAAATTCGAAGAAACTTCATGAGACTAGTTCTCTTGGAACTCCATGAACCTTTAATCTAAATCCGTAAGAACTTCATGATCCTAGTCCTCTAGGAACCTTATGAACCTTAAATCCAAATTCAAAGGAACTTCTTGAGTCTAGTCTTCGAGGAACTTCATGAACCTTTAATCCAAATCCGAAGGAACTTCGTGAGCCCATCCTCTAGAAACCTCATAAACATTGAATCCAAATCCTAAGGAACTTCATGAGCCTAGTCCTCTAGTAACCTCATGAACCTTTAATCCAAATCCGAAGGAACTTCATGAGCCTAGTCCTCTAGGAACCTCATGAACCTTCAATCCAAATTCGAACAAACTTCATGAGCCTAGTTCTCTAGGAACTCAATGAACCTTTAATCCAAATCCAGAAGAACTTCATGATCCTAGTCCTCTAAGAACCTCATGAACCTTAAATCCAAATTCAAAGGAACTTCTTGAGTCTAGTCTTCGAGGAACCTCATGAACCTTTAATCCAAATTTGAAGGAACTTCATGAGCCTAGTCCTCTAGGAACCTCATGAACCTTAAATCTAAATTCAGTTGAACTTCATGAGCCTAATTCTCTAGGAACCTCGTGAACCTTAAATGCAAATCCAATGAAATTTCATGTGCCTAGTCCTATATTAACCTCTTGAACCTTTAATCCAAATCCAAAGGAACTTCATGAGTCCACCTCTAGGAACCTCATGAATCTTAAACGAAATTCAAAGGAACTTCATGATCCTTAAATCCAAATTTAATGGAACTTCCTCCGCCTAGTCCTCTAGGAACCTCATGAACCTTAAATCCAAATTCGAAGGAACTTCATGAGCCTAGTCCTCTAGAAACCTCATGAACCTTTAATCCAAATCCAAAGGAACTTCATGAGCCTAGTCCTCTAGGAACTTCATGAAACTTAAATCCAAATTTAATGGAAATTAATGAGCCTAGTCCTCTAGGACCTCATGAATCTTAAATCCAAATCCAAATGAACTTCATGAGCCTAGTCCTCTCGGAACCTCATGGACCTTTAATCCAAATCTAAAGGAACTTCATGAGCCTAGTCCTTTAGGAACTTCATGAAACTTAAATCCAAATTTAATGGAACTTCATGAGCCTAGTCCTCTAGGAACCTCAGGAATCTTAAATCCAAATCCAAATGAATTTAAAGAGCCTAGTCCTCTAGGAACCTCATGAACCTTTAATCCAAATCTGAAGGAACTTTATGAGCCTAGTCCTCTAGGAACCTCATGAACCTTTAATCCAAATCTAAAGGAACTTCATGATCCTAGTTCTATAGGAACCTCGTGAACCTTAAATGCAAATCCAATGAAATTTCATGAGCCTAGTCATCTATTAACCTATTGAACCTTTAATCTAAATCCAAAGGAACTTCATGAGTCCAGTTCTCTAGGAACCTCATGAATCTTAAACGAAATTCAAAGGAACTTCATGATCCTAGTCCTCTAGGAACCTCATGAACCTTAAATACAAATCCAATGGAACTTCCTCAGCCTAGTCCTCTAGAAACCTCATGAACCTTAAATCCAAATTCGAAGGAACTTCATGAGCCTAGTCCTCCAGGAACCTCATGAACCTTTAATCCAAATCCAAAGGAACTTCATGAGCCTAGTCCTCTAGGAACTTCATGAAACTTAAATCCAGATTTAATAGAACTTCATGAACCTAGTCCTCTAGGAACCTCATGAATCTTAAATCCAAATCCAAATGAACTTCATGAGCCTAGTCCTCTCGGAACCTCAAGGACCTTTAATCCAAATCTAAAGGAACTTCATGAGCCTAGTCCTTTAGGAACTTCATGAAACTTAAATCCAAATTTAATGGAACTTCATGAGCCTAGTCCTCTAGGAACCTCATGAATCTTAAATCCAAATCCAAATGAATTTAATGAGCCTAGTCCTCTAGGAACCTCATGAACCTTTAATCCAAATCTGAAGGAACTTCATGAGCCTAGTCCTCTAGGAACCTCATGAACCTTTAATCCAAATCTAAAGGAACTTCATGAGCCTAGTCCACTAGGAACTTCATGAAACTTAAATCCAAATTTAATGGAACTTCATGACCCTAGTCCTCTAGAAACCTCATGAATCTTAAATCCAATTCCAAAGGAACTTCATGAGTCCAAATCCTCTAGGAACCACATGAATCTTAAACGAAATTCTAAGGAACTTCATGAAACTTAAATCCAAATTTAATGGAACTTCATGAGCCTAGTCCTATAGGAACCTCATGAATCTTTAATCCAAATCTAAAGGAAATTCATGAGCCTAGTCCTCTCAAGGAACTTCATGAGCCTAATCCTATAGTAACCTCATGAACCTTTATTCCAAATCAAGAAACTTCATGGTCCTAGTCCTCTAGGAACCTCATGAACCTTTAATCTAAATCAGGAACTTCATGAACCTAGTCCTCTAGGAACCTCATGAACCTTCAATCCAAATTCGAAGAAACTTCATGAGCCTAGTTCTCTAGGAACTCCATGAACCTTTAATCCAAATCCAGAAGAACTTCATGATCCTAGTCCTCTAAGAACCACATGAACCTTAAATCCAAATTCAAAGGAACTTCATGAGCCTAGTCCTCTAGGAACCTCATGAACCTTCAATCCAAATTCGAATAAACTTCATGAGCCTAGTTCTCTAGGAACTCCATGAACCTTTAATCCAAATCCAGAAGAACTTCATGATCCTAGTCCTCTAAGAACCTCATGAACCTTAAATCCAAATTCAAAGGAACTTCATGAGCCTAGTCCGCTATGAACCTAATGAACCTATAATCCAAATCTAAAGGAACTTCATGAGCCTAGTCCTCTAGGAACTTCATGAAACTTAAATCCAAATATAATGGAACTTCATGAGCCTAGTCCTCTAGGAACCTCATGAATCTTAAATCCAAATCTAAATGAACTTCATGAGCCTAGTCCTCTAGTAACCTCATAAACCTTAAATCCAAATCCAAAGGAACTTCATGAGACTAGTCCCTAGGAACCTCATGAACCTTTAATACAAATCCGAAGGAACTTCATAAGCCTAGTCCTCTACAAACCTCATGAATCTTCAATCCAAATTTGAAGAAACTTCATGAGCCTAGTTCTCTAGGAACTCCATGAACCATTAATCTAAATCCAGAAGAACTTCATTATCCTAGTCCTCTAGGAACCTCATGAACCTTAAATCCAAATTCAAAGGAACTTCTTGAGTCTAATCTTCGAGGAACTTCATGAACCTTTAATCCAAATCCGAAGGAACTTCATGAGCCCAGTCCTCTAGAAACCTCATAAACCTTAAATCCAAATCCTAAGGAACTTCATGAGCCTAGTCCTCTAGTAACCTCATGAACCTTTAATCCAAATCCGAAGGAACTTCATGAGCCTAGTCCTCTAGGAACCTCATGAACCTTTAATCCAAATTCGAAGAAACTTCATGAGCCTAGTTCTCTAGGAACTCCATGAACCTTTAATCCAAATCCAGAAGAACTTCATGATACTAGTCCTCTAAGAACCTCATGAACCTTAAATCCAAATTCAAAGGAACTTCTTGAGTCTAGTTTTCGAGAAACCTCATGAACATTTAATCCAAATCTGAAGGAACTTCATGAGCCTAGTCCTCTAGGAACCTCATGAACCTTAAATGTAAATCCAGTTGAACTTCATGAGCCTAATTCTCTAAGAACCTCGTGAACCTTAAATGCAAATCCAATGAAATTTCATGAGCCTAGTCCTCTATTAACCTCTTGAACCTTTAATCCAAATCCAAAGGAACTTCATGAGTCTAGTCCTATAGGAACCTCATGAACCTTAAATCCAAATCCAAAGGAACTTCATGAGCCTAGTCCCTAGGAACCTCATGAACCTTAAATCCAAATCCAAAGGAACTTCATGAGCCTAGTCCCTAGGAACCTCATGAACCTTAAATCCAAATCCGAAAGGAACTTCATAAGCCTAGTCCCCTACGACCCTCATGAATCTTCAATCCAAATTCAAGAAACTTCATGAGACTATTTCTCTTGAACTCCATGAACCTTTAATCTAAATCCAGAAGAACTTCATGATCCTAGTCCTCTAGGAACCTTATGAACCTTAAATCCAAATTCAAAGGAACTTCTTGAGTCTAGTCTTCGAGGAACTTCATGAACCTTTAATCCAAATCCGAAGGAACTTCGTGAGCCCAGTCCTCTAGAAACCTCATAAACATTGAATCCAAATCCTAAGGAACTTCATGAGCCTAGTCCTCTAGTAACCTCATGAACCTTTAATCCAAATCCAAAGGAACTTCATGAGTCCAGTCCTCTAGGAACCTCATGAATCTTAAACGAAATTCAAAGGAACTTCATGATCCTTAAATCCAAATTTAATGGAACTTCCTCCGCCTAGTCCTCTAGGAACCTCATGAACCTTAAATCCAAATTCGAAGGAACTTCATGAGCCTAGTCCTCTAGAAACCTCATGAACCTTTAATCCAAATCCAAAGGAACTTCATGAGCCTAGTCCTCTAGGAACTTCATGAAACTTAAATCCAAATTTAATGGAAATTCATGAGCCTAGTCCTCTAGGACCTCATGAATCTTAAATCCAAATCCAAATGAACTTCATGAGCCTAGTCCTCTCGGAACCTCATGGACCTTTAATCCAAATCTAAAGGAACTTCATGAGCCTAGTCCTTTAGGAACTTCATGAAACTTAAATCCAAATTTAATGGAACTTCATGAGCCTAGTCCTCTAGGAACCTCAGGAATCTTAAATCCAAATCCAAATGAATTTAAAGAGCCTAGTCCTCTAGGAACCTCATGAACCTTTAATCCAAATCTGAAGGAACTTTATGAGCCTAGTCCTCTAGGAACCTCATGAACCTTTAATCCAAATCTAAAGGAACTTCATGATCCTAGTTCTATAGGAACCTCGTGAACCTTAAATGCAAATCCAATGAAATTTCATGAGCCTAGTCATCTATTAACCTATTGAACCTTTAATCTAAATCCAAAGGAACTTCATGAGTCCAGTTCTCTAGGAACCTCATGAATCTTAAACGAAATTCAAAGGAACTTCATGATCCTAGTCCTCTAGGAACCTCATGAACCTTAAATACAAATCCAATGGAACTTCCTCAGCCTAGTCCTCTAGAAACCTCATGAACCTTAAATCCAAATTCGAAGGAACTTCATGAGCCTAGTCCTCCAGGAACCTCATGAACCTTTAATCCAAATCCAAAGGAACTTCATGAGCCTAGTCCTCTAGGAACTTCATGAAACTTAAATCCAGATTTAATAGAACTTCATGAACCTAGTCCTCTAGGAACCTCATGAATCTTAAATCCAAATCCAAAAGAACTTCATGAGCCTAGTCCTCTCGGAACCTCAAGGACCTTTAATCCAAATCTAAAGGAACTTCATGAGCCTAGTCCTTTAGGAACTTCATGAAACTTAAATCCAAATTTAATGGAACTTCATGAGCCTAGTCCTCTAGGAACCTCATGAATCTTAAATCCAAATCCAAATGAATTTAATGAGCCTAGTCCTCTAGGAACCTCATGAACCTTTAATCCAAATCTGAAGGAACTTCATGAGCCTAGTCCTCTAGGAACCTCATGAACCTTTAATCCAAATCTAAAGGAACTTCATGAGCCTAGTCCACTAGGAACTTCATGAAACTTAAATCCAAATTTAATGGAACTTCATGACCCTAGTCCTCTAGAAACCTCATGAATCTTAAATCCAATTCCAAAGGAACTTCATGAGTCCAGTCCTCTAGGAACCACATGAATCTTAAACGAAATTCTAAGGAACTTCATGAAACTTAAATCCAAATTTAATGGAACTTCATGAGCCTAGTCCTATAGGAACCTCATGAATCTTAAATCCAAATCTAAAGGAACTTCATGAGCCTAGTCCTCTGAAGGAACTTCATGAGCCTAATCCTATAGTAACCTCATGAACCTTTATTCCAAATCTGAAGAAACTTCATGGTCCTAGTCCTCTAGGAACCTCATGAACCTTTAATCTAAATCCGTAGGAACTTCATGAACCTAGTCCTCTAGGAACCTCATGAACCTTCAATCCAAATTCGAAGAAACTTCATGAGCCTAGTTCTCTAGGAACTCCATGAACCTTTAATCCAAATCCAGAAGAACTTCATGATCCTAGTCCTCTAAGAACCACATGAACCTTAAATCCAAATTCAAAGGAACTTCATGAGCCTAGTCCTCTAGGAACCTCATGAACCTTCAATCCAAATTCGAATAAACTTCATGAGCCTAGTTCTCTAGGAACTCCATGAACCTTTAATCCAAATCCAGAAGAACTTCATGATCCTAGTCCTCTAAGAACCTCATGAACCTTAAATCCAAATTCAATGGAACTTCATGAGCCTAGTCCGCTATGAACCTAATGAACCTATAATCCAAATCTAAAGGAACTTCATGAGCCTAGTCCTCTAGGAACTTCATGAAACTTAAATCCAAATATAATGGAACTTCATGAGCCTAGTCCTCTAGGAACCTCATGAATCTTAAATCCAAATCTAAATGAACTTCATGAGCCTAGTCCTCTAGTAACCTCATAAACCTTAAATCCAAATCCAAAGGAACTTCATGAGACTAGTCCCTAGGAACCTCATGAACCTTTAATACAAATCCGAAGGAACTTCATAAGCCTAGTCCTCTACAAACCTCATGAATCTTCAATCCAAATTTGAAGAAACTTCATGAGCCTAGTTCTCTAGGAACTCCATGAACCATTAATCTAAATCCAGAAGAACTTCATTATCCTAGTCCTCTAGGAACCTCATGAACCTTAAATCCAAATTCAAAGGAACTTCTTGAGTCTAATCTTCGAGGAACTTCATGAACCTTTAATCCAAATCCGAAGGAACTTCATGAGCCCAGTCCTCTAGAAACCTCATAAACCTTAAATCCAAATCCTAAGGAACTTCATGAGCCTAGTCCTCTAGTAACCTCATGAACCTTTAATCCAAATCCGAAGGAACTTCATGAGCCTAGTCCTCTAGGAACCTCATGAACCTTTAATCCAAATTCGAAGAAACTTCATGAGCCTAGTTCTCTAGGAACTCCATGAACCTTTAATCCAAATCCAGAAGAACTTCATGATACTAGTCCTCTAAGAACCTCATGAACCTTAAATCCAAATTCAAAGGAACTTCTTGAGTCTAGTTTTCGAGAAACCTCATGAACATTTAATCCAAATCTGAAGGAACTTCATGAGCCTAGTCCTCTAGGAACCTCATGAACCTTAAATGTAAATCCAGTTGAACTTCATGAGCCTAATTCTCTAAGAACCTCGTGAACCTTAAATGCAAATCCAATGAAATTTCATGAGCCTAGTCCTCTATTAACCTCTTGAACCTTTAATCCAAATCCAAAGGAACTTCATGAGTCTAGTCCTCTAGGAACCTCATGAACCTTAAATCCAAATCTAAAGGAACTTCATGAGCCTAGTCCCTAGGAACCTCATGAACCTTAAATCCAAATCCAAAGGAACTTCATGAGCCTAGTCCCTAGGAACCTCATGAACCTTAAATCCAAATCCGAAAGGAACTTCATAAGCCTAGTCCCCTACGACCCTCATGAATCTTCAATCCAAATTCGAAGAAACTTCATGAGACTAGTTCTCTTGGAACTCCATGAACCTTTAATCTAAATCCAGAAGAACTTCATGATCCTAGTCCTCTAGGAACCTTATGAACCTTAAATCCAAATTCAAAGGAACTTCTTGAGTCTAGTCTTCGAGGAACTTCATGAACCTTTAATCCAAATCCGAAGGAACTTCGTGAGCCCAGTCCTCTAGAAACCTCATAAACATTGAATCCAAATCCTAAGGAACTTCATGAGCCTAGTCCTCTAGTAACCTCATGAACCTTTAATCCAAATCCGAAGGAACTTCATGAGCCTAGTCCTCTAGCAACCTCATGAACCTTCAATCCAAATTCGAAGAAACTTCATGAGCCTAGTTCTCTAGGAACTCCATGAACCTTTAATCCAAATCCAGAAGAACTTCATGATCCTAGTCCTCTAAGAACCTCATGAACCTTAAATCCAAATTCAAAGGAACTTCTTGAGTCTAGTCTTCGAGGAACCTCATGAACCTTTAATCCAAATTTGAAGGAACTTCATGAGCCTAGTCCTCTAGGAACCTCATGAACCTTAAATCTAAATTCAGTTGAACTTCATGAGCCTAATTCTCTAGGAACCTCGTGAACCTTAAATGCAAATCCAATGAAATTTCATGTGCCTAGTCCTATATTAACCTCTTGAACCTTTAATCCAAATCCAAAGGAACTTCATGAGTCCAGTCCTCTAGGAACCTCATGAATCTTAAACGAAATTCAAAGGAACTTCATGATCCTTAAATCCAAATTTAATGGAACTTCCTCCGCCTAGTCCTCTAGGAACCTCATGAACCTTAAATCCAAATTCGAAGGAACTTCATGAGCCTAGTCCTCTAGAAACCTCATGAACCTTTAATCCAAATCCAAAGGAACTTCATGAGCCTAGTCCTCTAGGAACTTCATGAAACTTAAATCCAAATTTAATGGAAATTCATGAGCCTAGTCCTCTAGGACCTCATGAATCTTAAATCCAAATCCAAATGAACTTCATGAGCCTAGTCCTCTCGGAACCTCATGGACCTTTAATCCAAATCTAAAGGAACTTCATGAGCCTAGTCCTTTAGGAACTTCATGAAACTTAAATCCAAATTTAATGGAACTTCATGAGCCTAGTCCTCTAGGAACCTGAGGAATCTTAAATCCAAATCCAAATGAATTTAAAGAGCCTAGTCCTCTAGGAACCTCATGAACCTTTAATCCAAATCTGAAGGAACTTTATGAGCCTAGTCCTCTAGGAACCTCATGAACCTTTAATCCAAATCTAAAGGAACTTCATGATCCTAGTTCTATAGGAACCTCGTGAACCTTAAATGCAAATTCAATGAAATTTCATGAGCCTAGTCATCTATTAACCTATTGAACCTTTAATCTAAATCCAAAGGAACTTCATGAGTCCAGTTCTCTAGGAACCTCATGAATCTTAAACGAAATTCAAAGGAACTTCATGATCCTAGTCCTCTAGGAACCTCATGAACCTTAAATACAAATCCAATGGAACTTCCTCAGCCTAGTCCTCTAGAAACCTCATGAACCTTAAATCCAAATTCGAAGGAACTTCATGAGCCTAGTCCTCCAGGAACCTCATGAACCTTTAATCCAAATCCAAAGGAACTTCATGAGCCTAGTCCTCTAGGAACTTCATGAAACTTAAATCCAGATTTAATAGAACTTCATGAACCTAGTCCTCTAGGAACCTCATGAATCTTAAATCCAAATCCAAATGAACTTCATGAGCCTAGTCCTCTCGGAACCTCAAGGACCTTTAATCCAAATCTAAAGGAACTTCATGAGCCTAGTCCTCTAGGAACCTCATGAACCTTTAATCCAAATCTAAAGGAACTTCATGAGCCTAGTCCTTTAGGAACTTCATGAAACTTAAATCCAAATCGAATTGAACTTAATGAGCCTAGTCCTCTAGGAACCTCATGAACCTTTAATCCAAATCTTAAGGAACTTCATGAGCCTAGTCCTCTAGGAACCTCATGAACCTTTAATCCAAATCTATAGGAACTTCATGAGCCTAGTCCTTTAGGAACTTCATGAAACTTAAATCCAAATTTAATGGAACTTCATGAGCCTAGTCCTCTAGGAACCTCATGAATCTTAAATCCAATTCCAAAGGAACTTCATGATTCCAGTCATCTATGAACCTCATTAATCTTAAACGAAATTCTAAGGAACTTAATGAAACTTAAATCCAAATTTAATGGAACTTCATGAGCCGAGTCCTCTAGAAATCTCATGAATCTTAATTCCAAATCTAAAGGAACTTCATGAGCCTAGTCCTCTGAAGGAACTTCATGAGCCTAATCCTATAGTAACCTCATGAACCTTTATTCCAAATCAAGAAACTTCATGATCCTAGTCCTCTAGGAACCTCATGAACCTTTAATCTAAATCCGTAGGAACTTCATGAACCTAGTCCTCTAGGAACCTCATGAACCTTCAATCCAAATTCGAAGAAACTTCATGAGCCTAGTTCTCTAGGAACTCCATGAACCTTTAATCCAAATCCAGAAGAACTTCATGATCCTAGTCCTCTAAGAACCACATGAACCTTAAATCCAAATTCAAAGGAACTTCATGAGCCTAGTCCTCTAGGAACCTCATGAACCTTCAATCCAAATTCGAAGAAACTTCATGAGCCTAGTTCTCTAGGAACTCCATGAACCTTTAATCCAAATCCAGAAGAACTTCATGATCCTAGTCCTCTAAGAACCTCATGAACCTTAAATCCAAATTCAAAGGAACTTCATGAGCCTAGTCCGCTATGAACCTAATGAACCTATAATCCAAATCTAAAGGAACTTCATGAGCCTAGTCCTCTAGGAACTTCATGAAACTTAAATCCAAATATAATGGAACTTCATGAGCCTAGTCCTCTAGGAACCTCATGAATCTTAAATCCAAATCTAAATGAACTTCATGAGCCTAGTCCTCTAGTAACCTCATAAACCTTAAATCAAATCCAAAGGAACTTCATGAGACTAGTCCCTAGGAACCTCATGAACCTTTAATACAAATCGAAGGAACTTCATAAGCCTAGTCCTCTACAAACCTCATGAATCTTCAATCCAAATTTGAAGAAACTTCATGAGACTAGTTCTCTAGGAACTCCATGAACCATTAATCTAAATCGTAAGAACTTCATTATCCTAGTCCTCTAGGAACCTCATGAACCTTAAATCCAAATTCAAAGGAACTTCTTGAGTCTAATCTTCGAGGAACTTCATGAACCTTTAATCCAAATCCGAAGGAACTTCATGAGCCCAGTCCTCTAGAAACCTCATAAACCTTAAATCCAAATCCTAAGGAACTTCATGAGCCTAGTCCTCTAGTAACCTCATGAACCTTTAATCCAAATCCGAAGGAACTTCATGAGCCTAGTCCTCTAGGAACCTCATGAACCTTTAATCCAAATTCGAAGAAACTTCATGAGCCTAGTTCTCTAGGAACTCCATGAACCTTTAATCCAAATCCAGAAGAACTTCATGATACTAGTCCTCTAAGAACCTCATGAACCTTAAATCCAAATTCAAAGGAACTTCTTGAGTCTAGTTTTCGAGAAACCTCATGAACATTTAATCCAAATCTGAAGGAACTTCATGAGCCTAGTCCTCTAGGAACCTCATGAACCTTAAATGTAAATCCAGTTGAACTTCATGAGCCTAATTCTCTAAGAACCTCGTGAACCTTAAATGCAAATCCAATGAAATTTCATGAGCCTAGTCCTCTATTAACCTCTTGAACCTTTAATCCAAATCCAAAGGAACTTCATGAGTCTAGTCCTCTAGGAACCTCATGAACCTTAAATCCAAATCCAAAGGAACTTCATGAGCCTAGTCCCTAGGAACCTCATGAACCTTAAATCCAAATCCAAAGGAACTTCATGAGCCTAGTCCCTAGGAACCTCATGAACCTTAAATCCAAATCCGAAAGGAACTTCATAAGCCTAGTCCCCTACGACCCTCATGAATCTTCAATCCAAATTCGAAGAAACTTCATGAGACTAGTTCTCTTGGAACTCCATGAACCTTTAATCTAAATCCAGAAGAACTTCATGATCCTAGTCCTCTAGGAACCTTATGAACCTTAAATCCAAATTCAAAGGAACTTCTTGAGTCTAGTCTTCGAGGAACTTCATGAACCTTTAATCCAAATCCGAAGGAACTTCGTGAGCCCAGTCCTCTAGAAACCTCATAAACATTGAATCCAAATCCTAAGGAACTTCATGAGCCTAGTCCTCTAGTAACCTCATGAACCTTTAATCCAAATCCGAAGGAACTTCATGAGCCTAGTCCTCTAGCAACCTCATGAACCTTCAATCCAAATTCGAAGAAACTTCATGAGCCTAGTTCTCTAGGAACTCCATGAACCTTTAATCCAAATCCTTAATTACTTCATGATCCTAGTCCTCTAAGAACCTCATGAACCTTAAATCCAAATTCAAAGGAACTTCTTGAGTCTAGTCTTCGAGGAACCTCATGAACCTTTAATCCAAATTTGAAGGAACTTCATGAGCCTAGTCCTCTAGGAACCTCATGAACCTTAATTCTTAATTCGGTTGAACTTCATGAGTCTAATTCTCTAGGAACCTCGTGAACCTTAAATGCAAATCCAATGAAATTTCATGTGCCTAGTCCTATATTAACCTCTTGAACCTTTAATCCAAATCCAAAGGAACTTCATGAGTCCAGTCCTCTAGGAACCTCATGAATCTTAAACGAAATTCAAAGGAACTTCATGATCCTTAAATCCAAATTTAATGGAACTTCCTCCGCCTAGTCCTCTAGGAACCTCATGAACCTTAAATCCAAATTCGAAGGAACTTCATGAGCCTAGTCCTCTAGTAACCTCATGAACCTTTAATCCAAATCCAAAGGAACTTCATGAGCCTAGTCCTCTAGGAAGTTCATGAAACTTAAATCCAAATTTAATGGAACTTCATGAGCCTAGTCCTCTAGGACCTCATGAATCTTAAATCCAAATCCAAATGAACTTCATGAGCCTAGTCCTCTCGGAACCTCATGGACCTTTAATCCAAATCTAAAGGAACTTCATGAGCCTAGTCCTTTAGGAACTTCATGAAACTTAAATCCAAATTTAATGGAACTTCATGAGCCTAGTCCTCTAGGAACCTCAGGAATCTTAAATCCAAATCCAAATGAATTTAAAGAGCCTAGTCCTCTAGGAACCTCATGAACCTTTAATCCAAATCTGAAGGAACTTTATGAGCCTAGTCCTCTAGGAACCTCATGAACCTTTAATCCAAATCTCAAGGAACTTCATGAGACTAGTCCTCTAGGAACCTCATGAACCTTAAATCCAAATCCAATGAAACTTCATGAGCCTAGTCCTCTAGGAACCTCATGAACCTTTAATCTAAATCCAAAGGAACTTCATGAGCCTAGTCCTCTAGGAACCTCATGAACCTTAAATCCAAATTCAAAGGAACTTCATGATCCTAGTCCTCTAGAACCTCATGAACCTTAAATCCAAATCCAAGGAACTTCATGAGCCTAGTCCTCTAGGAACCTCATGAACCTTAAATCCAAATTCGAAGGAACTTCATGAGCCTAGTCCTCAAGGAACCTCATGAACCTTTAATCCAAATCCAAAGAAACTTCAGGCGCCTAGTCCTCTAGGAACGTCATGAAACATAACTCCAACTTGAATGGAACTTCACGAGCCGAGTCCATTAGGAACCTCAGGAATCTTAATTCCCAATCCCCAGGAATTTCATGAGCCTAGTCCTCTCTAACCTCATGAACCTTTAATCCAAATCTAAAGGAACTTCATGAGCCTAGTCCTCTAGGAACTTCATGAAACTTAAATCCAAATTTAATCGAACTTCATGAGCCTAGTCCTCTAGAAACCTCATGAACCTTTGATCCAAATCCAAAAGAACTTCATGAGCCTAGTCCTCTAGGAATCTCATGAACCTTTAATCCAAATCAAGGAACTTCATGAGCCTAGTCCTCTAGGAACCTCATGAACCTTTAATCCAAATATAAAGGAACTTCATGAGCCTAGTCCTCTAGGAACCTCATGAACCTTAAATCCAAATCCAATGAAATTTCATGAGCCTAGTCCTCTATTAACCTCTTGAACCTTTAATCCAAATCCAAAGGAACTTCATGAGTCCAAATTCCTCTATGAACCTCATGAATCTTAAACGAAATTCTAAGGAACTTAATGAAACTTAAATCCAAATTTAATGGAACTTCATGAGCCTAGTCCTCTAGGTACCTCATGAATCTTAAATCCAAATCTAAAGCAACTTCATGAGCCTAGTCCTCTCAAGAAACTTCATGAGCCTAATCCTATAGTAACCTCATGAACCTTTCATCCAAATCTGAAGAAACTTCATGATCCTAGTCCTCTAGGAACCTCATCAACCTTTAATCTAAATCCGAAGGAACTTCATGAGCCTAGTCCTCTAGGAACCTCATGAACCTTCAATCCAAATTCGAAGAAACTTCATGAGCCTAGTTCTCTAGGAACTCCATGAACCATTAATCCAAATCCATAAGAACTTCATGATCCTAGTCCTCTAAGAACCACATGAACCTTAAATCCAAATTCAAAGGAACTTCATGAGCCTAGTCCTCTAGGAACCTCATGAACCTTCAATCCAAATTCGAAGAAACTTCATGAGCCTAGTTCTCTAGGAACACCATGAACCTTTAATCCAAATCCAGAAGAACTTCATGATCCTAGTCCTCTAAGAACCTCATGACCCTTAAATCCAAATTCGAAGGAACTTCATGAGCCTAGTCCGCTATGAACCTAATGATCCTATAATCCAAATCTAAAGGAACTTCATGAGCCTAGTCCTCTAGGAACTTCATGAAACTTAAATCCAAATATAATGGAACTTCATGAGCCTAGTCCTCTAGGAACCTCATGAATCTTAAATCCAAATCCAAATGAACTTCATGAGCCTAGTCCTCTAGTAACCTCATAAACCTTAAATCCAAATCCAAAGGAACTTCATGAGACTAGTCCCTAGGAACCTCATGAACCTTTAATACAAATCCGAAAGAACTTCATAAGCCTAGTCCTCTACGAACATCATGAATCTTCAATCCAAATTTGAAGAAACTTCATGAGACTAGTTCTCTAGGAACTCTATGAACCTTTAATCTAAATCCAGAAGAACTTCATGATCCTAATCCTCTAGGAACGTCATGAACCATAAATCCAAATTCAAAGGAACTTCTTGAGTCTAATCTTCGAGGAAGTTCATGAACCTTTAATCCAAATCCGAAGGAACTTCATGAGCCCAGTCCTCTAGAAACCTCATAAACCTTAAATCCAAATCCTAAGGAACTTCATGAGCCTAGTCCTCTAGTAACCTCATGAACCTTTAATCCAAATCCGAAGGAACTTCATGAGCCTAGTCCTCTAGGAACCTCATGAACCTTTAATCCAAATTCGAAGAAACTTCATGAGCCTAGTTCTCTAGGAACTCCATGAACCTTTAATCCAAATCCAGAAGAACTTCACGATACTAGTCCTCTAAGAACCTCATGAACCTAAAATCCAAATTCAATGGAACTTCTTGAGTCTAGTCTTCGAGGAACCTCATGAACCTTTAATCCAAATCTGAAGGAACTTCATGAGCCTAGTCCTCTAGGAACCTTATGAACCTTAAATGTAAATCCAGTTGAACTTCATGAGCCTAATTCTCTAAGAACCACGTGAACCTTAAATACAAATCCAATGAAATTTCATGAGCCTAGTCCTCTATTAACCTCTTGAACCTTTAATCCAAATCCAAAGGAACTTCATGAGTCTAGTCCTCTAGGAACCTCATGAACCTTAAATCCAAATCCAAAGGAACTTCATGAGCGAACCTCATGAACCTTAAATCCAAATCCAAAGGAACTTCATGAGCTTAGTCCCTAGGAACCTCATGAATCTTAAATCCAAATCCGAAGGAACTTCATAAGCCTAGTCCCCTACGACCCTCATGAATCTTCAATCCAAATTCGAAGAAACTTCATGAGACTAGTTCTCTAGGAACTCCATGAACCTTTAATCTAAATCTAGAAGAACTTCATGATCCTAGTCCTCTAGGAACCTCATGAACCTTAAATCCAAATTCAAAGGAACTTCTTGAGTCTGGTCTTCGAGGAACTTCATGAACCTTTAATCCAAATCCGAAGGAACTTCGTGAGCCCAGTCCTCTAGAAACCTCATAAACATTGAATCCAAATCCTAAGGAACTTCATGAGCCTAGTCCTCTAGTAACCTCATGAACCTTTAATCCAAATCCAAAGGAACTTCATGAGCCTAGTCCTCTAGGAACCTCATGATCCTTCAATCCAAATTCGAAGAAACTTCATAAACCTAGTTCTCTAGGAACTCCATTAACCTTTAATCCAAATCCAGAAGAACTTCATGATCCTAGTCCTCTAAGAACCTCATGAACCTTAAATCCAAATTCAAAGGAACTTCTTGAGTCTAGTCTTCGAGGAACCTCATGAACCTTTAATCCAAATCTGAAGGAACTTCATGAGCCTAGTCCTCTAGGAACCTCATGAACCATAAATCTAAATTCAGTTGAACTTCATGAGACTAATTCTCTAGGAACCTCATGAACCTTAAATGCAAATCCAATGAAATTTCATGTGCCTAGTCCTCTATTAACCTCTTGAACCTTTAATCCAAATCCAAAGGAACTTCATGAGTCCAGTCCTCTAGGAACCTCATGAATCTTAAACGAAATTCAAAGGAACTTCATGATCCTTAAATCCAAATTTAATGGAACTTCCTCCACCTAGTCCTCTAGAAACCTCATGAACCTTAAATCCAAATTCGAAGGAACTTCATGAGCCTAGTCCTCTAGTAACCTCATGAACCTTTAATCCAAATCCAAAGGAACTTCATGAGCCTAGTCCTCTAGGAAGTTCATGAAACTTAAATCTAAATTTAATGGAACTTCATGAGCCTAGTCCTCTAGGACCTCATGAATCTTAAATCCAAATCCAAATGAACTTCATGAGCCTAGTCCTCTCGGAATCTCATGGACCTTTAATCCAAATCTAAAGGAACTTCATGAGCCTAGTCCTTTAGGAACTTCATGAAACTTAAATCCAAATTTAATGGAACTTCATGAGCCTAGTCCTCTAGGAATCTCAGGAATCTTAAATCCAAATCCAAATGAATTTAAAGAGCCTAGTCCTCTAGGAACCTCATGAACCTTTAATCCAAATCTGAAGGAACTTTATGAGCGTAGTCCTCTAGGAACCTCATGAACCTTTAATCCAAATCTAAAGGAACTTCATGAGATAAGTCCTCTAGGAACTTCATGAAACTTAAATCCAAATTTAATGGAACTTCATGAGCCTAGTCCTCTAGGAACCTCATGAATCTGAAATCCAATTCCAAAGAAACTTCATGAGCCTAGTCCTCCAGGTACCTCATGAACCTTAAATCCAAATCCAAGGGAACTTCATGAGCCTAGTCCTCTAGGAACCTCGTGAACCTTTAATCCAAATCCGAAGGAACTTCATGAGCCTAGCCTTATAGGAACCTCATTAACCTTAAATCCAAATCCAAAGGAACTTCATGAGCCTAGTGCTCTAGGAACCTCATGAGCCTTTAATCCAAATCTGAAGGAACTTCATGAGCCTAGTCCTCTAGGAACCTCATGAACCTTTAATCCAAATTCGAAGAAACTTCATGAGCCTAGTTCTCTAGGAACTCCATGAACCTTTAATCCAAATCCAAAGGAACTTCATGAGCCTAGTGCTCTAGGAACCTCATGAGCCTTTAATCCAAATCTGAAGGAACTTCATGAGCCTAGTCCTCTAGGAACCTCATGAACCTTTAATCCAAATCTAAAGGAACTTCATGAGCCTAGTCCTCTAGGAACTTCATGAAACTTAAATCCAAATTTAATGAAACTTCATGAGCCTAGTCCTCTAGAAATCTCATGAATCTTAAATTCAATTCCAAAGGAACTTCATGAGCCTAGTCCTCTAGGAACTTCATGAAACTTAAATCCAAATATAATGGAACTTCATGAGCCTAGTCCTCTAGGAACCTCATGAACCTTAAATCTAAATCCAGTTGAACTTCATGAGCCTAATTCTATAGGAACCTCGTGAACCTTAAATGGAAATCCAATGAAATTTCATGAGCCTAGTCCTCTATTAACCTCTTGAACCTTTAATCCAAATCCAAAGGAACTTCATGAGTCCAGTCCTCTATGAACCTCATGAATCTTAAACGAAATTCTAAGGAACTTCATGAAACTTAAATCCAAATTTAATGGAACTTCATGAGCCTAGTCCTCTAGGAACCTCATGAATCTTAAATCCAAATCTAAAGGAACTTCATGAGCCTAGTCCTCTAGGAACCTCATGAACCTTTAATCCAAATCTGAAGGAACTTCATGAGCCTAATCCTATAGTAACCTCATGAACCTTTAATCCAAATCTGAAGAAACTTCATGATCCTAGTCCTCTAGGAACCTCATGAACCTTTAATCTAAATCCGAAGGAACTTCATGAGCCTAGTCCTCTAGGAACCTCATGAACCTTCAATCCAAATTCGAAGAAACTTCATGAGCCTAGTTCTCTAGGAACTCCATGAACCATTAATCCAAATCCAGAAGAACTTCATGATCCTAGTCCTCTAAGAACCACATGAACCTTAAATCCAAATTCAAAGGAACTTCATGAGCCTAGTCCTCTAGGAACCTCATGAACCTTCAATCCAAATTCGAAGAAACTTCATGAGCCTAGTTCTCTAGGAACTCCATGAACCTTTAATCCAAATCCAGAAGAACTTCATGATCCTAGTCCTCTAAGAACCTTATGACCCTTAAATCCAAATTCAAAGGAACTTCATGAGCCTGTCCGCTATGAACCTAATGAACCTATAATCCAAATCTAAAGGGACTTCATGAGCCTAGTCCTCTAGGAACTTCATGAAACTTAAATCCAAATATAATGGAACTTCATGAGCCTAGTCCTCTAGGAACCTCATGAATCTTAAATCCAAATCCAAATGAACTTCATGAGCCTAGTCCTCTAGTAATCTCATAAACCTTAAATCCAAATCCAAAGGAACTTCATGAGACTAGTCCATAGGAACCTCATGAACCTTTAATACAAATCCGAAGGAACTTCATAAGCCTAGTCCTCTACGAACATCATGAATCTTCAATCCAAATTTGAAGAAACTTCATGAGACTAGTTCTCTAGGAACTCTATGAACCTTTAATCTAAATCCAGAAGAACTTCATGATCCTAATCCTCTAGGAACGTCATGAACCTTAAATCCAAATTCAAAGGAACTTCTTGAGTCTAATCTTCGAGGAAGTTCATGAACCTTTAATCCAAATCCGAAGGAACTTCATGAGCCCAGTCCTCTAGAAACCTCATAAACCTTAAATCCAAATCCTAAGGAACTTCATGAGCCTAGTCCTCTAGTAACCTCATGAACCTTTAATCCGAATCCGAAGGAACTTCATGAGCCTAGTCCTCTAGGAACCTCATGAACCTTTAATCCAAATTCGAAGAAACTTCATGAGCCTAGTTCTCTAGGAACTCCATGAACCATTAATCCAAATCCAGAAGAACTTCACGATACTAGTCCTCTAAGAACCTCATGAACCTTAAATCCAAATTCAAAGGAACTTCTTGAGTCTAGTCTTCGAGGAACCTCATAAACCTTTAATCCAAATCTGAAGGAACTTCATGAGCCTAGTCCTCTAGGAACCTTATGAACCTTAAATGTAAATCCAGTTGCACTTCATGAGCCTAATTCTCTAAGAACCTCGTGAACCTTAAATGCAAATCCAATGAAATTTCATGAGCCTAGTCCTCTACTAACCTCTTGAACCTTTAATCCAAATCCAAAGGAACTTCATGAGTCTAGTCCTCTAGGAACCTCATGAACCTTAAATCCAAATCCAAAGGAACTTCATGAGCTTAGTCCCTAGGAACCTCATGAATCTTAAATCCAAATCCGAAGGAACTTCATAAGCCTAGTCCCCTACGACCCTCATGAATCTTCAATCCAAATTCGTAGAAACTTCATGAGACTAGTTCTCTAGGAACTTCATGAACCTTTAATCTAAATCCAGAAGAACTTCATGATCCTAGTCCTCTAGGAACCTCATGAACCTTAAATCCAAATTCAAAGGAACTTCTTGAGTCTAGTCTTCGAGGAACTTCATGAACCTTTAATCCAAATCCGAAGGAACTTCGTGAGCCCAGTCCTCTAGAAACCTCATAAACATTGAATCCAAATCCTAAGGAACTTCATGAGCCTAGTCCTCTAGTAACCTCATGAACCTTTAATCCAAATCCAAAGGAACTTCATGAGCCTAGTCCTCTAGGAACCTCATGAACCTTCAATCCAAATTCGAAGAAACTTCATGAACCTAGTTCTCTAGGAACTCCATGAACCTTTAATACAAATCCAGAAGAACTTCATGATCCTAGTCCTCTAAGAACCTCATGAACATTAAATCCAAATTCAAAGGAACTTCTTGAGTCTAGTCTTCGAGGAACCTCATGAACCTTTAATCCAAATCTGAAGGAACTTCATGAGCCTAGTCCTCTAGGAACCTCATGAACCTTAAATCTAAATTCAGTTGAACTTCATGAGCCTAATTCTCTAGGAACCTCGTGAACCTTAAATGCAAATCCAATGAAATTTCATGTGCCTAGTCCTTTATTAACCTCTTGAACCTTTAATCCAAATCCAAAGGAACTTCATGAGTCCAGTCCTCTAGGAACCTCATGAATCTTAAACGAAATTCAAAGGAACTTCATGATCCTTAAATCCAAATTTAATGGAACTTCCTCCGCCTAGTCCTCTAGGAACCTCATGAACCTTAAATCCAAATTCGAAGGAACTTCATGAGCCTAGTCCTTTAGGAACCTCATGAACCTTTAATCCAAATCCAAAGGAACTTCATGAGCCTAGTCCTCTAGGAACTTCATGAAACTTCAATCCAAATTTAATGGAACTTCATGAGCCTAGTCCTCTAGGACCTCATGAATCTTAAATCCAAATCCAAATGAACTTCATGAGCCTAGTCCTCTCGGAACCTCATGGACCTTTAATCCAAATCTAAAGGAACTTCATGAGCCTAGTCCTTTAGGAACTTCATGAAACTTAAATCCAAATTTAATGGAACTTCATGATCCTAGTCCTCTAGGAACCTCATGAACCTTAAAGCCAAATCCAAATGAATTTAAAGAGCCTAGTCCTCTAGGAACCTCATGAACCTTAATCCAAATCTGAAGGAACTTCATGAGCCTAGTCCTCTAGGAACCTCATGAACCTTTAATCCAAATTTAAAGGAACTTCATGAGACAAGTCCTCTAGGAACTTCATGAAACTTAAATCCAAATTTAATGGAACTTCATGAGCCTAGTCCTCTAGGAACCTCATGAATTAAATCCAAATTCAATGGAACTTCATGAGCCTAGTCCTACAGGTACCTCATGAAACTTAAATCCAAATCCAAGGGAACTTCATGAGCCTAGTCCTCTAGGAACCTCATGAACCTTTAATCCAAATCCGAAGGAACTTCATGAGCCTAGTCCTCTAGGTACCTCATGAAACTTAAATCCAAATCCAAAGGAACTTCATGAGTCTAGTCCTCTAGGAACCTGATGAACCTTTAATCCAAATCCGAAGGAACTTAATAAGCATAGTCCTCTAGGAACCCCATGAACCTTTATTCCAAATTCGAAGGAACTTCATGATCCTTATCCTCTAGGAACCTCATGAAAAATCCAAATACAAAGGAACTCCATGATCCTTGTCTTCTAGGAGCCTCATGAACCTTTAATCGAAATTCGAAGGAATTTCATGAGCCTAGTCCTCAAGGAACTTCATGAAACTTAAATCCAAATTTAATGGAACTTCATGAGCCTAGTCCTCTAGAAATCTCATGAATCTTAAATCCAATTCCAAAGGAACTTCATGAGCCTAGTCCTCTAGGAACTCCATGAACCTTTAATCCAAATCCAGAAGAACTTCATGAGCCTAGTCCTCTAGGAACCTCATGAACCTTAAATCTAAATCGAGTTGAACTTCATGAGCCTAATTCTATAGGAACCTCGTGAACCTTAAATGGAAATCCAATGAAATTTCATGAGCCTAGTCCTCTATTAACCTCTTGAACCTTTAATCCAAATCCAAAGGAACTTCATGAGTCCAGTCCTCTATGAACCTCATGAATCTTAAACGAAATTCTAAGGAACTTCATGAAACTTAAATCCAAATTTAATGGAACTTCATGAGCCTAGTCCTCTAGGAACCTCATGAATCTTAAATCCAAATCTAAAGGAACTTCATGAGCCTAGTCCTCTAGGAACCTCATGAACCTTTAATCCAAATCTGAAGGAACTTCATGAGCCTAATCCTATAGTAACCTCATGAACCTTTAATCCAAATCTGAAGAAACTTCATGATCCTAGTCCTCTAGGAACCTCATGAACCTTTAATCTAAATCCGAAGGAACTTCATGAGCCTAGTCCTCTAGGAACCTCATGAACCTTCAATCCAAATTCGAAGAAACTTCATGAGCCTAGTTCTCTAGGAACTCCATGAACCATTAATCCAAATCCAGAAGAACTTCATGATCCTAGTCCTCTAAGAACCACATGAACCTTAAATCCAAATTCAAAGGAACTTCATGAGCCTAGTCCTCTAGGAACCTCATGAACCTTAAATCCAAATCCAAAGGAACTTCATGAGCTTAGTCCCTAGGAACCTCATGAATCTTAAATCCAAATCCTAAGGAACTTCATGAGCCTAGTCCTCTAGTAACCTCATGAACCTTTAATCCAAATCCTAAGGAACTTCATGAGCCTAGTCCTCTAGTAACCTCATGAACCTTTAATCCAAATCCAAAGGAACTTCATGAGCCTAGTCCTCTAGGAACCTCATGAACCTTCAATCCAAATTCGAAGAAACTTCATGAACCTAGTTCTCTAGGAACTCCATGAACCTTTAATACAAATCCAGAAGAACTTCATGATCCTAGTCCTCTAAGAACCTCATGAACATTAAATCCAAATTCAAAGGAACTTCTTGAGTCTAGTCTTCGAGGAACCTCATGAACCTTTAATCCAAATCTGAAGGAACTTCATGAGCCTAGTCCTATAGGAACCTCATGAACCTTAAATCTAAATTCAGTTGAACTTCATGAGCCTAATTCTCTAGGAACCTCGTGAACCTTAAATGCAAATCCAATGAAATTTCATGTGCCTAGTCCTTTATTAACCTCTTGAACCTTTAATCCAAATCCAAAGGAACTTCATGAGTCCAGTCCTCTAGGAACCTCATGAATCTTAAACGAAATTCAAAGGAACTTCATGATCCTTAAATCCAAATTTAATGGAACTTCCTCCGCCTAGTCCTCTAGGAACCTCATGAACCTTAAATCCAAATTCGAAGGAACTTCATGAGCCTAGTCCTTTAGGAACCTCATGAACCTTTAATCCAAATCCAAAGGAACTTCATGAGCCTAGTCCTCTAGGAACTTCATGAAACTTCAATCCAAATTTAATGGAACTTCATGAGCCTAGTCCTCTAGGACCTCATGAATCTTAAATCCAAATCCAAATGAACTTCATGAGCCTAGTCCTCTCGGAACCTCATGGACCTTTAATCCAAATCTAAAGGAACTTCATGAGCCTAGTCCTTTAGGAACTTCATGAAACTTAAATCCAAATTTAATGGAACTTCATGATCCTAGTCCTCTAGGAACCTCAGGAATCTTAAATCCAAATCCAAATGAATTTAAAGAGCCTAGTCCTCTAGGAACCTCATGAACCTTAATCCAAATCTGAAGGAACTTCATGAGCCTAGTCCTCTAGGAACCTCATGAACCTTTAATCCAAATTTAAAGGAACTTCATGAGACAAGTCCTCTAGGAACTTCATGAAACTTAAATCCAAATTTAATGGAACTTCATGAGCCTAGTCCTCTAGGAACCTCATGAATCTGAAATCCAATTCCAAAGGAACTTCATGAGCCTAGTCCTCCAGGTACCTCATGAACCTTAAATCCAAATCCAAGGGAACTTCATGAGCCTAGTCCTCTAGGAACCTCATGAACCTTTAATCCAAATCCGAAGGAACTTCATGAGCCTAGCCTTATAGGAACCTCATTAACCTTAAATCCAAATCCAAAGGAACTTCATGAACCTTTAATCCAAATCCGAAGGAACTTCGTGAGCCCAGTCCTCTAGAAACCTCATAAACATTGAATCCAAATCCTAAGGAACTTCATGAGCCTAGTCCTCTAGTAACCTCATGAACCTTTAATCCAAATCCGAAGGAACTTCATGAGCCTAGTCCTCTAGGAACCTCATGAATCTTCAATCCAAATTCGAAGAAACTTCATGAGCCTAGTTCTCTAGGAACTCCATGAACCTTTAATCCAAATCCAGAAGAACTTCATGATCCTAGTCCTCTAAGAACCTCATGAACCTTAAATCCAAATTCAAAGGAACTTCTTGAGTCTAGTCTTCGAGGAACCTCATGAACCTTTAATCCAAATCTGAAGGAACTTCATGAGCCTAGTCCTCTAGGAACCTCATGAACCTTCAATCCAAATTCGAAGAAACTTCATGAGCCTAGTTCTCTAGGAACTCCATGAACCTTTAATCCAAATCCAGAAGAACTTCATGATCCTAGTCCTCTAAGAACCTCATGACCCTTAAATCCAAATTCAAAGGAACTTCATGAGCCTAGTCCGCTATGAACCTAATGAACCTATAATCCAAATCTAAAGGGACTTCATGAGCCTAGTCCTCTAGGAACTTCATGAAACTTAAATCCAAATTTAATGGAACTTCATGAGCCTAGTCCTCTAGAAATCTCATGAATCTTAAATCCAATTCCAAAGGAACTTCATGAGCCTAGTCCTCTAGGAACTCCATGAACCTTTAATCCAAATCCAGAAGAACTTCATGATCCTAGTCCTCTAAGAACCTCGTGAACCTTTAATCTAAATTCAAAGGAACTTCTTGAGTCTAGTCTTCGAGGAACCTCATGAACCTTTAATACAAATCTGAAGGAACTTCATGAGCCTAGTCCTCTAGGAACCTCATGAACCTTAAATCTAAATCGAGTTGAACTTCATGAGCCTAATTCTATAGGAACCTCGTGAACCTTAAATGGAAATCCAATGAAATTTCATGAGCCTAGTCCTCTATTAACCTCTTGAACCTTTAATCCAAATCCAAAGGAACTTCATGAGTCCAGTCCTCTATGAACCTCATGAATCTTAAACGAAATTCTAAGGAACTTCATGAAACTTAAATCCAAATTTAATGGAACTTCATGAGCCTAGTCCTCTAGGAACCTCATGAATCTTAAATCCAAATCTAAAGGAACTTCATGAGCCTAGTCCTCTAGGAACCTCATGAACCTTTAATCCAAATCTGAAGGAACTTCATGAGCCTAATCCTATAGTAACCTCATGAACCTTTAATCCAAATCTGAAGAAACTTCATGATCCTAGTCCTCTAGGAAACTCATGAACCTTTAATCTAAATCCGAAGGAACTTCATGAGCCTAGTCCTCTAGGAACCTCATGAACCTTCAATCCAAATTCGAAGAAACTTCATGAGCCTAGTTCTCTAGGAACTCCATGAACCATTAATCCAAATCCAGAAGAACTTCATGATCCTAGTCCTCTAAGAACCACATGAACCTTAAATCCAAATTCAAAGGAACTTCATGAGCCTAGTCCTCTAGGAACCTCATGGACCTTCAATCCAAATTCGAAGAAACTTCATGAGCCTAGTTCTCTAGGAACTCCATGAACCTTTAATCCAAATCCAGAAGAACTTCATGATCCTAGTCCTCTAAGAACCTCATGACCCTTAAATCCAAATTCAAAGGAACTTCATGAGCCTAGTCCGCTATGAACCTAATGAACCTATAATCCAAATCTAAAGGGACTTCATGAGCCTAGTCCTCTAGGAACTTCATGAAACTTAAATCCAAATATAATGGA
Organism: Orobanche coerulescens; assembly: GCA_033398695.1. Lineage (NCBI taxonomy): Eukaryota > Viridiplantae > Streptophyta > Magnoliopsida > Lamiales > Orobanchaceae > Orobanche > Orobanche coerulescens. The sequence goes on along the minus strand of CM065817.1, from coordinate 100,898,750 downwards.
ACTTCATGAGCCTAGTCCTCTAGGAACCTCATGAATCTTAAATCCAAATCCAAATGAACTTCATGAGCCTAGTCCTCTAGTAACCTCATAAACCTTAAATCCAAATCCAAAGGAACTTCATGAGACTAGTCCATAGGAACCTCATGAACCTTTAATACAAATCCGAAGGAACTTCATAAGCCTAGTCCTCTACGAACATCATGAATCTTCAATCCAAATTTGAAGAAACTTCATGAGACTAGTTCTCTAGGAACTCTATGAACCTTTAATCTAAATCCAGAAGAACTTCATTATCCTAATCCTCTAGGAACGTCATGAACCTTAAATCCAAATTCAAAGGAACTTCTTGAGTCTAATCTTCGAGGAAGTTCATGAACCTTTAATCCAAATCCGAAGGAACTTCATGAGCCCAGTCCTCTAGAAACCTCATAAACCTTAAATCCAAATCCTAAGGAACTTCATGAGCCTAGTCCTCTAGTAACCTCATGAACCTTTAATCCAAATCCGAAGGAACTTCATGAGCCTAGTCCTCTAGGAACCTCATGAACCTTTAATCCAAATTCAAAGAAACTTCATGAGCCTAGTTCTCTAGGAACTCCATGAACCATTAATCCAAATCCAGAAGAACTTCACGATACTAGTCCTCTAAGAACTCATGAACCTTAAATCCAAATTCAAAGGAACTTCTTGAGTCTAGTCTTCGAGGAACCTCATGAACCTTTAATCCAAATCTGAAGGAACTTCATGAGCCTAGTCCTCTAGGAACCTTATGAACCTTAAATGTAAATCCAGTTGCACTTCATGAGCCTAATTCTCTAAGAACCTCGTGAACCTTAAATGCAAATCCAATGAAATTTCATGAGCCTAGTCCTCTATTAACCTCTTGAACCTTTAATCAAAATCCAAAGGAACTTCATGAGTCTAGTCCTCTAGGAACCTCATGAACCTTAAATCCAAATCCAAAGGAACTTCATGAGCTTAGTCCCTAGGAACCTCATGAATCTTAAATCCAAATCCGAAGGAACTTCATAAACCTAGTCCCCTACGACCCTCATGAATCTTCAATCCAAATTCGTAGAAACTTCATGAGACTAGTTCTCTAGGAACTTCATGAACCTTTAATCTAAATCCAGAAGAACTTCATGATCCTAGTCCTCTAGGAACCTCATGAACCTTAAATCCAAATTCAAAGGAACTTCTTGAGTCTAGTCTTCGAGGAACTTCATGAACCTTTAATCCAAATCCGAAGGAACTTCGTGAGCCCAGTCCTCTAGAAACCTCATAAACATTGAATCCAAATCCTAAGGAACTTCATGAGCCTAGTCCTCTAGTAACCTCATGAACCTTTAATCCAAATCCAAAGGAACTTCATGAGCCTAGTCCTCTAGGAAGCTCATGAACCTTCAATCCAAATTCGAAGAAACTTCATGAACCTAGTTCTCTAGGAACTCCATGAACCTTTAATACAAATCCAGAAGAACTTCATGATCCTAGTCCTCTAAGAACCTCATGAACCTTAAATCCAAATTCAAAGGAACTTCTTGAGTCTAGTCTTCGAGGAACCTCATGAACCTTTAATCCAAATCTGAAGGAACTTCATGAGCCTAGTCCTCTAGGAACCTCATGAACCTTAAATCTAAATTCAGTTGAACTTCATGAGCCTAATTCTCTAGGAACCTCGTGAACCTTAAATGCAAATCCAATGAAATTTCATGTGCCTAGTCCTCTATTAACCTCTCGAACCTTTAATCCAAATCCAAAGGAACTTCATGAGTCCAGTCCTCTAGGAACCTCATGAATCTTAAACGAAATTCAAAGGAACCTCATGATCCTTAAATCCAAATTTAATGGAACTTCCTCCGCCTAGTCCTCTAGGAACCTCATGAACCTTAAATCCAAATTCGAAGGAACTTCATGAGCCTAGTCCTTTAGGAACCTCATGAACCTTTAATCCAAATCCAAAGGAACTTCATGAGCCTAGTCCTCTAGGAACTTCATGAAACTTAAATCCAAATTTAATGGAACTTCATGAGCCTAGTCCTCTAGGACCTCATGAATCTTAAATCCAAATCCAAATGAACTTCATGAGCCTAGTCCTCTCGGAACCTCATGGACCTTTAATCCAAATCTAAAGGAACTTCATGAGCCTAGTCCTTTAGGAACTTCATGAAACTTAAATCCAAATTTAATGGAACTTCATGAGCCTAGTCCTCTAGGAACCTCAGGAATCTTAAATCCAAATCCAAATGAATTTAAAGAGCCTAGTCCTCTAGGAACCTCATGAACCTTAATCCAAATCTGAAGGAACTTCATGAGCCTAGTCCTCTAGGAACCTCATGAACCTTTAATCCAAATTTAAAGGAACTTCATGAGACAAGTCCTCTAGGAACTTCATGAAACTTAAATCCAAATTTAATGGAACTTCATGAGCCTAGTCCTCTAGGAACCTCATGAATCTGAAATCCAATTCCAAAGGAACTTCATGAGCCTAGTCCTCCAGGTACCTCATGAACCTTAAATCCAAATCCAAGGGAACTTCATGAGCCTAGTCCTCTAGGAACCTCATGAACCTTTAATCCAAATCCGAAGGAACTTCATGAGCCTAGCCTTATAGGAACCTCATTAACCTTAAATCCAAATCCAAAGGAACTTCATGAACCTTTAATCCAAATCCGAAGGAACTTCGTGAGCCCAGTCCTCTAGAAACCTCATAAACATTGAATCCAAATCCTAAGGAACTTCATGAGCCTAGTCCTCTAGTAACCTCATGAACCTTTAATCCAAATCCGAAGGAACTTCATGAGCCTAGTCCTCTAGGAACCTCATGAATCTTCAATCCAAATTCGAAGAAACTTCATGAGCCTAGTTCTCTAGGAACTCCATGAACCTTTAATCCAAATCCAGAAGAACTTCATGATCCTAGTCCTCTAAGAACCTCATGAACCTTAAATCCAAATTCAAAGGAACTTCTTGAGTCTAGTCTTCGAGGAACCTCATGAACCTTTAATCCAAATCTGAAGGAACTTCATGAGCCTAGTCCTCTAGGAACCTCATGAACCTTAAATCTAAATTCAGTTGAACTTCATGAGCCTAATTCTCTAGGAACCTCGTGAACCTTAAATGCAAATCCAATGAAATTTCATGTGCCTAGTCCTCTATTAACCTCTTGAACCTTTAATCCAAATCCAAAGGAACTTCATGAGTCCAGTCCTCTAGGAACCTCATGAATCTTAAACGAAATTCAAAGGAACTTCATGATCCTTAAATCCAAATTTAATGGAACTTCCTCCGCCTAGTCCTCTAGGAACCTCATGAACCTTAAATCCAAATTCGAAGGAACTTCATGACCCTAGTCCTCTAGGAACCTCATGAACCTTTAATCCAAATCCAAAGGAACTTCATGAGCCTAGTCCTCTAGGATCTTCATGAAACTTAAATCCAAATTTAATGGAACTTCATGAGCCCAGTCCTCTAGGAACCTCAGGAATCTTAAATCCAAATCCAAATGAATTTAAAGAGCCTAGTCCTCTAGGAACCTCATGAACCTTTAATCCAAATCTGAAGGAACTTCATGAGCCTAGTCCTCTAGGAACCTCATGAACCTTTAATCCAAATCTAAAGGAACTTCATGAGTCTAGTCCTCTAGGAACCTCATGAACCTTTAATCCAAATCTAAAGGAACTTCATGAGACAAGTCCTCTAGGAACTTTATGAAACTTAAATCCAAATTTAATGGAATTTCATGAGCCTAGTCCTCTAGGAACCTCATGAATCTGAAATCCAATTCCAAAGGAACTTCATGAGACTAGTCCTCTAGGAACCTCGTGAACCTTTAATCCAAATCCAGAAGAACTTCATGATCCTAGTCCTCTAAGAACCTCATGAACCGTTAATCCAAATTCAAAGGAACTTCTTGAGTCTAGTCTTCGAGGAACCTCATGAACCTTTAATCCAAATCTGAAGGAACTTCATGAAACTTAAATCCAAATTTAATGGAACTTCATGAGCCTAGTCCTCTAGGACCTCATGAATCTTAAATCCAAATCCAGAAGAACTTCATGATCCTAGTCCTCTAAGAACCTCGTGAACCTTTAATCCAAATTCAAAGGAACTTCTTGAGTCTAGTCTTCGAGGAACCTCATGAACCTTTAATCCCAATCTGAAGGAACTTCATGAGCCTAGTCCTCTAGGAACCTCGTGAACCTTAAATGCAAATCCAATGAAATTTCATGTGCCTAGTCCTCTATTAACCTCTTGAACCTTTAATCTAAATCCAAAGGAACTTCATGAGTCCAGTCCTCTAGGAACCTCATGAATCTTAAACGAAATTCAAAGGAACTTCATGAAACTTAAATCTACATTTAATGGAACTTCATGAGCCTAGTCCTCTAGGAACCTCATGAATCTTAAATCCAAATCTAAAGGAACTTCATGAGCCTAGTCCTCTAGGAACCTCATGAACCTTTAATCCAAATCTGAAGGAACTTCATGAGTCTAGTCCTATAGTAACCTCATGAACCTTTAATCCAATTCCGAAGAAACTTCATGATCCTAGTCCTCTAGGAACCTCATGAACCGTTAATCCAAATCCGAAGGAACTTCATGAGCCTAGTCATCTAGGAACCTCATGAACTTTTAATCCAAACCTAAAGGAACTTCATGAGCCTAGTCCTCTAGGAACTTCATGAAACTTAAATCCAAATTTAATGGAACTTCTTGAGCCTAGTCCTCTAGGAACCTCATGAATCTTAAATCCAAATCCAAATAAGCTTCATGAGCCTAATCCTCTCGGAACCTCATGGACCTTTAATCCAAATCTAAAGGAACTTCATGAGCCCAGTCCTCTAGAAACCTCATAAACCTTGACTCCAAATCCTAAGGAACTTCATGAGCCTAGTCCTCTAGTAACCTCATGAACCTTTAATAGAAATCCGAAGGAACTTCATGAGCCTAGTCCTCTAGGAACCTCATGAACCTTCAATCTAAATTCGAAGAAACTTCATGAGCCTAGTCCTCTAGGAACTCCATGAACCTTTAATCCAAATCCAGAAGAATTTCATGATCCTAGTCCTCTAAGAACCTCATGAACCATAAATCCAAATTCAAAGGAATTTCTTGAGTCTAGTTTTCGAGGAAGATCATGAACCTTTAATCCAAATCTGAAGGAACTTCATGAGCCTAGTCCTCTAGGAACCTCATGTACCTTAAATGTAAATTCAGTTGAACTTCATGAGCCTAATTCTCTAGGAACCTCGTGAACCTTAAATGCAAATCCAATGAAATTTCATGTGCCTAGTCCTCTATTAACCTCTTGAACCTTTGATCCAAATCCAAAGGAACTTCATGAGTCCAGTCCTCTAGGAACCTCATGAATCTTAAACGAAATTCAAAGGAACTTCATGATCCTTAAATCCAAATTTAATGGAACTTCCTCCGCCTAGTCCTCTAGGAACCTCATGAACCTTAAATCCAAATTCGAAGGAACTTCATGAGCCTAGTCCTCTAGGAACCTCATGAACCTTTAATCCAAATCGAAAGGAACTTCATGAGCCTAGTCCTCTAGGAACTTCATGAAACTTAAATCCAAATTTAATGGAAATTCATGAGCCTAGTCCTCTAGGAACCTTATGAATCTTAAATCCAAATCCAAATAAACTTCATGAGCCTAATCCTCTCGGAACCTCATTGACCTTTAATCCAAATCTAAAGGACCTTCATGAGCCTAGTCCTCTAGAAACCTCATAAACCTTGACTCCAAATCCTAAGGAACTTCATGAGCCTAGTCCTCTAGTAACCTCATGAACCTTTAATCCAAATCCGAAGGAACTTCATGAGCCTAGTCCTCTAGGAACCTCATGAACCTTAAATCTAAATTCAGTTGAACTTCATGAGCCTAATTCTCTAGGAACCTCGTGAACCTTAAATGCAAATCCAATGAAATTTCAAGAGCCTAGTCCTCTATTAACCTCTTGAACCTTTTATCCAAATCTAAAGGAACTTCATTAGTCCAGTCCTCTAGGAACCTCATGATCTTAAACGAAATTCAAAGGAACTTCATGAAACTTAAATCCACATTTAATGGAACTTCATGAGCCTAGTCCTCTAGGAACCTCATTAATCTTAAATCCAAATCTAAAGGAACTTCATGAGCCTAGTCCTCTAGGAACCTCATGAACCTTTAATCCAAATCTGAAGGAACTTCATGAGTCTAGTCCTATAGTAACCTCATGAACCTTTAATCCAAATCCGAAGAAACTTCATGATCCTAGTCCTCTAGGAACCTCATGAACCGTTAATCCAAATCCGAAGGAACTTCATGAGCCTAGTCCTCTAAGAACCCCGTGAACATTTAATCCAAATTCAAAGGAACTTCTTGAGTCTAGTCTTCGAGGAACCTCATGAACCTTTAATCCAAATCTGAAGGAACTTCATGAAACTTAAATCCAAATTTAATGGAACTTCATGAGCCTAGGCCTCTAGGACCTCATGAATCTTAAATCCAAATCCAGAAGAACTTCATGATCCTAGTCCTCTAAGAACCTCGTGAACCTTTAATCCAAATTCAAAGGAACTTCTTGAGTCTAGTCTTCGAGGAATCTCATGAAACTTTAATCCAAATCTGAAGGAACTTCATGAGCGTAGTCCTCTAGGAACCTCATGAACCTTAAATCTAAATCCAGTTGAACTTCATGAGCCTAATTCTATAGGAACCTCGTGAACCTTAAATGGAAATCCAATGAAATTTCATGAGCCTAGTCCTCTATTAACCTCTTGAACCTTTTATCCAAATCCAAAGGAACTTCATGAGTCCAGTCCTCTAGGAACCTCATGAATCTTAAACGAAATTCAATGGAACTTCATGAAACTTAAATCTACATTTAATGGAACTTCATGAGCCGAGTCCTCTAGGAACCTCATGAATCTTAAATCCAAATCTAAAGGAACTTCATGAGCCTAGTCCTCTAGGAACCTCATGAACCTTTAATCCAAATCTGAAGGAACTTCATGAGTCTAGTCCTATAGTAACCTCATGAACCTTTAATCCAAATCCGGAGAAACTTCATGATCCTAGTCCTCTAGGAACCTCATGAACCGTTAATCCAAATCCGAAGGAACTTCATGAGCCTAGTCCTCTAGGAACCTCATAAGCCTTTAATCCAAATATAAAGGAACTTCATGAGCCTAGTCCTCTAGGAACTTCATGAAACTTAAATCCAAATTTAATGGAACTTCATGAGCCTAGTCCTCTAGGAACCTCATGAATCTTAAATCCAAATCCAAATAAACTTCATGAGCCTACTCCTCTCGGAACCTGATGGACCTTTAATCCAAATCTAAAGGAACTTCATGAGCCCAGTCCTCTAGAAACCTCATAAACCTTGACTCCAAATCCTAAGGAACTTCATGAGCCTAGTCCTCTAGTAACCTCATGAACCTTTAATCCAAATCCGAAGGAACTTCATGAGCCTAGTCCTCTAGGAACCTCATGAACCTTAAATCTAAATTCAGTTGAAGTTCATGAGCCTAATTCTCTAGGAACCTCGTGAACCTTAAATGCAAATCCAATGAAATTTCATGAGCCTAGTCCTCTATTAACCTCTTGAACCTTTAATCCAAATCCAAAGGAACTTCATGAGTCCAGTCCTCCAGGAACCTCATGAATCTTAAATGAAATTCAAAGGAACTACATGTGCCTAGTCCTCTAGGAACCTCATGAACCTTAAATCCAAATCCAATGGAACTTCCTCAGCATAGTCCTCTAGGAACCTCATGAACCTTAAATTCAAATTCGAAGGAACTTCACGAGCCTAGTTCTCTAGGAAGCCCATGAACCTTTAATCCAAATCTAAAGGAACTTCATGAGCCTAGTCCTCTAGGAACTTCATGAAACTTAAATCCAAATCTAAAGGAACTTCATGAGCCTAGCCCTATAGTAACCTCATGAACCTTTAATCCAAATCTGAAAAAACTTCATTATCCTAGTCCTATAGGAACCTCATGAACCTTTAATCCAAATCCAAAGAAACTTCATGAGCTTAGTCCTCTAGGAACCTCATGAAGCTTCAATCCAAATTCGAAGAAACTTCATGAGCCTAGTTCTCTAGGAACTCTATGAACCTTTAATCCAAATCCAGAAGAACTTCATGATCCTAGTGTTGGGATTCGGTGCCTAAAACGAAGGCCCAGCGGAAGCGGTAAAACAAAAATTAATTCGATCCGAATCCCTACGAGGATCGATCGAGCTACGCATATACGAATATAAAATAAGCAAAGGAAGATTCGAAATCATACCCTTGTCGTCCGTTGATTATATGGATTTCCTTCTCTTGAGCTATTCCCCAAACGATCCAAAATGCTCCAAGCCCTTGGATGATCCAACGCCGAAAAAACCGCGTCTCTACTTGTCACGTGTCGGAGAAACGAACGGAATGACAACACTTGATTAACCTCTAAGGTTACGGCTAGAATCAAGTGATGAAACTTAAATTATAACACTCTAAGTGTTTAAGTATATATCTCTCAATTTTATCTCTTGATGTTTCTCTAAGAACAAATCAAGAAGAAAAGGAAGAAAAGTGAAGACTATAAAAGGCAACTCTTTCTCTCTGACTCTCCAGCTATTCACGTATGGAATGGGTGAGTAGAAAAGAGAAGTCTTCACCTTTTATTCAATACCAACCACCCATCAAATCCCCTTTATTCATATAATAAGAGATACCATATCTCTTAAAGTCTTTTTGTCTTCCATTATAAAATGGAGAAAAAGACCATGAGGGGTTAGGTGAAAGGGGGGGGGCAGCCATCTAGAAGGGGAATATGAGTTTGGTCCATTTCGGACTCCCGTGAGTTCAAACAGATAAACTCTGATTCCGTTCCGAAATATTTATATTAATTAATTAATCCAATTAATTAATCATATCAAATACATAACAACATAATTAATTTCTCCAATAAATAATTATATTTATGAATTAAATTAATCACCCAGTAATTTATTTAATTCATTTGGCCGTAAATTAATTTATCCAATAAATCAATTTAGACATCCAATGTCCCAATTAATTAGATATCCAATATCTAATATTCATAATGAGAGAATAAGCTCGATTCATTCCGTCGGCAATCCTATTGCGCGACTCGGTAGGTTCGTCTCAGTCAGCAATGGGAGGAACCAAAGAGTAGTAGCACCACCTAGCCAGCCTAGCGACCTACACTGTACCCCAACTGAGAACGAATGATTGGGATCATTCAAGAACCATTCTGTCGTGAATACCAGTATACGTTTAAACCCTTCTTTCAAATGTCCCGATCAAGTTATAGGGTCACGGTCAGTCAAACCCTAACTGTACTTGACGCTATGCATGCGTTAATGCAAATTGAGATCATCGAGCTCTCGTGTATCCAATACAACTAGCTCCAATGCTTTGGCCAAAGACTTATGATCTCATCTGCCAATAACCGCATAGGACAATTAACCCGCTCACTAACGAGAGAAAGAATTCTATCTTGGTATTCAGTAGGACCTGCTACTTGCCTGTCAAGATGTACGTCGAGGTTGACCCCCACCTTCCGATTTATAGGGTCGAACTACTCTAATGAAAATCTTGACGTCACAAGCACATCTCTATTAAATCCTCAAGTCGAAGGTTCACGAATACCTATCACAACCTTTCGATTCCGTCATTGACTGTCCCGGAGTGAAATCCGTGTGACGAATCGAGGGTGAGTCGGTTCGAGTACACTAATCCAATTAGCATACTTATAACGTGTGCTCCCACTAACCATTAGCGTTCGACAGGCACTCTCCATGTCAAAGAACACGTCATACAAGTCTTCACATAAACTTAATGCCCAATCAAGTTTCATCGACTTGCGAACGATTAAGTATTTGAGCTATAAACCTTTCCAGTGCCGACCTCCTTATCCAATAAGGAGTGGAACGTTATGCTCTCAAATACATAGACTAGTTTCTATACGTATATTTACGAGTTAGGAATGCCAGTAACTACGAGTAAATAAAGAAACATTCATTGCCTTATATAAATGATTTACATAATTACAAGTACAATGCCCTCACTCAACATCCTCTGAGTGGCATTCGAGGGCATATTCCTAACAATCTCCCACTTGCACTCAATGCCACACACTATGGTATCTAATACCCATATTCTACAGATGACGCTCCAAGCTAGTCTGAGAAAGTGGCTTCGTCAGTGGATCAGCGACGTTGTCGGCTGAGTCTACTCTGTGCAGCACAATGTATCCCTTGCGAACAAATTCTCTTACGAGATGATACTTCCTCTCAATATGTTTCGTGCTGTTGTGAAACCTCAGCTCCTTGGCCTGCGCTACAGCTCCATCGTTGTCGCGATGCGGTGGAACAGTAGCTCGGACATGGTATCACTTGAAGTTCTCCCAGAAACTTCTTAATCCAGAACCCTTCCTTGGAAGCCTCCGAGGCTGCTTGATACTCAGCCTGACAGGTGGAATCAGCAGTTGCGCTTTGCTTGGCGCTACGCCAAGATACTACTCCTCCATTAAGAGTAAATATGTATCCAGAAGTAGACATTGAGTCGTCCTTCAGTCCTTGGAAGTCCGAATCAGTGTATCCCACCACATCCAATTCTCCACCGCCATACATAAAAACCATATCTCTAGTTCTTCTCAAGTACTTGAGAACGTTCTTTACAGCAGTCCAATGTTCCCTACCTGGGTTTGCCTGAAACCTACTCACCACGCTTACAGCATGCGCGATGTCAGGTCTTGTACACAACATAGCATACATAAGGCTACCCACGGCCGAAGCATATGGTATATTACTCATTTCCTTTTGTTGTTCCTCATTTTGAGGACACATCTTCAAGGTGAGTTTTATTCCATGTCGCATCGGTAGGAACCCTCTTTTAGAATCATCCATCTTAAATCGCTTTAAGATTTTATCTATATAGAGGGCTTGGGAAAGACCTATTGTTCTCTTCGCTCTTGTAACACCCCAAAAGGCAGCTATTACAGTGTCGTGGATCCCACACTGGGACCCACCAGGCGATAACCAAAACAGATTAAATAAATATTATTCGTGATACCGAATCACAATGAATAGTCATTACTCCGATTAGGAGTTTATCAAAAAGAAATTGCCAACGGCCTTATAATACACAGGATCCGAAAAACAAGTATAAACCATATGGAGATGGAAAATACTTCAAATGTCAATACAACTAGATAGTAATTTAAATGAAGCAGAAAATAAAATAACATGACACGGTTTAACATAACCGGACAACAAATGATGTGGGCTCCCCGAACTAGTATCCTTCGAACCCTTCGCTGTCAACATGCTCTTCCCGTGCCTTGCCTTTGCCTCGACCTAAAATATAATACAGGTATTTCGCCCAGAACACAGGGTCAGATATACATGATAATTAATTCTTCCGACAATATACAATTCACATATATATATAGATCTCAAGGAAATCATTCTGACTATTAATCATACCCCTCGGGCGTATGAAACAATCAGTCACAAACCGTCGAACACATCCAATACTATGGACGATTAACAATATGGCTCAAGATGGACATCACAGTACGCCCGATCCGGAAATGTGTCCGTGTACATGTCCGCCCCGTATACGGAATCCAGAATATACATGGGCCAATGTACCTAATTAGCCTCACGAAACTATGTCCCGTGTGCACAGTCCAATGCGGAATAATATCCATGCATGAATATATATATGTGCCTGGCTAAAAATCCTACACAATGACCAATCGGAACACAGATATGATTCCGGATATGTCACGATACAACATGACAACGAATTCAATAAATCACATATCCGATTAAGGATCAAGAAAAACTCACCGAAGTGAAAATAAGACCAACGAGATCAACGATTCAAAGCGACGTACTTGGGAATGCAACCCCATGAAGAAAACGGAATAACGTCAAGGACAATGTTAAATCACGACAAACATTAGATGAACAATTCATACATATGAAATATATAATTATCACAAGAATCTAATCATCATTATAACCAAGCAAGATAACTTGCCTCAATACGGAGACGAGAATAGTCCTCTTCTTGTCGGAATGAACGAACGGTCCTCGACTAATATTGTGTACTCAAACAATCAACCTTGAATGAAGTATATTTTGCTCATTAATACGTTTATATGATCGTCTATACCGAATTTTTAACGAGTTAACACCTTAATTCCCGATGGAGTAGTTCAACTTTTGGAGTGTTACTTCAAGAACCTTATTCATACAATTTAATTCTTACAATTGATTACAAGATGATACCAAATGTTTGTTGGATTAAGAATCATTCCATAATGTGTTAAACAATAATCTCCTATCCTTTAATCTTATCAAGAACATCTCAAATGATTAAAAGTAAAATCTGCACTACACACAGTTACTTATGTTGAGTTAATTAGTTGTAAATCCATATCATGGTTATGAAGACTATCTCAAGTTTAGCACCACCCTTATACGCTTCCAACTGACTTGGGGATTCAAACATCATACCTCTGAAATAACTTCAAGAAGATCATTTCATACTTCTAATGATCAACAAGGGTTACTTAAAACATTTATGGTAATTATTCCAACAAGTCATTTACATTACAATGAAACAAGGATTATTATTATACCAATGGTGTTATAAGTCTAGCAAGGAGAGTGTGGTTAAACTAAACATGATCCTTACCATATTAAAACACCAAGAACACACCATTACAAATCCTCTAATCATCATGTTCATCATTAGGTTTGTTGAAAGATTAACTACAACATGTTTATTTTGATTAATTCATCACTAGTTGAAATATACTTAATCACTATCATAATAAATTCGAGATTATAGGGTTAAATCGTAGAACATACCTTCAGAAATGAAGAACAATACACCAAACCACAAGAACACAATATAAGCTTCAAGAATGTCTCCAACTTCCAATCAACAAGCTCCAAAATCAAAATGTAAAGCTCCAACACAAGTTGGAAGAAGGTAAACATACTCTAGGGATGAAGGGGGATGATTATATGGGTGAAAATCGGAGTTTGGACGTGCAAAATGAAAGACACAAGTTGTCTTTTTATAACAGCACAGTTCGTTACGTACGTTATCACAAGAGGATAACGTACGTTAACATCTTTACGTACGCTACGCAAAAAGTGTTACGTACGTAAGCTATGTCCAGAGGCTACTGGACTGAAATACAAACTTCATTACGTACGTTACCTCTAGAAGCATTACGTACGTAATGTAGGTCAACTAGGTTGGCTCCAAAAGATTAGATATTCGAATCCCATCCGGCCCCACACGCCGAAAGTTGAGATCGGATACGATTGCACAGGTTACGTACGTAACAGATACCCCTTTACGTACGTAAAGGCCCCAAAATAGCGTACGCTATGACTAATGATTAACGTACGTTAGGCTCGGGTTTTAATAGTTCAATATGCACTTATCTATACAACGCTGAAAATTCAAACATAGTGCGAGTGATCATTTTTTTATTAAGTCTATTATGATATATTCAATATTCATTTCACAAATGCAACAAGACTACAACAGTATTGAATTATCCGAATAGTACAACAGTAAGTAAGAATTTCCGTCGGATATTACATACTCCTCCCCTTAAAAGGGGTTTCGTCCTCGAAACTAAGGGGTAAACAATTCAGGATACCTCTCTTGAATGCTGTTCTCCGTCTCCCATGTGGCCTCCTCGACCCCGTGTCGTGACCACTGAACCTTCAGTAGGGGAATCGTCTTATTCCGTAATTGTTTGATCCTTCTCTCAAGTATCCGTAAGGGGCGCTCCTCATACGAATGATCCTCCCCTCAATCGATCTCATCGAACTGAAGTACATGACTCGGATCAGCAACGTATTTCCTTAACTGGGAGACATGGAACACGTTATGGATCCGGCTCAGGGCTGGTGGTAAAGCCAGGCGATAAGCTAAATCGCCTACTCGTTCCAACACCTCAAACGGCCCGATATACCTCGGACTCAGCTTGCCTCGTTTCCCAAAACGAAAGACTCCTCGGGTAGGAGACACCTTCATTAACACATGGTCACCAACCTCGAACTCAAGCGGTCGTCGACGGTGGTCAGCATAAGACTTCTGTCGACTTTGAGCCGTTAACAACCGGCTCCTAATCAAGGTGATCTTCTCACGGGCTGCTAATAACATATCGGGTTCCGTACCCAGAGATTCTGACAGTTCGTCCCAACACAAAGGGGACCTACAGCGACGGCCATACAATGCCTCATACGGTGCCATCTGAATCGAAGCGTGCCAACTGTTATTATAAGTGAATTCCACCAAAGGCAGCTGGGCTTCCCAATCGTCCTTCCAATCAAGAGCACATGCTCTCAACATATCCTCTAGAGTCTGGATAGTTCTTTCAGACTGACCATCGGTCTGTGGATGAAAAGCCGTACTAAAATTCAACTACGTGCCCATCGCATGATGAACTGCCTTCCAGAAGTGCGACACAAATCGCCCGTCACGGTCTGATATAATACTCTTGGGGGTACCATGCAATCTCACGATTACCTTAATAAACAGCTGGGCCAATCTCTCGGGACCCCACGTGTCCTTAATCTGTAAGAAGTGGGCTGATTTGGTCAGACGGTCCACAATCACCCAAATCGTATTCATTCCTCTACGACTCGTCGGCAAGTTAGTGATAAAATCCATAGATATGTCCTCCCATTTCCACTCGGGAATCGGAAGCGGTTTTAGCATTCCTGCGGGTCGCTGGTGCTCAATCTTAACCTGCTGACAGGTTAAACATCTCGAAACCAATTCGGCTACCTCACGTTTCATATTCCCCCACCAATAATTCTGCTTCAAATCCTTATACATCTTGCTAGAGCCCGGGTGAACAGAGTACGGGGTAGCATGGGCTTCTCTCATGATAGAGTTCCTCAATTCTTCGTCAGCGGGTACACAAATTCGATTTCTAAAGTGTATCAACCCATCCTCGTGGATCACGAATCCAGGGGCTTTCCCTTGGGTTACCTCATCCCGAACTTGAGATAAGAATGGGTCCATAATTTGCTTCGATTTGATCATATCATCAAGAGATGAAGAAATCTCAAGGGTGAAAAGTTGTCCCTGAATATGCTGTAACCAAACTTCAATTTCTGGCCTCATAAGGTCCAACTGCAACTCTCTCTGTGCTGTCAAACGGCTCAGCATCTGCTCCTGCACTGTCTTTCGGCTCAAAGCGTCGGCAACCACATTTGCTTTACCCGTATGATAAAGTATTTCGAGATTATAGTCCTTGATTAGTTCTAGCCATCTTCTCTGTCTCATGTTCAACTCCTTCTGAGTAAAAATGTACTTTAGGCTCTTGTGGTCTGTGAAGATCTGGCAGGTAACTCCATAAAGAAAGTGATGCCAGATTTTCAAAGCAAACACCACGGCTGCTAGCTCCAAGTCATGGGTCGGATAGTTAACTTCATAGGGTCGCAATTGTCTCGATGCATAGGCAATCAATTTCCCTTCCTGCATTAGTACACATCCCAGACCCTCTCTTGACGCGTCACTATACACCACAAATCCTTCCGTTCCTTTTGGTAAGACCAAAACAGGTGCCGAAATCAATCGACTCTTGAGCTCATCAAAACTTTGCTGACATGCTTCTGACCACAAATACTTCTTGTCCTTCCGCAGTAAGTTAGTCATCGGTTGCGCAATTTAAGAAAATCCTTCTACGAACCGTCGGTAGTAACCTGCTAGGCTGAGGAAACTACGAACTTCCTTCACGTTCTTCGGTGGTAGCCAATCTCGAATGGCTTCCGTCTTTTGTGGGTCCACTCTCACCCCTTCAGCTGATATCACATGCCCGATAAAGACAACCTCAGGCATCCAGAATTCACACTTAGAAAATTTCCCATAAAGCTGTTCCCACCTCAATGTATCGAGAACTTGGTGGAGGTGACACTCGTGCTCTTCGTGGTCACGAGAGTAAATAAGAATGTCGTCAATAAAAACGACTACAAAGCGATCCAGATAGTTAATAAAAACTCGATTCATCAATTCCATGAATACCGCTGGTGCATTAGTCAGTCCAAATGGCATCACCACAAACTCATAATTCCCATAGCGAGTACGGAATGCTGTCTTCGAAATGTCAGACTCTCGAATCCTCAACTGATGATAACCAGACCTCAAGTCGATCTTAGAAAACACGGCAGCTCCCTGAAGTTGGTCCAATAAATCATCAATACGAGGCAAAGGATACTTGTTCTTGATGGTTACCCTATTCAGCTCACGGTAATCAATACATAAGCGCAGCGATCCATCTTTCTTCCGTACAAATAACACTGGTGCTCCCCAAGGGGACGCACAAGGTCGAATATAGCCCTTGTCAGTCAACTCCTCAAGCTGGTTCTTCAATTCTTGCATCTCAGTCGGATCCATACGATACGGTGCTTTAGAAAGCAGGGATGTCCCTGGTTCTAACTCAATAATAAACTCCACGTCACGATGAGGAGGTAAGCCTGGCAACTCGTCTGGAAATACATCTGGGTAATCTCGGACTACTGGAATGTCGGCCAATTCATCTGGTCGATCTGCTGTTTTGGCCATGTAGCACCAATAACCAATACACCCTTGATTAAGCAGTTTCACTGCTTTCATAGCGCTGATGACTCTCCCAGAACGACTGGGATTATCCCCTCGAAAGATACACTCGAAACCATCATTAGAGGTGACGGTTACCATCCGCTTGCGGACACTGAGTATTGCATCATGACGATCCATCCAATCGATACCCAAGATTATATCATCCTTAGGTAAATCGACTACAATCAGATTTGACAACCACTCACTGTCATTCAAACGAATCGGACAGTCCTGGACTTCACGATTTCCAATAATTATTCTACCATCAGGTAGACCAATCACGTACGGCTCACAATTGATAACATGGTTTAGAGGCAAACGACGTAAACAAGAAGAAGATATAAAGGAGTGTGAAGCACCGGTATCAAAAAGAACACACACAGACTGAGAGTGGATCTCGAGTATACCTGAAATCATGTTGGCCTCGGGGTCGTCAGCTTTCTTCATCTCGTAAATCCTGGGTTTTGCAGTTCCGGCACTAGGTGTACCACTTTGATTCCCACGGCCCATTCCCCTATTTGCCCCGGTGCTCTGATAGGAAGCGGACGGAGGCGTCCGGTTTTGGACATAGGACTGAACTGGAGCATGAGACGCTACTGGTTCCTGTCCGGGCCCACTCTTGCAAAAACGAGCACGGTGACCATTCTTACCACAAGTCTGGCATGTGATGGCATGCTTTGTGCATTTGAAGTTGATATGCCCCTGGCCCCCACAGTTATGACACACCATGGATGAGGGAACCATTCGAGAGTGCGATCCGGCGGGCTTTGATGCCATGGGTGGTCGATCAGAAGGGTTTGGCAATGACTGGGGCTTCTTGAATGTCCCCCGATTACTCTCAGTCTGGTTCTGGTTCCTGGATCTTTTGTTGCTGGACTGTGGTTGTTTCTTGGAAATCTCCTTCGCGGTGAGTTCGTACTCCATAGCTTTCTCGATGAACTCTGGTAAGGTAGTACAGTGGTGATTTAACAGCTGCATTCTCATTCGGGGTTTAAGCCTCTTGAGAAAGTATTTGATCTTATCAGCCTCTGTTCGGATAATTGTCGTGGCGTGGGGAAGGAGTGCCTGGAATTTCTCAGCAACAGCTAATACATCATGGTCTTCAGACGGGTCGGGGTTCAGTAGTTCCGACAGTTTGGCCTCCCGGAGTGGCCCTGGATAGTAACGGTCTAGCATGAGGTTTTTAAATTCCTCCCAAGTGTAAACACCATCAGCTGGCCTTACTGAAAGCCACCAGGTGTGAGCGCCTTTGCTAAGATAATATGCGGCTACCGAGACGCGGTTCTCTTCCGGGCAGTCCACCATCTGGAAAAGTTTCTCAAAATGCTCGATCCAATGCACAATGTAGTGCCTGCAGGAGCCTTCAAAGGTCGGTGGTCGCTGGCGAGAGATATCGCTGATAATCCGACTCACGGGTCCGCCAATCACAGGAGGAGGATGAGGCCCCTGTTGCTGGCCAGTAGCGGACCTCTGCATAGCTTCCATTATTTGACCCATCTGGGTCATCTGTGTCATCATGCCTTGCATCACGACATAAGGATCGACACGCGCATCCCCGCGCCCACTGTGGTGCGATTGTTCCCTAGAAGTTGAACCACTGTCTGCGGAACTCTGATCCGCATTCGCGCGTCTATTTGCTCGAGGTATCGGGATTCGGCCCCTTCCGCGGCCTCGTCCCCCTCTGCCACGACCTCTCAGGTTTCTTTCCATACTGAAAGAATCAATCATAATGATAACCATAAGTACAGTTCAAGATACTAAAATTCATGCTAAGTTAATAGAAACAAGGAATCACATATTCAAGGAAACAGTTATCGATACCACGAATGTCGCACCGAGTATTATATCGGCGTCAAGTCGAAAATTTCAATCATATAATCAATTCAGCAATTTCCTCGGATTATCAATCAGATAAATCCTGTCACAATTCCTTGAAATAACATGATCAACAAGGAGACCCATACTGATATCAATATTATGCCGGTAATTAAATCATGGCTCGTAAAGTACATACCGTATTTGGCTCGTAGGGTCAGGCGCTTACACAGGTCACACGTGACACGAAGGTCTCTTGATACTAGTTCATTTCACAATGACTCATAAAAAGGAAACAACGCTCTCTGATACCATCTTATGTAACACCCCAAAAGGCGGCTATTACAGTGCCGTGGATCCCACACTGGGACCCACCATGCGATAACCAAAACAGATTAAATAAATATTATTCGTGATACCGAATCACAATGAATAGTCATTACTCCGATTAGGAGTTTATCAAAAAGAAATGGCCAACGGCCTTATAATACACAGGATCCGAAAAACAAGTATAAACCATATGGAGATGGAAAGTACTTCAAATGTCAATACAACTAGATAGTAATTTAAATGAAGCAGAAAATAAAATAACATGACACGGTTTAACATAACCGGACAACAAATGATGTGGGGCCCCCCGAACTAGTATCCTTCGAACCCTTCGCCGTCAACATGCTATTCCCGTGCCTTGCTTTGCCTCGACCTAAAATACAATACAGGTATTTCGCCCAGAACACAGGGTCAGATATACATGATAATTAATTCTTCCGACAATATACAATTCACATATATATATAGATCTCAAGGAAATCATTCCGACTATTAATCATACCCCTCGGGCGTATGAAACAATCAGTCACAAACCGTCGAACACATCCAATACTATGGACGATTAACAATATGGCTCAAGATGGACATCACAGTACGCCCGATCCGGAAATGTGTCCGTGTACATGTCCGCCCCGTATACGGAATCCAGAATATACATGGGACAATGTACCTAATTAGCCTCACGAAACTACGTCCCGTGTGCACAGTCCAATGCGGAATAATATCCATGCATGACTATATATGTGCCTGGCTAAAAATCCTACACAATGACCAATTGGAACGCAGATATGATTCCGGATATGTCACGATACAACATGACAACGAATTCAATAAATCACATATCCGATTAAGGATCAATAAAAACTCACCGAAGTGAAAATAAGACCAACGAGATCAACGATTCAAAGCGACGTACTTGGGAATGCAACCCCATGAAGAAAACGGAATAACGTCAAGGACAATGTCAAATCACGACAAACATTACATGAACAATTCATACATATGAAATATATAATTATCACAAGAATCTAATCATCATTATAACCAAGCAAGATAACTTGCCTCAATACGGAGACGAGAATAGTCCTCTTCTTGTCGGAATGAACGAACGGTCCTCGACTAATATTATGTACTCGAACAATCAACCTTGAATGAAGTATATTTTGCTCATTAATACGTTTATATGATCGTCTATACCGAATTTTTAACGAGTTAACATCTTAATTCCCGATGGAGTAGTTCAACTTTTGGAGTGTTACTTCAAGAACCTTATTCATACCATTTAATTCTTACAATTGATTACAAGATAATACCAAATGTTTGTTGGATTAAGAATCATTCCATAATGTGTTAAACAATAATCTCCTATCCTTTAATCTTATCAAGAACATCTCAAATGATTAAAAGTAAAATCTGCACTACACACAATTACTTATGTTGAGTTAATTAGTTGTAAATCCATATCATGGTTATGAAGACTATCTCAAGTTTAGCACCACCCTTATACTCTTCCAACTGACTTGGGGATTCAAACATCATACCTCTGAAATAACTTAGCCTAGGTTCAAGAAGATCATTTCATACTTCTAATGATCAACAAGGGTTACTTAAAACATTTATGGTAATTATTCCAACAAGTCATTTACATTACAATGAAACAAGGATTATTATTATACCACTGGTGTTATAAGTCTAGCAAGGAGAATGTGGTTAAACTAAACATGATCCTTACCATATTAAAACACCAAGAACACACCATTACAAATCCTCTAATCATCATGTTCATCATTAGGTTTGTTGAAAGCTTAACTACAACATGTTTATTTTGATTAATTCATCACTAGTTGAAATATACTTAATCACTATCATAATAAATTCGAGATTATAGGGTTAAATCGTAGAACATACCTTCAGAAATGAAGAACAATACACCAAACCACAAGAACACAATATAAGCTTCAAGAATGTCTCCAACTTCCAATCAACAAGCTCCAAAATCAAAATGTAAAGCTCCAACACAAGTTGGAAGAAGGTAAACTTGCTCTAGGGATGAAGGGGGATGATTATATGGGTGAAAATCGGAGTTTGGACGTGCAAAATGAAAGACACAAGTTGTCTTTTTATAACAAAGATTAGTTAAATGCGTTATCACAAGAGGATAACGTGCGTTAACATCTTTACGTACGCTACGCAAAAGTGTTACGTACTTAAGCTAAGTACAGAGTCTACTGGACTGAAATACGAACTTCATTACGTACGTTACCTCTAGAAGCATTACGTACGTAATGTAGGTCAACTAGGTTGGCTCCAAAAGATCAGATATTCGAATCCCATCCGGCCCCACACGCCGAAAGTTGAGATCGGATACGATTGCACAGGTTACGTACGTAACAGATAAGCCTTTACGTACGTAAAGGCCTCAAAATAGCGTACGCTATGACTAATAATTAACGTACGTTAGGCTCAGGTTTTAATAGTTCAATATGCACTTATCTATACAACGCTGAAAATTCAAACATAGTGCGAGTGATCATTTTTTTTATTAAGTCTATTATGATATATTCAATATTCATTTCACAAATGCAACAAGACTACAACAGTATTGAATTATCCGAATAGTACAACAGTAAGTAAGAATTTCCGTCGGATATTACAGCTCTATCCCGGTAGAGTCGAATACCAAGAATATAGGTAGCTTCTCCCAAGTCTTTCATGGAGAAATTACTCTAAAGCCAAGCTTTCACAGAACTGAGCATTCCCACATCATTTCCTATTAGTAGAATGTCATCTACATATAGTACTAAGAATGCGATCTTGCTCCCACTAACCCTCTTGTATACATAAGGTTCCTCTTCATTTTGCACGAAGTCAAACTCTTTGATCGCCTCGTCAAAACGAAGGTTCCAACTATGCGACGCTTGCTTCAGTCCATAAATGGAACGCTGAAGCTTGCACACTTTCTGAATATCGACTTCGGACACAAAGCCTTTAGGATGCTCCATATAGATTTCCTCCTCGAGGAATCCATTAAGGAAAGCCGTCTTTACGTCCATTTGCCATATCTCATAATCATGGTAGGCAGCTATAGCAAGCATCATGCGAATAGACTTAATCATGGCTACCGGCGAGAAGGTATCGTGGTAATCGATCCCCTCCTTCTGGTTATAACCCTTTGCCACAAGCCTGGCCTTATAGGCGTCAACCTTGCCATCACCATCGGTCTTTCTCTTATAGATCCACTTGTTCCCAATAGGCACTATGCCCTTGGGGCGGTCCACTAGAGTCTAGACCTGATTTACATGCATCGAGTCTATCTCAGCTTACATAGCTTCACGCCATTTCGCGGAGTCTACATCCACCATCGCTTGGTCATAGGTCGTCGGATCAGTCTCTTGGCTATCACTTGGAACCTCATGGAGACCCAGCTCCTCCAAGTGCACAAGCCCATACCTCTCAGGTAAATGAGACACCCTACTAGATCTACGAGGTGGTTGTACTTGTGTTTCAGAAGGTTCGGTTCCAGTTTCTTGCACAGGTGTCTCCCGAGGAGTTTCATTGTATTCTTCTAAAGAAATACTTCTACCTGCTCCGCCTTCCTGAATGAACTCATCTTCCACGAAGTGTGCTTGTAAAGCAACAACGATCTTTCGATCTTCGGGCATGTAGAATAGATATCCCATCGTCCCAGATGGGAAACCAATGAAACATCCCTTTGCAGACCTAGCTTCCAACTTCTCCACCTTAGTCTTCTTGACATAAGCGGGACATCCCCAAATCCTAATGTGATTAAGACTTGGTTTCCTTCCCTCCCACATCTCATGTGGAGTTTTAGGAACGGATTTGGAAGGACATCTGTTCACGATATATGCGGCAGTCAGGAGTGCATACCCCCACAAGTAAATTGGTAAGTCAGTGTAGCCCAGCATGGAACGGACCATGTTTAACAAGGTTCGGTTCCTTCTTTCTGACACACCATTTAACTGAGGAGTACCTGGAGGTGTTAGTTGTGAAACTATTCCATGTTCCTTAAGGAACTCGTTAAACTCCGTACTCATATACTCACCACCTCGGTCCGACCGAAGTGCTTTGATATGATTACCAGTTTGTTTCTCGACTAGGGCCTTGAATTCCTGGAATTTCTCAAAAGCCTCGGATTTATGTTTCATTTAGTATACATAACCATACCTAGTATGATCAGCTGTAAACATAATGAAATATTGATAACCGTCACGTGCTGCTTCCAAAGCACCACAAACGTCAGTATGGATCAATCGAGGTTTATCAGCGGCTCTTTCAAAAGTCCCTGTGAAGGGGGACTTAGTCATTTTACCTTTAAGGCAAGATTCACAAGTAGGAAAGGGATCCGATCCCAATGGACCCATAAGTCCATCCTTTTCCATCTTGTAAACCTTGGTCTGACCAACATGACCAAGTCTAAGATGCCATTTCAAAACTTGATTGGTTTCATCCCTACCACGTTTTCTAGTCATAGTATTCACAACTACTTTGTTGCTGAGATTTAGATGATACAATCCATTTAACAATGTAGCAGTACCACTAGTTTATTTCTGAAATAAATTTTGCAGGAACCATCACGAATGAAAAATGAAAAACCTTTTCGGTCCATGACCGGAATGGATACAATGTTTTTGTGCCCCTTGGGCAAAACAAGTACATCTTTTAAAGTCAAAACAAAGCCGTATTCTAAACCCAAAAAAAGTGATCCTATGTCGGTCGCCTCGACAGTATGCCCGCTTCCGACTGTGATCATAACTTCTCCAGCTCCAAGCTTCCTACTTTGTTCCAGATCCTGATTCACGGTACAAATATGAGAACTAGCACTTAATCCAGATTCAGAAGTAGAAAATACGATGCGAACAATTTGTTTCCAAAACTAAAAGTTCTGTACCTGAAGTGCCATGAAGAATCGGACAGTCTCTAGACCAGTGGCCCAGCTCACCGCACTTGAGACAAGCATCCTTCTTCTTCTTGTTCTTCGGAACCATCGGGGCCTTGCCCTTACCCTTAATGTCCTTTGCTTGTGGTCCAGTCCACTTCTTGGTCTTTTTCTTCTTTATTCTTAGACTTCCGAAGTCCAGAAGAAATCACAAGGGCTGACTCCTTCATCCGCGGAGTCTTCATCTGAGACTGAGCGGTCACAAGTTTGTTCATTAGCCCAGCTAAATTACATGCAATCTCATTGCAGTTAAAGTTCATAACAAACTGTGAGAAGGAATCAGGGAGAGACTATAGGATAAGGTCGGTTTGGAGAGAAGTATCCATTTTAAAATCAAGAGCCTCCAATATCCCGATAATGGATATCATTTTGAGGACGTGTTCCCCAACCTTCTCACCTTCCTTCATCCTTGCACCGAACAGTTGCTTGGATATCTCATATCTAGCAGTTCTGCTGTGCTCACCATAAAGTTCGGTTAAGTGAGATAGAATCTGCCTAGCAGAAGTCATTTTCTCATGAGCTCTCTGAAGCTCATTAGACATGGAAGCCAGCATATAAGCACGGACTTTCACGTCATCCTTAACCCACTTTTCGTGGTTTTCAATCTCTTCCTGATTGGCTCGGGTCCGCACAGGAGGCGCGGGAATGTCCGTCTCAAAGACGTATCCTAGTGCCTCTATACTGAGGACAATCATCAAATTGCGGAGCCAATCCACAAAGTTAGGTCCCATTAAGGTGTTCTTTTCGAGTAGAATTGCGAGTGGATTCATTGTCATATTGAGAGTTATGTCTGCATTAAGTATAACAGATTAATTAGTGACTTGTTATATTATGATCTGAGTATAGAATTAAGGTCTTTTCTATTCTTTTTACCCAGCTCCCACTATTTTATCGGAGCAACACACTCCCATGTGAAATCCGGAAGTATCGTCGCTCTACTTCATAGTGGTGATCGAGTTCTTTATAAATCTTAATAGAGGGCAACCGAACAGGTTTCTAGTCTATTAATTTTCATGAAGTGGTGTCCAACACCAACCCATCTAATGAATGATTCGATCTTCTTTTTCCCCTTGTCCACTCCCCTCAACCTATACAGTTTCTATGGTTCGTGAACAAGTTAAGTTTATACCATCGACGCAAATCAGTTTCACAATTAAATCTTATCCGGCAACCTATCAGGTTTCTAGGGATAAAATTTGTTCCAACCGAAGGCATCCAATCCGCTCCCGGTAATTTATCCGTCCTCCCCGAACGACTACCCCGATAACTCGGAAGCATAGCACATCCGGTTTGGATTTCAATTTCCCGAAAGCTCGATGGAGGGAAGGAAAACCTTGAAACCTTATAAACATAATAATTTGTTGTGGGAGAATTTTCGCGATTAACGTTACACTTTGCACATTAATCATTTTAGCGCGTTTGTTGTATTCATACAATATGTAACAACCATTAACAACCTAGTTGCTACCAACATGTGGTTCATGGACCGTGTTGTGTCGAGAATTATACTCTCCGACCGGCAATCGCCTCGGTGATCGGGCAACCTAGCCACTGCCGAGCAGCCGAGGCAGAACTGCCGACCAGCGACCAGACGGCCCAGCCTTAGCCCCGCGGACAGCGTAAATCGGCCAAACCAAAGGTCCCAGGATAAGTCTCGGTGCCGAGCGATCGACATCAAATACGATCGTCTCTCGGTACTCGGCGACCGACTACTGGCGACTGACAAGCGGGCGATCCTCTCTCGGCATCTGCCGACCGACCCTTGGTGACCGACCGATGCCGACCCTCAGCGACTGGCCGATGACGACCCTTAGTGGCCAGTTACATACGACCGCATCATGCCGATAGTCATCCAGTCGGCAAAGACCAAGCCTCAGGACAGACACCACGTGCAAGATCCGAGACAAGATCCGCATATCACGGATCGTTGACCACAGCCTGGCAGAATCTTTCCACCAGCCGACAGGCCCGCCGAAAGTTGTCAGTAGGGCCGCATGTGACAGTGACTCTGGACACATGCTGGCTCCTCAGTGGACCGCCCAGCTGGCGCCAGCACCTACCTTGGACTTTAGCCCGACAGCCC
Source organism: Orobanche coerulescens (assembly GCA_033398695.1). Lineage (NCBI taxonomy): Eukaryota > Viridiplantae > Streptophyta > Magnoliopsida > Lamiales > Orobanchaceae > Orobanche > Orobanche coerulescens. The sequence continues at coordinate 100,872,907 of CM065817.1, read as the reverse complement.
GTGTGATCGCCCCATTATAATATTAGCCGGTAGACGATCACCCCATTATTATAATGGCCGGAAGGCGATCGCCCGCCAGAGGACAAGACTCGGCTGCCACTATAAATATACGGCTCCCTACACTTGTCCAAGGACCGAGATTCTGACTCTCTAAACACTCTGCATTATCGCGATTTCAGCATACTGAATCAACACCCAGCACTTGGCTATCTCCAACTCTTGGCAACAGCTATCATTCGGTTCTTACTTCTCCCGGCCTCTCTCATCAAGAAGACGATCGGTAGGGACGAAGAACACCGAGCTTCGCTCAAGAGCCGGATTAACAGAGTCTTTTTACACTCATTGTATTTAAATTTCTCACATTAATACTTGTATCCACGAATATTTGTATTAATAACATCTCGCGAGAGCATTCAAGCCCGGGCCTAACAAACCCGGCAAATCTTGTATTATTTATCTTCTCTCGGAAGTGCTCCCGCAAATTGTTGTTTGTTGTCCGTCTTCCAGCAGTATTAATCTTCGGATAAATATTTTGGGCAACAACAATTGGCGCTAGAAGGAGGGGGTCTAACCCTCAAATTTTTATACCTACCGTCCCGAAGAACACTCACTGTTCTCGGGGCAGATACTTGAAGTGACACTCACTGCACTTCAAAGAAATCTTTCAGAAATCATGTCTTCCGCCTCCGCGTCGAAGAAAGCCGCTGACCGGCTGCACCCTGCCCGTCCCGGGCCCGAGCCGCAGCCGACGGTGGAAGGTAGCCGCCGTGGTCAGAGACGCTCGATCATGTCCCTGGATGGCGGCCCAAGCCTCTCGCTCGATCAATTCCGAACCAATGAACAGATCGAAGAGGCCATAGCCGCCCTTCAGGGGCGACAGAGTGCTCTCAACGTGCCTCCCGCTATCACGCCCTCGGCCGTCCGCCGGAAGTCCAAGCGGAAGCTCAAGGCATTACTGGCCGAGCGATCACCAGGAGGCTCTCGTCCGCAAGAAGAGGCGCTCGCGCCAGGCACCTCTCGCTTCGATCGCACGGGCTGACCCGACACAGCGGCCGGGCAGTCCGGTCCCAGCTACGAGACGACGGAGTTTGAGTCCATCACCAGGAGCTCAGCCTACCCGACTCCCAGAAGGCAGCCCAGCCGTGTGGCTCCCGCTCGCCAAATAGCCGAGGTCGGCAGCAGCGGAGTCCGGAGATCGGTACATGATCGCCTCGGCTCCCGCTCCCAAAGCTGATCAGCGAGCGGCCGAGCCACGACGATTGTCGCATTGCAACATTAGATCGACGACGTGAAGGCGCTCCTTCAATCCAGGCCAGGCGCCATGAAGGCGATCGCCGAGCCAAGCGAGCCGCTCGCGATCAACATCGAGCTCGCCCCCGTACAGCACAAGATCGCTCCCCCGCAAACACCCTTGTACGAGGGGCGATCGGACCCCGAAATGCACCTGAGCAAGTTCAACATCTACATGACCGGGTGTGGGGCATCAGACGTGACCAGGTGCCGAATGTTCCCTATGATGCTGGACGACCTCGCCCACCGGTGGTACACCTCATTGCCACCTCGGTCCATTGGCTCCTTTAACGAACTGGCGAACGTCTTCACAAGGTACTTCGCCACCAAGGTCGCTCGACCGGATGGTCCCCATCGCATGCTGCGAATCAAGCAAGGGAAAGAAGAATCCGACTCGGACTACATCGACCGGGTAGACGAGATCATCCTCAACGGCAAGCCCATAAGCGATGAGATCGCCCTCCACGTGGTCCTAGCCGGATTCCATGGTCTTTCGCCTATGTTCAGGCATCTTACGAAGGACCAGCCCACGACCTACGCGGTCTTCCGAGCTAAAGCCGCATATTTCCTGGCCAGGCAAAGGCTTCTTCTTAGCCTAGGGGTAGAGCGATCGGCGCCCGAGCGACGACCTCTAGTCTCCCAGCCCGATCGCTATTACCCAGCAGAGCCGGAGGACTCGCTCGCCATCTACAGTCCACCATTTAACATAAGGGACTAAGGCTCGCGATCGCCTCCATCGCACATCATGAAGCCATGGTCCTGGTAGCCGATGGAACCGGCTGCTTCGGCCATGCAAGGTCCCTTTTGGCCGAGATCGCCCGCCCTTCGTTTAAATACGAGGCCGGCGTAGTCTGAGGGCTCTCCAAAATTAATCAGTGGACACGATCGCCTGCCCTCAAGGATCATCATCTAACTTGGTGAACCCGGACAAAGCGGCACGTGCCACTACCCCCGTCTCAACGTGCACCGTCGAGGTTCGCCATCTCCGTGGCGGGCCGAGGTGGAAGCAGCGCTAGCAAGTCGCGGAGGTGGAGTTGATTCATCCGACGCTGCCCCGCGCAAAGACTCCTCTAGACCGAGACCGCACGCCCTTCGTTTAAATACGAGGCGAGGCCCAGCCTAACAGAGGACCCTCATAATAAAGTGAGTCACGAGACACTCAATGTCTTCGCGCACCAAGACACGGTCATGGGGTCGGTCCATCGAACTCCGCGACTATGCACGATTCCTCAAACAAGCGAAACCATCAAGTTTCCGAGGGGGATCGGCCAATGTTGTTTTTTGCAGGTACAAGACCGAAAGATAGCTAGCCAATCGACCATGATAGCCCAAGTCCGAATCCAATGTCAGCTCAACAAGATCGCCCGTCCTCATCCTTACACGATCGCCAGCAAGAACCACCTCACCCCATGTCATCAACATAGGAGCAAGCTGGGGGGGGCAATTGTTGTGTCGAGAATTATACTCTCCGACCGGCGATCGCCTCGGAGATCGGGTGACCTAGCCATCGCGAGCAATGAGGCGTAACCGCCGACCAAATACTGACGGCCTAGCCTTAGCCCCGCGAACAGCATAAATCGGCCAAACCGAAGGTCCCAGGACAAGTCCCGGTGCCGAGCGATCGACATCAAATACCATCGTCTCTCGGTACTCAGAGACCGACTCTTGGCGATCGACAAGCGGGCGATCCTCTCTCGGCATCTGCCGACCGACCCTTGGTGACCGACCGATGCCGACTCGCCGATCGCCGATGACGACCCTCGGTGCCGCTAGATACGACCGCATCATGCCGATAGTCATCCAGTCGGCAAAGACCAAGCCTCGTGATGGACACCACGTGCAAGATCCGAGACAAGATCCGCATATCACGAATCGTTGACCACAGCCTGGCAGAATCTTTCCACCAGCCGATAGGCCCGCCGAAAGTTGTCAGTAAGGCCGCATGTGACAGTGACTCTGGACGCGTGCTGCCTCCTCATTGGACCGCCCAGCTGGCGCCAGCACCTACCTTGGACTTTAGCCCGACAGCCCGTGTGATCGCCCCATTATAATATTGGCCGGTAGACGATCGCCCCATTATTATAATGGCCGGAAGGCGATCACCCGCCAGAGAACAAGACTCGGCTGCCACTATAAATATACAGCTCCCTACACTTGTCCAAGGACCGAGATTCTGACTCCTAAACACTCTGCATTATCGCGATTTCAGCATACTGAATCAACACCCAGCACTTGGCTATCTCCAACTCTTGGCAACAGCTAACATTCGGTTCTTACTTCTCCCGGCCTCTATCATCAAGAAGACGATCGGTAGGGACGAAGAACACCGAGCTTCGCTCAAGAGCCGGATTAACAGAGTCTTTTTACACTCATTATATTTAGATTTCTCACATTAATACTTGTATCCACGAATATTTGTATTAATAACATCTCGCGAGAGCATTCAAGCTCGGGCCTAACAAACCCGGCAAATCTTGTATTATTTATCTTCTCTCGGAAGTGCTCCCGCAAATTGTTGTTTGTTGTCCGTCTTCCAGCAGTATTAATCTTCGGATAAATATTTTGGGCAACAACAGACCGTTCCTAGAAAACAAAAACTCCGTAATCTAATTACAAGTCTTCGTCTTGAATCTTCGTCTTCTCGAAACGGATCTTCCTCCGGTCTTCGTCATTACATATAAATTTTTACATTGAAAAATTTGCATCCTAGATACAAATATTTCTAGTAAAATAAATAGGCTCAAAACGGCCTTTACAACTCAATCGAATAAAACGAACGATTCAAACTAAGTCCATGAACCACATCCCCATTCAAAAGCATTCATCCAATAAATACTCAATAAATGGATAGCGAGAAGATTACATATAATCCAATCAATAATCAACAATAAATAGAATTGATCCAATCAATTCAACAATAATCGACAATTTAATTTTCGTCCGTAGTGTACCCTTAAAATATTTTCTTTGAATTTTCCTTCATCAAAAATTCTAAATTAATGATTTTATTACAGGAAAATTCAATAATCGAAAATATACTGAAAAACGAGACCCAGTGCCGATAGCTCGAAAATCGCCAAAGAAGACAGCACTCGACCGGCAGCCTACAGGCCACGCCTGCCCAGACAGAAAGGGGGCCCGGCCATGCCTCGGACACGACCGGCAGGATACAAGCAGCATCTGGCCGGATACACAGAGCACTCGGCAGACAAAGACCACGCCGGCAGACTCGGCCTGACATACAGCAAGTGTCCGGCAGATCCAAATGAGCACTCGGCTCGACATAAAGAACACGCCCGGCAGACTCGGCCTGACATGCAAGTGTCCGGCCGGATCCAACAGCACTGCCTCGATACAAAGAACACACCCTAAGGACTCGGCAAACAAAGAAGCGTCCTCGGATCCAAATGAGCACTCGGCTCGACAGAAGGCGCCGCCGACTCGGCAGACATACAAGAAGGCCCGCCGACTCGGCAGACAAAGAAGCGCCCGCCACGGGCCGACGTGTTTCGCCATACTGATACCGTATGGAAAATCGCCCAACGATTCGACATACTGCTGAGAAGATTTCTAAAATCCTGTTATTCCTGATCCGAATATTATTAATATAAATCATATTTCCAAGAAAAACCTGATTTATACCATAACATAAAATCACGGAAAAACGACACTACGACGAACAATAAAATATCTACGATTATCAAAATGATTCTAAATCACAAAATAAGCATTCCAAATGCTAAATATCGTATATACGATCGCAAGACCTCGCTCTGATACCACTGTTGGGATTCGGTGCCTAAAACGAAGGCCCAGCGGAAGCGGTAAAACGAAAATTAATTCTATCCGAATCCCTACGAGGATCGATCGAGCTACGCATATACGAATATAAATTAAGCAAAGGAAGATTCGAAATCATACCCTTGTCGTCCGTTGATTATATGGATTTTCTTCTCTTGAGCTTTTCCCCAAACGATCCAAAATGCTCCAAGCCCTTGGATGATCCAACGCCGAAAAAACCGCGTCTCTACTTGTCACGCGTCGGAGAAACGAACGGAATGACAACACTCGATTAACCTCTAAGGTTACGGCTAGAATCAAGTGATGAAACTTTAATTATAACACTCTAAGTGTTTAAATATATATCTCTCAATTTTATCTCTTGATGTTTCTCTAAGAACAAATCAAGAAGAAAAGGAATAAAAGTGAAGACTATAAAAGGCAACTCTTTTTCTCTGACTCTCCAGCTATTCACGTATGGAATGGGTGAGTAGAAAAGAGAAGTCTTCACCTTTTATTCAATACCAACGACCCATCAAATCCCCTTTATTCATATAATAAGAGATACGATATCTCTTAAAGTCTTTTTGTCTTCCATTATAAAATGGAGACAAAGACCATGAGGGGTTAGGTGAAGGGGGGGGGGGGCAGCCATCTAGAAGGGGAATATGAGTTTGGTCCGTTTCGGACTCCCGTGAGTTCAAACAGATATACTCTGACTCCGTTCCGATATATTTATATTAATTAATTAATCCAATTAATTAATCATATCAATTACATAATAACATAATTAATTTCTCCAAGAAACAATTATATTTATGAATTAAATTAATCACCCAGTAATTTATTTAATTCATTTGGCCGTAAATTAATTTATCCAATAAATCAATTTAGACATCCAATGTCCCAATTAATTAGATATCCAATATCTAATATTCATAATGAGAGAATAAGCTCGATTCATTCCGTCATCAATCCTATTGCGCGACTCGGTAGGTTCGTATCAGTCAGCAATGGGAGGAACCAAAGAGTAGTAGCACCACCTAGCCAGCCTAGCGGCCTACACTGTACCCCAACTGAGAACGAATGATTGGGATCATTCAAGAACCATTCTGTCGTGAATACCAGTATACGTTTAAAACCTTCTTTCAAATGTCCCGATCAAGTTATAGGGTCACGGTCAGTCAAACCCTAACTGTATTTGACGCTCTGCATGCATTAATGCAAACTGAGATCATCGAGCTCTCGTGTATCCAATACAACTTGCTCCAATGCTTTGGCCAAAGACTTATGATCTCATCTGCCAATAACCGCATAGGACAATTAACCCGCTCACTAACGGGAGAAAGAATTCTATCTTGGTATTCAGTAGGACCTGCTACTTGCCCGTCAAGATGCACGTCGAGGTTGACCCCCACCTTCCGGTTTATAGGGTCGAACTACTCTAATGAAAATCTTGACGTCACAAGCACATCCCTACTAAATCCTCAAGTCGAATGTTCACGAATACCTATCACAACCTTTCGATTCCGTCATTGACGGTCACGGAGTGAAATCCGTGTGACGAATCGAGGGTGAGTCGGTTCGAGTATACTAATCCAATTAGCATACCTATAACGTGTGCTCCCACTAACCATTAGCGTTCGACAGGCACTCTCCATGTCAAAGAACACGTCATACAAGTCTTCACATAAACTTAATGCCCAATCAAGTTTCATCGACTTGCGAACGATTAGGTATTTGAGCTATAAACCTTTCCAGTGCCGACCTCATTATCCGATAAGGAGTGGAACGTTATGCTCTCAAATACATAGACTAGTTTCTATACGTATATTTACGAGTTAGGAACGCCAGTAACTACCAGTAAGTAAAGAAACATTCATTGCCTTATATAAATGAATTACATAATTACAAGTACAATGCCCTCACTCAACATCCTCTGAGTGGCATTCGAGGGCATATTCCTAACACCTAGTCCTCTAAGAACCTCATGAACCTTAAATCCAAATTTAAAGTAACTTCATGAGCCTAGTTCTCTAGGAACTCCATGAACCTTTAATCCAAATCTAGAAGAACTTCATCATCCTAGTCCTCTAAGAACCTCATGAACCTTAAATCCAAATTCAAAGGAACTTCTTAAGTCTAGTCTTCGAGGAACCTCATGAACCTTTAATCCAAATCTGAAGGAACTTCATGAGCCAAGTCCTCTAGGAACCTAATGAACCTTGAATGCAAATCCAATAAAATTTCATGATCCTAGTCCTCTATTAACCTCTTGAACCTTTAATCCAAATCCAAAGGAACTTCATGAGTCCAGTCCTCTAGGAACCTCACGAATCTTAAACGAAATTCAAAGGAACTTCATGATCCTAGTCCTCTAGGAACCTCATGAACCTTAAATCCAAATCCAATGGAACTTCCTCAGCCTAGTCCTCTAGGAACCTCATGAAACTTAAAACCAAATTCGAAGGAACATCATGAGCCTAGTCCTCTAGGAACCTCATGAACCTTTAACCCAAATCTAAAGGAACTTCATGAGCCTAGTCCTCTAGGAACTTCATGAGCCTAGTCCTCTATGAACCTCATGAATCTTAAATCCAAATCCAAATAAACTTCATGAGCCTAATCCTCTCGGAACCTCATGGACCTTTAATCCAAATCTAAAGGAACTTCATGAGCCTAGTCCTCTAGAAACTTCATGAAACTTAAATCCAAATTTAATGGAACTTCATGAGCCTAGTCCTCTAGGAACCTCATGAATCTTAAATTCAAATCCAAAGGACCTTCATGAGCCTATTCCTCTAGGAACCTCATGAACTTTTAATCCAAATCTGAAGGAACTTCATGAGCCTAGTCCTGTAAGAACCTCATGAACCTTTAATCCAAATCTGAAGGAACTTCATGAGCCTAGTCCTCTAGGTACCTCATAAACCTTAAATCCAAATCCAAAGGAACTTCATGAGCCTAGTCCTAGGAACCTCATGAACCTTTAATCCAAATCTGAAGGAAATTCATGAGCCTAGTCCTCTAGGAACCTCATGAACCTTTAATCCAAATTAGAAGAAACTTCATGAGCCTAGTTCTCTATGAGCTCCATGAACCTTTAATCCAAATCAGAAGAACTTCATGATCCTAGTCCTCTAAGAACCTCACGAACCTTAAATTCAAATTCATAGGAACTTCTTGAGTCTAGGCTTCGAGGAACTTCATGAACCTTTAATCCAAATCAAAAGGAACTACATGAGCCTAGTCCTCTAGGAACCTCATTATCCTTAAATCCAAATCCTAAGGAACTTCATGGGCCTAGTCCTCTAGGAACCTCATGAACCTTTGATCCAAATCCGAAGGAACTTCATGATCCTAGTCCTCTAGGAACCTCATGAACCTTCAATCCAAATTCGAAGAAACTTCATGAGCCTAGTTCTCTAGGAACTCCATGAACCTTTAATCCAAATCTAGAAGAACTTCATGATCCTAGTCCTCTAAGAACCTCGTGAACCTTAAATTCAAATCCAACGGACCTTCATGAGCCTATTCCTCTAGGAACCTCATGAACTTTTAATCCAAATCTAAAGGAACTTCATGAGCCTAGTCCTCTAAGAACCTCATGAACCTTTAATCCAAATCTGAAGGAACTCCATGAGCCTAGTCCTCTAGGTACCTCATAAACCTTAAATCCAAATCCAAAGGAACTTCATGAGCCTAGTCCTAGGAACCTCATGAACCTTTAATCCAAATCTGAAGGAACTTCATGAGCCTAGTCCTCTAGGAACCTCATGAACCTTTAATCCAAATTAGAAGAAACTTCATGAGCCTAGTTCTCTAGGAGCTCCATGAACCATTAATCCAAATCAGAAGAACTTCATGATCCTAGTCCTCTAGGAACCTTATGAACCTTAAATTCAAATTCATAGGAACTTCTTGTGTCTAGTCTTCGAGGAACTTAATGAACCTTTAATCCAAATCTAAAGGAACTACATGAGCCTAGTCCTCTAGGAACCTCATTATCCTTAAATCCAAATCCTAAGGAACTTCATGGGCCTAGTCCTCTAGGAACCTCATGAACCTTTGATCTAAATCCGAAGGAACTTCATGATCCTAGTCCTCTAGGAACCTCATGAACCTTCAATCCAAATTCGAAGAAACTTCATGAGCCTAGTTCTCTAGGAACTCCATGAACCTTTAATCCAAATCTAGAGGAACTTCATGATCCTAGTCCTCTAAGAACCTCGTGAACATTTAATCCAAATTCAAAGGAACTTCTTGAGTCTAGTCTTCGAGGAACCTCATGAACCTTAAATGGAAATCCAATGAAATTTCATGAGCCTAGTCCTCTATTAACCTCTTGAACCTTTTATCCAAATCCAAAGGAACTTCATGAGTCCAGTCCTCTAGGAACCTCATGAATCTTAAACGAAATTCAAAGGAACTTCATGAAACTTAAATCTACATTTAATGGAACTTCATGAGCCTAGTCCTCTAGGAACCTCATGAATCTTAAATCCAAATCTAAAGGAACTTCATGAGCCTAGTCCTCTAGGAACCTCATGAACCTTTAATCCAAATCTGAAGGAACTTCACGAGTCTAGTCCTATAGTAACCTCATGAACCTTTCATCCAAATCCGAAGAAACTTCATGATCCTAGTCCTCTAGGAATCTCATGAACCGTTAATCCAAATCCGAAGGAACTTCATGAGCCTAGTCCTCTAGGAACCTCATGATCCTTTAATCCAAATCTAAAGGAACTTCATGAGCCTAGTCCTCTAGGAACTTCATGAAACTTAAATCCAAATTTAATGGAACTTCATGAGCCTAGTCCTCTAGGAACCTCATGAATCTTAAATCAAAATCCAAATAAACTTCATGAGCCTAATCCTCTCAGAACCTCATGGACCTTTAATCCAAATCTAAAGGAACTTCATGAGCCCAGTCCTCTAGAAACCTCATAAACCTTGACTCCAAATCCTAAGGAACTTCATGAGCCTAGTCCTCTAGTAACCTCATGAACCTTTAATCCAAATCTGAAGGAAATTCATGAGCCTAGTCCTCTAGGAACCTCATGAACCTTAAATCTAAATTCAGTTGAACTTCATGAGCCTAATTCTCTAGGAACCTCGTGAACCTTAAATGCAAATTCAATGAAATTTCACGAGCCTAGTCCTCTATTAACCTCTTGAACCTTTAATCCAAATCCAAAGGAACTTCATGAGTCCAGTCCTCTAGGAACCTCATGAATGTTAAATGAAATTCAAAGGAACTTCATGTGCCTAGTCCTCTAGGAACCTCATGAACCTTAAATCCAAATCCAATGGAACTCATGAACCTTAAATTCAAATTCGAAGGAACTTCACGAGCCTAGTCCTCTAGGAAGACCATGAACCTTTAATCCAAATCTAAAGGAACTTCATGAGCCTAGTCCTCTAGGAACTTCATGAAACTTAAATCCAAATCTAAAGGAACTTCATGAGCCTAGCCCTATAGTAACCTCATGAACCTTTAATCCAAATCTGAAAAAACTTCATGATCCTAGTCCTCTAGGAACCTCATGAACCTTTAATCCAAATCCAAAGGAACTTCATGAGCTTAGTCCTCTAGGAACCTCATGAAGCTTCAATCCAAATTCGAAGAAACTTCATGAGCCTAGTTCTCTAGGAACTCCATGAACCTTTAATCCAAATCCAGAAGAACTTCATGATCCTAGTGTTGGGATTCGGTGCCTAAAACGAAGGCCCAGCGGAAGCGGTAAAACGAAAATTAATTTGATCCGAATCCCTACGAGGATCGATCGAGCTACGCATATACGAATATAAAATAAGCAAAGGAAGATTCGAAATCATACCCTTGTCGTCCGTTGATTATATGGATTTCCTTCTCTTGAGCTATTTCCCAAACGATCCAAAATGCTCCAAGCCCTTGGATGATCCTGTTGGGAATAGTGCCCTAGGACATTCGATGTGCCTAGATTTGTAATTGTCACATTTAAATAAAGTTATTTGATATCATTTATTTCTCGTTGATTATTATAATGTGTGTATGTTTTAATATTATAATAATCTAATAATAGTTATTCACGAATAATAAGATTATTCAAATGTCCCTGGTAAAATCGCGTTGAGTAGAGACTCAAGTGATTAATATACTAGTATAAGTTTGATTGATAATCATCGGATGATTATGCGTATGGTACAGATCAATCTTATGGGTATTGGTTGGAGAACTAGTACTGGACCGACCCGCATTGAGATCACTGCATGGAAATGTCATAAGTGAATCTCAATACAGTATGTCAATAAATCCTTGAACCTGAGATTATCATGGAGTCCAACATGATAACTGCTATGCCTTGACGTAATCCAACGTCATCTGAAACATGGTGATCATAAAGGTTAGCGATCGGGATTAGTGGGAGTCATGTAGAGGGCAATGAATAATCAAGATGGGGATTTGTCCCTCTCTTAAGTGAGAGAGATATCTGCTGGGCCCCTCGATAAGTAGGATCAAGGAAATGCATGGCCATGCTCAAATGAAGAGTCATTTGATTCAATCATCTACTTAAGATCGAGAAAGCATTTGAACATAAATAAGTATGACAGACTCCATGACTTAGTTCAAATATGATATCGCGTGACAAAGGGATTTGACACGTTAAAAGGTTTAATGGACTATTAACTTATATTATTTGGGTAATCATAATGTCTTGCTAGAGGCCGCTTATGATTTATTATTTAATAAGGTATTAAATAATTGCCAACATAATATAAGCCTTTTGGGTCGCACATACGACAATTATAGACAAGTAGGAATAAATATCAACTGGGAATAATAAATATAATATTGGATATTATATTTATAAGGAGATTAAATAATAAGTAATATATATAATATTGGATATTATATATATTGTATTATTTAATAAGTTGAGGGGCAACTAAGCAAATACTAGATTATTGAATCTAGGGTTTACTTAGTATAAATATAAGGTCTTGGACAAGGAGTTGTAACAACAAGAATACAAGACCTAAAAATCGGCCCTTCAAGAAGAAGAAAAATCGGCCATCTACATCATATTGTAGGAGAACGGAGTCGGTCGTCTCTCTTCCCTTAGTTGATCTTGATCAACAGTACAATCCTTCTAGTAAGGAATTTGTGTTGTACTATTTATCAATATTATTCGTAAGGATCTAGCAATCCGGCTTGTGGAATTGTTCGTGTGTGGATCACCAAAAGAGGAAGGAGATATTCATCTGCTTCTAGTCCGGATCTAGAATTGTTCAATCGGATTAAGGTAATTCGATTTTTTCTTTAATTAAACAATTAAATTACTGCATGCGATCCTAAATTGGGTTTTCACATTTATTGTTCCGCTGCGTTTTTACTCCGATTATTTTGTATTCAATACATAGAAAACCCAACAGTGGTATCGGAGCCAACTTGCATGTAATTTAATTGTTTGTGTAGAACATATTTATGTGTAAATTATGTTCCTGATTATGTTTATAAAATATAGATTTTATAAAATATTTTTTCTTGTTTAATTTGATTAAATCGGATCGTCAAAAATAATTTTCTCGGATCAAGCTGCATAAATCGGCCGTGAATCGCTCGAACAAGATGCGGCAAAGCCGCGCATTCGTCCGGGTCGGGTCGGGCCTGGACCCGCGGGTTTTATTAATTAGCAAAATAAATTTTGCTGGGAAGGGGATTCAATCCCTTGCCAATCTGACAGGCTGGAGCTTTTCTTACCAAGTGGTCTACCACTTTAATTTGGTAATTTTCTCACGGATGTTTTATTAAAGGCAGGAAATCTGTTTTAATGTTGTAAAAAAAATTTATTCCGCAAAACACGGGATTCGAACCCGAGTCCTTTGCCTTTAAATCCGGCGCTTTACCATCTCGGCTGGGAACTGTTTTGGTAGTTTCAAAGTAATCCTTTTCTTATAAGCCCTTTTAACATAAAAGTAAATTTGGAAATAAATAGTTGCAAAATGTTGCAACTGCAACCGCCGGTTTTCAACCTGCAAACCTGCACAGATCGTACCGGCACCATCTCGGCGAGTCCAGTTTTGTTTATATGATGACTCAAATTTTAATTATTGTCTGATTGTCAGATAAATTGATTATTTAGTATATTACATGCTTTATTAATTATTTGATAATTATTTATGGTATGTGTGTGGTGTATGGCATGACCATAAATTGACCAATGTGATTGGATAATTTAATTTCTTATGGGTTGGTTTTACGGCCTGCGTGTCGTTTAATTATAATTGGTTTTACGGCCTGCGAGTCGTCTATTTAAATTGTTTATTATTTTACGGCCTGCGTGTCGTTTGTACTTCTTGTAATTTAATTTATTAGTGTAGTATTAAATTTCATTAATGTAATGAAGACAAGAAGGACGACAAAGACGGACTCGAGGAGCAAATTGATCGCGTATGACGTTCCAAGGAGTTGGAAGATCAATGAAGACCATATTTAACCCTTTTAGATGACCTTTGTGATTTTCATGTTGGCTCATGAAAATCACGTTAGGATTATGGTCATGCTATACACGGTCCTATGCTTTATTGTCATGTGATGCGATGTATGTTTAAATTTATGCATGTATGTGATGCTATGTATGTTTAGATGTATGTTAGCAAACATAGACATTAACATAGGATAAAAATCCCTCGTTAAAATTTTAATGCCGTTCATTTGAAAAACACCTATCAAGACTTCGATCATCATGAGTGGGTCATGCCAAAGCTGGGCACTCGGATTATCTTAGTAAGGTAGGATAGGTAATGGTGATACCTATACGTTTAATGAATTTGGAAATCAAAATAGTTTTGAACCTTAAGGCATAAGATGGGATTATAACATGCTTGGGCATACGATGCCAAATCCCATGATATAATCTAAGAGTTACATATGATGTAATCGATAAAGAGTTATCCACCTAAAGTAGTTCAATTCTAGGCGTCATGCCAAAGCTGAGTTTAGGATTGTGCGAAATGGGATCTTAGCCCACTAAAATTACAAATGTTGTAAATTGAGGGTACTTTGTTTTAGTGGGAGTATTTTTCGAGAAATAAAATAATGTGACTAAATATTTTGCATATTGAATTTTGTAGAATGGCATCAAACAACACATCCACCATTTCACTGCGATCCGTCCTTGAGAAGGACAAGCTGAAAGAAAATGGCAGCAACTATCTGGATTGGATCCGGAGCCTAAGAATAGTTCTCAAGCAAGAAAGAAAGCTGTATGTTCTTGAGGAAGAAATTCCCGATGAGCCAGCTGACAATGTAAATAAAGCAACAAAAGACAAATGGAAGAAACATTGTGATGATTCCATTGATGTCGGTTGTCTAATGTTGGCCACCATTTGTCCAGAACTTCAGAAGAATCTCGAGGAAATGGAAGTTTATGAGCTAAATGCTCACCTCAAGGAAACTTTCTCGAAGCATGCTAGGCAAGAGAGGTATGAGACCTTTCAAGCCTTGTATGCTTGCAAGATGGTTGAGGGGACATCTGTCAGCGCTCACGTGCTCAAGATGAAAGGATATATTGATCATCTTGAAAGACTTGGTTTTCCACTTTCTAAGGAGCACTCCACGGATGTGATCCTAAATTCATTGCCCGAAAGTTTCGGTCAGTTCATTATGAACTATAATATGAATGAGATGGAGAAGTCCATTGCTGAGCTGCATGGGATGCTTAAAACGGCTGAGCAGAATATTGAGAAGAAACCAAACCATGTGTTGATGGTCAGCAAAGGGAAATCCTTTAAGAACAAAGGCAAGGGCAAGGGTAAGGCAAAATTTGCCAAATCTAAAGACCCTACTAGGCCGGCTTTCAAGGCTAAAGCTCCCAAAGATGGAAATTGCCATCATTGCAATAAGCCAGGACACTGGAAAAGAAATTGCAAGATTTACTTGGAAGAGCTAAAGCGTACCAAGGGCAGTGAGACTGCCACAGGTATATTTGTTATAGAAGTTAACTTATCTACCTCTAACTCCTGGGCATTAGATACTGGATATGGATCTCACATTTGTACAAATGTGCAGGGGTTGAGAAGCGAGAGAATCAAGAAAGGGGAAGTAGATCTATGAGTCGGCAATGGAGCAAGAGTTGCTGCACTAGCCGTAGGAACTTATGATCTAGTTTTACCCAATGGGCTTTTGTTAGTTTTGAACAATTGCTATTATGTTCCTTCTATGAATAGGAATATTATTTCAGTTTCTACATTAGATTGTGAAGGTTACAGTTTTCTTATTAAGAATAAGATCATTCGTATTTTCTTTGATGACTTGCTTTATGGTACTGCAAAGTTATATACTGGCCTTTACAATATTGATCTAGATGAGTCCGACACTTTGGAAGTCTATAACATTGCATCCAATAAACCTAAGCTCAATGATTCTAATCCGACTTACTTATGGCATTGTCGACTTAGTCACATAAACGAGAAACGCATTTCTAAACTCCATAATGATGGACTTTTAGACTCTTTTGACTATGAATCATATGGGACATGCGAATCTTGTTTATTGGGCAAGATGACGAAGAATCCTTTCACCGGTCATGGAGAAAGGGCTAGTGATCTATTAGGCCTAATACATACTGATGTATGCGGACCTCTTAGCACTCATGCCAGAGGCGGATACCAATACTTCATTACATTCACCGATGATTTTAACCGATATGGATATGTTTATCTTATGAAGTATAAACATGAATCTTTTGAAATGTTCAAAATATTCCAGAATGAAGTACAGAATCAACTTGGCAAGACAATTAAAGCCCTTCGATCAGATCGAGGTGGGGAATACTTGAGCCAAGAATTCGATGATCATCTTAGGAGTTGTGGAATTGTTTCGCAACTTACTCCTCCCGCACACCTCGGCATAACGAGTGTCCGAGAGGAGGAATCGAACTTTATTAGATATGGTTCGATCCATGATGAGTCGAACAGAGCTTCCATTATCATTTTGGGGCCACGCCTTAGAAACAGCACATTCACCTTTAACCGTGTTCCATCTAAAGCTTGAAAAGACACCATTTGAGAAATGGACTGTAAAAGACCAAACTTGTCTTTTCTAAAGATCTCAGGGTTGCGAAGCGTTCGTAAGGCGCCAAGTGTTTGACAAACGCAGCCGGATCTGAAAGATGTTTATTTGTGGGATATCCTAAGGAAACTAAAGGATATTACTTTTACAAGCCCGCAGAGAACAAAGTGTTTGTTGCTCGAAATCTTTGTATTCTTAGAAAGGGAATTTATTTCCAAAAGAGACAGTGGGAGAAGAGTAATTCTCGAGGAAACTCGAGAACCACAAGAAGACATCGCTTCACCGATGGAAACCGAACAATCTCAACAAGCAGGTTGAAGAGCCCATTCAAAGTACACAAGTCCCACGCAGATCTGATAGGATGCTACATGAACCTGAGAGATATGGTTATCTCGTAATAGAGGATGATGATGCATCGCTCATAGATGATGAGCCTAGTACCTATACAGAAGCTTCTTCAGGAACAGAGTCCGAGGAATGGCTAGAAGCCATGAAGTCTGAGATGCAATCCATGTATGACAATCAAGTTTGGAACTTGATAGATCCACCTGAGGGTGTTAAAACCATTGGGTGCAAATGGGTCTATAAAAAGAAGAAAGACATGGATGATAATCTGCAAGCCTATAAAGCTAGACTAGTGGCAAAAGGTTATAGATAGATTCATGGTGTTGACTATGATGAGACCTTTTCGCCAGTAGTCATGCTTAAATCAATTAGAATTTTATTTGCCATTGCCGCATACTATGATTATGAAATATGGCAAATGGATGTCAAAACAGCATTCCTTAATGGAAACTTACTCGAGGATGTGTACATGACACAACCTGAAGGTTTTGTTCATCCAGAAAATTCTAAAAAGGTTTGCAAGCTTCAAAGATCCATTTATGGGTTGAAGCAGGCTTCTCGGAGCTGGAATCTTCGTTTTGATGAAACTGTCAAAGAGTTTGGGTTCATTCAAAATGAAGATGAACCTTGTGTGTACAAGAAGGTTAGTGGGAGAATAGTTGTTTTCTTAGTCTTATATGTAGATGACATATTAGTCATTGGAAATGACATTCCCACCTTGCAGACAGTCAAGACTTGGTTGGGAAGTTGTTTCTCAATGAAAGACTTAGGAGAAGCTGCTTACATTCTTGGGATAAAGATCTATAGAGATAGATCAAAGAGATTGATTGGTCTGAGTCAAAGTACATACATTAATAAAATATTAAAGAGGTTCAATATCCAAGACTCCAAGAGAGGACTCTTGCCAATGTCACATGGCATTCATCTGAGTGAGACTCAGAGTCCTAAGACTCCTGATGAGCGAGCCCGTATGAGCAAGATACCATACGCTTCGACTATTGGATCGATCATGTATGCCATGATTTGTACTCGACCAGATGTATCGTTTGCTCTTAGTATGACAAGTCGATACCAATCGAATCCAGGTGAAAGTCATCGGGACGGTGAAAACCATCCTAAAGTACTTGAGAAGAACTAAGGATGATTTCCTAGTTTATGGAGGGTGGGAAAGCAGCTGGTAAGAGGTTACGCCGATGCAAGTTTGAAACCGACAGAGACGATTTCAAATCGCAAATGGTTATGTGTTTGTATTGAATGGAGGTCTTGTGAGTTGGAAGAGTTCCAAGCAAAGCACGGTTCTTGGTCTATTCTGAAGCCGAGTACACAGCGGCATCGGATGCAGCTAAGGAAGCCGTATGGATCAAGAAGTTCGTTACCGAACTAGGAGTGGTGCCAACCATCCAGGGTCCCATAAGCCTTTATTGTGACAATAATGGTGCTATTGAACAAGCTAAAGAGCCTAGGTCCCATCATAATTCCAAACATATACTCAGAAAATATCACCTAGTCAGAGAGATCGTCAGACGAGGAGATATTACAATATGCAAAGTAGCAACGGAAGAGAATGTTGCAGATCCACTTACCAAGCCTCTCTCACAAGGAAAGCATGTTGAGCATGCTAGAGCGATAGGACTAAAAGTCATGAATGAATGGTCCTAGTGCAAGTGGGAGATTGTTGGGAATAGTGTCCTACGACATTCGATGTGCCTAGATTTGTAATTGTCACATTTAAATAAAGTTTAATTGATATCATTTATTTCTCGTTGATTATTATAATGTGTGCATGTTTTAATATTATAATAATCGAATAATAGTTATTCACGAATAATAAGATTATTCAAATGTCCCTGGTAAAATCGCGTTGAGTAGAGACTCAAGTGATTAATATACTAGTATAAGTTTGATTGATAATCATCGGATGATTATGCGTATGGTACAGATCAATCTTATGGGTATTGGTTGGAGAACTAGTACTGGACCGACCCGCATTGAGATCACTGCATGGAAATGTCATAAGTGAATCTCAATACAGTATGTCAATAAATCCTTGAACCTGAGATTATCATAGAGTCCAACATGATAACTGCTATGCCTTGACGTAATCCAACGTCATCTGAAACATGGTGATCATAAAGGTTAGCGATCGGGATTAGTGGGAGTCATGTAGAGGGCAATGAATAATCAAGATGTGGATTTGTCACTCTCTTAAGTGAGAGAGATATCATTGGGCTCCTCGATAAGTAGGATCAAGGAAATGCATGGCCATGCTCAAATGAAGAGTCATTTGATTCAATCACCTACTTAAGATCGAGAAAGCATTTGAACATAAATAAGTATGACAGACTCCATGACTTAGTTCAAATATGATATCGCGTGACAAAGGGATTTGACACGTTATAAGGTTTAATGGACTATTAACTTATATTATTTGGGTAATCATAATGTCTTGCTAGAGGCCGCTTATGATTTATTATTTAATAAGGTATTAAATAATTGCCAACATAATATAAGTCTTTTAGCATACATACGACAATTATAGACAAGTAGGAATAAATATCAACTGGGAATAATAAATATAATATTGGATATTATATTTATAAGGAGATTAAATAATAAGTAATATATATAATATTGGATATTATATATATTGTATTATTTAATAAGTTGAGGGGCAACTAAGCAAATACTAGATTATTGAATCTAGGGTTTACTTAGTATAAATATAAGGTCTTGGACAAGGAGTTGTAACAACAAGAATACAAGACCTAAAAATCGGCCCTTCAAGAAGAAGAAAAATCGGTCATCTACATCATATTGTAGGAGAACGGAGTCGGTCGTCTCTCTTCCCTTAGTTGATCTTGATCAATAGTACAATCCTTCTAGTAAGGAATTTGTGTTGTACTATTTATCAATATTATTCGTAAGGATCTAGCAATCCGGCTTGTGGAATTGTTCGTGTGTGGATCACCAAAAGAGGAAGGAGATATTCATCTGCTTCTAGTCCGGATCTAGAATTGTTCAATCGGATTAAGGTAATTCGATTTTTTCTTTAATTAAACAATTAAATTACTGCATGCGATCCTAAATTGGGTTTTCACATTTATTGTTCCGCTGCGTTTTTACTCCGATTATTTTGTATTCGATACATAGAAAACCCAACAGATCCAACGCCGAAAAAACTGCGTCTCTACTTGTCACGCGTCAGAGAAATGAACGGAATGACAACACTCGATTAACCTCTAAGGTTACGGCTAGAATCAAGTGATGAAACTTTAATTATAACACTCTAAGTGTTTAAATATATATCTCTCAATTTTATCTCTTGATGTTTCTCTAAGAACAAATCAAGAAGAGAAGGAAGAAAAGTGAAGACTATAAAAGGCAACTCTTTTTCTCTGACTCTCCAGCTATTCACGTATGGAATGGGTGAGTAGAAAAGAGAAGTCTTCACCTTTTATTCAATACCAACCACCCATCAAATCCCCTTTATTCATATAATAAGAGATACCATATCTCTTAAAGTATTTTTGTCTTCCATTATAAAATGGAGACAAAGACCATGCGGGGTTAGGTGAAAGGGGGGGGGGGGGCAGCCATCTAGAAGGGGAATATGAGTTTGGTCCATTTCGGACTCTCGTGAGTTCAAAAAGATAAACTCTGATTCCGTTCCGATATATTTATATTAATTAATTAATCCAATTAATTAATCATATCAAATAAATAACAACATAATTAATTTCTCCAAGAAATAATTATATTTATGAATTAAATTAATCACCCAGTAATTTATTTAATTCATTTGGCCGTAAATTAATTTATCCAATAAATCAATTTAGACATCCAATGTCCCAATTAATTAGATATCCAATATCTAATATTCATAATGAGAGAATAAGCTCGATTCATTCCGTCGTCAATCCTATTGCGCGACTCGGTAGGTTCGTCTCAGTCAGCAATGGGAGGAACCAAAGAGTAGTAGCACCACCTAGCCAGCCTACCGGCCTACACTGTACCCCAACTCAGAACGAATGATTGGGATGATTCAAGAACCATTCTGTCGTGAATACCAGTATATGTTTAAACCCTTCTTTCAAATGTCCCGATCAAGTTATAGGGTCACGGTCAGTCAAACCCTAACTGTACTTGACGCTATGCATGCCTTAATGCAAATTGAGATCATCGAGCTCTCGTGTATCCAATACAACTAGCTCCAATGCTTTGGCCAAAGACTTATGATCTCATCTGCCAATAACCGCATAGGACAATTAACCCGCTCACTAACGAGAGAAAGAATTCTATCTTGGTATTTAGTAGGACCTGCTACTTGCCCGTCAAGATGCACGTCGAGGTTGACCCCCACCTTCCGGTTTATAGGGTCGAACTACTCTAATGAAAATCTTGACGTCACAAGCACATCTCTACTAAATCCTCAAGTCGAAGGTTCACGAATACCTATCACAACCTTTCGATTCCGTCATTGACTGTCCCGGAGTGAAATCCGTGTGACGAATCGAGGGTGAGTCGGTTCGAGTATACTAATCCAATTAGCATACCTATAACGTGTGCTCCCACTAACCATTAGCGTTCGACAGGCACTCTCCATGTCAAAGAACATGTCATACAAGTCTTCACATAAACTTAATGCCCAATCAAGTTTCATCGACTTGCGAAGGATTAGGTATTTGAGCTATAAACCTTTCCAGTGCCGACCTCCTTATCCGATAAGGAGTGGAACGTTATGCTCTCAAATACATAGACTAGTTTCTATACGTATATTTACGAGTTAGGAACGCCAGTAACTACCAGTAAGTAAAGAAACATTCATTGCCTTATATAAATGATTTACATAATTACAAGTACAATGCCCTCACTCAACATCCTCTGAGTGGCATTCGAGGGCATATTCCTAACACCTAGTCCTCTAAGAACCTCATGAACCTTAAATCCAAATTTAAAGTAACTTCATGAGCCTAGTTCTCTAAGAACTCCATGAACCTTTAATCCAAATCCAGAAGAACTTCATCATCCTAGTCCTCTAAGAACCTCATGAACCTTAAATCCAAATTCAAAGGAACTTCTTAAGTCTAGTCTTCGAGGAACCTCATGAACCTTTAATCCAAATCTGAAGGAACTTCATGAGCCAAGTCCTCTAGGAACCTAATGAACCTTGAATGCAAATCCAATGAAATTTCATGATCCTAGTCCTCTATTAACCTCTTGAACCTTTAATCCAAATCCAAAGGAACTTCATGAGTCCAGTCCTCTAGGAACCTCACGAATCTTAAACGAAATTCAAAGGAACTTCATGATCCTAGTCCTCTAGGAACCTCATGAACCTTAAATCCAAATCCAATGGAACTTCCTCAGCCTAGTCCTCTAGGAACCTCATGAAACTTAAAACCAAATTCGAAGGAACGTCATGAGCCTAGTCCTCTAGGAACCTCATGAACCTTTAACCCAAATCTAAAGGAACTTCATGAGCCTATTCCTCTATGAACTTCATGAGCCTAGTCCTATATGAACCTCATGAATCTTAAATCCAAATCCAAATAAACTTCATGAGCCTAATCCTCTCGGAACCTCATGGACCTTTAATCTAAATCTAAAGGAACTTCATGAGCCTAGTCCTCTAGGAACTTCATGAAACTTAAATCCAAATTTAATGGAACTTCATGAGCTTAGTCCTCTAGGAACCTCATGAATCTTAAATTCAAATCCAAAGGACCTTCATGAGCCTATTCCTCTAGGAACCTCATGAACTTTTAATCCAAATCTGAAGAAACTTCATGAGCCTAGTCATCTAAGAACCTCATGAACCTTTAATCCAAATCTGAAGGAACTTCATGAGCCTAGTCCTCTAGGTACCTCATAAACCTTAAATCCAAATCCAAAGAAACTTCATGAGCCTAGTTCTCCAGGAACTCCATGAACCTTTAATCCAAATACAGAAGAACTTCATGAGCCGAGTCCTCTAGGAACCTCATGAACCTTTAATCCAAATCTGAAGGAACTTCATGAGCCTAGTCCTATAGGAACCTCAAGAACCTTTAATCCAAATCTGAAGGAACTTCATGATCCTAGTCCTCTAGGAACCTCATGAACCTTAAATTCAAATTCATAGGAACTTCTTGAGTCTAGTCTTCGAGGAACTTCATGAACCTTTAATCCAAATATAAAGGAACTACATGAGCCTAGTCCCCTAGGAACCTCATTATCCTTAAATCCAAATCCTAAGGAACTTCATGGGCCTAGTCCTCTAGGAACCTCATGAACCTTTGATCCAAATCCGAAGGAACTTCATGATCCTAGTCCTCTAGGAACCTCATGAACCTTCAATCCAAATTCGAAGAACTTCATGATCCTAGTCCTCTAAGAACCTCATGAACCTTAAATCCAAATTCAAAGGAACTTCTTGAGTCTAGTCATCGAGGAACCTCATAAACCTTTAATCCAAATCTGAAGGAACTTCATGAGCCTAGTCCTCTAGGAACCTCATAAACCTTAAATCCAAACCCAGTTGATCTTCATGAGCCTAATTCTCTAGGAACCTCGTGAACCTTAAATGCAAATCCAATGAAATTTCATGAGCCTAGTCCTCTATTAACCTCTTGAACCTTTAATTCAAATCCAAAGGAACTTCATGAGTCCAGTCCTCTAGGAACCTCATGAATCTTAAATGAAATTCAAAGGAACTTCATGATCCTAGTCCTCTAGGAACCTCATGAACCTTAAATCCAAATCCAATGGAACTTCCTCAGCCTAGTACTCTAGGAACCTCATGAACCTTAAAACCAAATTCGAAGGAACTTCATGAGCCTAGTCCTCTAAGAACCTTATGAACCTTTAATCCAAATCTAAAGGAACTTCATGAGCCTAGTCCTCTAGGAACTTCATGAAACTTAAATCCAAATTTAATGGAACTTCATGAGCCTAGTCCTCTAGGAACCTCATGAATCTTAAATCCAAATCCAAATAAACTTCATGAGCCTAATCCTCTCGGAACTTCATGGACCTTTAATCCAAATCTAAAGGAACTTCATGAGGCCTAGTCCTCTAGGAACTTCATGAAACTTAAATCCAAAGTCCTCTAGGAACCTCATGAATCTTAAATCCAAATCTAAAGGAACTTCACGAGCCTATTCCTCTAGGAACCTCATGAACTTTTAATCTAAATCTGAAGGAACTTCTTGAGCCTAGTCCTCTAAGAACCTCATGATCCTTTAATCCAAATCTGAAGGAACTTCATGAGCCTAGTCCTCTAGGAATCTCGTAAACCTTAAATCCAAATCCAAAGTACTTCATGAGCCTAGACCTAGGAAACTCATGAACTTGTAATCCAAATCCGAAGGAACTTCATGAGCCTAGTCCTCTAGGAACCTCATGAACCTTTAATCTAAATTCGAAGAAACTTCATGAGCCTAGTTCTCTAGGAACTCCATGAACCTTTAATCCAAATCCAGAAGAACTTCATGATCCTAGTCCTCTAGGAACCTCATGAATCTTAGATTCAAATTCATAGGAACTTCTTGAGTCTAGTCTTCGAGGAACTTCATGAACCTTTAATCCAAATCTGAAAGAACTACATGAGCCTAGTCCTCTAGGAACCTCATAATCCTTAAATCCAAATCCTAAGGAACTTCATGAGCCTAGTCCTCTAGGAACCTCATGAACCTTTGATCCAAATATGAAGGAACTTCATGAGCCTAGTTCTCCAGGAACTCCATGAACCTTTAATCCAAATACAGAAGAACTTCATGAGCCTAGTCCTCTAGGAACCTCATGAACCTTTAATCCAAATCTGAAGGAACTTCATGAGCCTAGTCCTATAGGAACCTCAAGAACCTTTAATCCAAATCTGAAGGAACTTCATGAGACTAGTCCTCTAGGAACCTCATGAACCTTTAATCCAAATCTAAACGAACTTCATGAGCCTAGTCCTCTAGGAACTTCATGAAACTTAAATCCAAATTTAATGGAACTTCATGAGCCTAGTCCTATAGAAACCTCATGAATCTTAAATCCAAATCCAAATAAACTTCATGAGCCAAATTCTCTCGAAATCTAAAGGAACTTTATGAGCCTAGTACCCTAAGAACTTCATGAAACTTAAATCCAAATTTAATGGAACTTCATGATCCTAGTCCTCTAGGAACCTCATGAATCTTAAATCCAAATCCAAATGAACTTCATGAGTCTAGTCCTCTCGGAACCTCATGGACCTTTTAATCCAAATCTAAAGGAACTTCATGAGGCTAAGTCCTCTAGGAACTTCATGAAACTTAAATCCAAATTTAATGGAACTTCATGAGCCTAGTCCTCTAGGAACCTCATGAATATTAAATCCAAATCCAAAGGAACTTCATGAGCATATTCCTCTAGGAACCTCATGAACTTTTAATCCAAATCTGAAGGAACTTCTTGAGCCTAGTCCTCTAAGAACCTCATGAACCTTTAATCCAAATCTGAAGGAACTTCATGGGCCTAGTCCTCTAGGAACCTCGTAAACCTTAAATCCAAATCCAAAGGAACTTCATGAGCCTAGTCCTAGGAACCTCATGAACCTTTAATCCAAATCCGAAGGAACTTCATGAGCCTAGTGTTAGGATTGTATACTGCAAAGCATATTTTATGCTTGTATTACCTAATTTCCCTGTTACTACCTATGAGGATATTAACTACACTTAATCACATGATTTGCATATTTATTCACGTTATGGTTATGCAAATGAAATGTCTAATTATTTTATATTGTAGATAATGTGGTGTGTTGGTGTCACACGGAAGATCACATTATCGGTTCCTTATAAAATAATATAATAGTTCACAACCTATATAATTATTAGACAAATTAGATAAAGGGTTGTAGTGTATGCTTGAGAATAGTTGGTCTTGACTATTAGCATACATTAGCGTATTTGCATACGTTGAACAAGATCGAGGTGACATAGTGTCTTCTATACTGACTGTAAGAAGAACGTAAATCTCGGATAATTATTATTTCTTAATTCTAAGTATATAATATTTAATTGTGTATTTATAATAATTATTGCTTTGATTTACCATAGGTGAGAGTCAAAATGATCGACTCAATAAGCCTCGTATCTTGGGCAATAATATTGTTTATACGACAATTATTATTATTACTAGAAATCGTGTCCCGACTCGTGCGGGTTGATGATATGCCCTTGAGGAGCTTGATAATGATTATTATATTAAAACCCTGCAGGTGGATTTAATTCCGATATAATAATAAGGTTCGAGTGGTACTACTCTTGGATAAGATATTAATTAATTAAAGCTGTTAGTAGCTTATAATTAAGTAATGGACATTCGATATCTTAAACACGGGAAATAATATATTTAATAAGGAGCCCAATTTCGTAATTTAGGATTTTGGTAGGAAGTGCAATATCAACTTTTTAGTGGACTAAGTTGATATTAATAGATTCATCATATATTAGGAAGAGTCCTAATAAGGTAAGATGAATTAATTGGGAGTCCTTCCATAATCCTCCTTAAGATCCCTAGTAGTAGTCCAAGAGCTTATAAATAGGACTTATGGGTTGATGGCCGATTTTCATGCTTTGACATACACAAGGAATTTCGATTTTTTCTTCTAAGTGTTTAATTGTGGATCTTGACTTGTGTCTTTGATTCCACAATTGAGAGAACACTTTAATTCTTGCTACACATCGGAATTACTTGAAGAAAAGAAAATCGAGAATTGTGAGGCATATTGTTTCGGCCGATCCCATAGGTGTCCAAGCAAGATCCGGTAGCTCGTTGCCCACACAACGTCCGGTTCAAGGCGGATCATACTCTAGAAGATCTAAAGGTAGGACTACAAGGCGATCAAGACGGAAGTAACCAACACGCTTCGAAAGGTAATATCATATGATCTTGGATCTAGATTAGGATATTTTAATTAATCAACATATTTAATTAATAAATAATAAATAATATTTAAATTGCTTATTAGTCTTAGTAATTAATTAATTTGCATGCCTAAATAGATCTAATGCTCATAGATGCGTAAAACGCTATTATCAACTTTATCAAACTTCGCTTCCATTGCGCTTTACTTTCCAACAATTGGTATCGGAGCCGGATTTTTAGGCTTTTGCTATTTTAATTAATTTTAGTTATTAATTGATAGCAATTTAAATATTCATATATTTTGATGTTGGTATATTTTGCTAGATGTGTTCTTGCAGGTGATATGATCCAATTATCATGGTTTATATGAATGGTGTAATTATTTATTTATTTTTATTAATTATGCAATTGTTGGTTTGGCCCGTTTTTGAGACATGCAATGGTTTTTCCCGTGAGAAAATCCGAGGGTAGTTCTAGGTGGTTTTATTTTTTCGTGTAAATCTTGATGTAATTGATGTATTTTAGTTTGTATAAAATTGTAATCGAATTCGGATAAGACGGGATCGCGAAGAAATAGAACGAAGCCGGATCGCAGGGCTAACAAGCATTGCGCCGACAATGACAAAGCGACTGCCGGCAAGCAGTACTGCCGGCGGCCAGCGGTACCGATCTTTGCAGGCGGCCTGTCGGCGGTTATTTGGTTGGTCGGGTCGCCGATTTTGGTCCGCTCATTTTGCTGCTCGTTCGTTGCGTCCATTTGAAGTCGGGATTTAAAATTAAAATTTTTTTATGTAATTAATTTTGCATAAAAGTGAAATTTTAATTTTGGAAATCCACGGCCCGTCCGGGGAGGAGCGACGAGATGCTTGATTCAGTGGGAGAGATCGAGTCGAAGATTTTCTCGGATTCAACTCAAGGAAGAAGACCATGATAATTGGATAATTAATTATCCATACTTTATTTTGGTTTTTATTGTTTTGATGTATGACATGTATGGATGTATGCGTGATAGGTTTCCTTGCATGATAGGACGAGATAATTAAAAACCTTAAGGCTAAAATAACTAAGTGATTAAATTGATTTATTTTTTTAAATAAAATCAAATTGGCCTCCATAATTAATTTAAATTGTGAAGTAATTAGCATGCGCGTTGACATTAGAGTCTTCCTCCATATCGGATGTACTAATTATAGGTTCACTAGTTTTAAATTTCAAAATGATAACATAAGGTAAATATTACTTTTTATGATAGGACCTCTCCATCTGTAGGACTATTATTTAAAAGATAATATTTTAAGGATGTTAAATTATGGTGTTCACTTAGGTGTATTAATTAATAAGCTCCCATCGGAGTCTATGTTAATTAATACATGGTCAAGAGGAACCAACTATTAATTTTACTTGTCATAACGTAATTTGACTAGATAATAAAATTAAAGACGTAAAACTCTACTTGAAAAATGTGTGTGCAAACGTCTACACGATCGTGGCTTGCATGTGCGGATTTTTCGAGGTGTTGGTTGCTAGCATATATATTATGTTTTGAGGTTTTTCGATATATTTTGCTATGCATTATGTGATGGATGTTTTTAATTTTTTTATTCTCAGATGTCTTTCAATCCACTAGCTGTTATTCTCAAAGAAAATAAACTAGATGGCACTAACTTTGCCGATTGGAAAAGAAATCTTGACATTGTCCCGATCACGAGGGGCATAAATTTGTCTTAATCGAGGAGAGCCCTCTAGAACCAGAACCGGATGCCACTCCCGAAGAGTTGGCTGAATTCCGAAAATGGAAAAAGTCTGATGAGATGGCTCGCTGTTACATTTTGGCTTCACTGACAAATGTATTGCAGCATCAGCATCAGACGATGGGTTCGGTCGCGGAAATGATGAAAAGTCTCACCGAGATGTTTGGTCATCAGAACCGGGCGGCTAGACAAAATGCTATGAGGGTATTGATGACAACCCAAATGTCTGAAGGGACTACAGTAAGGGATCATGTTCTAAAAATGATGTCTCATTTGAACGAACTGCGCATACTGGGGGCTACTATCGATGCGGTAACGCAGGTCGATATTATCTTAGGCGGCTTACCTAGAAGCTTTGAGCAGTTCCGCCTCAAAGAATCGGCAAAACTCAAGATAGCTCGTCCAACATACTATTTTCATCCCCTTACTTACACTAAGTATCAAAAATAAGGAGCAATGTGGAGCTATTCCTGAAACACGATCGGGAGGAAGGGACCATACACGATCGGCTTCGTTCAAACACACACATGCAAGAATTTTACAAGTAAGAATTTTCAAGTGTACCAATACATTCGGATCCATTCAACAGTCAATCAGGCGAACAAGGCATCAAAGGCAATTATATAAACACTTGTATTTTATTCCATTCGAAAAATTGGTACATTCAAGCCCGAAGGCAATACAAGAGAAAAACAGAAAATTACAAGCAAAGGAAAACAAAAATCAATCAGGCCGACCCCAACGGGCCCTTGCTCCCAGCAGGCGGGTCGGTACGCACTGCCTCATCGACTTCAGGATAAATAAGCTTATCCGGAAAAGGATACCAGCTCAAGTCGATCCCCAAGTCGGTGAGGTCGAGGATCGGCAGGGAAAATTCCGGATTCAAAGGATGCTCGAGTACGTAGGTGTAACACCCCCAAAACCGACCGGGAATATTACAGCGCCGTGGGCCCCATATTGGAACCCACAAGGCTAAAATCATTTTCGCAAACGTTTAAAAATGCAAAAAGGCCCTTTGAAAGTAAACACACACACGCAGCGGTTAAAAACACAGTTCAAAGAATACCGAAAGCCATTTTAAATATACACACGCAGCGGATAAAAACACAATTAATTACATTTGCAGCGGAATTAGAAAATCAGAAAAGAATACACAATCCCAACAAGCACCCCATAGCCAGTATCACCGGAAAGCTCATCCCTTCACGACCGCTACTAGCTCGAACTCCGAGTACCTAAAAGATAAAGCCCACGACGGGGACAGTCATAATACTCAACAATGATAACGATCACATCACAAAAACAATACATATCAATGTAATTACAAGGTGAGAATAATTCCAATGTAGTCTCACCGTAGTAACCTTACCAACCTGTCACAATCCATAACAAATCAATTCTTACCAACCCACGCCTCGTGTCCTTAGTGATGAATGAATTCAAAAGTAACCACCTGTACTGTATCCGAAACGATACCAAAATTTCCAAACTTATCATATTTCAATTATAGAATGATCTGGCCATGAATAACTCTATCGACTGGGTCGCACCATCGGATCCCAATCCTGATAAAACCGATATCACACGATACATCCGCAAATCAACTGCTCAAACAATGGCAAGTCCCGGATATCAATACAAAGCATGAATGCTCACACAGTCAATAATGATAAACAATCGATGCATCACAACGGAAATATCAATGACATGATATTTCCACACAAGATCGACAAAGGATCAACATGGACGAGAATACCATGATCTGGTAACTCCAACAAGATCAACGAATAATCAATAACCGAGAATACCGACGACACGGCAAATCCCAACAAGATCAATAAAAGGTCGACAACCGAGAATACCGACGACACGGTAAGGATCAATGAAGAATCAATAATCGAGAATACCGACGACACGGTAAACTCCAACAAGATCAATAAGAGTCGACAACCAGAAATACCAACGGTACGATAAACTCCAATAAGATCAATAAAGGGTCGACAACCGAGAATACTGACGACACAGTAAACTCTAACAAGATCAATAAGGACCAAAAACTGGGAATACCAATGATACGGTAACTCCAACAAGAGCAATAAGAAATCGACAACTGAAAACACCGACGACACGGTAAACTCCAATAGGAATAATAAGGGATCAACAACCGAGAATACCAACGGTAAGGCAAACTCCCAAACGGAATCAATAAGGATCAATAACGAACGAGACTACCAATGATAGGGGGAACTCCAAACGAGATTAATAAGGATCGATAACAAATAAGTTTACCATCGATATGGTAACTCCCAACGAGATCAGAAAAGGATCAACGGGAACAGATACACGAGAGAATAAAATCCTCAACCATATACAAATCATATATATGGGATTTCAAAGACAACCCGAATATAGAACAGATCCAATTATACATGGACTGTGAACGACCAATCAATAAGACTCAAGATGAACATCACGATACGCTCGATCCAGACATGTGTCCGTGTACAAGCCAACCACGGGTATTGATCAGGTACCCGTATGGTCTCGTACCTAATCAGCCTCACGAAGTACGTCTCGTGTGCACGGTTCAATATGAGGTCGAAACCAACACATGCTACACGTACCCGTCCCGAAAATCCTACACATGAACGATCAGAACGTATCTGACTCCGGATATGCCACGATACAACATGACAACAAATCTCGAAGAAATGCATATCCATCAAGGATCAGAAGACTTCCCAAAAGAGCAACAATAACTCGATCATGAAAGACCGACACGACCACAATGTCGTATTTCCATCAGACAACACTCCACATCATGCTCAACAATGCATATAATGTTAACACATAAACCCCAAGGCAGCAGCCAAGGGTCACGGAAGCATCTCACAGGAATACCCCGGAACATAGGTGCCATATAGGTCTTATCCCCTAACACAGTTCATGCAATCACAAAATACCCCAAGGTCGCAACCAAGGGTCACGAAAGTATCCACACAGGAATACCCCGGAACATAGGTGCCATATAGGTCTTATCCCCTAACACATCGGCCCAACAGATCACAGCTCAAAGGAAGAGTACATTACAAAACGTAACAAACAATGGTGCACACTCACCGCATGAAATATCAACACACACATGCAATAATGCAACATGATGATTATCATAATCTAGCAATATTAATTTACCTCAAGCTGGAGACGCCAACCTTTCCACGACCAACCGCCCTGAACGAATACACGGTTTATCCGACAATCCAAAATGAAGTACAATCCATAACTAATACCAAACCACCATCCCGAATTCAACATCGACACGATAACTAACCTTGATATCCAACTTCTCATGCAATAGACCAAATTATAATTCACGTTCCCATTTCCACTAGACATCTTTAAAATCATATACATTATGATTTATCTTAGTCCAAAAATACCATACATACGACCATTCCGACAAATCATATATTCCATAATACCATTGCTATATGAATCATAAATGAAATGAAAATGAAATCATTTATTAACATTATGAACTGAGCAAGCATAACTTGCCTGGATACCCATACGATGAAGCCACCATCAATCCCGCCGTCTTCGTCTACAAGCTCCGCAGCACAACGGTTAACTTCAACGATCACTAAACGCAACCTAATGCAATAATCAATCAATGACACGTTCGATAACAATCAACAACCGGTATAATCGACCAATCAAACTCAACGGTATCTCGATCATACGAAATCAAACCATATCAACTCTTATCAATACGAATACAAGCCGAATTTCGATAATCAATAGTTCTATCAACGTCTACAACATTCTTGGTTCCGACTTAAATCTTAAATTCGGATTTACACGGCTCATTCTTGCAAATTCATAGGAATACAATTACCGGCTATCATCATGAATAATCATATACCAAAATTAACCGTAATCCTTACAATTTACGGACATATATTATTCAAGAATTCTTCAAGAACATGAATTAGTCCATAATCATGTTTGAAGCCAACAAAACGACGTAATTGGATGTGTTCTAACATCTAATCATCATCTAATCCATAATCCAAGGCATGTATCATTTTGTTCTTCAATATACGATTCATATAATCTCAAAATCATAACATCAACACTAACATCAAAATCCGAATTCAAGGAGTAGAGTTCATCAACATACCTTTTGAAGATGAATAACACAATCAAACATTTCCAAAACTCCAAGAACTCAAAGTTTCAAGCTTCCAATCATCCTTATCAAAGTCTTAACAAGGGTATGAGGTTCTGAAATGGGTTTGAGAGTGAAGAGGGACGATTAGGGAGGGAGGAAATGTGTTTACTTACGTGAGGAGATGAAAGTCCCGTCCTTATTTTATAAACTGTGCATCTCGTTACGTACGTTAAGTTCCAACATTAACGTACGTAAGGCCTCTAATGTACGCTATATGTCCTATATAGCGTACGTAATCGTCATCCAGGGTAAACTGTACTATTTTGCACCTTGCGTTACGTACGTAATACCATCACCATAGCGTACGTAATGTAGCAGTTGACTTGCTACAGTATCAACCCATATTACGTACGTAATATGCCATGCATAGCGTACGTAATGCCGAAGTTGACTACTTTGTCCACATCCTGTGCGGCGGCCCAACACCGGGTCCCACCTGCCGACCACGGCTCGATCCTATCTGAATCCCTTCTTAACGTACGTAATGTACATTCCTTAACGTACGTTAATTCTGCTTGCTTACGTACGTAAGTCTCCTTACATAGCGTACGTAATGGCTTTCATACTTAGCCATTTCCAGCAATTCCTGTCCAACGTCTCGACATAACAAATATGAACATACGGCATACTGAACACATATACGAAATCCCGAAAGTATTCTCATACGGTACGTCTGATGCACGATATCCTCAATTTCAACTGTCGACCAAGTACGGAAATCAAACAAATACTCCTACGGTATATCCGACATCGAAAACACAACAAGCATGTAATATCCTAGAATCAAAATACCCTCGATAGACATACTGGCACGACTGTCACGGTTTCCAAAATTATCCACTCATATCGTGTCGGTCCCACTCTGTACAGTACATCCCAGATAAAATAATGCGAAAAATTCATAGAGAAATTCTAGGATATTACATATACACCCACTTAAATAAGTTTCGTCCTCGAAACTCAACACCTGTCATAATCAGCATCTCAATCCCGAAATATCTCAAAATCACGACACCATGCTCAAATAATCATCATCAAAATTGAAATAACTGAAAGAACATACTTACAGGTCCGTGAAGTTGATGATCTTCCGTGATACCAGCATACGACTCCCATACAAAGTCTCAACATACTAACAACACACCGGCATCGCAATTACAGCAATTTGAAAATATTTCAAAAATTTTGAAACCTCCAAAATCGGTTTGACTCAAAAGTCAGAAAATCATTTTCAAAACTCACGCTACTACCGCACCGGTAGAGCCACATAACACACACGCCCGGGTTTTACGAAACCCAAGCTCCGATACCATTTTCTGTAACACCCCCAAAACCGACCGGGAATATTACAGCGCCGTGGGCCCCATATTGGAACCCACAAGGCTAAAATCATTTTCGCAAACGTTTAAAAATGCAAAAAGGCCCTTTGAAAGTAAACACACACACGCAGCGGATAAAAACACAGTTCAAAGAATACCGAAAGCCATTTTAAATATACACACGCAGCGGATAAAAACACAATTAATTACATTTGCAGCGGAATTAGAAAATCAGAAAAGAATACACAATCCCAACAAGCACCCCATAGCCGTATCACCGAAAGCTCATCCCTTCACGACCGCTACTAGCTCGAACTCCGAGTACCTAAAAGATAAAGCCCACGACTGGGTCACCATAATACTCAACAATGATAACGATCACATCACAAAAACAATACATATCAATGTAATTACAAGGTGAGAATAATTCCAATGTAGTCTCACCGTAGTAACCTTACCAACCTGTCACAATCCATAACAAATCAATTCTTACCAACCCACGCCTCGTGTCCTTAGTGATGAATGAATTCAAAAGTAACCACCTGTACTGTATCCGAAACGATACCAAAATTTCCAAACTTATCATATTTCAATTATAGAATGATCGGCCATGAATAACTCTATCGATCGGTCGCACCATCGGATCCCAATCCTGATAAAACCGATATCACACGATACATCTGCAAATCAACTGTTCCGAAACAATGGCAAGTCCCGGATATCAATACAAAGCATGAATGCTCACACAGTCAATAATGATAAACAATCGATGCATCACAACGGAAATATCAATGACATGATATTTCCACACAAGATCGACAAAGGATCAACATGGGCCGAGAATACCATGATCCGGTAACTCCAACAAGATCAACGAATAATCAATAACCGAGAATACGACGACACGGCAAATCCCAACAAGATCAATAAAAGGTCGACAACCGAGAATACCGACGACACGGTAAGGATCAATGAAGAATCAATAATCGAGAATACCGACGACACGGTAACTCCAACAAGATCAATAAGAGTCGACAACCGGAAATACCAACGATACGATAAACTCAATAAGATCAATAAAGGGTCGACAACCGAGAATACGACGACACAAGAAACTCTAACAAGATCAATAAGGACCAAAAGCGGGAATACCAACGATACGGTAACTCCAACAAGAGCAATAAGAAATCGACAATCGAAAACACCGACGACACGGTAAACTCCAATAGGAATAATAAGGGATCAACAACCGAGAATACCAACGGTAAGGCAAACTCCCAAACGGAATCAATAAGGATCAATAACGAACGAGACTACCAATGATAGGGGGAACTCCAAACGAGATTAATAAGGATCGATAAAAAAATAAGTTTACCATCGATATGGTAACTCCCAACGAGATCAGAAAAGGATCAACGGGAACAGATACACGAGAGAATAAAATCGTCAACCATATACAAATCATATATATGGGATTTCAAAGACAACCCGAATATAGAACAGATCCAATTATACATGGACTGTGAACGACCAATCAATAAGACTCAAGATGAACGTCACGATACGCTCGATCCAGACATGTGTCCGTGTACAAGCCAACCACGGGTATTGATCAGGTACCCGTATGGTCTCGTACCTAATCAGCCTCACGAAGTATGTCTCGTGTGCACGGTTCAATATGAGGTCGAAACCAACACATGCTACACGTACCCGTCCCGAAAATCCTACACATGAACGATCAGAACGTATCTGACTCCGGATATGCCACGATACAACATGACAACAAATCTCGAAGAAATGCATATCCATCAAGGATCAGAAGACTTCCCAAAAGAGCAACAGTAACTCAATCATGAAAGACCGACACGACCACAATGTCGTATTTCCATCGCACAACACCCACATCATGCTCAACAATGCATATAATGTTAACACATAAACCCCAAGGCAGCAGCCAAGGGTCACTAAGCATCTCACAGAATACCCCGGAACATAGGTGCCATATAGGTCTTATCCCCTAACACAGTTCATGCAATCACAAAATACCCCAAGGTCGCAACCAAGGGTCACGAAAGTATCCACACAGGAATACCCCGGAACATAGGTGCCATATAGGTCTTATCCCCTAACACATCGGCCCAACAGATCACAGCTCAAAGGAAGAGTACATTACAAAACGTAACAAACAATGGTGCACACTCACCGCATGAAACATCAACACACACATGCAATAATGCAACATGATGATTATCATAATCTAGCAATATTAATTTACCTCAAGCTGGAGACGCCAACCTTTCCACGACCAACCGCCCAGAACGAATACACGGTTTATCCGACAATCCAAAATGAAGTACAGTCCATAACTAATACCAAACCACCATCCCGAATTCAACATCGACACGATAACTAACCTTGATATCTAACTTCTCATGCAATAGACCAAATTATAATTCATGTTCCCATTTCCACTAGACATCTTTAAAATCATATACATTATGATTTATCTTAGTCCAAAAATACCATACATACCACCATCCCGACAAATCATATATTTCATAATACCATTGCTATATGAATCATAAATAAAATGAAAACGAAATCATTTATTAACATTATGAACTGAGCAAGCATAACTTGCCTGGATACCCATACGATGAAGCCACCATCAATCCCGCTGTCTTCGTCTACAAGCTACGCAGCACAACGGTTAACTTCAACGATCACTAAACGCAACCTAATGCAATAATCAATCAATGATACGTTCTATAACAATCAACAACCGGTATAATCGACCAATCAAACTCAACGGTATCTCGATCATACGAAATCAAACCATATCAACTCTTATCAATACGAATACAAGCCGAATTTCGATAATCAATAGTTCTATCAACGTCTACAACATTCTTGGTTCCGACTTAAATCTTAAATTCGGATTTACACGGCTCAGTCTTGCAAATTCATAGGAATACAATTACCGGCTATCATCATGAGTAATCATATACCAAAATTAACCGTAATCCTTACAATTTACGGACATATATTATTCAAGAATTCTTCAAGAACATGAATTAGTCCATAATCATGTTTGAAGCCAACAAAACGACGTAATTGGATGTCTTCTAACATCTAATCATCATCTAATCCATAATCCAAGGCATGTATCATTTTGTTCTTCAATATACGATTCATATAATCTCAAAATCATAACATCAACACTAATATCAAAATCCGAATTCAAGGAGTAGAGTTCATCAACATACCTTTTGAAGATGAATAACACAATCAACATTTCCAAAACTCCAAGAACTCCAAGTTTCAAGCTTCCAATCATCCTTATCAAAGTCTTAACAAGGGTATGAGGGTCTGAAATGGGTTTGAGAGTGAAGAGGGACGATTAGGGAAGGAGGAAATGTGTTTACTTACGTGAGGAAATGAAAGTCCCGTCCTTATTTTATAAACTGTGCATCTCGTTACGTACGTTAAGTTCCAACATTAACGTACGTAAGGCCTCTAACGTACGCTATATGTCCTATATAGCGTACGTAATCGTCATCCAGGGTAAACTGTACTATTTTGCACCTTGCGTTACGTACGTAATACCATCACCATAGCGTACGTAATGTAGCAGTTGACTTGCTACAGTATCAACCCATATTACGTACGTAATATGCCATGCATAGCGTACGTAATGCCGAAGGTGACTCGCCTGTCCACATCCTGCGCCGAAAGCAGCCAACACCGGGTCCCACCTGCCGACCACGGCTCGATCCTATCTGAATCCCTTCTTAACGTACGTAATGTACATTCCTTAACGTACATTAATTCTGCTTGCTTACGTACGTAAGTCTCCTTACATAGCGTACGTAATGGCTTTCATACTTAGCCATTTCCATCAATTCCTGTCCAACGTCTCGACATAACAAATATGAACATACGGCATACTGAACACATATACGAAATCCCGAAAGTATTCTCATACGGTACGTCTGATGCACGATATCCTCAATTACAACTGTCGACCAAGTACGGAAATCAAACAAATACTCCTACGGTATATCCGACATCGAAAACACAACAAGCATGTAATATCCTAGAATCACAATACCCTCGATAGACATACTGGCACGACT
This sequence comes from Orobanche coerulescens, assembly GCA_033398695.1. Lineage (NCBI taxonomy): Eukaryota > Viridiplantae > Streptophyta > Magnoliopsida > Lamiales > Orobanchaceae > Orobanche > Orobanche coerulescens. The sequence continues at coordinate 100,835,120 of CM065817.1, read as the reverse complement.
GTCACGGTTTCCAAAATTATCCACTCATATCGTGTCGGTCCCACTCTGTACAGTACATCCCAGATAAAATAATGCGAAAAATTCATAGAGAAATTCTAGGATATTACAGTAGGCCTTTAAGGTCTCCATCATAGGGCCGACCTCGATCCCGACCTTTTTGGCGGCATGGATAGCGTCAACATAGGCCATATAGTAGGCGAACTCGCCGACCTATGTCACATTAAGGTAGGGATCGATCTCGATCGTCTTTATCTGCCCTTTCAAATGAAAAGTCGTCTTCTCAGCATCCGCAAGCTCGACCACCTTGCCGGCCAGTTCTCCCTTTGCTTTCTCCAGCTCGCTACTGAGCCGATCCACTGTCACCTTCAAGCCATTCACCTCCTCCTGCGAGGCCGCGTGCATCTGGCAAGCCTCCGTCATCTGATCGCGGAATCGATCCGCCACCCCTCGGGACCGGTCAAGCTCCTGCTTCATCCGGTCAAGGTCCTTCTTGGCTCGCTTCGCCGTCTCCAGATATTCCTTCTCCATGGCCTGGATCCGGTTAGCAAACTTGGCATTCTGTCTTAGAGCGATCTCGAGATCTTGATGAAGGCGAGCATTAGAGGGTCGCCCCTCGTAATCCTTAGCGTATTGGGCGGCCATCGTCGCCGTCTGGAGAGTCAGGGCGAGCATCGCCTGCATGGCATCTCCAGACGGCCGACGAGCAATCGCATCGAGGTCGGTCGTCCAGGCCTTCGGAATAGAGTTGATGGCCCGAGAGACATAAGAAGGAACCTCGAGGGACTCACGTCGAGACTTGCTCGCCAAAAAATCCAACACCATCGGCGAAACATCCGGGTCGGCAAGACGGACCCTGCAACACAAACAAATAGAAACAAAGGAGTTAGTATATGCCTTACACAAATAGCCTAACTTAGAAAGATCAAACCAGTCTCACTTGTTAACCAACTCGGGGTCGCGGCCAAAATATGGCTTGCCCCGAGGAGTTTCGGCTTCGACGACCGCCGCAGTTTTCAGGAAGCCGGTCGAGGGCCTGGGGCTGGACCCCTCCACCATCGGAACAGTAGAGATAGGTGCTGAGGAAACTGGCGACTCCAAGATGGATACGTCCGCCTCAGCAGTCGGCAGGGACTCCTCCGGCCTCCGCCTCTTGCGGTTGCGCTGGAGTTGTCGTTCCTCCCGAGCTTCCAGCTCAACGACCAGCACTGTAGAAGGCCTCGCCGCAGGGACGGGATGAGACGTCGTCGCAGGGGCACGACCCGTCTTCTTTCCCTAATGAAGGCGAACCAACAGATCGGGGTTCGACATTGCGATCTCTTGTGGTGGTTTGGCGGAACGGGGGAAATGAATCTCTGTCAAAGAAGAAGTTCAAACAAATTTAGACATCTACTTAAAATTAGACGATCGTCATATAGAAGAAAGGAAGTAAGAATTCATACCTGGTGTTGCTACCCAAAATATTATCCGGAGATAGATATTGCTGGAATGAATGGATAGCAAACAAAGTGCGAGAACACTTCCGTGGGAACTTCATGGGCCTAGTCCTCTAGGAACCTCATGAACCTTTGATCCAAATCTGAAGGAACTTCATGATCCTAGTCCTCTAGGAACCTCATGAACCTTCAATCCAAATTCGAAGAAACTTCATGAGCCTAGTTCTCTAGGAACTCCATGAACCTTTAATCCAAATCTAGAAGAACTTCATGATCCTAGTCCTCTAAGAACCTCGTGAACCTTAAATTCAAATCCAAAGGACCTTCATGAGCCTATTCCTCTAGGAACCTCATGAACTTTTAATCCAAATCTGAAGGAACTTCATGAGCCTAGTCCTCTAAGAACCTCATGAACCTTTAATCCAAATCTGAAGGAACTTCATGAGCCTAGTCCTCTAGGTACCTCATAAACCTTAAATCCAAATCCAAAGGAACTTCATGAGCCTAGTCCTAGGAACCTCATGAACCTTTAATCCAAATCTGAAGGAACTTCATGAGCCTAGTCCTCTAGGAACCTCATGAACCTTTAATCCAAATTAGAAGAAACTTCATGAGCCTAGTTCTGTAGGAGCTCCATGAACCTTTAATCCAAATCAGAAGAACTTCATGATCCTAGTCCTCTAGGAACCTCATGAACATTAAATTCAAATTCATAGGAACTTCTTGAGTCTAGTCTTCGAGGAACTTCATGAACCTTTAATCCAAATCTAAAGGAACTACATGAGCCTAGTCCTCTAGGAACCTCATTATCCTTAAATCCAAATCCTAAGGAACTTCATGGGCCTAGTCCTCTAGGAACCTCATGAACCTTTGATCCAAATCCGAAGGAACTTCATGATCCTAGTCCTCTAGGAACCTCATGAACCTTCAATCCAAATTCGAAGAAACTTCATGAGCCTAGTTCTCTAGGAACTCCATGAACCTTTAATCCAAATCTAGAAGAACTTCATGATCCTAGTCCTCTAAGAACCTCGTGAACATTTAATATAAATTCAAAGGAACTTCTTGAGTCTAGTCTTCGAGGAACCTCATGAACCTTTAATCCAAATCTGAAGGAACTTCATGAGCCTAGTCCTCTAGGAACCTCATGAACCTTAAATCTAAATCTAGTTGAACTTCATGAGCCTAATTCTATAGGAACCTCGTGAACCTTAAATGGAAATCCAATGAAATTTCATGAGCCTAGTCCTCTATTAACCTCTTGAACCTTTTATCCAAATCCAAAGGAACTTCATGAGTCCAGTCCTCTAGGAACCTCATGAATCTTAAACGAAATTCAAAGGAACTTCATGAAACTTAAATCTACATTTAATGGAACTTCATGAGCCTAGTCCTCTAGGAACCTCATGAATCTTAAATCCAAATCTAAAGGAACTTCATGACCCTAGTCCTCTAGGAACCTCATGAACCTTTAATCCAAATCTGAAGGAACTTCACGATTCTTGTCCTATAGTAACCTCATGAACCTTTCATCCAAATTCGAAGAAACTTCATGATCCTAGTCCTCTAGGAACCTCATGAACCGTTAATCCAAATCCGAAGGAACTTCATGAGCCTAGTCCTCTAGGAACCTCATGAACCTTTAATCCAAATCTAAAGGAACTTCATGAGCCTAGTCCTCTAGGAACTTCATGAAACTTAAATCCAAATTTAATGGAACTTCATGAGCCTAGTCCTCTAGGAACCTCATGAATCTTAAATCCAAATCCAAATAAACTTCATGAGCCTAATCCTCTCAGAACCTCATGGACCTTTAATCCAAATCTAAAGGAACTTCATGAGCCCAGTCCTCTAGAAACCTCATAAACCTTGACTCCAAATCCTAAGGAACTTCATGGGCCTAGTCCTCTAGTAACCTCATGAACCTTTAATCCAAATCCCAAGGAACTTCATGAGCCTAGTCCTCTAGGAACCTCATGAACCTTATATCTAAATTCAGTTGAACTTCATGAGCCTAATTCTCTAGGAACCTCGTGAACCTTAAATACAAATCCAATGAAATTTCATGAGCCTAGTCCTCTATTAACCTCTTGAACCTTTAATCCAAATCCAAAGGAACTTCATGAGTCCAGTCCTCTAGGAACCTCATGAATCTTAAATGAAATTCAAAGGAACTTCATGTGCCTAGTCCTCTAGGAACCTCATGAACCTTAAATCCAAATCCAATGGAACTTCCTCAGCATAGTCCTCTAGGAACCTCATGAACCTTAAATTCAAATTCGAAGGAACTTCACGAGCCTAGTCCTCTAGGAAGCCCATGAACCTTTAATCCAAATCTAAAGGAACTTCATGAGCATAGTCCTCTAGGAACTTCATGAAACTTAAATCCAAATCTAAAGGAACTTCATGAGCCTAGCCCTATAGTAACCTCATGAACCTTTAATCCAAATCTGAAAAAACTTCATGATCCTAGTCCTCTAGGAACCTCATGAACCTTTAATCCAAATCCAAAGGAACTTCATGAGCTTAGTCCTCTAGGAACCTCATGAAGCTTCAATCCAAATTCGAAGAAACTTCATGAGCCTAGTTCTCTAGGAACTCCATAAACCTTTAATCCAAATCCAGAAGAACTTCATGATCCTAGTGTTGGGATTCGGTGCCTAAAACGAAGGCCCAGCGGAAGCGGTAAAACGAAAATTAATTCGATCCGAATCCCTACGAGGATCGATCGAGCTACGCATATACGAATATAAAATAAGCAAAGGAAGATTCGAAATCATACCCTTGTCGTCCGTTGATTATATGGATTTCCTTCTCTTGAGATATTCCCCAAACGATCCAAAATGCTCCAAGCCCTTGGATGATCCAACGCCGAAAAAACCGCGTCTCTACTTGTCACGCGTCGGAGAAACGAACGGAATGACAACACCTGATTAACCTCTAAGGTTACGGCTAGAATCAAGTGATGAAACTTTAATTATAATACTCTAAGTGTTTAAATATATATCTCTCAATTTTATCTCTTGATGTTTCTCTAAGAACAAATCAAGAAGAAAAGGAAGAAAAGTGAAGACTATAAAAGGCAACTCTTTTTCTCTGACTCTCCAGCTATTCACGTATGGAATGGGTGAGTAGAAAAGAGAAGTCTTCACCTTTTATTCAATACCAACCACCCATCAAATCCCCTTTATTCATATAATAAGAGATACCATATCTCTTAAAGTCTTTTTGTCTTCCATTATAAAATGGAGAAAAAGACCTGTTGGAATTCGGTGCCTAAATCGAAGGCCCAGCGGAAGCGGTAAAACGAAAATTAATTCGATCCGAATCCCTACGAGGATCGATCGAGCTACGTATATACGAATATATAAACGAAAAGCAAGAGTCGTAAGAAACTAACCCTCGAAGTCCGTTGATTAAATGGAAACCTTCTCTTGAGCTATTCCCCAAGCTTTAGTTTGATCTCTACGAGTTCAATCCGCTCCAAGCCCTTGAACGATCCAACGCCGAAAACACCGCGTCTCTACTTGCCACGCGCCGGAAAAACGACCGGAACAACAACACTCGATTAACCTCTAAGGTTACGGCTAGAATCAAGTGGTGAAGCTTTTGTTATTACACTCTAAGTGTATAATATATCTCTCTTAATATATCTTGAATTTTCTCCAAGAAAACTCAAGAACAAAAGTGAAGAAGAAGATGAAGATGAAGACTAAGAAAAATAATTTTCTCTCTCACTATCAAAACTCACGGCTGGAAGCATGTTATGACAAGTGAGAGTTTGTCTCCACTTATATTCTTATTCAACTCCCCAAGATCTCCTACTTTAGACAATATCACCAAGGTGTGATATTTGTCCCCTTGATTGAACATAAGTCTTCCACCAACATGTGGAGACTATGACCAAGGAAAAGGGAAGGAAAGAGGGGTGGCCATCTAGAAGGAGCCGGGCGAGTTCGGTCCGTTTCGGACTCCCGTGAGTCCAAACAGATAAACTCCGATTCCGTTCCGATGTATTTATATTGATTAATTAATCCAATTAATTAATCATATACAATAAATAATAACATAATTAATTTCTCCAAGAAATAATTATATTCATGAATTAAATTAATCACCCAGTAATTTATTTAATCCATTAGGCCGTAAATCAATTTATCCAATAAATCGATTTAGACATCCAATGTCCCAAATTAGATATCCAATATCTAATATTTATAATGAGAGATTAAGCTCGATTCATTCCGTCGTCAATCCTAATGCGCGACTCGGTAGGTCCGTCTCAGTCAGCAATGGGAGGAACCAAAGAGTAGTAGCACCACCTAGCCGGCTGGCGGCCTACTGTACTTCCAATCGAGAACGAATGATTGGGATCATTCAAGAACCATTCTGTCGTGAATACCAGTAAACGTATAAACCCTTCTTTCAAATGTCCCGATCAAGTTATAGGGTCACGGTCAGTCAAACCCTATCTGTACTTGACCCTATGCATGCGTTAATGCAAATCGAGATCATCGAGCTGTCGTGTATCTAATACAACTGGCTCCAATGCTTTGGCCAAAGACTTATGATCTCATCTGCCAATAACCGCATAGGACATATAACCCGCTCACTAACAGGAAAAAGAATTCTATCTTGGTATTCAGTAGGACCTGCTACTTGCCCGTCAAGATGCATGTCGAGGTTGACCCCCGCCTTCCGGTTTACAGGGTCGAACTACTCTAATGAAAATCTTGATGTCACAAGCACATCCCTACTAAATCCTCAAGTCGAAGGTTCACGAATACCTATCACAACCTTTCGATTCCGTCATTGGTCTCCAGTGAAATCCATGTGACGAATTGAGGGTGAGTCGGTTCGAGTATACTAATCCAATTAGCATACCTATAACGTGTGCTCCCACTAACCATTAGTGTTCGACAGGCACTCTCCTTGTCAAAGAACACGTCATACAAGTCTTCACATAAACTTAACGCCCAGTCAAGTTTCATCGACTTGCGAACGATTAAGTATTTGAGCTATAAACCTTTCCAGTGCCGACCCCCTTATCCAATAAGGAGTGGAACGTTTTGCTCTCAAATACACGGACTAGTTTCTACATGTATATTTACGAGTTAGGAATGCCAGTAACTACCAGTAAATAAAGAAACATCCATTGCCTTATATTGATGATTTACATAATAACAAGTACAATGCCCTCACTCAACATCCTCTGAGTGGCATTCGAGGGCATACTCCTAACAGTCTCCCACTTGCACTCAATGCCACACACTATGGTATCTAATACCCATATTCTCCAGATGACGCTCCAAGCTAGTCTGAGAAAGTGGCTTGGTCAGTGGATCGGCGACGTTGTCGGCCGTGTCTACTCTGTGCAGCACAATGTATCCCTTGCGAACAAATTCTCCTACGAGATGATACTTCCTCTCAATATGTTTGGTGCTGTTGTGAAACCTTGGCTCCTTGGCCTGCGCTACAGCTCCGTCGTTGTCGCAAAGACAAATAAACAGCAAATTTCAAGACATGGTATCATTTGAAGTTCTCCTAAACTTCTTAATCCGTAACCCTTCCTTGAAGCCTCCGAGGCCGCTTGATACTCACCTGACAGTGGAATCGCGATCGCGCTTTGCTTGGCACTACGCCAAGATACCGCTCCTCCATTAAGAGTAAATATGTAGCCGTAAGGACATCGAGTCGCCCTTCGCCTGGAAGTCCGAATCAGTGAATCCCACAACATCCAATTCTCCACCGCCATACATAAGAACCATATCTCTATTCCTTCTTAAGTACTTGAGAACGTTCTTTACAGCAGTCCAATGTTCCCTACCTGGGTTTGCCTGAAACCTACTCACCACGCTTACGGCATGCGCGATGTCAGGTCTTGTACACAACATAGCATACATAAGGCTACCTACGGCCGAAGCATATGGTATATTACTCATTTCCTTTCGTTGTTCCTCACTTTGAGGACACATCTTCAAGGTGAGTTTTATTCCATGTCGCATCGGTAGGAACCCTCTTTTAGAATCATCCATCTTAAATCGCTTTAAGATTTTGTCTATATAGAGGGCTTGGGAAAGACCTATTGTTCTCTTCGCTCTATCCCGGTAGAGTCGAATACCAAGAATATAGGTAGCTTCTCCCAAGTCTTTCATGGAGAAATTACTCGAAAGCCAAGCTTTCACAGAACTGAGCATTCCCACATCATTTCCTATTAGTAGAATGTCATCTACATATAGTACTAAGAATGCGATCTTGCTCCCACTAACCCTCTTGTATACACAAGGTTCCTCTTCATTTTGCACGAAGTCAAACTCTTTGACTGCCTCGTCAAAACGAAGATTCCAACTACGCGACGCTTGCTTCAGTCCATAAATGGAACGCTGAAGCTTGCACACTTTCTGAATATCGACTTCGGACACAAAGCCTTTAGGCTGCTCCATATAGATTTCCTCCTCGAGGAATCCATTAAGGAAAGCCGTCTTTACGTCCATTTGCCATATCTCATAATCGTGGTAGGCAGCTATAGCAAGCATCATGCGAATAGACTTGATCATGGCTACGGGCGAGAAGGTATCGTGGTAATCGATCCCTTCCTTCTGGGTATAACCCTTTGCCACTAGCCTGGCCTTATAGGCGTCAACCTTGCCATCACCATCAGTCTTTCTCTTGTAGATCCACTTGTTCCAAATAGGCACTATGACCTTGGGGCGGTCTACTAGAGTCCAAACCTGATTGACATGCATCGAGTCTATCTCAGCTTCCATAGCTTCACGCCATTTCGCGGAGTCTACATCCACCATCGCTTGGTCATAGGTCGTCGGGTCGGTCTCTTGGCTATCACTTGGAACCTCATGGAGACCCAGCTCCTCCAAGTGCACAAGCCCATACCTCTCAGGTAAATGAGACACCCTACTAGACCTACGAGGTGGTTGTACTTGTGTTTCAGAAAGTTCGGTTCCAGTTTCTTGCACAGGTGTCTCTCGAGGAGTTTCATTGTATTCTTCTAAAGAAATACTTCTACCTGCTCCGCCTTCCTGAATGAACTCATCTTCCAGGAAGTGTGCTTGTAAAGCAACAATGATCCTTCGATCTTCGGGCATGTAGAATAGATATCCCATCGTCCCAGACGGAATCCAATGAAACGTCCCTTCGCAGCCTAGCTTCCAACTTTTCCACCTTAGTCTTCTTGACATAGGCGGGACATCCCCAAATCCTAATATGATTAAGACTTGGTTTCCTTCCTCCCACATCTCATGTGGAGTTTTAGGAACGGATTTGGAAGGACATCTGCTCAAGATATACGCGGCCAGAGTGCATACCCCACAGGTAAATCGGCAAGTCAAGATAGCCCAAGATGGAACGGACCATGTTCAACAGGTCCGGTTCCTTCTTTCCGACACACCATTTAACCGAGGAGTACCTGGAGGTGTTAGTTGTGAAACTATTCCATGTTCCTTAAGGAAATCGTCAAACTCCGTACTCATATACTCGCCACCTCGGTCCGACCGAAGTGCTTTGATATGATTACCAGTTTGTTTCTCGACTAGGGCCTTGAATTCCTGGAATTTCTCAAAGGCCTCGGATTTATGTTTCATTAAGTATACATAACCATACCTAGTATGATCATCTGTAAACGTAATGAAATATTGATATCCGTCACGTGCTGCTTCTAAAGCACCACATACGTCGGTATGTATTAATCCCAGTTTATCAGCGGCTCTTTCAAAAGTCCCTGTGAAGGGGGACTTAGTCATTTTGCCTTTAAGGCAAGATTCACAGGTAGGAAAGGGATCCGATCCCAATGGACCCATAAGTCCATCTTTTTCCATCTTGTAAACCTTGGTCTGACCAACATGACCAAGTCTAAGATGCCATTTCAAAACTTGATTGGTTTCATCCCTACCACGTTTTCTAGTCATAGTATTCACAACTACTTTGTTGCTGAGATTTAGATGATACAATCCATTCAACAATGTAGCAGTACCCACTAGTTTATTTCTAAAATAAATTTTGCAGGAACCATCACCAATGAAAAATGAAAAGCCTTTTCGGTCCATGACCGGAATGGATACAATGTTTTTGTGCCCCTTGGGCAAAACAAGTACATCTTCTAAAGTAAAAAAAAGCCGGATTCTAAACCCACAAGAAGTGATCCTATGTCTGGTCGCCTCGACACTATGCCCGCTTCCGACCGTGATCATAACTTCTCCACTCCAAGCTTCCTACTTTGTTCCGATCCTAATTCACGGTACAAATATGAGAACTAGCACCGTAATCCAAAGATTCCATGAAGTAGAAAATACAAGAGTGCAACAATTTGTTTCCAAAACTAAAAGTTCTCAGACCAAGTGCCATGAAGAATCGGACAGTCTCTAGCCCAAAGGGCCCACCACCGCACTTGAGACAAGTATCCTTTTCCTTCTTGTTCTTCGGAACCATTGGGGCCTTGCCCTTACCCTTAAGGTCCTTAGCTTGTGGTCCACTCCTTCTTGGTCTTTTTCTTCTTATTCTTAGACCTCCGAGGTCCGTAAGAAATCACAAGAGCAGACTCCTTCATCCGCGAGTCTTCATCCGAGACCGAGCGGTCACAAGTTTGTTCATTAGCCCACTAAATTACATGCAATCTCATTGCGCTTGAAGTTCATAACAAATCGTGAGAAGGAATCGGGGAGAGACTGTAGGATAAGGTCGGGCTTTGGAGAGAAGTATCCATTTTAAAATCAAGAGCCTCCAATCTCTCGATCATGGATATCATTTTGAGGACGTGTTCCCCAACCTTCTCACCTTCCTTCATCCTTGCACCGAACAGCTTGCTTGGATATCTCATATCTAGCAGATTCACGTGCTCACCATAAAGCTCGGTTAAGTGAGATAGAATCTGCCTAGCAGAAGTCATTTTCTCATGAGCTCTCTGAGGCTCATTAGACATGGAAGCCATCATATAAGCACGGACTTTCACGTCATCCTTAACCCACTTTTCGTGGTTTTCAATCTCTTCCTGATTGGCTCGGGTCCGCACAGGAGGCGCCGGAATGTCCGTCTCCAAGACGTATCCCAGTGCCTCTATACTGCGGACAATCATCAGATTGCGGAGCCAATCCACAAAGTTAGGTCCCATTAAGGTGTTCTTTTCGAGTAGAATTACGAGTCGATTCATTGTCATATTGAGATTTGTCTGCATTAAGTATAACAGATTAATTAGTGACTCATTCAATTATGTCCTGAGTATAGAATTTAAGGTCTTTTCTATTCTTGTTACCCAGCTCCCACTATTTTTATCGGAATAACACACTCCCATGTGAAATCCGGAAGTATAGTCGCTCTACTTCATAGTGGTGATCGAGTTCTTTATAAATCTTAATAGAGGGCAACCGAACAGGTTTCTAGTCTATTAATTTTCATAAAGTGGTGTCCAACACCAACCCATCTAATGGATGATTCGATCTTCTTTTTCCCCTTGTTCACTCCCCTCAACCTATACGGTTTCTATGGTTCGTGAACAAGTTAAGTTTATACCATCGACGCAAATCAGTTTCACAATTGAATCTTATCCGGCAACCTATCAGGTTTCTAGGGATAAAATTTGCTCCAACCGAAGGCATCCAATGTGCTCCCGGTAATTTATCCGTCCTCCCCGAACGACTACCCCGATAACTCGGAAGCATAGCACATCCGGTGTGGATTTCAATTTCCCGAAAACTCGATGGAGGGAAGGAAAACCTTGAAACCTTATAAACTTAATAATTTATCGTGGGAGAATTTTCGCGATTAACGTTACACTTTGCACATTAATCATATTAGTGCGTTTGTGGCATTCATACAATATGAAACAACCATTCACAACCTAGTTGCTACCAACATGTGGTGCATGGACCGTTCCTAGAAAACAAAAACTCCGTAATCTAATTACAAGTCTTCGTCTTGAATCTTCGTCTTCTCGAAATGGATCTTCCTCCGGTCTTCGTCATTACATATAAATTTTACATCGAAAATTGCATCCTAGATACAAATATTTCTAGTAAAATAAATAGGCTCAAAACGGCCTTTACAACCCAATCGAATAAAACGAACGATTCAAATCTAAGTCCACGAACCACATCCTCATTCAAAAGCATTCATCCAATAAATACTAAATAAATGGAAAGCGTAGAGATACATTGATCCAATCAACAATACGAACCGATCAAATCGATTCACACAATCGGTAATATGATAACGTTCAAAATAATTCGGTCGACCATAAATATTCCAATTAATCAAATTTCCCTTATAAAATGAAATACCATAAATCATTTTAATCATATTAAATCCAATTTAACATGCGGGAGATTAATTTTCAAGAATACACGAAAAAATCGAGCCCGGTGAAAATCCAAAGATGACCGAGTCACCTCGCAGCCTCCTAAGTCGCTCGCGAGCCGAGTCACGCTCGGAAGATGTCAAGCCAGACACGACCGTGTCACCCAGGACACGGTCGGGTCGCCTGCGATGACTTGGCCAGATCGCGGACACGACCGTGTCACCAGACACGGCCGAGTCACTCCTGAAGCCTTTCCGGACACGCCCGTGTCTCCTTACACGGCCGGTCTCCGTGCAGTGCTCGCCACAATGCCGGACACGACCGTGTCACCCAGACACGGTCGAGTCACTCGCCAAATTACCCTTTTGTCCAAAAAGTCGTCCGACGACGATTCGGGGCTAGATTTTCGACCGGATATCCAATATCAATATTTTCCGACTTTCATATCTTCAATATAAATCATATTTCCCAGAAATTTAAGATTTATATTTAGACATAAACTTACGAAAAATATAACTACAACGAACGTAAAACATGTACCACGATTATGACTAAAATGATTCCAAATCATTCACCATCTAATCGAGCATTCCAAATGCCAATATCGTATATACGATCGCAAAACCTACGCTCCGATACCACTGTTGGGATTCGGTGCCTAAATCGAAGGCCCAGCGGAAGCGGTAAAATGAAAATTAATTCGATCCGAATCCCTACGAGGATCGATCGAGCTACGTATATACGAATATATAAACGAAAAGCAAGAGTCGTAAGAAACTAACCCTCGAAGTCCGTTGATTAAATGGAAACCTTCTCTTGAGCTATTCCCCAAGCTTTAGTTTGATCTCTACGAGTTCAATCCGCTCCAAGCCCTTGAACGATCCAACGCCGAAAACACCGCGTCTCTACTTGCCACGCGCCGGAAAAACGACCGGAACAACAACACTCGATTAACCTCTAAGGTTACGGCTAGAATCAAGTGGTGAAGCTTTTGTTATTACACTCTAAGTGTATAATATATCTCTCTTAATATATCTTGAATTTTCTCCAAGAAAACTCAAGAACAAAAGTGAAGAAGAAGATGAAGATGAAGACTAAGAAAAATAATTTTCTCTCTCACTATCAAAACTCACGGCTGGAAGCATGTTATGGCAAGTGAGAGTTTGTCTCCACTTATATTCTTATTCAACTCCCCAAGATCTCCTACTTTAGACAATATCACCAAGGTGTGATATTTGTCCCCTTGATTGAACATAAGTCTTCCACCAACATGTGGAGACTATGACCAAGGAAAAGGGAAGGAAAGAGGGGTGGCCATCTAGAAGGAGCCGGGCGAGTTCGGTCCGTTTCGGACTCCCGTGAGTCCAAACAGATAAACTCTGATTCCGTTCCGATGTATTTATATTTATTAATTAATCCAATTAATTAATTATATCCAATACATAATAACATAATTAATTTCTCCAAGAAATAATTATATTCATGAATTAAATTAATCACCCAGTAATTTATTTAATCCATTAGGCCGTAAATCAATTTATCCAATAAATCGATTTAGACATCCAATGTCCCAAATTAGATATCCAATATCTAATATTTATAATGAGAGATTAAGCTCGATTCATTCCGTCGTCAATCCTAATGCGCGACTCGGTAGGTCCGTCTCAGTCAGCAATGGGAGGAACCAAAGAGTAGTAGCACCACCTAGCCAGCCTGGCGGCCTACACTGTACTCCAACTGAGAACGAATGATTGGGATCATTCAAGAACCATTCTGTCATGAATACCAAGAACGTATAAACCCTTCTTTCAAATGTCCCGATCAAGTTATAGGGACACGGGCACTCAAAGCCTATCTCGACTAGACGCTATGCATGCGTTAAAGCAAATCGAGATCAGCTAGCTGTCGTGTATCTAATACAACTGGATCCAATTCTGTGGCCAAAGACTTATGATCTCATCTCGCCAATAACCGCATAGGACATATAACCCGCTCACTAACGGAGAAAGAATTCTATCTTGGTATTCGTAGGACTCGCTACTTGCCCGTCAAGATGCATGTCGAGGTTGACCCCGCCTTCCGGTTTACGGGTCGAACTACTATAATGACACTCTGGACGTCACAAGCTCTTCCCTACTAAATCCTCAAGTCGAAGGTTCACGAATACCTATCACAACCTTTCGATTCCGTCATTGATCGTCCGGAGTGAAATCCATGTGACGAATCGAGGGTGAGTCGGTTCGAGTATACTAATCCAATTAGCATACCTATAACGTGTGCTCCCACTAACCATTAGTGTTCGACATGCACTCTCCTTGTCAAAGAACACGTCATACAAGTCTTCACATAAACTTAACGCCCAGTCAAGTTTCATCAACTTGCGAACGATTAAGTATTTGAGCTATAAACCTTTCCAAAGGCCGACCCCTAATCCAATAAGGAGTGGAAAGTTTTGATCTCAAATAAAAGGAATAGTTTCTACATGTATATTTACGAGTTAGGAATGCCAGTAACTACCAGTAAATAAAGAAACATCCATTGCCTTATATTGATGATTTACATAATAACAAGTACAATGCCCTCACTCAACATCCTCTGAGTGGCATTCGAGGGCATACTCCTAACAAGACCATGCGGGGTTAGGTGAAAGGGGGGGGGGGGCAGCCATCTAGAAGGGGAATATGAGTTTGGTCCGTTTCGGACTCCCGTGAGTTCAAAAAGATAAACTCTGATTCCGTTCCGATATATTTATATTAATTAATTAATCCAATTAATTAATCATATCAAATACATAACAACATAATTAATTTCTCCAAGAAATAATTATATTTATGAATTAAATTAATCACCCAGTAATTTATTTAATTCATTTGGCCGTAAATTAATTTATCCAATAAATCAATTTAGACATCCAATGTCCCAATTAATTAGATATCCAATATCTAATATTCATAATGAGAGAATAAGCTCGATTCATTCCGTTGCCAATCCTATTGCGCGACTCGGTAGGTTCGTCTCAGTCAGCAATGGGAGGAACCAAAGAGTAGTAGGTCACGGTCAGTCATGAACTTGTAATCCAAATCCGAAGGAACTTCATGAGCCTAGTCCTATAGGAACCTCATGAACCTTTAATCCAAATTCGAAGAAACTTCATGAGCCTAGTTCTCTAGGAACTCCATGAACCTTTAATCCAAATACAAAAGAACTTCATGATCCTAGTCCTCTAGGAACCTCATGAACCTTAGATTCAAATTCATAGGAACTTCTTGAGTCTAGTCTTCGAGGAACTTCATGAACCTTTAATCGAATTCTGAAAGAACTACATGAGCCTAGTCCTCTAGGAACCCCATAATCCTTAAATCCAAATCCTAAGGAACTTCATGAGCCTAGTCCTCTAGGAACCTCATGAACCTTTGATCCAAATACGAAGGAACTTCATGAGCCTAGTTCTCCAGGAACTCCATGAACCTTTATTCCAAATCCAGAAGAATTTCATGAGCCTAGTCCTCTAGGAACCTCATGAACCTTTAATCCAAATATGAAGGAACTTCTTGAGCCTAGTCCTATAGGAACCTCATGAACCTTTAATCCAAATCTGAAGGAACTTCATGAGCCTAGTCCTCTAGGAACCTCATGAACCTTTAATCCAAATCTAAACGAACTTCATGAGCCTAGTCCTCTAGGAACTTCATGAAACTTAAATCCAAATTTAAGGGAACTTCATGAGCCTAGTCCTATAGAAACCTCATGAATCTTAAATCCAAATCCAAATAAACTTCATGAGCCTAATTCTCTCGGAACCTCATAGACCTTTAATCGAAATCTAAAGGAACTTTATGAGCCTAGTACCCTAAGAACTTCATGAAACTTAAATCCAAATTTAATGGAACTTCATGATCCTAGTCCTCTAGGAACCTCATGAATCTTAAATCCAAATCCAAATGAACTTCATGAGTCTAGTCCTCTCGGAACCTCATGGACCTTTTAATCCAAATCTAAAGGAACTTCATGAGGCCAAGTTCTCTAGGAACTTCATGAAACTTAAATCCAAATTTAATGGAACTTCATGAGCCTAGTCCTCTAGGAACCTCATGAATATTAAATCCAAATCCAAAGGAACTTCATGAGCATATTCCTCTAGGAACCTCATGAACTTTTAATCCAAATCTGAAGGAACTTCTTGAGCCTAGTCCTCTAAAAACCTCATGAACCTTTAATCCAAATCTGAAGGAACTTCATGGGCCTAGTCCTTTAGGAACCTCGTAAACCTTAAATCCAAATCCAAAGGAACTTCATGAGCCTAGTCCTAAGAACCTCATGAACCTTTAATCCAAATCCGAAGGAACTTCTTGAGCCTAGTGTTAGGATTGTATACTGCAAAGCATACTTTATGCTTGTATTACCTAATTTCCCTGTTACTACCTATGAGGATATTAATTACACTTAATCACATGATTTGCATATTTATTCACGTTATGGTTATGCAAATGAAATGTCTAATTATTTTATATTGTAGATAATGTGGTGTGTTGGTGTCACACGGAAGATCACATTATCGGTGCCTTATAAAATAATATAATAGTTCACAACCTATATAATTATTAGATAAATTAGATAAAGGGTTGTAGTGTATGCTTGAGAATAGTTGGTCTTGACTATTAGCATACATTAGCGTATTTGCATACGTTGAACAGGATCGAGGTGACATAGTGTCTTCTATACTGACTGTAAGAAGAACGTAAATCTCGGATAATTATTATTTCTTAATTCTAAGTATATAATATTTAATTGTGTATTTATAATAATTATTGCTTTGATTTACCATAGGTGAGAGTCAAAATGATCGACTCAATAAGCCTCGTATCTTGGGCAATAATATTGTTTATACGACAATTATTATTATTACTAGAAATAGTGTCCCGACTCGTGCGGGTTGATGATATCCCCTTGAGGAGCTTGATAATGATTATTATATTAAAACCCTGCAGGTGGATTTAATTCCGATATAATAATAAGGTTCGAGTGGTACTACTCTTGGATAAGATATTAATTAATTAAAGCTGTCAGTAGCTTATAATTAATTAATGGACATTCGATATCTTAAACACGGGAAATAATATATTTAATAAGGAGCCCAATTTTGTAATTTAGGATTTTGGTAGGAAGTGCAATATCAACTTTTTAGTGGACTAAGTTGATATTAATAGATTCATCATATATTAGGAAGAGTCCTAATAAGGTAAGATGAATTAATTGGGAGTCCTTCCATAATCCTCCTTAAGATCCCTAGTAGTAGTCCAAGAGCCTGTAAATAGGACTTATGGGTTGATGGTCGATTTTCATGCTTTGACATACACAAGGAATTTCGATTTTTTCTTCTAAGTGTTTAATTGTGGATCTTGACTTGTGTCTTTGATTCCACAATTGAGAGAACACTTTAATTCTTGCTACACATCGGAATTACTTGAAGAAAAGAAAATCGAGAATTGTGAGGCATATTGTTTCGGCCGATCCCATAGGTGTCCAAGCAAGATCCGGTAGCTCGTTGCCCACACAACGTCCGGTTCAAGGCGGATCATACTCTAGAAGATCTAAAGGTAGAAATACAAGGTGATCAAGACGGAAGTAACCAACACGCTTCGAAAGGTAATATCCTATGATCTTGGATCTAGATTAGGATATTTTAATTAATCAACATATTTAATTAATAAATAATAAATAATATTTAAATTGCTTATTAGCCTTGGTAATTAATTAATTAGCATGCCTAAATAGATCTAATGCTCATAGATGCGTAAAACGCTATTATCAACTTTGTCAAACTTCGCTTCCATTGCGTTTTACTTTCCAACAATTGGTATCGGAACCGGATTTTTAGGCTTTTGCTATTTTAATTAGTTTTAGTGATTAATTGATAGCAATTTAAATATTCATATATTTTTATGTTGGTATATTTTTCTAGATGTGTTCTTGCAGGTGATATGATCCAATTATCATGGCTTATATGAATGGTGTATTTATTTATTTATTTTTATTAATTTTTCAATTGTTGGTTTGGCCCGTTTTTTAGGCATGTAATGGTTTTTCCCGTGAGAAAATCTGCGGGTAGTTCTAGGTGGTTTTATTTTTTCGTGTAAATCTTGATGTAATTTCGATATATTTTATTTTGTATGAAATTGTAATCGAATTCGGATAAGACGGGATCGCGAAGAAATAGAGCAGAACCGGATCGACGGATCGGCAGGCGCTCGCCGACAGAAGGCCGCTGCCGCAAAGACACGGCCGCCGCCGAGTAGCTGAAGCGGCGCTGCAGGCCGGCACTGTCCGGCGTTATTTGTTCGGCCGGTCGTCGCTTTGGTCTGCTCTCGTTTTGCCGTTGCGTCCATTGAAGTCGGGATTTAAAATTAAATTTTTTTTATGTAATTAATTTTGCATAAAAGTGAAATTTTAATTTTGGAAATCCACGGCCCGGCCGGGGAGGAGCGACGAGATGCTTGATTCAGTGGGAGAGATCGAGTCGAAGATTTTCTCGGATTCAACTCAAGTAAGAAGACCATGATAATTGGATAATTAATTATCCATGCTTTATTTTGGTTTTTATTGTTTTGATGTATGGCATGTATGGGTGTATGCATGATAGGTTTCCTTGCATGTTAGGACGAGATAATTAAAAACCTTAAGGCTAAAATAACTAAGTGATTAAATTGATTTATTTTTTTAAATAAAATCAAATTGGCCTCCATAATTAATTTAAATTGTGAAGTAATTAGCATGCGTGTTGACATTAGAGTCTTCCTCCATATCGGATGTACTAATTATAGGTTCACTAGTTTTAAATTTCAAAATGATAACATAAGGTAAATATTACTTTTTATGATAGGACCTCTCTCCATTTGTAGGACTATTATTTAAAAGATAATATTTTAAGGATGTTAAATTATGGTGTTCACTTAGGTGTATTAATTAATAAGCTCCCATCGGAGTCTATGTTAATTAATACATGGCCAAGAGGAACCAACTATTAATTTTACTTGTTATAACCTAATTTGACTAGATAATAAAATTAAAGACGTAAAACTCTACTTGAAAAATGTCTATGCAAACGTCTACACGATCGTGGCTTGCATGTGTGGATTTTTCGAGGTGTTGGTTGCTAGCATATATATTGTGTTTTGAGGTTTTTCGATATATTTTGCTATGCATTATGTGATGGATGTTTTTAATTTTTATTCTCAGATGTCTTTCAATCCACTAGCTGTTATTCTCAAAGAAAATAAACTAGATGGCACTAACTTTGCCGATTGGAAAAGAAATCTTGACATTGTCCTGACTGCTGAGGGGCATAAATTTGTCTTAATCGAGGAAAGCCCTCTAGAACCAGAACCGGATGCCACTCCCGAAGAGTTGGCTGAATTCCGAAAATGGAAAAAGTCTGATGAGATGGCTCGCTGTTACATTTTGGCTTCACTGACAAATTTATTGCAGCATCAGCATCAGACGATGGGTTCGGTCACGGAAATGATGAAAAGTCTTACCGAGATGTTTGGTCATCAGAACCGGGCGGCTAGACAAAATGCTATGAGGGTATTGATGACAACCCAAAGGTCTGAAGGGACTCCAGTAAGGGATCATGTTCTAAAAATGATGTCTCATTTGAACGAACTGAGCATACTGGGGGCTACTATCGATGCGGAAACGCAGGTCGATATTATCTTAGGCAGCTTACCTAGAAGCTTTGAGCAGTTCCGCCTCAAAGAATCGGCAAAACTCAAGATAGCTCGTCCAACATATTATTTTCGTCCCCTTACTTACACTAAGTATACAAAAATAAGGGGCAAAGTGGAGCTATTCCTGAAACACGATCGGGAGGAAGGGACCATACACGATCGGCTTCGTTCAAACACACACATGCAAGAATTTTACAAGTAAGAATTTTCAAGTATACCAATACATTCGGATCCATTCAACAGTCAATCAGGCGAACAAGGCATCAAAGGCAATTATATAAACACTTGTATTTTATTCCATTCGAAAAATTGGTACATTCAAGCCCGAAGGCAATACAAGAGAAAAACAGAAAATTACAAGCGAAGGAAAACAAAAATCAATTAGGCCGACCCCAACGGGCCCTCGCTCCCAGCAGGCGGGTCGGTACCCGCTGCCTCATCGACTTCAGGATAAATAAGCTTATCCGGAAAAGGATACCAGCTCAAGTCGATCCCCAAGTCGGTGAGGTCGAGGATCGGCAGGGAAAATTCCAGATTCAAAGGATGCTCGAGTACGTAGGCCTTGAAGATCTCCATCATAGGGCCGACCTCGATCCCTACCTTCTTGGCGGCATGGATAGCGTGAACATAGGCCATATAGTAGGCGAACTCTCCGACCTATGTCACATTAAGGAAGGGATCGATCTCGATCGTCTTTATCTGCCCTTTCAAATCCAAAGTCGTCTTCTCAGCATCCGCAAGCTCGACCACCTTGCCGGCCAGTTCTCCCTTTGCTTTCTCCAGCTCGCTACTGAGTCGATCCACTGTCGCCTTCAAGCCATTCACCTCCTCCTGCGAGGCCGCGTGCATCCGGCAAGCCTCCGTCATCTGATCGCGGAATCGATCCGCCACCCCTCGGGACCGGTCAAGCTCATGCTTCATTCGGTCAAGGTCCTGCTTGGCTCGCTTCGCCGTCTCCAGATATTCCTTCTCCATGGCCTGGATCCGGTTAGCAAACTCGGCATTCTAGCTTCAAGCGATCTCTAGATCTTGATGAAGGCGAGCATTAGAGGGTCGCCCCTCGTAATCCTTAGCGGCTTGGGCGGCCATCGTCGCCGCCTGGAGAGTCAGGGCGAGCATCGCCTGCATGGCATCTCCAGACGGCCGATGAGCGATCGCATCGAGGTCGGTCGTCCAGGCCTTCGGAATAGAGTTGATGGCCCGGGAGACATAAGAAGGAACCTCGAGGGACTCACGTCGAGACTTGCTCGCCAAAAAATCCAACACCATCGGCGAAACATCCGAGTCGGCAAGACGGACCCTGAAACACAAAAAAATAGAAACAAAGGAGTTAGTATATGCCTTACACAAATAACCTAACTTAGAAAGATCAAACCAGTCTCACTTGTTAACCAACTCGGGGTCGCGGCCAGAATATGGCTTGCCCCGAGGAGTTTCGGCTTCGACGACCGCCGCTATTCCATTTCCCGAGACATCTCTTGGTATCAGGTATGAATTTCTATGATCTCCATTTGTTGGACGATCGTTATGTTGGAGGAAAAGGTCTAACTGTTGTTTGATTATTCTTTATTGCAGAAGTCTACTTTCCTCGCTTTTTGGAGCCCCCACTGGAGATAGCTATGTCGAACCCTGGAGTATTGTGCCATCTTCGCCAGAATAAGTCCTCTCAAGCTCCTCCTGTGGCGTTACCTATCATTCCGGAGGTGGAGCCTCGCGTAGAGCCGATCGTGGCTGAAGAGGAAGTCCGGGAGGAGGGGCTTCGGACGAATCGCAAACGGCAGAGGTCGGGAGAAACTCCAGTTTCTGCCCCTGCCAGCGAGGTGCCGATCGCCGTGCCTCCGATCACCATTGTTCCTTCGGAGAATGAGCCTACGCCCTCTGCGACATTCCTGCGGGAGATGGCGATCGCCGAAGCTGAGACCCCTCACGGGAAGCCATACTTCGGTCGCGATCCCGAGAGAGCTGAGAGGTAGACTTTGCTTGCTGAGTTGAAACTTGTCATTTGCGTGGGAGATGTGCTAACTTTGTTGTTTTGATGCAGGATCCGTAGCACAGATCCATCCTGTCCGCCGATGGTGCGGGATTTTTGGGCAAGCCGATCTCCTCGCCAGGCCTGCGAAGTTCCGCTATACGTCAACCGGGCCGTTTCTGCTTTACCGAAAGCTTGGACGACTGATCTAGATGCGATCGCTCGTCAGCGATCTAGGAGTACAATGCAGGCCGCTTTCGCCCTTTATCTCCAGGCGACGACCATGGCTGCCCAGGCTGTGCAGGAGTTTGAGGGGCGTCCTTCCACTACTCGCCTGCAGGCGGATCTCGAGGCAGCTCGGAAAGAGAATGCCGAGTTCGCCGACAAGATTGTGGTAATGGAGAAGGACTCCTTAGATGCAGCTAAGTGGGCAGGCCAAGAGCTTGAGCTGGAGAGACGGGAGGCCGAGATGGCTCGGGTGACGGTTGACCGATTTCGGGACCGGATGACAGAATCCGTACGCTCGCAGACGGATGCTGAGAAGAAAGCCGATCGACTGAAGGTGACGATCACTCGGATGACTAGAGAGCCGGCGGAGTAAAGGGAAAAGACGGCTGCAAGGGAGGCGACCAAGGCCAATCCCTTTCTTAACTTGGAGTTTGTCAGCGAGATTGCCTATTATATGGCGTTCGCTGACTCGATCCGAGCTACTAAGAAGGGAGGGTTGGAGGTCGGTCCTCTTGCCGAGAACTTCAAGGCGTATGCGTTGGAGCATCCTCTCCATCCTGCTTTCCCCTGGCCGATCTTGGATCTCGCGGATATTGGTGTGGACTTGAGATGGTATCCGACTCCGGCGAACCTTGTTCATTCCGACGCTCCGGAGGACGCGGAGGCCGCTCCGGAGGCTGAAGGCGAAGGCCAGGCAGGGGACTGAGGCACCTCGTTTTTGTTTGTTTTAGCTTTTCTTGCCTTGTAATTTTGTAGCTTTTCCTTGTAGTACTTAGGCCTTCGGGCGACCGTGTATGTACTTTTGAGACTTCAAGCAATGTAATGAATGTTTGGTTCTTCGATTTATCACTTGAATGATTTATATTTTTGAGTCTTGTGCTTGACTTTGTACAAATGTGTGAGGAGAGATTGTTGCGTGTGTAGGTCTAATTGAATTGATAAACTCAACTAGATAACTTTTACAACAAATTCGATTGCTGCACAAACATCTGCTAATTGCCGATCTCCGTATGTGACTGGATAGGGACGATCATAATATAGGTAGTCCGCACTCTTCCCCCTTGTTTTTGTTCACTTAGTGAAAGTAATCGGATGAAAATAACTCGTTGAGTGAGCGGTCTCTAATTTTGTCGAATCCTCGAGGGAGGTCATCCATCTCGATCTTTGAGGAACCGTGCACGATCTCGGAGTTCGATGGACCGATCTCCACGACCATGTCTTGTGCCTGAGCGACATTGTCTGTCTCGTGACTCATTTTATTGTGAGGGTCCTCCGTTAGGCTGCGTCTCGCCTCGTATTTAAATGAAGGGCGTGCGGTCTTGGTCTGGAGGAGTCCTTGCGCGGGGCGTTGTCGGATTAATCGACTCCACGTCCGTGGCTTGTTAGATCTTTTCTACCTCGGATCGTCATGCTAGATGGCAATCCTCGACGATATACGTTGAGACGGGGGTAGGGACGCATCGCATTGTCCGTGAAGGGTCCACCATGCTAAGTGACGGACCTTCGAGGGCAGGCGATCATGTCCACTGATTTGTTTGGAGGGTCCTTCGACTACGCCCGCCTCGTATTTAAACGAAGGGCGAGCGATCTCAGCCCAAAGGAACCTTGCATGGCCTAAGCAGTCGGTTCCATCGACCACAAGGACCATGGCTACACTCTTCACCTCGGATCATCATGTTAAATGCCGACCTTCGACGGTGTACGTTGTGCGGGGGAGGCGATCTCGTGCCTTACTCCAACATGATAGATGACGAAATGTAGATGGCGAGTGAGTCCTCCAGTTTTTCGAAGCGTTAGCTCAGGCGGTAGCCTTTGTTCAATGAGGTGGGAAATTGGGGAGAGACTTCCAAAGTTCCCTTCTCTTGATTGAAACATGTAGATATGGTCGCCGAGGTTGATCAAGGGGTTGGGTCGTATGAGCTTTTCCGGGCTGTTCACGTTCGACTCGGGCGACCGTGTTGGGAGATTGGTGGGGCTCCGGCTAAGCCAATAAAATTTTCAACTTGCCCTCCTTGAACAATCTCCAGAGCTGTTTGAGGAGGTCGCGGCATTGGTTGGTACTGTGGCCGGGACTCTTGTGGTAGGCACAATATTGATTCTGGTTCAGATGACCGTGGTCCCTCATCGCCTTTGGCTTGTTCAGCGGTTCGCGCCCTTTGATGGCGTAGAAAATATGGGCCGGAGTTCGTTTGAACTTGTGGAGGAGATGGGCTTCCATATCCTCGAAGGCCTTATGGTCACCGGATGACTTGGCGACCGTCTTTTCGGTATTGCCGATCGCCGTCTTTCGGACAGGAGGAGGCATTTCCTCGCCTAGGTGGAGGGTGAGTAGCCTTTGCCTGGCCAGAAAGTCGGCAGCCTTAGCGCGGAAGATTGCGTAGGTTGGGGGGATATCCTTGGTGAGATGTCTAAACATGGGTGAATAACCGTAGAATACCCCTAGGACCGAATAGAGAGCGAGCTCGTCACTGACGGGTTCGCCGGTGAGGATGAATTCGTCCACTCGGTTGATGTAATCAGCGTCGGTTTCGTCTCCCCCCTGCCTGGTTTTTATCACGCGGTGGGGGCCTTCTGGTCCTTCGCCAGTTTCTCAAAGGAGATGATCGATCGTGGTGGTAGTGAGACGTACCACCTATGGGCCAGCTCGCCCAATGTTAATGGAAAGATTCGGCACTTGGTTGCATCTGTTGCCCCACACCCGGTCACGTAAATTCGGAATTTACTTAGGTGGGTTTCGGTGTCCGATCTCCCTTCATACAGAGGTGTTTTGGGAGGAGTGATCCTTGGTTTCACGGGGGCGAGCTCGATGTGGATCGCGAGTGGCTCGGTCGGCCCGATGATCTTTCTTCTGGTGCTTGTCCCAGTGTCCAAGAGTGCTTTCATCTCGTCGAGCTGGCGTTGCATAGCGGCCATCGCCGTGGCCTGGCTGCTCGCGGCTCGACGCTCGGAGAGGGAGCCGAGGCGATCAAGTACTGATCCTCTGCCGATCGGATCGAGAGTCAAACGGTAGACTGGTGTACGGCTGGGAGTCGGGTATGCCGTGTAACACCCCCAAGATATTCGAGGTATATTACAGCGCCGTGAATCCCTATATGGGACCCACCATGCTGAACAACATCATACTCATCGACTCACATAAACAACAGAATAACACCTCATCATAAAGACGCCAAACAAAATAATCCACCCGGTTCAACCGGTCAAACATAACACCATAATCCGACACAAACATAATAAACAACAATACAATCCAGACGAGTAAAAATTCTTAAGTACTCGAGTACTTCTATTAGTTTAAAGACCACAAAAGGTAAAAATATAGAAGGCAATAAGACACCACTCGTGCACAATCATCACGCACGGCCATCATCCGCATACTGGTCCAGCGCCCGCTCGTCTCGATGAACCTGACCTGAAATTCATAAAACGAATTTCCCCAAAACGGGTCCCCAGAGGGGTTAGGAATTATGCTAGTACAAGTAACCAAATGAACAACTTACATCTTGCACATATAGTAAATGCATGTAATCAAGAAAACATAGTTCCAAAACACTCATTTCCGAAAATGCCATAATCAAATCACATTTGTAAAATGCACCACAATTAACCGTGGATCCACCCCCTCGGTGGACCCCTACCGAGACCCCGTCGGATCTAACCCATAGTGGTTAAAAGCAAGCTCGCGGATCCACCCCTCCGTGGACCCCTACCGAGACCCTGTCGGGTCTAACCCATAGTGAACATACACGCACACATAATTCTCATGCAATACTACTACGTTAAGATTGTAAGTTCATAAGGGTACTTGACTCGATTAACAGACGGTGACACGAACGGAAATAAAGGATCAAACACGACCGCGAGGAACCGGCGGAAAAGAATCTAACGATTAGAATAACACAATCACAACCACTTCTAAACGATTACGGAAATGGAATACACCCGGAAACCCGCCTACGATTCATGTATATTCGTATAAAAATAACAACGAGGGCGGACCACAACCAAACCCTCACGATTTCGCAAAGCTATGAAAATATAGCATGAATCCGTAGGAAAACTAATGATATCAACAAGATTAATCATATTCATCATGAACCCACCAACAAAATGGAACGAATCGGAAGAAAATCCCAAAACCCCCAAATTATCCAAAAGTAGGGTTCTAAGAGATTTACCTTGGATTAGGATGAAAGATTCGTGTTGATGTTGTTATAATACACCAAGAACTCAAGAAAGATGTTGGATGAGATGATTGGAGGAAGAAATCGCCAAGAAAATCGCCCGGAATCGCCTTAGCCGTGGAGAGGATGAAGAAATGAGAAAATATGTTCATTTCGGTCAACTCCCTAGTTTATATAGCCAGGGAGTGTTAGCGCGCGCTAATCCTCAAAGTTAGCGTACGCTAACGGAACAAGACTCCAGTCTAGTAGCCAGATTTCTAGCCGTTAGCGTGCGCTACTCGAAACGTAGCGTGCGCTAATAACCTCTCGGTAGCGCGCGCTATCGACCAGTAGCGTGCGCTACCTGGACATCAGCCAAGTCCAGAGGCAACTGTCAGTACACACCTGATCCAGTTAGCGCGCGCTATCGACAAACATATCATGCGCTAAAGTATATCGGTAGCGCGCGCTATCAATTAATAGCGTGCGCTACCTGGGCATCAGTCGAGTCCAGTAGCAAACTGTCCAGTACTGGACACTCACGCTAGCGCACGCTACCAGGGATCTCAGCGTGCGCTAGCCCCCAACATTAGCGTGCGCTAGACTACGTAGCGTACGCTAATCCGCCAGTCCAGAGGGCTGGAATTAGCACTGCCACTCCCAGGGCTTGCTCTCTAGCGTGCGCTACGAAACAGTCGTAGCGTGCGCTACTAAGGGACCTCTAGCATGCGCTATGCAGAAAAGATAGCATGCGCTAGGTATGAAGCATAAACGGTATAGAACACCATAATACGAACGACACAACAAACGGAACATCTCAAGACACATCAAAACATAGAATGGTCTACGGTAACCCCGAAACGGCAATTCCGCACAACAATTACAGTAATCAGATCAATAGATGACGGAAAAGATACACTGAAAAATACACGAGGGTCGCTACAACCGAGAAATACACCGAAAATGAAAATACAAGGGAAAGAAAAATGCGGATATTACATTCTACCCCTCTAAAAATAAGTTTCGTCCCGAAACTTAAGAAACAAATAACTCAGGATACATAGCACGCATGCTATCCTCGGTTTCCCAAGTTGCCTCCTCGACACTGTGTCTCGACCACTGCACCTTGACCAAAGAGATGGTCTTATGCCTCAGTCGTTTCTCACGACGCTCCAAAATCTTCAAGGGACGCTCCTCAATAGTAATATACTCGGCGACATCAATCTCACCGTAATCTATGACGTGACTATGATCCGGGACATATTTCCTCAGCTGGGAAACAAGAAAAACGTTATGAACATGACTCAAGGCCGGGGGTAGTGCCAAACGGTATGCAAACTCGCCGACTCGCTCAAGAATCTCAAAGGTCCCAATAAATCTCGGACTCAACTTCCCTTTCCTCCATAAATGAAAAACTCCCTTCGTCGGCGACACCTTTAGCAAAATGTGGTCTCCCACCTCGAATTCCAAGGGTCGACGATGGACGTCGGCATACGACTTTTGTCGACTCTGGGCAGTCAACATCCGTTCCCGAATTAATTCTATCTTCCGTATCGTCTCTAAAACGACATCCGGCTCGGTCCCGACCAAATCGGACGTCTCATTCCAACAAATCGATGATCGACATCGCCGCCCATAAAGTGCCTCATACGGTGCCATCCGAATCGACGCGTGCCAACTGTTGTTGTACGTGAATTCGATCAATGGCAAATGTTCCTCCCAATCACTACTCCGATCGAGAGCACAAGCACGCAATATATCCTCGAATGTTTGGATAGTGCGTTCCGACTGTCCATCTGACTGGGGATGAAAAGAGGTACTCAAATGCAAACGGGTACCCAACGCCTTATGCACCGCCTGCCAAAAGTGCGATACGAAACGGCCATCACGATCCGAAACAATAGACTTTGGAGTACCGTGAAGCCTCACAATCTGCGCGATAAACACACGAGCCAACTTCTCTGGGCCCCAAGTGTGCTTGATGCCCAGAAAATGTGCCGACTTGGTCAGACGATCAACAATCACCCATACCATATTCATGCCCGACCTCGACCTCAAAAAACTCGTAACGAAATCCATTGATATATCTTTCCATTTCCATTCCGGAACGGGAAGTGACTGCAAAAACCTAGCCGGCCGCTGAAGCTCGATTTTGACCTGCTGGCAAGTCAAACATCTCGCTACAAACTGTGCGACCTCCTCATTCATATCATTCCACCAGAAATTCCTTCTCAGGTCCTTGTACATCTTACTCGAACCAGGATGAACGGAATAATGTGTAGCATGGGCCTCACGCAAAATACTCTGTCGCAACTCTGAGTCGTTCGGCACACAAAGCCGACTCTGGAATCTCAAAACACCATCCTCGTGAATCACAAACCCAGGAGACTTTCCCTTAAGAACGTTCTCTCGGATTTGAGTAATCATCGGATCCTCTAACTGCTTCAGCTTAATTTCATCGATCAAAGACGACGAAATCTTTAAAGCACAAAGTTGCCCGACAGTTCCAGGCAACAAGCCCTCAACATCTAACTCGATCAAAGCCCGCTGAAACTCAGACTGAGACGTAAGGATCTCAAGCTTTCGCAACGCAACCGGTTTCCGACGCAAGGCATCAACCACGACGTTCGCCTTGCCCGGATGATAAAGGACTTCGAGGTCATAATCCTTAATCAGCTCTAACCACCTCCTCTGCCTCATATTAAACTCCCACTGAGTAAATATGTATTTTAGACTTTTATGATTGGTAAAAATCTGACATGCAGAGCCGAAAAGATAGTGATGCCAAATCTTGAGTGCAAAAACAACTGCCGCTAACTCCAAATCATGAGTAGGGTAGTTCAGCTCATACGACCTCAACTGTCTCGACGCATAGGCAATGGTCTTTCCATGCTGCATCAATACGCACCCAAGACCCTGACCCGAAACATCACTATAAACAGCAAAACCCTCGTTGCCACACGACAACGCTAAAACTGGGGCTGAAGTCAAATGCCTCTTCAGTTCCTCGAAACTCGACTGTCTCTCGTCATTCCAGATGAATTTCTCGGATTTTTGGAGCAACTGTGTAAGTGGCCGAGCCAGTTTCGAGAAACCCTCGATGAACCTACGGTAGTAGCCAGCCAAACCCAAGAAACTACGGATCTCCTTCACATTCTTGGGCGGTGCCCAATCCAGTACTGCCTCTATCTTCTGTGGATCCACACGAACCCCTTCGGCTGAAATCACGTGACCTAAAAACATCACTTCCTTCAGCCAGAACTCACATTTCGAGAACTTCGCATAGAGTTGCTCGGTCCTCAAGATGTCTAATACTACTCGCAAATGATGGGCATGCTCTTCCTAGTTCCTCGAATAAATAAGAATATCGTCAATGAAAACGACGACACACTTATCCAAATACTCGATAAAGACTTTGTTCATCAACTGCATGAACACCGCAGGCGCATTAGTTAACCCGAAAGGCATAACTACAAACACATAATGTCCGTATCTCGTCCGAAAAGCTGTTTTCGGCACATCGAACTCTCTCACCCGGAGCTGATAGTACCCCGATTTCAAATCAATCTTCTAGAATACCGCAGCACCCTGCAACTGTTCGAACAAGTCATCAATTCTCGGCAAAGGATACTTGTTCTTGATGGTCACCTTGTTTAGTTCGCGATAGTCGATACACAAACGTAGTGAACCATCCTTCTTCCGCACAAACAGGACCAGTGCGCCCCAAGGCGAGGTGCTCGGTCGAACATACCCCGACTCAAGAAGCTCACTCAACTGCTTCTTCAACTCGGACATCTCTGAAGGTGCCATGCGATAGGGTGCCTTCGAAATAGGAGCCACGCCCGGCTCTAACTCTATAGCAAACTCGACCTCACGATCCGGTGGTAATCCCGGTAACTCGTCAGGAAATACATCAGGAAACTCACTAAATATTGGAATCGACGAAAGCTCGACTCCAACACTCTCCGCCTTCAAGGCATAGCACCAATAGCCAGTACACCCCTTTCGCAGGAGTCTCATAGCCTTCAAGGCGTTAATAACGAATTTCTGGTTCCCCCTCTTTCGCACGGCGAAAGAATGCTCGGTGCCGTCTTCGGCTAGCATGGTGATGATCCTCGTGTGGTAGTTCATGATTGCACCATGCTGCTCGAGCCAATCATCCCCGAGAAATAAGTCCTCGCCCTCAATACCCACAACAATAAGATTAGAGGGCCAAGCCCTCTCACAAATAAATAAAGAACAGTCTCGAACCTCCTGATCACCAACCATCCTATCACCGCTAGGAAGCTTAACGATGAAGGGCTCACAAGGCGTCAAACAGTCGAGACTCAAACGGCGCACACAATCCAGAGATATGAACGAATGCGTAGCACCAGAATCGAAAAGCACACTGACAGGATGAGAAAGAATATGAACGGTACCTGTCGCCACGGTAACCGCTGGGTCATCGGCTCTCCGCATCTCATAGACACGCGGGTGGGCTGAGCCGACACTGTAAGCTCCCCCCGTAGCGGGCTGACCCCGTCCTCTCCCTTGACTAGCACTCGGTGGAGATTGAGAAGCAAACGATCCTTGATTCACACTCGGTTCCCTAGGCGCTGGAATAGAAGTCCGGGCACCCACGATTCTCTCCCTCTCAGCACAGAAAGACGCCTTGTGGCCCGGCTGGCCACACTAATTACATGTCAGCAAAGGACTCGGACAATTACGACTGATGTGGCCTGGCTGGCCATAGTTAAAACACTTCCCTTCCCGAGAAGGGGCACTGGCAGCCCTGCGGGGAAACCCAGTAGATCAAGCTGGGCCACCGCCAGCGGAAAAGTTAGCAGACTGGAATTTCTGCTGACCCCCACCTTTGTGGCCCGAAAAATTCCCGGCAGACTTCTGCTTCTTGCCCTCGCGGGCCGCCTCACTCGCCGTCACAAACATATCATAAGCAAGGGCCCTACTCTGATAATACTTCAAGGTAGTACGGACGAGCCCCGACATATAGTCCCGAATCGACGATTTCATTTGTCTGGAAAAATGGAAAATTTTGTGACTCTCCTCGACAACTTGGGTCTTCACATAACCCAGCTCCTTGTTAAAATTGGCAATAGCTTGAGATACGGGAATATCTCGTGGTTGAGCATCATAGAAAGCATGCACTCGAGCCTGTCTGACCGGCCACGGGCAATATTCGGTCTCCATCAATTCCTGAAATTCGGCCCACGAAGCAACATGGTCGTTGGGCCCAACGGCCTCCCACCAATCCGTAGCGTCCCCAGTGAGAAAGTACTGGGCAATAGGGACCTTACGTTTCTCGGGATAGTTGGTAGCAGTGAAGACTTTAGATATCTCCTTGATCCACCCCTCCCAGCCGATCGGGTCTGAAGCTCCCGAAAATTGAGGAGGATGCATCTTGATGACATCCTGAAGCCAGCGATCCGCTCCGCCCCGATTAGCATGGACCGGATCCGGGTTCTAAACCGCCTGAGCTATCGCAGCCATTTGTTTCACCATTTGCTGCATAACTGCCGCAGTACCAAGGTCGGCGCGCTCCTGAGAAGAGGCATGACTGTGACGGTCACCGGTACTGCTGGCTCCCGAAGACTACGACGTGGCCGCCCCACCGGCTGCCCCACGTCCTCGGCCGCGTCCACGACCACGGCCTCTTCCAGCATCCATACTGATGTTAAATAAGTAGCAAAAGCCATTACGATGGTGAGTACGAGAAGAGAAACAATCATAATCGAGAATCAAAGGTGCGATACAAGGAAACAAGGAATAGAGTAAGGAAAAACTTACGGACACTGGTAGTACCGGAATCACGGCAGCGTGACGATGATGTGCAAGACGAAACACAACAAGTCCCAATAAACCGACAAGCATGGGTATCCATAAACCTAGAGCTCTGATACCATTTTCTGTAACACCCCCAAGATATTCGAGCTATATTACAGCGCCGTGAATCCCTATATGGGACCCACCATGCTGAACAACATCATACTCATCGACTCACAGAAACAACAGAATAACACCTCTTCATAAAGACGCCAAACAAAATAATCCACCCGGTTCAACCGGTCAAACATAACACCATAATCCGACACAAACATAATAAACAACAATACAATACAGACGAGTAAAAATTCTTAAGTACTCGAGTACTTCTATTAGTTTAAAGACCACAAAAGGTAAAAAGCTTGAAGGCAATAAGACACCACTCGTGCACAATCATCACGCACGGACATCATCCGCATACTAGTCCAGCGCCCGCTCGTCTCGATGAACCTGACCTGAAATTCATAAAACGAATTTCCCCAAAACGGGTCCCCATAGTGGTTAGCAATTACGCTAGTACAAGTAACCAAATGAACAACTTACATCTTGCACATATAGTAAATGCATGCAATCAAGAAAACATAGTTCCAAAACACTAATTCCAGAAATGCCATAATCAAATCACATTTGTAAAATGCACCACAATTAACCGTGGATCCTGTTGGGATTCGGTGCCTAAAACGAAGGCCCAGCGGAAGCGGTAAAACGAAAATTAATTCGATCCGAATCCCTACGAGGATCAATCGAGCTACGTATATACGAATATCAAAAATGAAATGCAAGAGATACAGGAAACATACCCTCGTAGTCCGTTGATTAAATGGATAACCTTCCTTTAGCTATTCCCCAAGCTTTGCTTGATCTCTACGAATCTATTCCGCTTCAAGCCCTTGAACGATCCAATGCCGAAAGCACCGCGTCTCTACTTGCCACGCATCGGAAAAACGAACGGAATGACAACACCTTGCTATCCTCCGAGGATACGGCTAGAGCTAGGTGATGAAGCTTGTTATAGATATTAATATCACTCTAAGTCTATGAATATCTATCTCTCTCAATTTTTCCTCACAAAATTTCTCTAAGAAGTTATGAAGAAGATGAATGAAGAAGATGAATAAAGAAGATGATGAAGAAGACTTCTATCTCTCTCTCCTCTTGCAACCTCACGTTGGAAACAAGAGTAAATGAATGAAAGATGTCTTCATCCCTCTTATTCAACTTCTCCCACATGTTACAACTCATGCATGAGGGAATCTAACCCCACCTCCACTATTATCATTCATTAAAGAATGAATACATAAGTCCAAAAGGAAGGTGGCTAGAAATGGGGGGGGGCATGGAGAAACGGATGAGTTCGGTTCGTTTCGGACTCCCGAGAGTCCAAACAGATAAACTCCATTTCCGTCCCGATGTATTTGTATAGTTTAATTAATCCAATTAATTTCATCATATCAAATACATTACAACATAATTAATTTCTCCAAGAAATAATTATATCCATGAATTAAATTAATCACCCAGTGATATATTTAATTCATTAGGCCGTAAATCAATTTATCCAATAAATCGATTTAGACAACTAATGTCCCAAATTTAGATATCCAATATCTAATACACATAATGAGAGATTAAGCTCGATTCATTCCGTCGTCAATTCTAATGCGCGTCTCGGTAGGTCCGTCTCAGTTAGCAATGGGAGGAACCAAAGAGTAGTAGCACCACCTAGCCAGCCTGGTGGCCTACACTGTACCCCGACTGAGAACGAATGATTGGGATCATTCAAGAACCATTCTATCGTGAATATCAGTATACGTATAAACCCTTCTTACAAATGTCCCGATCAAGTTATAGGGTCACGGTCAGTCAAACCCTATCTGTACTTGACGCTATGCATGCGTTAATGCAAATCGAGATCATCGAGCTGTCGTGTATCTAATACAACTAGCTCCAATGCTTTGGCCAAAGACTTATGATCTCATCTGCCAATAACCGCATAGGACATATAACCCGCTCACTAACGGGAGAAAGAATTCTATCTGGCTACTACCCCCGCCTTCCGGTTTACAGGGTCGAACTACTCTATGAAAATCTTGACGTCACAAGCACATCCCTACTAAATCCTCAAGTCGAAGGTTCACGAATACCTATCACAACCTTTCTATTCTGTCATTGACTGTCCCGGAGTGAAATCCATGTGACGAATCTAGGGTGAGTCGGTTCGAGTATACTAATCCAATTAGCATACCTATAACGTGTGCTCCCACTAACCATTAGTGTTTGATAGGCACTCTCCATGTCAAAGAACACGTCATACAAGTCTTCACATAAACTTAACGCCCAGTTAAGTTTCATCGAATTGCGAACGATTAAGTATTTGAGCTATAACCTTTCCAGTGCCGACCCCCTTATCCAATAAGGAGTGGAACGTTTCTATATGTTTATTTACGAGTTAGGAATGCCAGTAACTACCAGTAAATAAAGAAACATTCATTTGCCTTATATAAATGGTTTACATAATTACAAGTACAATGCCCTCACTCAACAACCTCTGAGTGGCATTCGAGGGCATACTCCTAACAATCTCCCACTTGCACTCAATGCCACACACTATGGTATCTAATACCCATGTTCTCCAGATGACGCTCCAACCTAGTCTGTGAAAGTGGCTTGGTCAGTGGATCGGCGACGTTGTCGGCCGAGTCTACTCTGTGCAGCACAATGTATCCCTTGCGAACAAATTCTCTTACGAGATGATACTTCCTCTCAATATGTTTGGTGCTGTTGTGAAACCTCGGCTCCTTGGCTGCGCTTCTGACTCCGTCGTTGTTGCGATGCAATAGACAGGCGACTCGGCACATGGTATCATTTGAAGTACTCCCGAAACTTCTTAATCCGAACCCTTCCTTGGAAGCCTCCGAGGCTTGATACTCGGCTGACAGTGGAATCGCGATCGCGCTTTACTTGGCACTACGCCAAGAATCGCTCCTCCATTAAGAGTAAATATGTAGCCAGAAGTGGACATCGAGTTGTCCTTCAGTCCTTGGAAGTCCGAATCAGTGAATCCCACCACATCCAATTCTCCACCGCCATACATAAGAACCATATCTCTAGTTCTTCTCAAGTACTTGAGAACGTTCTTCTGACGATCCAATGTTCCCTACAGGTTTGCTCGAAACCTACTCACCACGCTTACAGCATGCGCGATGTCAGGTCTTGTACACAACATAGCATACATAAGGCTACCCACGGCCGAAGCATATGGTATATTACTCATTTCCTTGCGTTGTTCCTCACTTTGAGGACACATCTTCAAGGTGAGTTTTATTCCATGTTGCATCGGTAGGAACCCTATTTTAGAATCATCTATCTTAAATCGCTTTAAGATCTTATATATATAGAGGGCTTGGGAAAGGCCTATTGTTCTCTTTGCTCTATCCCGGTAGAGCCGAATACCAAGAATATAGGTTGCTTCTCCCAAGTCTTTCATGGAGAAATTACTCGAAAGCCAAGCTTTCACAGAACTAAGCATTCCCACATCATTTCCTATTAGTAGAATGTCATCTACATATAGTACTAAGAATGCGATCTTGCTCCCACTAACCCTCTTGTATACACAAGGTTCCTCTTCATTTTGCACGAAATCAAACTCTTTGATTGCCTCATCAAAATGAAGGTTCCAACTACGCGACGCTTGCTTCAGTCCATAAATGGAACGCTGAAGCTTGCACACTTTCTGAACATCGACTTCAGACACAAAGTCTTTAGGCTGCTCCATATAGATTTCCTCCTTGAGGAATCCATTAAGGAAAGCCGTCTTTACGTCCATTTGCCATATCTCATAATCGTGCTAGGCATCTATAGCAAGCATCATGCGAATAGACTTGATCATGGCTACGGGCGAGAAGGTATCGTGGTAATCGATCCCTTCCTTCTGGGTATAACCCTTTGCCACAAGCCTGGCCTTATAGGCGTCAACCTTGCCATCACCATCAGTCTTTCTCTTGTATATCCACTTGTTCCCAATAGGCACTATGCCCTTGGGGCGGTCTACTAGAGTCCAGACTTGATTGACATGCATCGAGTCTATCTCAGCTTCCATAGCTTCACGCCATTTCGCGGAGTCTACATCCACCATCGCTTGGTCATAGGTCGTCGGGTCGGTCTCTTGGCTATCACTTGGAACCTCATGGAGACCCAGCTCCTCCAAGTGCACAAGCCCATACCTCTCAGGTAAATGAGATACCCTACTAGACCTACGAGGTGGTTGTACTTGTGTTTCAGAAGGTTCGGTTCCAGTTTCTGGCACAGGTGTCTCCTGAGGAATTTCATTATATTCTTCTAAAGAAATACTTCTACCTGCTCCGCCTTCCTGAATGAACTCATCTTCCAGGAAGAGTGCTTGTAAAGAAACAATGATCCTTCGATCTTCAGGCATGTAGAATAGATATCCCATCGTCCCAGACGGGAATCCAATGAAACGTCCCTTCGCAGACCTAGCTTCCAACTTTTCCACCTTAGTCTTCTTGACATAGGCGGGACATCCCCAAATCCTAATATGATTAAAACTTGGTTTCCTTCCCTCCCACATCTCATGTGGAGTTTTATGAATGGATTTAGAAGGACATCTGTTCAAGATATACGCGGCAGTCAGGAGTGCATACCCCCACAGGTAAATCGGCAAGTCAGTATAGCCCAGCATGGAACGGACCATGTTCAACAGGGTCCGGTTCCTTCTTTCTGACACACCATTTAACTGAGGAGTACTTGGAGGTGTTAGTTGTGAAACTATTCCATGTTCCTTAAGAAACTCGTCAAACTCCGTACTCATATACTCACCACCTTGGTCCGACCGAAGTGCTTTGATATGATTACCAGTTTGTTTCTCGACTAGGGCCTTGAATTCCTGGAATTTCTCAAAGGCCTCGGTTTTATGTTTCATTAAGTATACATAACCATACCTAGTATGATCATCTGTAAACGTAATGAAATATTGATATCCATCACGTGCTGCTTCCAAAGCACCACAAACATCAGTATGGATTTATCCCAGTTTATCAGTGGATCTTTCAAAAGTCCCTGTGAAGGGGGACTTAGTCATTTTGCCTTTAAGGCAAGATTCACAAGTAGAAAAGGGATCCGATCCCAATGGACCCATAAGTCCATCTTTTTCCATCTTGTAAACCTTGGTCTGACCAACATGACCAAGTCTAAGATGCCATTTCAAAACTTGATTGGTTTCATCCCTACCACGTTTTCTAGTTATAGTATTCACAACTACTTTGTTGCTGAGATTTAGATGATACAATCCATTCAACAATGTAGCAGTACCCACTAGTTTATTTCTAAAATAAATTTTGTAGGAACCATCACCAATGAAAAACGAAAAGCCTTTTCGGTCCATGACCGGAATGGATATAATGTTTTTGTGCCCCTTGGGCAAAACAAGTACATCTTCTAAATTCAAAACAAAGCCGGATTCTAAACCCAAAAGAAGTGATCCTATGTCGGTCGCCTCGACACTATGCCCGCTTCCGACTGTGATCATAACTTCTCCAGCTCCAAGCTTCCTACTTTGTTCCAGATCCTGATTCACGGTACAAATATGAGAACTAGCACCAGAATCCAGTATCCAGGAAGTAGAAAATACAGTAGCAGAACAATTTGTTTCCAAAACTAAAAGTTCTGTACCTGAAGTGCCATGAAGAATCGGACAGTCTCTAGCCCAGTGGCCCAGCTCACCGCACTTGAGACAAGCATCCTTCTTCTTCTTGTTCTTTGGAACTATCGGGGCCTTGCCCTTTCCCTTAAGGTCCTTAGCTTGTGGTCCAGTCCGCTTCTTGGTCTTTTTCTTCTTATTCTTAGACTTCCGAAGTCCAGAAGATATCACAAGTGCAGACTCCTTCATCCGCGGGGTCTTCATCTGAGACTGAGCGGTCACCAGTTTGTTCATTAGCCCAGCTAAGTTACATGCAATATCATTGCAGTTGAAGTTCATAACAAACTGTGAGAAGGAATCAGGGAGAGACTGTAGGATAAGGTCGGTTTGGAGAGAAGTATCCATTTTAAAATCAAGAGCCTCCAATCTCTCGATCATGGATATCATTTTGAGGACGTGTTCCCCAACCTTCTCACCTTCATTCATCCTTGCACCGAACAGTTGCTTGGATATCTCATATCTAGAAGCTCTGCTGTGCTCACCATAAAGCTCGGTTAAGTGAGATAGAATCTGCCTAGCAGAAGTCATCTTCTCATGAGCTCTCTGAAGCTCATTAGACATGGAAGCCATCATATAAGCACGGACTTTCACGTCATCCTTAACCCACTTTTCGTGGTTTTCAATCTCTTCCTGATTAGCTCGAGTCCGCATAGGAGGCGCCGGAATGTCCGTCTCCCAGACGTATCCCAGTGCCTCTATACTGAGCACAATCATCAGATTGCGGAGCCAATCCACAAAGTTAGGTCCCATTAAGGTGTTCTTTTCGAGTAGAATTGCGAGTGGATTCATTGTCATATTGAGATTTGTCTGCATTAAGTATAACAGATTAATTAGTGACTCATTCAATTATGTTCTGAGTATAGAATTTAAGGTCTTTTTTATTCTTGTTACCCAGCTCCCACTATTTTTATCGGAATAACACACTCCCATGTGATATCCGGAAGTATCGTCGCTCTACTTCATAGTGGCGAACGAGTTCTTTAAAAATCTTAATAGAGGGCAACCGAACAGGTTTCTAGTCTACTAATTGTCATAAAGTGGTGTCCAACACCAACCCATCTAATGGATGATTCGATCTTCTTTTTCCCCTTGTTCACTCCCCTCAAGCTATACGATTTCTATGGTTCGTGAACAAGTTAAGTTTATACCATCGACGCAAATCAGTTTCACAATTGAATCTTATCCGGCAACCTATCAGGTTTCTAGGGATAAAATTTGCTCCAACCGAAGGCATCCAATGCGCTTCCGGTAATTTATCCGTCCTCCCCGAACGACTACCCCGATAACTCGGAAGCATAGCACATCCTGTTTGGATTTCAATTTCCCGAAAACTCGATGGATGGAAGGAAAACCTTGAAACCTTATAAACTTAATTATTTATTGTGGGAGAATTTTCGCGATTAACGTTACACTTTGCACATTAATCATATTAGCGCGTTTGTGGTATTCATATAATATGAAAAAACCATTCACAACCTAGTTGCTACCAACATGTGGTTCATGGGCCGTTCCTAGAAAACAAAAACTCCGTAATCTAATTACAAGTCTTCGTCTTGAATCTTCGTCTTCTCGAAATGGATCTTCCTCCGGTCTTCGTCATTACATATAAATTTTACATCGAAAATTGCATCCTAGATACAAACATTTCTAGTAAAATAAATAGGCTCAAAACGGCCTTTATAACCCAATCGAATAAAACGAACGATTCAAAACTAAGTCCACGAACCACATCCCCATTTAAAAACATTCATCCAATAAATACTATATAAATGGAAAGCGTATAGATACATTGATCCAATCAACAATACGAACCGATCCAATCGATTCACACAATCGGTAATATGATAACGTTCAAAATAATTCGGTCGACTATAAATATTACAATTAATCAAATTTCCCTTATAAAATGAAATACCATAAATCATTTTAATCATATTAAATCCAATTTAATGTGCGGGAGATTAATTTTTTAAGAATACACGGAAAAATCGAGCCGGGGTGAAAACGGGCCAGCATGACCGAGTCACCCTCGGCACTTACCGGCAGTCATGCAGCTTGGCCGAGTCACGCTCGGAAGATGCCGGCCAGACACGACCGAGTCACCCAGACACGGTCGGGTGCACTGGCGATGACAGCCACCTGCTGCCGGACACGACCGTGTCACCGACACGGTCGAGTCACTCTCGGCAGTTACCCTTTTTGTCCAAAAAGTCGTCCACGACGATTGAAGTCGATTTTCGACCGGATATCCAATATCAATATTTTCCGACTTTCATATCTTCAATATAAATCATATTTCCCAGAAATTTAAGATTTATATTTAGACATAAACTTACGAAAAATACAATTATTACGAACGAAAAATATATACCACGATTATGACTAAAATGATTCCAAATCATTCACCATCTAATCGAGCATTCGAAATGCCAATATCGCATATACGATCGCAAGACCTACGCTCCGATACCACTGTTGGGATTCGGTGCCTAAAACGAAGGCCCAGCGGAAGCGG
Source organism: Orobanche coerulescens (assembly GCA_033398695.1). Taxonomy (NCBI): domain Eukaryota; kingdom Viridiplantae; phylum Streptophyta; class Magnoliopsida; order Lamiales; family Orobanchaceae; genus Orobanche; species Orobanche coerulescens. The sequence goes on along the minus strand of CM065817.1, from coordinate 100,795,243 downwards.
TAAAACGAAAATTAATTCGATCCGAATCCCTACGAGGATCGATCGAGCTACGTATATACGAATATCAAAAACGAAATACAAGAGATACAAGAAACATACCCTCGTAGTCCGTTGATTAAATGGATAACCTTCTCTTGAGCTATTCCCCAAGCTTTTCTTGATCTCTACGAATCTATTCCGCTTCAAGCCCTTGAACGATCCAACGCCGAAAGCACCGCATCTCTACTTGCCACGCGCCGGAAAAACGAACGGAATGACAACACCTTGCTATCCTCCGAGGATACGGCTAGAGATAGGTGATGAAGCTTGTTATAGATATTAATATCACTCTAAGTGTATGAATATCTATCTCTCTCAATTTTTCCTCACAAAATTTCTCTAAGAAGTTATGAAGAAGATGAATGAAGAAGATGAATAAAGAAGATGATGAAGAAGACTTCTATCTCTCTCTCCTCTTGTAACCTCACATTGGAAACAAAAGTAAATGAATGAAAGATGTCTTCATCCCTCTTATTCAACTTCTCCCACATGTTACAACTCATGCATGAGGGAATCTAACCCCACCTCCACTATTATCATTCATTAAAGAATGAATACATAAGTCCAAAAGGAAGGTGGCTAGAAATGGCGGGGGCGGCCCATGGAGAAACGGATGAGTTCGGTTCGTTTCGGACTCCCGAGAGTCCAAACAGACAAACTCCATTTCCATCCCGATGTATTTGTATAGTTTAATTAATCTAATTAATTTCATCATATCAAATACATTACAACATAATTAATTTCTCCAAGAAATAATTATATCCATGAATTAAATTAATCACCCAGTGATATATTTAATTCATTAGGCCGTAAATCAATTTATCCAATAAATCGATTTAGATAACTAATGTCCCAAATTTAGATATCCAATATCTAATACACATAATGAGAGATTAAGCTCGATTCATTCCGTCGTCAATCCTAATGCGCGACTCGGTAGGTCCGTCTCAGTCAGCAATGGGAGGAACCAAAGAGTAGTAGCACCACCTAGCCATCCTGGTGGCCTACTGCATACTCGGCGAGAACGAATGATTGGGATCATTCAAGAACCATTCTGTCATGAATACCAGTATACGTATAAACCCTTCTTACAAATGTCCCGATCAAGTTATAGGGTCACGGTCAGTCAAACCCTATCTGTACTTGACGCTATGCATGCGTTAATGCAAATCGAGATCATCGAGCTGTCGTGTATCTAATACAACTAGCTCCAATGCTTTGGCCAAAGACTTATGATCTCATCTGCTAATAACCGCATAGGACATATAACCCGCTCACTAATGGGACAAAGAATTCTATCTTGGTATTTAGTAGGATCTGCTACTTGCCCGTCAAGATGCACGTCGAGGTTGACCCCCACCTTCCGGTTTACAGGGTCGAACTACTCTAATGAAAATCTTGACGTCACAAGCACATCCCTACTAAATCCTCAAGTCGAAGGTTCACGAATACCTATCACAACCTTTCGATTCCGTCATTGACTGTCCCGGAGTGAAATCCATGTGACGAATCGAGGGTGAGTCGGTTCGAGTATACTAATCCAATTAGCATACCTATAACGTGTGCTCCCACTAACCATTAGTGTTCGACAGGCACTCTCCATGTCAAAGAACACGTCATACAAGTCTTCACATAAACTTAACGCTCAGTCAAGTTTCATCGACTTGCGAACGATTAAGTATTTGAGTTATAACCTTTCCAGTGCCGACCCCCTTATCCAATAAGGAGTGGAACGTTTTGCTCTCAAATACACGGACTAGTTTCTATATGATTATTTACGAGTTAGGAATGCCAGTAACTACCAGTAAATAAAGAAACATTCATTTGCCTTATATAAATGGTTTACATAATTTCAAGTACAATGCCCTCACTCAACAACCTCTGAGTGGCATTCGAGGGCATACTCCTAATAGATCCACCCCAAGGTGGACCCCTACCGAGACCCCGTCGGATCTAACCCATAGTGGTTAAAAGCAAGCTCTCGGATCTACCCCTCCGTGGACCCCTACCGAGACCCCGTCGGGTCTAACCCATAGTGAGCATATACACACACACAATTCTCATGCAATACTACTACGTTAAGATTGTAAGTTCATAAGCGTACTTGCCTCGATTAACAGACGGTGACACGTACCGAAATGAAGGATCAAACACGACCGCGAGGAACCGGCGGAAAAGAACCTAACGATTCGAATAACACAATCACAACTACTTCTAAACGATTACGGAAATGGAATACACCCGGAGACCCGCCTACAATTCATGTATATTCGTATAAAAATAACAACGAGGGCGGACCACAACCAAACCCTCCCGATTTCGCAAAGCTATGAAAATATACCATGAATCTGTAGGAAAACTAATGATATCAACAAGATTAATCATATTCATCATGAATCCACCAACAAAATGGAACGAATCGGAAGAAAATCCCAAAAACCCCAAATTATCCAAAAGTAGGGTTCGAAGAGATTTATCTTGGATTAGGATGAAAGATTTGTGTTGATGTTGTTATAATATACCAAGAACTCAAGAAAGATGTTGGATGAGATGATTGGAGGAAGAAATCGCCAAGAAATTCGCCCGGAATCGCCTTAGCCGCGGAGAGGAGGAAGAAATGAGAAAATATGTTCATTTCGGTCAACTCCCTAGTTTATATAGCCAGGGAGTGTTAGCGCGCGCTAATCCTCAAAGTTAACGTGCACTAACGAAACAAGACTACAGTCTAGTAGCCAGATTTCTGGCCGTTAGCATGCGCTACTCGAAACGTAGCGTGCACTAATAACCTCTCGGTAGCGCGCGCTATCGACCAGTAGCGTGCGCTACCTGGACATCAGCCAAGTCCAGAAGCAACTGTCAGTACACACCTGATCCGATTAGCACGCGCTATCGACAAACATAGCGTGCGCTAAAGTATATCGGTAGCGCGCGCTATCGATTAATAGCGTGCGCTACCTGGGCATCAGTCGAGTCCAGTAGCAAACTGTCCAGTACTGGACACTCACGCTAGCGCACGATACCAGGCATCTCAGCGTGCGCTAGCCCCCAACATTAGCGTGCGCTAGACTACGTAGCGTACGCTAATCCGCCAGTCCAGAGGGTTGGAATTACCACTGCCACTCCCAGGGCTTGCTCTCTAGCGCGCGCTACGAAACAGTCGTAGCGTGCGCTACTAAGGGACCTCTAGCGTGCGCTATGCAGAAAAGATAGCGTGCGCTAGGTATGAAGCATAAACGGTCTAGAACACCGGAATATGAACGACACAATAAACGGAACATCTCAAGACACATCAAAACATAGAATGGTCTACGGCAACCCCGAAACGGCAATTCCGCACAACAATTACGGGAATCAGATCAATAGATGACAGAAAAGATACACTGAAAAATACACGAGGGTCGCTACAACCGAGAAATACACCGAAAATGAAAATACAAGGGAAAGAAAAATGCGGATATTACATGCCGAACTCCTGGTGATAGATTCGGATTCTGTCATTTCGTGGTTAGGACCAGAATGCCCCGGTCGCCATGATGGGTCGCGTCCCAAGCGAATGAATACAGACCCGTCCGGTTGTGCGAGAGCCTTTTCTCGCGAATCGGGGCTTTCTGACGATCGCTGGCCCAGTAGCCCATTGAATTTCCGTTTGCCCATGCGGCGGATGGTCGAGGGAGTTATTGCGGGCGACGCGTATGCTCTCCGTCGCTCCTTTAGGATGTCCATGGCCTCCTTGATCTGTTCCTTGGTTTGGAACTAGTCGAGTGAGAGGTTGGGGCCATTCCTCAGGTGCAGGATTGAGAGTCTCGTGTTGCCGTGGCTTCCCCCGGCCGTCTGCTGGGGTTCGGATTGAGCTGGGATATGGTGTCGTGCGGTTCGGAGAGCGGCTCTCTTCGATGTAGTGGCAGACATCATGATTCTGAAGGCTTTCTTTGAAGAGCAATGAGTGTCTCTTCAAGTATATGCCCCGAGAACAGTGAGTGTTCTTCGGGACGGTAGGAATAAAAATGAAGGTAAAGATACCCCTTCCTCTAGCGCCAATTGTTGCTACCCAAAATATTATCCGGAGATAGATATTGATGGAATGAGTGGATAGCAAACAAAGTGCGAGAACACTTCCGTGGGAAAAGTAAATAACACAAGATTTGACGGGGTTGTTAGTCCCGGGCTTGAATGCTCTCGCGAGTTGTTATTAATACAAATATTCGGGGATACAAGTATTAATGTTAGAATCTATTACAGTGAGTGTAAAGACTTCTAGTTATCTTAGCTGGTGAGCATGTAGATTGCCAGAAGAACTAGATATGATGCTCTGTGAGTTCTTGTAACAACATTGGGGAGCTATGATAACCGTGAGAAATCGACAGTCTCTCACGGTGTGTATCTGCTGTATACTTGAGCTCCTGGGCTTGAGAGATTCTTCGGATCTGTGCTGTGGAGACTCCTTGCCTCTGCCGTCCATCTTCAAGATGAGAGGTACTGAGAGAGAAATCCTCAGGTAGATTCCGAAGATGAAGCCAAGAGCTTGAATGTAAGTATGTTTTTATGTATTTCTGTGAATGAAGTTGGAACACATAGTTTTTCTCTGAACTCAATGGAGAATTCCTGAACCGAATGGAGAATTCGTGAACCCTTTTCCAGTAGATGGAGGTTCTCTATTTATTGCACTTGGAGATGTGGGCGATCGCCTTTGCTGTATTATAATAAGCGGGCGATCGTCTTTTAGCATATGGGCTTGTCTCCTTAAAGTCTGCAGGAGTTGCTGGCAGTCAGCTATGCGGTCCAATGAGAAGTCTGCACTCGTCTGAGTCGCTGTCACGGGCGGCCCCACCTTGTACCTTTCGGCGGGCTTGTCGGTAGGTGAGAAGGTGGTGACAGGCTGTGGTCAACGATCCATGAAACGCGGCGCCTGTCACGGATCTGCACATGGGCGCTGCTTTGAGGTCCAGTCTTCGTGGACTTTGTCGGACGATAGTCTTTGTTCGGGGCATAGGACGGTCGTCCTTAGCCGGGCATCAGAGTCGATCGCTAGGTGCCAAAGGGCGATCACCTTGAGACTCGATCGCTAGATACCCAAAGGTGGTCTGGTATCTTCGCTTAGGCGAGTTCGCCATAGCTTGATTGGTTGTGGACTCGGTCGCTCGGCCTTGAAGTCGATCGCCGGTCGAGGTGAATAAATCTCGACACAACACCTCGAACCTTCAGATGGCGAGGGTAGCGAAACAATCGAGCTCCCAACCGATGAAGTTCTTGATTGACTGAGCGAACGTCAATGAAGGAGTCCGGCAGACTTTGAATGCGCTCCCAGACGATAAGAAAATCGAAAGGAAGGTCGGCAATCACTGGAACAAGGGAGCCTTCAAAAAGTAAACAAAATTAGATCAGTCCAAGACATATCCGATCAAAGGGAGAGTTAAAACCCTTACTCGGATTCCTCTCCCGAAAATTGGTGGGGATCTCCAACTCTTCCTCCGGCCTATCACGACGCCGACCTCCACGCTCCGCAGACCCAGCACCATTTTGCCAAGTCGCCCCGAGTCTTGTTCGGCACCCCGAGGACCACTCTTCCCATTCGACCATGAATGTGATAACCGCCGACCGACCCCTTCTGCGCAGTCAGTTTGAAGAGATAGTTCATTTCCATCGCAAAAGGGAGACGGAACAACCGGTGACCGCCAAAAATTGTCAAAGTGCTGATAATCTGTAGCACCAGGCATTCGGCGTCAGCTGGAGCGGCGCCAAATTCCAGGCGATCAACAAATATGACACGGCGAACGGCAAGGGGAACCGCAGGCCGGCCTCCATAATCATCTCATTAACGGCGACCAGACCCTCGGGAGGTTGATCGGCATGTTCGTTCTCTGAGGGCACGTGCAGCGAGACGTTATAGGGAATATGGAATTTTGCCCTCCAGCGACTCAAGTCTTTCTTGGTCGCCGAGCTCCGAATCTGACCAAGAGTCCACATAGAAGGGTCAGCGGCCCGAAACTCCGTCCGCCTCACAGGTTTATAGGGGTGAGCAGCGGAATATGCCTCGAAATCAAACTAGGGACACGGTCCGGCAATCCCCTCCATGAGACCGGCGAAGTCCAAAAAGGCCCGGCCGAAAATGCTGTGTTGCTCCCAGTATAGCCTCACTGCGTCATCCTCATCCACCGGAGGATCCCTCTGCCTCGAAGCTGCCTCCGATCTCGCCATGTCAGCTTCATTGAAAAGCTCTTCAATCTCCGCGGGTGCAATTCCCGCACGAATGGCCTCGACAGCTGTTTCTATATGAAGACCCACGGGGGTTTCCTTTCGGTCAGGCGAAGCCGCGACGGTAGAGGAGCCACGGGCCTCGAAAGTTTTAGATCCTCCTCCAGACATGATTTTAATAGTAAAGGAGAAGAAAAAATTTGTGTTCTTACCTAAAAGGAAAGTCGCCGGCACAAGATTCTTCGAAAAATTCAGCAAAATCTCGACTGAAAAGCAGGGGCGCATAAAGAGCGGAAGTATAATGGCCCTATCCCTTTTATAGGTGAGTGCAGGGACCTTTGTGCAAATAGGCAAAATCCCGAGGGTTGGAATGCAACCGTCGGGGGGGGGACACATTAAATACAGCCCTCGAAACCCGCGTGCGCGTCGTTTCGAGGGCACGCCAGATGACAAGTCTGACAAAAACCGTCGGACTCCCCCAACGATAGCGCGACGCGTGTCCCTGCAATGTTTCAAGAGCCCGCCTCCATTTTCCGCTATTTCCAGCGCATAAGGAGATCATCCGGGTTCGAAATTAGATCATCCAGGTGACGATTTTCCTTATCATAAGCAGACTAGCCAATCGTCTAAAACAGGCGATCGCCAACAGTGCCACCTCACCCCATGTTTTCAACATCGGAGCGAGCTGGGGGGCAATTGTTGTGCGGCGATTTATACGCCTCGATGGCGATCGTCATGATGGTCAGAAGCCAGTCAAAGAAGATGGACGCTGGATAAAGCACCTAGCGATCGGCATCCAAAGCGATCGTCTCTCGGCATCTGCCGATCGCCGATGATACCTGACCGTGGACGATCATCCCATACTGCATGTGAACCCGACACCCGTCAAAGTCTTCGAAGACCGAATCTCGGACGTAGACCCACGTGCAGATCCACAAAAGGCGCCGTCAGATAAGGCCTTTGAGCCCAACTTGTCACCAGCCTTTCACCTACCGACAAGCCCGCCGAAAGGTACAAGGTGGGTCCTCCCCAGACAGCGACTCAGTACGCGTGCAGGCTTCCCATTGGCTCGCACAGCTGGCTGCCAATAGCAGCCTCGGACTTTAAGGAAACATCCCCACATGATAGGACGATCGCCGACATTATTCTAATAGAGAATACGGCAGTCGCCCGCGATCGCCGGAGAGGACCCATCAACCTTGTCTCCTATAAATAGCAGGCCTCCAACAGTGGCCTCGGATCATCGAGAATACAGCGAAAAAACGTACAGAGAGAACTAAAACTCATCTGACGAATAGTTACATATACACAGTGATATTCATTCACATATAGAGAACATCTAAAGCAAGAACACACAGAGCTTCATATCTGGTTCTTCCGGCAATCTTCACGCTCTACAGCTAAGATAACTAGAAGTCTTTACACTCATTGTAATAGATCCTAACATTAATATTTGTACTCCAAAGTGTCTAGATTAATAGCATCTCGCGAGAGCATTCAAGCCTGGGATTAACAACCCCGGCAAATCTTGTGTTATTTATTTTCCCACTGAAGTGTTCTCGCATTTGTTTGTTACTCGACCATTCCAGCAATATCATCTCTGGATAATATTTTGGGTAACAACACATAGTCCTCTAGAAACTTCATGAGACTTGAATCCAAATCGAATGGAACTTTATCAGCCTAGTCCTCTACTAACCTCATGAACCTTTAATCCAAATCCAAAGGAACTTCATGAGCCTAGTCCTCTAGGAACCTTATGAACTTTTAATCCAAATCCGAAGGGACTAGTCCTCTAGGAGTCTCATGAACCTTTAAGCCAAATCCAAAAGAACATAATGAGTCTAGTCCTCTAGGAACCTCATGAATCTAAAATGAAATTCAAAGGAATTTCATGAGCCTAGTCCTTTAGTCACCTCATGAACCTTTAATCCAAATCCAAATGAACTTAATGAGCCTAGTCCTCTAGGAACTTAATGAAACTTGAATCCAAATTCAATGGAAATTCATGAGCCTAGTACCTCATGAACCATAAATCAAAATCCAAAGGAACTTCATGAGCCTAGTCCTCTAGGAACCTCATGAACCTTTAAACCAAATCTGAAGGAACATCATGGGGCCTAGTTCTCTAGGAACTCTATGAACCTCTAATCCAAATCCAAATAGACTTCATGAGCCTAGTCCTCTAGGAACTTCCTGAAACTTGAATTTAAATTCAGTAGAACTTCATGAGCCTAGTACCGATCCAACTTCATGAGAGGGAGGCATAGTACGATGTACTCTTCGAGAGAGGGAGGCATAGTACACTTTTAGAGAGGGACCTTATGAAGGTGGAAATTCAATGGAACTTCATGAACCTAGTCCTCTAGGAACCTCATGAACCTTTAATCCAAATCCAAATGAAATTCATGAGCCTAGTCCTCTAGAAACTTCATGAGACTTGAATCCAAATTCAATGGAACTTCATCAGCACAGTCCTCTACTAACCTCATGAACCTTTAATCCAAATCCAAAGGAACTTCATGAGCCTAGTCCTCTAGGAGTCTCATGAACCTTTAAGCCAAATCCAAAAGAACATAATGAGTCTAGTCCTCTAGGAACTTCATGAATCTAAAATGAAATTCAAAGGAATTTCATGAGCCTAGTCCTTTAGGAACCTCATGAACCTTTAATCCAAATCCAAATGAACTTAAGGAGCCTATTCCTCTTGGAACTTCATGAAACATGAATCCAAAGTCAATGGAAATTCATGAGCCTAGTACCTCATGAACCTTAAATCAAAATCGAAAGGAACTTCATGAGCCTAGTCCTCTAGGAACCTCATGAACCTTTAAACCAAATCTGAAGGAACATCATGGGGCCTAGTTCTCTAGGAACTCCATGAAACTCTAATACAAATCCAAATGGACTTCATGAGCCTAGTCCTCTAAAAACTTCCTGAAACTTGAATTTAAGTTCAGTAGAACTTCATGAGCCTAGTACCAATCCAACTTCATGAGAGGGAGGCATAGTACGATGTACTCTTCGAGAGAGGGAGGCATAGTACACTTTGAGAGAGGGACCTTATGAAGGTGGAAATTCAATAGTACTTCATGATCCTAGTCCTCTAGGAACCTCATGAACCTTTAATCCAAATCCAAATGAACTTCATGAGCCTAGTCCTCTGGGAACTTCATGAAACTTGAATCCAAATTCAATGGAAATTCATGAGCCTAGTACCTCATGAACCTTAAATCTAAATCCAAAGGAACTTCATGAGCCTAGTCCTCTAGGAACCTCATGAACCTAAAAAACCAAATCCAAAGGAACTTCATGGGACCTAGTTCTCTAGGAACTCCATCAACCTTTAATCCAAATCCAAATGAACTTCATGAGCCTAGTCCTCTATGAACTCCATGAAGCTTTAATCCAAATCCAAATGAACTTCATGAGCCTAGTCCTCTAGGAACTTCCTGAAACTTGAATTTAAATTCAGTAGAACTTCATGAGCCTAGTACCGATCCAACTTCATGAGAGGGAGGCATAGTATGATGTACTCTTCGAGAGAGGGAGGCATAGTACACTTTGAGAAAGGGACCTTATGAAGGTGGAAATTCAATGGAACTTCATGAGCCTAGTCCTCTATGAACCTCATAAACCTTTAATCCAAATCCAAATGAACTTCATGAGCCTAGTCCTCTAGAAACTTCATGAGACTTGAATCCAAATCCAATGGAACTTCATCAGCCTAGTCCTCTACTAACCTCATGAACCTTTAATCCAAATCCAAAGGAACTTCATGAGCCTAGTCCTCTAGGAACCTCATGAACTTTTAATCCAAATCTGAAGGGACTTTATGAGCGAGTCCTCTAGGAGTCTCATGAACCTTTAAGCCAAATCCAAAAGAACATAATGAGTCTAGTCCTCTAGGAACTTCATGAATCTAAAATGAAATTCAAAGGAATTTCATGAGCCTAGTCCTTTAGGAACCTCATGAACCTTTAATCCAAATCCAAATGAACTTAAGGAGCCTAGTCCTATAGGAACTTCATGAAACTTGAATCCAAATTCAATGGAAATTCATGAGCCTAGTACCTCATGAACCTTAAATCAAAATCGAAAGGAACTTCATGAGCCTAGTCCTCTAGGAACCTCATGAACCTTTAAAGCAAATCTGAAGGAACATCATGGGGACTAGTTCTCTAGGAACTCCATGAACCTCTAATCCAAATCCAAATGGACTTCGTGAGCCTAGTCCTCTAAGAACTTCCTGAAACTTGAATTTAAATTCAGTAGAACTTCATGAGCCTAGTACCGATCCAACTTCATGAGAGGGAGGCATAGTACGATGTACTCTTCGAGAGAGGGAGGGATAGTACACTTTGAGAGAGGGACCTTATGAAGGTGGAAATTCAATGGAACTTCATGATCCTAGTCCTCTAGGAACCTCATGAACCTTTAATCCAAATCCAAATGAACTTCATGAGCCTAGTCCTCTAGGAACTTCATGAAACTTGAATCCAAATTCAATGGAAATTCATGAGCCTAGTACCTCATGAACCTTAAATCTAAATCCAAAGGAACTTCATGAGCCTAGTCCTCTAGGAACCTCATGAACCTAAAAAACCAAATCCAAAGGAACTTCATGGGGCCTAGTTCTCTAGGAACTCCATGAACCTTTAATCCAAATCCAAATGAACTTCATGAGCCTAGTCCTCTATGAACTCCATGAACCTTTAATCCAAATCCAAATGAACTTCATGAGCATAGTCCTCTAGAAACTTCATGAGACTTGAATACAAATTCAATGGAACTTCATCAGCCTAGTCCTCTACTAACTTCATGAACCTTTCATCCAAATCCAAAGGAACTTCATGAGCCTAGTCCTATAGGAACCTCATGAACTTTTAATCCAAATCCGAAGGGACTTTATGAGCCAGTCCTCTAGGAGTCTCATGAACCTTTAAGCCAAATCCAAAAGAACATATTGAGTCTAGTCCTCTAGGAACCTCATGAATCTAAAATGAAATTCAAAGGAATTTAATGAGCCTAGTCCTTTAGTAACCTCATGAACCTTTAATCCAAATCCAAATGAACTTAATGAGCCTAGTCCTCTAGGAACTTCATGAAAATTGAATCCAAATTCACTGGAAATTCATGAGCCTAGTACCTCATGAACCTTAAATTAAAATCGAAAGGAACTTCATGAGCCTAGTCCTCTAGGAACCTCATGAACCTTTAAACCAAATCTGAAGGAACATCATGGGGACTAGTTCTCTAGGAACTCCATGAACCTCTAATCCAAATCCAAATGGACTTCATGAGCCTAGTCCTCTAGGAACTTCCTGAAACTTGAATTTAAATTCAGTAGAACTTCATGAGCCTAGTAACAATCGAACTTCATGAGAGGGAGGCATAGTACGATGTATTCTTCGAGAGAGGGAGGCATAGTACACTTTGAGAGAGGGACCTTATGAAGGTGGAAATTCAATGGAACTTCATGATCCTAGTCCTCTAGAAACCTCATGAACCTTTAATCCAAATCCAAATGAACATATTGAGTCTAGTCCTCTAGGAACCTCATGAATCTAAAATGAAATTCAAAGGAATTTCATGAGCCTAGTCCTTTAGTAACCTCATGAACCTTTAATCCAAATCCAAATGAACTTAATGAGCCTAGTCCTCTAGGAACTTCATGAAACTTGAATCCAAATTCAATGGAAATTCATGAGCTTAGTACCTCATGAACCTTAAATCAAAATCGAAAGGAACTTCATGAGCCTAGTCCTCTAGGAACCTCATGAACCTTTAAACCAAATCTGAAGGAACATCATGGGGCCTAGTTCTCTAGGAACTCCATGAACCTCTAATCCAAATCCAAATGGACTTCATGAGCCTAGTCCTCTAGGAACTTCCGGAAACTTGAATTTAAATTCAGTAGAACTTCATGAGCTTAGTACCTCATGAACCTTAAATCTAAATCCAAATAAACTTCATGAGCCTAGTTCTCTAGGAACCTCATGAACCTAAAAAACCAAATCCGAAGGAACTTTATGGGGCCTAGTTCTCTAGGAACTCCATGAACCTTTAATCCAAATCCAAATGAACTTCATGAGCCTAGTCCTCTATGAACTCCATGAACCTTTAATCCAAATCCAAATGAACTTCATGAGCATAGTCCTCTAGAAACTTCATGAGACTTGAATCCAAATCCAATGGAACTTCATCAGCCTAGTCCTCTACTAACCTCATGAACCTTTAATGCAAATCCAAATGAACTTCATAAGCCTAGTCCTCTAGGAACCTCATGAACTTTTAATCTAAATCCGAAGGGACTTTATGAGCCAGTCCTCTAGCAGTCTCATGAACCTTTAAGCCAAATCGTAAAGAACATAATGAGTCTAGTCCTCTAGGAACCTCATTAATCTAAAATGAAATTCAAAGGAATTTCATGAGCCTAGTCCTTTAGGAACCTCATGAACCTTTAATCCAAATCCAAATGAACTTAATGAGCCTAGTCCTCTAGGAACTTCATGAAACTTGAATCCAAATTCAATGGAAATTCATGAGCCTAGTACCTCATAGACCTTAAATCAAAATCGAAATGAACTTAATGAGCCTAGTCCTCTAGGAACCTCATGAACCTTTAAACTAAATCTGAAGGAACATCATGGGGCCTAGTTCTCTAGGAACTCCATGAACCTCTAATCCAAATCCAAATGGACTTTATGAGCCTAGTCCTCTAGGAATATCCTGAAACTTGAATTTAAATTCAGTAGAACTTCATGAGCCTAGTACCGATCCAACATCATGAGAGGGAGGCATAGTACGATGTACTCTTCGAGAGATGGAGGCATAGTACACTTTGAGAGAGGGACTTTATAAAGGTGGGAATTCAATGGAACTTCATGAGCCTAGCCCTCTATCAACCTCATGAACCTTTAATCCAAATCCAAATGAACTTCATGAGCCTAGTCCTCTAGGAACTTCATGAAACTTGAATCTAAATTCAATGGAAATTCATGTGCCTAGTACCTCATGAACCTTAAATCTAAATTCAAAGGAACTTTATGATCCTAGTCCTCTAGGAACCTCATGAACCTAAAAAACCAAATTCGAATGAACTTCATGGGGCCTAGTTCTCTAGGAACTCCATGAACCTTTAATCCAAATCCAAATGAACTTCATGAGCCTAGTCCTCTGCTAACCTCATGAACCTTTAATCCAAATTCGAAGGAACTTCATGATTCTAGTCTTCTAGGAACCTCATGAACCTTTAATTCAAATTCAAAAGAACTACATGAGCCTAGTCCTCTAGGAACTCCATAAACCATTAATCCAAATACAAATGAACTTCATGAGCATAGTCCTCTAGAAACTTCATGAGACTTGAATCCAAATCCAATGGAACTTCATCACCCTAGTCCTCTACTAACCTCATGAACCTTTAATCCAAATCCAAAGGAACTTCATGAGCCTATTCCTCTAGGAACCTCATGAACTTTTAATCCAAATCCGGAGGGACTTTATGAGCCAGTCCTCTAGGAGTCTCATGAACCTTTAAGCCAAATCCAAAAGAACATAATGAGTCTAGTCCTATAGGAACCTCATGAATCTAAAGTGAAATTCAAAGGAATTTCATGAGCCTAGTCCTTTAGGAACCTCCTGAACCTTTAATCCAAATCCAAATGAACTTAATGAGCCTAGTCCTCTAGGAACCTCATGAAACTTGAATCCAAATTCAATGGAAATTCATGAGCTTAGTACCTCATGAACCTTAAATCTAAATACAAATAAACTTCATGAGCCTAGTTCTCTAGGAACCTCATGAACCTAAAAAACCAAATCCGAAGGAACTTCATGAGGCCTAGTTCTCTAGGAACTCCATGAACCTTTAATCCAAATCCAATTGAACTTCATGAGCCTAGTCCTCTATGAACTCCATGAACCTTTTATCCAAATCCAAATGAACTTCATGAGCATAGTCCTCTAGAAACTTCATGAGACTTGAATCCAAATCCAATGGAACTTCATCAGCCTAGTCCTCTACTAACCTCATGAACCTTTAATGCAAATCCAAAGGAACTTCATAAGCCTAGTCCTCTAGGAACCTCATGAACTTTTAATCTAAATCCAAATGGACTTTATGAGCCAGTCCTCTAGGAGTCTCGTGAACCTTTAAGCCAAATCCAAAAGAACATAATGAGTCTAGTCCTCTAGGAACCTCATGAATCTAAAATGAAATTCAAAGGAATTTCATGAGCCTAGTCCTTTAGGAACCTCATGAACCTTTAATCCAAATCCAAATGAACTTAATGAGCCTAGTTCTCTAGGAACTTCATGAAACTTGAATCCAAATTCATTGGAAATTCATGAGCCTAGTACCTCATGGACCTTAAATCAAAATCGAAATGAACTTAACGAGCCTAGTCCTCTAGGAACCTCATGAACCTTTAAACCAAATCTGAAGGAACATCATAGGGCCTAGTTCTCAAGGAACTCCATGAACCTCTAATCCAAATCCAAATGGACTTCATGAGCCTAGTCCTTTAAGAACTTCCTGAAACTTGAATTTAAATTCAGTAGGACTTCATGAGCCTAGTACCGATCCAACATCATGAGAGGGAGGCATAGTACGATGTACTCTTCGAGAGAGGGAGGCATAGTACACTTTGAGAGAGGGACCTTATGAAGGTGGAAATTCAATGAAAGTTCATGAGCCTAGTCCTCTATGAACCTCATGAACCTTTAATCCAAATCTAAATGAACTTCATGAGCCTAGTCCTCTAGGAACTTCATGAAACTTGAATCCAAATTCAATGGAAATTCATGAGCCTAGTACCTCATGAACCTTAAATCTAAATCCAAAGGAACTTCATGAGGCTAGTCCTCTAGGAACCTCATGAACCTAAAAAACCAAATCCGAAGGAACTTCATGGGGCCTAGTTCTCTAGGAACTCCATGAACCTTTAATCCAAATCCAAATGAACTTCATGAGCCTAGTCCTCTGCTAACCTCATGAACCTTTAATCCAAATTTGAAGGAACTTCATGATTCTAGTCCTCTATGAACCTCATGAACCTTTAATTCAAATCCAAAAGAACTACATGAGCCTAGTCCTCTAGGAACTCCATAAACCATTAATCCAAATACAAATGAACTTCATGAGCATAGTCCTCTAGAAACTTCATGAGACTTGAATCCAAATCCAATGGAACTTCATCATCCTAGTCCTCTACTAACCTCATGAACCTTTAATGCAAATCCAAAGGAACTTCATAAGCCTAGTCCTCTAGGAACCTCATGAACTTTTAATCTAAATCCGAATGGACTTTATGAGCCAGTCCTCTAGGAGTCTCGTGAACCTTTAAGCCAAATCCGAAAGAACATAATGAGTCTAGTGCTCTAGGAACCTCATGAATCTAAAATGAAATTCAAAGGAATTTCATGAGCCTAGTCCTTTAGGAATTAATCCAAATCCAAATGAACTTAATGAGCCTAGTCCTCTAGGAACTTCATCAAACTTGAATCCAAATTCAATGGAAATTCATGAGCCTAGTACCTCATGGACCTTAAATCAAAATCGAAATGAACATAACGAGCCTAGTCCTCTAGGAACCTCATGAACCTTTAAACCAAATCTGAAGGAACATTATAGGGCCTAGTTCTCTAGGAACTCCATGAACCTATAATCCAAATACAAATGGACTTCATGAGCCTAGTCCTTTAAGAACTTCCTGAAACTTGAATTTAAATTCAGTAGGACTTCATGAGCCTAGTACCGATCCAACATCATGAGAGGGAGGCATAGTACGATGTACTCTTCGAGAGAGGGAGGCATAGTACACTTTGAGAGAGGGACCTTATGAAGGTGGAAATTCAATGAAAGTTCATGAGCCTAGTCCTCTATGAACCTCATGAACCTTTAATCCAAATCCAAATGAACTTCATGAGCCTAGTCCTCTAGGAACTTCATGAAACTTGAATCCAAATTCAATGGAAATTCATGAGCCTAGTACCTCATGAACCTTAAATCTAAATCCAAAGGAACTTCATGAGGCTAGTCCTCTAGGAACCTCATGAACCTAAAAAACCAAATCCGAAGGAACTTCATGGGGCCTAGTTCTCTAGGAACTCCATGAACCTTTAATCCAAATCCAAATGAACTTCATGAGCCTAGTCCTCTGCTAACCTCATGAACCTTTAATCCAAATTTGAAGGAACTTCATGATTCTAGTCCTCTATGAACTTCATGAACCTTTAATTCAAATCCAAAAGAACTACATGAGCCTAGTCCTCTAGGAACTCCATAAACCATTAATCCAAATACAAATGAACTTCATGAGCATAGTCCTCTAGAAACTTCATGAGACTTGAATCCAAATCCAATGGAACTTCATCAGCCTAGTCCTCTACTAACCTCATGAACCTTTAATGCAAATCCAAAGGAACTTCATAAGCCTAGTCCTCTAGGAACCTCACGAACTTTTAATATAAATCCGAATGGACTTTATGAGCCAGTCCTCTAGGAGTCTCGTGAACCTTTAAGCCAAATCCGAAAGAACATAATGAGTCTAGTGCTCTAGGAACCTCATGAATCTAAAATGAAATTCAAAGGAATTTCATGAGCCTAGTCCTTTAGGAATTAATCCAAATCCAAATGAACTTAATGAGCCTAGTCCTCTAGGAACTTCATGAAACTTGAATCCAAATTCAATGGAAATTCATGAGCCTAGTACCTCATGGACCTTAAATCAAAATCGAAATGAACTTAACGAGCCTAGTCCTCTAGGAACCTCATGAACCTTTAAACCAAATCTGAAAGAACATTATAGGGCCTAGTTCTCTAGGAACTCCATGAACCTATAATCCAAATACAAATGGACTTCATGAGCCTAGTCCTTTAAGAACTTCCTGAAACTTGAATTTAAATTCAGTAGGACTTCATGAGCCTAGTACCGATCCAACATCATGAGAGGGAGGCATAGTACGATGTACTCTTCGAGAGAGGGAGGCATAGTACACTTTGATAGAGGGACCTTATGAAGGTGGAAATTCAATGAAAGTTCATGAGCCTAGTCCTCTATGAACCTCATGAACCTTTAATCCAAATCCAAATGAACTTCATGAGCCTAGTCCTCTAGGAACTTCATGAAACTTGAATCC
The DNA here is from genome assembly GCA_033398695.1 of Orobanche coerulescens. Classification (NCBI taxonomy): domain Eukaryota; kingdom Viridiplantae; phylum Streptophyta; class Magnoliopsida; order Lamiales; family Orobanchaceae; genus Orobanche; species Orobanche coerulescens. Next base: position 100,777,867 of record CM065817.1, on the reverse strand, counting down.
AAATTCAATGGAAATTCATGAGCCTAGTACCTCATGAACCTTAAATCTAAATCCAAAGGAACTTCATGAGGCTAGTCCTCTAGGAACCTCATGAACCTAAAAAACCAAATCCGAAGGAACTTCATGGGGCCTAGTTCTCTAGGAACTCCATGAACCTTTAATCCAAATCCAAATGAACTTCATGAGCCTAGTCCTCTGCTAACCTCATGAACCTTTAATCCAAATTTGAAGGAACTTCATGATTCTAGTCCTCTATGAACCTCATGAACCTTTAATTCAAATCCAAAAGAACTACATGAGCCTAGTCCTCTAGGAACTCCATAAACCATTAATCCAAATACAAATGAACTTCATGAGCATAGTCCTCTAGAAACTTCATGAGACTTGAATCCAAATCCAATGGAACTTCATCAGCCTAGTCCTCCACTAACCTCATGAACCTTTAATGCAAACCCAAAGGAACTTCATAAGCCTAGTCCTCTAGGAACCTCATGAACTTTTAATCTAAATCCGAATGGACTTTATGAGCCGCCCTCTAGAGTCTCGTGAACCTTTAAGCCAAATCCGAAAGAACATAATGAGTCTAGTGCTCTAGGAACCTCATGAATCTAAAATGAAATTCAAAGGAATTTCATGAGCCTAGTCCTTTAGGAATTAATCCAAATCCAAATGAACTTAATGAGCCTAGTCCTCTAGGAACTTCATGAAACTTGAATCCAAATTCAATGGAAATTCATGAGCCTAGTACCTCATGGACCTTAAATCAAAATCGAAATGAACATAACGAGCCTAGTCCTCTAGGAACCTCATGAACCTATAAACCAAATCAAGGAACATTATAGGGCCTAGTTCTCTAGGAACTCCATGAACCTATAATCCAAATACAAATGGACTTCATGAGCCTAGTCCTTTAAGAACTTCCTGAAACTTGAATTTAAATTCAGTAGGACTTCATGAGCCTAGTACCGATCCAACATCATGAGAGGGAGGCATAGTACGATGTACTCTTCGAGAGAGGGAGGCATAGTACACTTTGAGAGAGGGACCTTATGAAGGTGGAAATTCAATGAAAGTTCATGAGCCTAGTCCTTTATGAACCTCATGAACCTTTAATCCAAATCCAAATGAACTTCATGAGCCTAGTCCTCTAGGAACTTCATGAAACTTGAATCCAAATTCAATGGAAATTCATGAGCCTAGTACCTCATGAACCTTAAATCTAAATCCAAAGGAACTTCATGAGGCTAGTCCTCTAGGAACCTCATGAACCTAAAAAACCAAATCCGAAGGAACTTCATGGGGCCTAGTTCTCTAGGAACTCCATGAACCTTTAATCCAAATGCAAATGAACTTCATGAGCCTAGTCCTCTGCTAACCTCATGAACCTTTAATCCAAATTCGAAGGAACTTCATGATTCTAGTCCTCTAGGAACCTCATGAACCTTTAATTCAAATCCAAAAGAACTACATGAGCCTAGTCCTCTAGGAACTCCATAAACCAATAATCCAAATACAAATGAACTTCATGAGCATAGTCCTCTAGAAACTTCATGAGACTTGAATCCAAATCCAATGGAACTTCATCACCCTAGTCCTCTACTAACCTCATGAACCTTTAATCCAAATCCAAAGGAACTTCATGAGCCTAGTCCTCTAGGAACCTCATGAACTTTAAATCCAAATCCGAAGGGACTTTATGAGCCAGTCCTCTAGGAGTCTCATGAACCTTTAAGCTAAACCCAAAAGAACATAATGAGTCTAGTCTTATAGGAACCTCATGAATCTAAAATGAAATTCAAAGGAATTTCATGAGCCTAGTCCTTTAGGAACCTCCTCAACCTTTAATCCAAATCCAAATGAACTTAATGAGCCTAGTCCTCTAGGAACCTCATGAAACTTGAATCCAAATTCAATGGAAATTCATGAGCCTAGTACCTCATGAACCTCAAATCTAAATCCAAATAAACTTCATGAGCCTAGTTCTCTAGGAACCTCATGAACCTAAAAAACCAAATCCGAAGGAACTTCATGGGGCCTAGTTCTCTAGGAACTCCATGAACCTTTAATCCAAATCCAAATGAACTTCATGAGCCTATTCCTCTATGAACTCCATGAACCTTTAATCCAAATCCAAATGAACTTCATGAGCATAGTCCTCTAGAAACTTCATGAGACTTGAATCCAAATCCAATGGAACTTCATCAGCCTAGTCCTCTACTAACCTCATGAACCTTTAATGCAAATCCAAAGGAACTTCATAAGCCTAGTCCTCTAGGAACCTCATGAACTTTTAATCTAAATCCGTAGGGACTTTATGAGCCAGTCCTCTAGGAGTCTCATGAACCTTTAAGCCAAATCCTAAAGAACATAATGAGTCTAGTCCTCTAGGAACCTCATGAATCTAAAATGAAATTCAAAGGAATTTCATGAGCCCAGTCCTTTAGGAACCTCATGAACCTTTAATCCAAATCCAAATGAACTTAATGAGCCTAGTCCTCTAGGAACTTCATGAAACTTGAGTCAAAATTCAATGGAAATTCATGAGCCTAGTACCTCATGGACCTTAAATCAAAATCGAAATGAACTTAATGAGCCTAGTCCTCTAGGAACCTCATGAACCTTTAAACTAAATCTGAAGGAACATCATGGGGCCTAGTTCTCTAGGAACTCCATGAACCTCTTATCCAAATCCAAATGGACTTCATGAGCCTAGTCCTCTAGGAATTTCCTGAAACTTGAATTTAAATTCGGTAGAATTTCATGAGCCTAGTACCGATCCAACATCATGAGAGGGAGGCATAGTACGATGTCCTCTTCGAGAGAGAGAGGCATAGTACACTTTATGAGAGGGACCTTATGAAGGTGGGAATTCAATGGAACTTCATGAGCCTAGTCCTCTATCAACCTCATGAACCTTTAATCCAAATCCAAATGAACTTCATGAGCCCAGTCCTCTGCTAACCTCATGAACCTTTAATCCAAATTCGAAGGAACTTCATGATTCTAGTCCTCTAGGAACCTCATGAACCTTTAATTCAAATCCAAAAGAACTACATGAGCCTAGTCCTCTAGGAACTCCATAAACCATTAATCCAAATACAAATGAACTTCATGAGCATAGTCCTCTAGAAACTTCATGAGACTTGAATCCAAATCCAATGGAACTTCATCAGCCTAGTCCTCCACTAACCTCATGAACCTTTAATGCAAACCCAAAGGAACTTCATAAGCCTAGTCCTCTAGGAACCTCATGAACTTTTAATCTAAATCCGAATGGACTTTATGAGCCAGTCCTCTAGGAGTCTCGTGAACCTTTAAGCCAAATCCGAAAGAACATAATGAGTCTAGTGCTCTAGGAACCTCATGAATCTAAAATGAAATTCAAAGGAATTTCATGAGCCTAGTCCTTTAGGAATTAATCCAAATCCAAATGAACTTAATGAGCCTAGTCCTCTAGGAACTTCATGAAACTTGAATCCAAATTCAATGGAAATTCATGAGCCTAGTACCTCATGGACCTTAAATCAAAATCGAAATGAACATAACGAGCCTAGTCCTCTAGGAACCTCATGAACCTTTAAACCAAATCTGAAGGAACATTATAGGGCCTATTTCTCTAGGAACTCCATGAACCTATAATCCAAATACAAATGGACTTCATGAGCCTAGTCCTTTAAGAACTTCCTGAAACTTGAATTTAAATTCAGTAGGACTTCATGAGCCTAGTACCGATCCAACATCATGAGAGGGAGGCATAGTACGATGTACTCTTCGAGAGAGGGAGGCATAGTACACTTTGAGAGAGGGACCTTATGAAGGTGGAAATTCAATGAAAGTTCATGAGCCTAGTCCTTTATGAACCTCATGAACCTTTAATCCAAATCCAAATGAACTTCATGAGCCTAGTCCTCTAGGAACTTCATGAAACTTGAATCCAAATTCAATGGAAATTCATGAGCCTAGTACCTCATGAACCTTAAATCTAAATCCAAAGGAACTTCATGAGGCTAGTCCTCTAGGAACCTCATGAACCTAAAAAACCAAATCCGAAGGAACTTCATGGGGCCTAGTTCTCTAGGAACTCCATGAACCTTTAATCCAAATCCAAATGAACTTCATGAGCCTAGTCCTCTGCTAACCTCATGAACCTTTAATCCAAATTCGAAGGAACTTCATGATTCTAGTCCTCTAGGAACCTCATGAACCTTTAATTCAAATCCAAAAGAACTACATGAGCCTAGTCCTCTAGGAACTCCATAAACCAATAATCCAAATACAAATGAACTTCATGAGCATAGTCCTCTAGAAACTTCATGAGACTTGAATCCAAATCCAATGGAACTTCATCACCCTAGTCCTCTACTAACCTCATGAACCTTTAATCCAAATCCAAAGGAACTTCATGAGCCTAGTCCTCTAGGAACCTCATGAACTTTAAATCCAAATCCGAAGGGACTTTATGAGCCAGTCCTCTAGGAGTCTCATGAACCTTTAAGCTAAACCCAAAAGAACATAATGAGTCTAGTCTTATAGGAACCTCATGAATCTAAAATGAAATTCAAAGGAATTTCATGAGCCTAGTCCTTTAGGAACCTCCTCAACCTTTAATCCAAATCCAAATGAACTTAATGAGCCTAGTCCTCTAGGAACCTCATGAAACTTGAATCCAAATTCAATGGAAATACATGAGCCTAGTACCTCATGAACCTCAAATCTAAATCCAAATAAACTTCATGAGCCTAGTTCTCTAGGAACCTCATGAACCTAAAAAACCAAATCCGAAGGAACTTCATGGGGCCTAGTTCTCTAGGAACTCCATGAACCTTTAATCCAAATCCAAATGAACTTCATGAGCCTATTCCTCTATGAACTCCATGAACCTTTAATCCAAATCCAAATGAACTTCATGAGCATAGTCCTCTAGAAACTTCATGAGACTTGAATCCAAATCCAATGGAACTTCATCGGCTAGTCCTCTACTAACCTCATGAACCTTTAATGCAAATCCAAAGGAACTTCATAAGCCTAGTCCTCTAGGAACCTCATGAACTTTTAATCTAAATCCGTAGGGACTTTATGAGCCAGTCCTCTAGGAGTCTCATGAACCTTTAAGCCAAATCCTAAAGAACATAATGAGTCTAGTCCTCTAGGAACCTCATGAATCTAAAATGAAATTCAAAGGAATTTCATGAGCCCAGTCCTTTAGGAACCTCATGAACCTTTAATCCAAATCCAAATGAACTTAATGAGCCTAGTCCTCTAGGAACTTCATGAAACTTGAGTCAAAATTCAATGGAAATTCATGAGCCTAGTACCTCATGGACCTTAAATCAAAATCGAAATGAACTTAATGAGCCTAGTCCTCTAGGAACCTCATGAACCTTTAAACTAAATCTGAAGGAACATCATGGGGCCTAGTTCTCTAGGAACTCCATGAACCTCTTATCCAAATCCAAATGGACTTCATGAGCCTAGTCCTCTAGGAATTTCCTGAAACTTGAATTTAAATTCAGTAGAATTTCATGAGCCTAGTACCGATCCAACATCATGAGAGGGAGGCATAGTACGATGTCCTCTTCGAGAGAGAGAGGCATAGTACACTTTATGAGAGGGACCTTATGAAGGTGGGAATTCAATGGAACTTCATGAGCCTAGTCCTCTATCAACCTCATGAACCTTTAATCCAAATCCAAATGAACTTCATGAGCCCAGTCCTCTGCTAACCTCATGAACCTTTAATCCAAATTCGAAGGAACTTCATGATTCTAGTCCTCTAGGAACCTCATGAACCTTTAATTCAAATCCAAAAGAACTACATGAGCCTAGTCCTCTAGGAACTCCATAAACCATTAATCCAAATACAAATGAACTTCATGAGCATAGTCCTCTAGAAACTTCATGAGACTTGAATCCAAATCCAATGGAACTTCATCACCCTAGTCCTCTACTAACCTCATGAACCTTTAATCCAAATCCAAAGGAACTTCATGAGCCTAGTCCTCTAGGAACCTCATACACTTTTAATCCAAATCCAAAGGGACTTTATGAGCCAGTCCTCTAAGAGTCTCATGAACCTTTAAGCCAAACCCAAAAGAACATAATGAGTCTAGTCCTATAGGAACCTCATGAATCTAAAATGAAATTCAAAGCAATTTCATGAGCCTAGTCCTTTAGGAACCTCCTGAACCTTTAATCCAAATCCAAATGAACTTAATGAGCCTAGTTCTCTAGGAACCTCATGAAACTTGAATCCAAATTCAATGGAAATTCATGAGCCTAGTACCTCATGAACCTTTAATCGAAATCCAAATAAACTTCATGAGCCTAGTTCTCTAGGAACCTCATGAACCTAAAAAACCAAATCCGAAGGAACTTCATGGGGCCTAGTTCTCTAGGAACTCCATGAACCTTTAATCCAAATCCAATTGAACTTCATGAGCCTAGTCCTCTATGAACTCCATGAACCTTTAATCCAAATCCAAATGAACTTCATGAGCATAGTCCTCTAGAAACTTCATGAGACTTGAATCCAAATCCAATGGAACTTCATCAGCCTAGTCCTCTACTAACCTCATGAACCTTTAATGCAAATCCAAAGGAACTTCATAAGCCTAGTCCTCTAGGAACCTCATGAACTTTTAATCTAAATCCGAAGGGACTTTATGAGCCAGTCCTCTAGGAGTCTCATGAACCTTTAAGCCAAATCCTAAAGAACATAGTGAGTCTAGTCCTCTAGGAACCTCATGAATCTAAAATGAAATTCAAAGGAATTTCATGAGCCTAGTCCTTTAGGAACCTCATGGACCTTTAATCCAAATCCAAATGAACTTAATGAGCCTAGTCCTCTAGGAACTTCATGAAACTTGAATCCAAATTCAATGGAAATTTATGAGCCTAGTACCTCATGGACCTTAAATCAAAATCGAAATGAACTTAATGAGCCTAGTCCTCTAGGAACCTCATGAACCTTTAAACTAAATATGAAGGAACATCATGGGGCCTAGTTCTCTAGGAACTCCATGAACCTCTAATCCAAATCCAAATGGACTTCATGAGCCTAGTCCTCTAGGAATTTCCTGAAACTTGAATTTAAATTCAATAGAACTTCATGAGCCTAGTACCGATCCAACATCATGAGAGGGAGGCATAGTACGATGTACTCTTCGAGAGAGGGAGGCATAGTACACTTTGAGAGAGGGACCTTATGAAGGTGGGAACTCAATGGAACTTCATGAGCTTAGTCCTCTATCAACCTCATGAACCTTTAATCCAAATCCAAATGAACTTCATGAGCCTAGTCCTCTAGGAACTTCATGAAACTTGAATCCAAATTCAATGGAAATTCATGAGCCTAGTACCTGATGAACCTTAAATCTAAATTCAAAGGAACTTCATGAGCCTAGTCCTCTAGGAACCTCATGAACCTAAAAAACCAAATCCGAAGGAAATTCATGGGGCCTAGTTCTCTAGGAACTCCATGAACCTTTAATCCAAATCCAAATGAACTTCATGAGCCTAGTCCCCTGCTAACCTCATGAACCTTTAATCCAAATTCGAAGGAACTTCATGATTCTAGTCATCTAGGAACCTCATGAACCTTTAATTCAAATCCAAAAGAACTACATGAGCCTAGTCCTCTAGGAACTCCATAAACCATTAATCCAAATACAAATGAACTTCATGAGCATAGTCCTCTAGAAACTTCATGAGACTTGAATCCAAATCTAATGGAACTTCATCACCCTAGTCCTCTACTAACCTCATGAACCTTTAATCCAAATCCAAAGGAACTTCATGAGCCTAGTCCTCTAGGAACCTCATGAACTTTTAATCCAAATCCGAAGGGACTTTATGAGCTAGTCCTCTAGGAGTCTAATGAACCTTTAAGCCAAATCCAAAAGAACATAATGAGTCTAGTCCTATAGGAACCTCATGAATCTAAAATGAAATTCAAAGGAATTTCATGAGCCTAGTCCTTTAGGAACCTCCTGAACCTTTAATCCAAATCCAAATGAACTTAATGAGCCTAGTCCTCTAGGAACCTCATGAAACTTGAATCCAAATTCAATGGAAATTCATGAGCCTAGTACCTCATGAACCTTAAATCTAAATCCAAATAAACTTCATGAGCCTAGTCCTCTAGGAACCTCATGAACCTAAAAAATCAAATCCGAAGGAACTTCATGAGGCCTAGTTCTCTAGGAACTCCATGAACCTTTAATCCAAATACAAATGAACTTCATGAGCCTAGTCCTCTATGAACTCCCTGAACCTTTAATCTAAATCCAAAAGAACTTCATGAGCATAGTCCTCTAGAAACTTCATGAGACTTGAATCCAAATCCAATGGAACTTCGTCAGCCTAGTCCTCTACTAACCTCATGAACCTTTAATTCAAATCCAAAGGAACTTCATAAGCCTAGTCCTCTAGGAACCTCGTGAACTTTTAATCTAAATCCGAATGGACTTTATGAGTCAGTCCTCTAGGAGTCTCGTGAACCTTTAAGCCAAATCCAAAAGAACATAATGAGTCTAGTCCTCTAGGAACCTCATGAATCTAAAATGAAATTCAAAGGAATTTCATGAGCCTAGTCCTTTAGGAACCTCATGAACCTTTAATCCAAATCCAAATGAACTTAATGAGCCTATTCCTCTAGGAACTTCATGAAACTTGAATCCAAATTCAATGGAAATTCATGATCCTAGTACCTCATGGACCTTAAATCAAAATCGAAATGAACTTAATGAGCCTAGTCCTCTAGGAACCTCATGAACCTTTAAACTAAATCTGAAGGAACATCATGGGGCCTAGTTCTCTAGGAACTCCATGAACCTCTAATCCAAATCCAAATGGACTTCATGAGCCTAGTCCTCTAGGAATTTCCAGAAACTTGAATTGAAATTCAGTAGAACTTCATGAGCCTAGTACCGATCCAATATCATGAGAGGGAGGCATAGTACGATGTACTCTTCGAGAGAGGGAGGCATAGTACACTTTGAGAGAGGGACCTTATGAAGGTGGTAACTCAATGGAACTTCATGAGCTTAGTCCTCTATCAACCTCATGAACCTTTAATCCAAATCCAAATGAACTTCATGAGCCTAGTCCTCTAGGAACTTCATGAAACTTGAATCCAAATTCAATGGAAATTCATGAGCCTAGTACCTCATGAACCTTAAATCTAAATTCAAAGGAACTTCATGAGCCTAGTCCTCTAGAAATCTCATGAACCTAAAAAACCAAATCCGAAGGAAATTCATGGGGCCTAGTTCTCTAGGAACTCCATGAACCTTTAATCCAAATCCAAATGAACTTCATGAGCCTAGTCCTCTGCTAACCTCATGAACCTTTAATCCAAATTCGAAGGAACTTCATGATTCTAGTCCTCTAGGAACCTCATGAACCTTTAATTCAAATCCAAAAGAACTACATGAGCCTAGTCCTCTAGGAACTCCATAAACCATTAATCCAAATACAAATGAACTTCATGAGCATAGTCCTCTAGAAACTTCATGAGACTTGAATCCAAATCCAATGGAACTTCATCACCCTAGTCCTCTACTAACCTCATGAACCTTTAATCCAAATCCAAAGGAACTTCATGAGCCTAGTCCTCTAGGAACCTCATGAACTTTTAATCCAAATCCGAAGGGACTTTATGAGCCAGTCCTCTAGGAGTCTCATGAACCTTTAAGCCAAATCCAAAAGAACATAATGAGTCTAGTCCTATAGGAACCTCATGAATCTAAAATGAAATTCAAAGGAATTTCATGATCCTAGTCCTTTAGGAACCTCCTGAACCATTAATCCAAATCCAAATGAACTTAATGAGCCTAGTCCTATAGGAACCTCATGAAACTTGAATCCAAATTCAATGGAAATTCATGAGCCTAGTACCTCATGAACCTTAAATCTAAATCCAAATAAACTTCATGAGCCTAGTCCTCTAGGCACCTCATGAACCTAAAAAATCAAATCCGAAGGAACTTCATGGGGCCTAGTTCTCTAGGAACTCCATGAACCTTTAATCCAAATCCAATTGAACTTCATGAGCCTAGTCCTCTATGAACTCCATGAACCTTTAATGCAAATCCAAATGAACTTCATGAGCATAGTCCTCTAGAAACTTCATGAGACTTGAATCCAAATCCAATGGAACTTCATCAGCCTAGTCCTCTACTAACCTCATGGACCTTTAATGCAAATCCAAAGGAACTTCATAAGCCTAGTCCTCTAGGAACCTCATGAACTTTTAATCTAAATCCGAAGGGACTTTATGAGCCAGTCCTCTAGGAGTCTCATGAACCTTTAAGCCAAATCCTAAAGAACATAGTGAGTCTAGTCCTCTAGGAACCTCATGAATCTAAAATGAAATTCAAAGGAATTTCATGAGCCTAGTCCTTTAGGAACCTCATGGACCTTTAATCCAAATCCAAATGAACTTAATGAGCCTAGTCCTCTAGGAACTTCATGAAACTTGAATCCAAATTCAATGGAAATTCATGAGCCTAGTACCTCATGGACCTTAAATCAAAATCGAAATGAACTTAATGAGCCTAGTCCTCTAGGAACCTCATGAACCTTTAAACTAAATCTGAAGGAACATCATGGGGCCTAGTTCTCTAGGAACTCCATGAACCTCTAATCCAAATCCAAATGGACTTCATGAGCCTAGTCCTCTAGGAATTTCCTGAAACTTGAATTTAAATTCAATAGAACTTCATGAGCCTAGTACCGATCCAACATCATGAGAGGGAGGCATAGTACGATGTACTCTTCGAGAGAGGGAGGCATAGTACACTTTGAGAGAGGGACCTTATGAAGGTGGGAACTCAATGGAACTTCATGAGCTTAGTCCTCTATCAACCTCATGAACCTTTAATCCAAATCCAAATGAACTTCATGAGCCTAGTCCTCTAGGAACTTCATGAAACTTGAATCCAAATTCAATGGAAATTCATGAGCCTAGTACACATTGAACCTTAAATCTAAATTAAAGGAACTTCATGACCCTAGTCCTCTACGAACCTCATGAACATAAAAACCAAATCGAAGGAAATTCATGGGGCCTAGTTCTCTAGGAACTCCATGAACCTTTAATCCAAATCGAATGAACTTCATGAGCCTAGTCCCCTGCTAACCTCATGAACCTTTAATCCAAATTCGAAGGAACTTCATGATTCTAGTCATCTAGGAACCTCATGAACCTTTAATTCAAATCCAAAAGAACTACATGAGCCTAGTCCTCTAGGAACTCCATAAACCATTAATCCAAATACAAATGAACTTCATGAGCATAGTCCTCTAGAAACTTCATGAGACTTGAATCCAAATCTAATGGAACTTCATCACCCTAGTCCTCTACTAACCTCATGAACCTTTAATCCAAATCCAAAGGAACTTCATGAGCCTAGTCCTCTAGGAACCTCATGAACTTTTAATCCAAATCCGAAGGGACTTTATGAGCTAGTCCTCTAGGAGTCTCATGAACCTTTAAGCCAAATCCAAAAGAACATAATGAGTCTAGTCCTATAGGAACCTCATGAATCTAAAATGAAATTCAAAGGAACTTCATGAGCCTAGTCCTTTAGGAACCTCCTGAACCTTTAATCCAAATCCAAATGAACTTAATGAGCCTAGTCCTCTAGGAACCTCATGAAACTTGAATCCAAATTCAATGGAAATTCATGAGCCTAGTACCTCATGAACCTTAAATCTAAATCCAAATAAACTTCATGAGCCTAGTCCTCTAGGAACCTCATGAACCTAAAAAATCAAATCCGAAGGAACTTCATGAGGCCTAGTTCTCTAGGAACTCCATGAACCTTTAATCCAAATCCAAATGAACTTCATGAGCCTAGTCCTCTATGAACTCCCTGAACCTTTAATCTAAATCCAAAAGAACTTCATGAGCATAGTCCTCTAGAAACTTCATGAGACTTGAATCCAAATCCAATGGAACTTCGTCAGCCTAGTCCTCTACTAACCTCATGAACCTTTAATTCAAATCCAAAGGAACTTCATAAGCCTAGTCCTCTAGGAACCTCGTGAACTTTTAATCTAAATCCGAATGGACTTTATGAGTCACCTCTAGGAGTCTCGTGAACCTTTAAGCCAAATCCAAAAGAACATAATGAGTCTAGTCCTCTAGGAACCTCATGAATCTAAAATGAAATTCAAAGGAATTTCATGAGCCTAGTCCTTTAGGAACCTCATGAACCTTTAATCCAAATCCAAATGAACTTAATGAGCCTAGTCCTCTAGGAACTTCATGAAACTTGAATCCAAATTCAATGGAAATTCATGATCCTAGTACCTCATGGACCTTAAATCAAAATCGAAATGAACTTAATGAGCCTAGTCCTCTAGGAACCTCATGAACCTTTAAACTAAATCTGAAGGAACATCATGGGGCCTAGTTCTCTAGGAACTCCATGAACCTCTAATCCAAACCCAAATGGACTTCATGAGCCTAGTCCTCTAGGAATTTCCAGAAACTTGAATTGAAATTCAGTAGAACTTTATGAGCCTAGTACCGATCCAATATCATGAGAGGGAGGCATAGTACGATGTACTCTTCGAGAGAGGGAGGCATAGTACACTTTGAGAGAGGGACCTTATGAAGGTGGTAACTCAATGGAACTTCATGAGCTTAGTCCTCTATCAACCTCATGAACCTTTAATCCAAATCCAAATGAACTTCATGAGCCTAGTCCTCTAGGAACTTCATGAAACTTGAATCCAAATTCATTGGAAATTCATGAGCCTAGTACCTCATGAACCTTAAATCTAAATTCAAAGGAACTTCATGAGCCTAGTCCTGTAGGAATCTCATGAACCTAAAAAACCAAATCTGAAGGAAATTCATGGGGCCTAGTTCTCTAGGAACTCCATGAACCTTTAATCCAAATCCAAATGAACTTCATGAGCCTAGTCCTCTGCTAACCTCATGAACCTTTAATCCAAATTCGAAGGAACTTCATGATTCTAGTCCTCTAGGAACCTCATGAACCTTTAATTCAAATCCAAAAGAACTACATGAGCCTAGTCCTCTAGGAACTCCATAAACCATTAATCCAAATACAAATGAACTTCATGAGCATAGTCCTCTAGAAACTTCATGAGACTTGAATCCAAATCCAATGGAACTTCATCACCCTAGTCCTCTACTAACCTCATGAACCTTTAATCCAAATCCAAAGGAACTTCATGAGCCTAGTCCTCTAGGAACCTCATGAACTTTTAATCCAAATCCGAAGGGACTTTATGAGCCAGTCCTCTAGGAGTCTCATGAACCTTTAAGCCAAATCCAAAAGAACATAATGAGTCTAGTCCTATAGGAACCTCATGAATCTAAAATGAAATTCAAAGGAATTTCATGATCCTAGTCCTTTAGGAACCTCCTGAACCATTAATCCAAATCCAAATGAACTTAATGAGCCTAGTCCTCTAGGAACCTCATGAAACTTGAATCCAAATTCAATGGAATTTCATGAGCCTAGTACCTCATGAACCTTAAATCTAAATCCAAATAAACTTCATGAGCCTAGTCCTCTAGGCACCTCATGAACCTAAAAAATCAAATCCGAAGGAACTTCATGAGGCCTAGTTCTCTAGGAACTCCATGAACCTTTAATCCAAATCCAAATGAACTTCTTGAGCCTAGTCCTCTATGAACTCCCTGAACCTTTAATCCAAATCCAAAAGAACTTCATGAGCATAGTCCTCTAGAAACTTCATGAGACTTGAATCCAAATCCAATGGAACTTCATCAGCCTAGTCCTCTACTAACCTCATGAACCTTTAATGCAAATCCAAAGGAACTTCATAAGCCTAGTCCTCTAGGAACCTCGTGAACTTTTAATCTAAATCCGAATGGACTTTATGAGCCAGTCCTCTAGGAGTCTCGCGAACCTTTAAGCCAAATCCAAAAGAACATAATGAGTCTAGTCCTCTAGGAACCTCATGAATCTAAAATGAAATTCAAAGGAATTTCATGAGCCTAGTCCTTTAGGAACCTCATGAACCTTTAATCCAAATCCAAATGAACTTAATGAGCCTAGTCCTCTAGGAACTTCATGAAACTTGAATCCAAATTCAATGGAAATTCATGAGCCTAGTACCTCATGGACCTTAAATCAAAATCGAAATGAACATAACGAGCCTAGTCCTCTAGGAACCTCATGAACCTTTAAACCAAATCTGAAGAACATAATAGGGCCTAGTTCTCTAGGAACTCCATGAACCTCTAATCCAAATCCAAATAGACTTCATGAGCCTAGTCCTTTAAGAACTTCCTGAAACTTGAATTTAAATTCAGTAGGACTTCATGAGCCTAGTATCGATCCAACATCATGAGAGGGAGGCATAGTACGATGTACTCTTCGAGAGAGGGAGGCATAGTACACTTTGAGAGATGGACCTTATGAAGGTGGAAATTTAATGAAAGTTCATGAGCCTAGTCCTCTATGAACCTCATGAACCTTTAATCCAAATCCAAATGAACTTCATGAGCCTAGTCCTCTAGGAACTTCATGAAACTTGAATCCAAATTCAATGGAAATTCATGAACCTAGTACCTCATTAACCTTAAATCTAAATCCAAAGGAACTTCATGAGGCTAGTCCTCTAGGAACCTCATGAACCTAAAAAACCAAATCCGAAGGAACTTCATGGGGCCTAGTTCTCTAGGAACTCCATGAACCTCTAATACAAATCCAAATGAACTTCATGAGCCTAGTCCTCTGCTAACCTCATGAACCTTTAATCCTAATTCGAAGGAACTTCATGATTCTAGTCCTCTAGGAACCTCATGAACCTTTAATTCAAATCCAAAATAACTACATGAGCCTAGTCCTCTAGGAACTCCATAAACCATTAATCCAAATACAAATGAACTTCATGAGCATAGTCCTCTAGAAACTTCATGAGACTTGAATCGAAATCCAATGGAACTTCATGACCCTAGTCCTCTACTAACCTCATGAACCTTATATCCAAATCCAAAGGAACTTAATGAGCCTAGTCCTCTAGGAACCTCATGAACTTTTAATCCAAATCCGAAGGGACTTTATGAGCCAGTCCTCTAGGAGTCTCATGAACCTTTAAGCCAAACCCAAAAGAACATAATGAGTCTAGTCCTATAGGAACCTCATAAATGTAAAATGAAATTCAAAGGAATTTTATGAGCCTAGTCCTTTAGGAACCTCCTGAACCTTTAATCCAAATCCAAATGAACTTAATGAGCCTAGTCCTCTAGGAACCTCATGAAACTTGAATCCAAATTCAATGGAAATTCATGAGCCTAGTACCTCATGAACCTTAAATCTAAATCCAAATAAACTTCATGAGCCTAGTTCTCTAGGAACCTCATGAACCTAAAAAACCAAATCCGAAGGAACTTCATGGGGCCTAGTTCTCTAGGAACTCCATGAACCTTTAATCCAAATCCAAATGAACTTCATGAGCCTAGTCCTCTATGAACTTCATGAGCCTAGTCCTCTAGGAACCTCATGAACCTTTAAACCAAATCTGAAGAACATCATAGGGCCTAGTTCTCTACGAACTCCATGAACCTCTAATCCAAATCCAAATGGACTTCATGAGCCTAGTCCTCTAGGAATTTCCTGAAACTTGAATTTAAATTCAGTAGAACTTCATGAGCCTAGTACCGATCCAACATCATGAGAGGGAGGCATAGTACGATGTACTCTTCGAGAGAGGGAGGCATAGTACACTTTGAGAGAGGGACCTTATGAAGGTGGGAATTCAATGGAACTTCATGAGCCTAGTCCTCTATCAACCTCATGAACCTTTAATCCAAATCCAAATGAACTTCATGAGCCTAGTCCTCTAGGAACTTCATGAAACTTGAATCCAAATTCAATGGAAATTCATGAGCCTAGTACCTCATGAACCTTAAATCTAAATTCAAAGGAACTTCATGATCCTAGTCCTTTAGGAACCACATGAACCTAAAAAACCAAATCCGAAGGAACTTCATGGGGCCTAGTTCTCTAGGAACTCCATGAACCTTTAATCCAAATCCAAAAGAACTTCATGAGCCTAGTCCTCTGCTAACCTTATGAACCTTTAATCCAAATTCGAAGGAACTTCATGATTCTAGTCCTCTAGGAACCTCATGAACCTTTAATTCAAATCCAAAAGAACGACATGAGCCTAGTCCTCTAGGAACTCCATAAACCATTAATCCAAATATAAATGAACTTCATGAGCATAGTCCTCTAGAAACTTCATGAGACTTGAATCCACATCGATGGAACTTCATAAGCCTAGTCCTTTACTAACCTCATGAACCTTTAATCCAAATCCAAAGGAACTTCATGAGCCTAGTCCTCTAGGAACCTCATGAACTTTTAATCCAAATCCGAAGGGACTTTATGAGCCAGTCCTCTAGGAGTCTCATGAACCTTTAAGCCAAATCCAAAAGAACATAATGAGTCTAGTCCTATAGGAACCTCATGAATCTAAAATGAAATTCAAAGGAATTTCATGAGCCTAGTCCTTTAGGAAACTCCTGAACCTTTAATCCAAATCCAAATGAACTTAATGAGCCTAGTCCTCTAGGAACCTCATGAAACTTGAATCCAAATTCAATGGAAATTCATGAGCCTAGTACCTCATGAACCTTAAATCTAAATCCAAAGAAACTTCATGAGCCTAGTCCTCTAGGAACCTCATGAACCTAAAAAACCAAATCCGAAGGAACTTCATGAGGCCTAGTTCTCTAGGAACTCCATGAACCTTTAATCCGAATCCAAATGAACTTCATGAGCCTAGTCCTCTATGAACTCCATGAACCTTTAATCCAAATCCAAAAGAACTTCATGAGCATAGTCCTCTAGAAACTTCATGAGACTTGAATCCAAATCCAATGGAACTTCATCACCTAGTCCTATACTAACCTCATGAACCTTTAATGCAAATCTAAAGGAACTTCATAAGCCTAGTCCTCTAGGAACCTCATGAACTTTTAATCTAAATCCGAAGGGACTTTATGAGCCAGTCCTCTAGGAGTCTCATGAACCTTTAAGCCAAATCCTAAAGAACATAATGAGTCTAGTCCTCTAGGAACCTCATGAATCTAAAATGAAATTCAAAGGAATTTCATGAGCCTAGTCCTTTAGGAACCTCATGAACCTTTAATCCAAATCCAAATGAACTTAATGAGCCTAGTCCTATAGGAACTTCATGAAACTTGAATCCAAATTCAATGGAAATTCATGAGCCTAGTACCTCATGGACCTTAAATCAAAATTGAAATGAACTTAATGAGCCTAGTCCTCTAGGAACCTCATGAACCTTTAAACCAAATCTGAAGGAACATCATGGGACCTAGTTCTCTAGGAACTCCATTAACCTCTAATACAAATCCAAATGGACTTCATGAGCCTAGTCCTCTAGGAACTTCCTGAAACTTGAATTTAAATTCAGTAGAACTTCATGAGCCTAGTACCGATCCAACATCATGAGAGGGAGGCATAGTACGATGTACTCTTCGAGAGGGGGAGGCATAGTACACTTTGAGAGAGGGACCTTATGAAGGTGGGAATTCAATGGAACTTCATGAGCCTAGTCCTCTATGAACCTCATGAACCTTTAATCCAAATCCAAATAAACTTCATGAGCCTAGTCCTCTAGGAACTTCATGAAACTTGAATCCAAATTCAATGGAAATTCATGAGCCTAGTACCTCATGAACCTTAAATCTAAATTCAAAGGAACTTCATGAGCGTAGTCCTCTAGGAACCTCATGAACCTAAAAAACCAAATCCGAAGGAACTTCATGGGGCCTAGTTCTCTAGGAACTCCATGAACCTTTAATCCAAATCCAAAAGAACTTCATGAGCCTAGTCCTCTGCTAACCTCATGAACCTTTAATCCAAATTCGAAGGAACTTCATGATTATAGTCCTCTAGGAACCTCATGAACCTTTAATTCAAATCCAAAAGAACTACATGAGCCTAGTCCTCTAGGAACTCCATAAACCATTAATCCAAATACAAATGAACTTCATGAGCATAGTCCTCTAGAAACTTCATGAGACTTGAATCCAAATCCAATGGAACTTCATAAGCCTAGTCCTTTACTAACCTCATGAACCTTTAATCCAAATCCAAAGGAACTTCATGAGCCTAGTCCTCTAGGAACCTCATGAACTTTTAATCCAAATCCGAAGGGACTTTATGAGCCAGTCCTCTAGGAGTCTCATGAACCTTTAAGCCAAATCCAAAAGAACATAATGAGTCTAGTCCTATAGGAACCTCATGAATCTAAAATGAAATTCAAAGGAATTTCATGAGCCTAGTCCTTTAGGAACCTCCTGAACCTTTAATCCAAATCCAAATGAACTTAATGAGCCTAGTCCTCTAGGAACCTCATGAAACTTGAATCCAAATTAAATGGAAATTCATGAGCCTAGTACCTCATCAACCTTAAATCAAAATCGAAAAGAACTTCATAAGCCTAGTCCTCTAGGAACCTCATGAAACTTTAAACCAAATTTGAAGGAACATCGTGGGGCCTAGTTCTCTAGGAACTCCATGAAACTCTAATCCAAATCCAAATGGAATTCATGAGCCTAGTCCTCTAGGAACTTCCTGAAACTTGAATTTAAATTCAATGGAACATCCTGAGCCTAGTACCGAACCGCCTTCATGAGAGGGAGGCATAGTACGATGTACTATTCGAGAGAGGGAGGCATACTATACTTTAGGAAATGGACCTTATGAAGGTGGAAATTCAATGGAACTTCATGAGCCTAGTCCTCTCGGAACCTCATGAACCTGTAATCCAAATCTAAATGAACTTCATGAGCCTAGTCCTCTAGGAACTTCATGAAATTTGAATCCAAATTCAATGGAAATTCATGAGCCTAGTACCTCATGAACCTTAAATCTAAATCCAAAGGAACTTCATGAGCCTAGTCCTCTATGAACCTCATGAACCTAAAAAACCAAATCCGAAGGAACTTCATGAGGCCTAGTTCTCTAGGAACTCCATGAACCTTTAATCCAAATCCAAATGAACTTCATCAGCCTAGTCCTCTATGAACTCCATGAACCTTTAATCCAAATCCAAAAGAACTTCATGAGCATAGTCCTCTAGAAACTTCATGAGACTTGAATTTAAATCCAATGCAACTTCATCAGCCTAGTCCTCTACTAACCTCATGAACCTTTAATGCAAATCCAAAGGAACTTCATAAGCCTAGTCCTCTAGGAACCTCATGAACTTTTAATCTAAATCCGAAGGGACTTTATGAGCCAGTCCTCTAGGAGTCTCATGAACCTTTAAGCCAAATCCTAAAGAACATAATGAGTCTAGTCCTATAGGAACCTCATGAATCTAAAATGATATTCAAAGGAATTTCATGAGCCTAGTCCTTTAGGAACCTCACGAACCTTTAATCCAAATCCAAATGAACTTAATGAGCCTAGTCCTCTAGGAACCTCATGAAACTTGAATCCAAATTCAATGGAAATTCATGAGCCTAGTACCTCATGAACCTGAAATCAAAATCGAAAAGAACTTCATGAGCCTAGTCCTCTAGGAACCCCATGAAACTTTAAACCAAATTTGAAGGAACATCGTGGGGCCTAGTTCTCTAGGAACTCCATGAACCTCTAATCTAAATCCAAATGGACTTCATGAGCCTAGGTCTCTAGGAACTTCCTGAACCTTTAATTCAAATCCAAAATAACTACATGAGCCTAGTCCTCTAGGAACTCCATAAACCATTAATCCAAATACAAATGAACTTCATGAGCATAGTCCTCTAGAAACTTCATGAGACTTGAATCGAAATCCAATGGAACTTCATGACCCTAGTCCTCTACTAACCTCATGAACCTTATATCCAAATCCAAAGGAACTTAATGAGCCTAGTCCTCTAGGAACCTCATGAACTTTTAATCCAAATCCGAAGGGACTTTATGAGCCAGTCCTCTAGGAGTCTCATGAACCTTTAAGCCAAACCCAAAAGAACATAATGAGTCTAGTCCTATAGGAACCTCATAAATGTAAAATGAAATTCAAAGGAATTTTATGAGCCTAGTCCTTTAGGAACCTCCTGAACCTTTAATCCAAATCCAAATGAACTTAATGAGCCTAGTCCTCTAGGAACCTCATGAAACTTGAATCCAAATTAATGGAAATTCATGAGCCTAGTACCTCATGAACCTTAAATCTAAATCCAAATAAACTTCATGAGCCTAGTTCTCTAGGAACCTCATGAACCTAAAAACCAAATCGAAGGAACTTCATGGGGCCTAGTTCTCTAGGAACTCCATGAACCTTTAATCCAAATCCAAATGAACTTCATGAGCCTAGTCCTCTATGAACTTCATGAGCCTAGTCCTCTAGGAACCTCATGAACCTTTAAACCAAATCTGAAGAACATCATAGGGCCTAGTTCTCTACGAACTCCATGAACCTCTAATCCAAATCCAAATGGACTTCATGAGCCTAGTCCTCTAGGAATTTCCTGAAACTTGAATTTAAATTCAGTAGAACTTCATGAGCCTAGTACCGATCCAACATCATGAGAGGGAGGCATAGTACGATGTACTCTTCGAGAGAGGGAGGCATAGTACACTTTGAGAGAGGGACCTTATGAAGGTGGGAATTCAATGGAACTTCATGAGCCTAGTCCTCTATCAACCTCATGAACCTTTAATCCAGATCCAAATGAACTTCATGAGCCTAGTCCTCTAGGAACTTCATGAAACTTGAATCCAAATTCAATGGAAATTCATGAGCCTAGTACCTCATGAACCTTAAATCTAAATTCAAAGGAACTTCATGATCCTAGTCCTTTAGGAACCACATGAACCTAAAAAACCAAATCCGAAGGAACTTCATGGGGCCTAGTTCTCTAGGAACTCCATGAACCTTTAATCCAAATCCAAAAGAACTTCATGAGCCTAGTCCTCTGCTAACCTTATGAACCTTTAATCCAAATTCGAAGGAACTTCATGATTCTAGTCCTCTAGGAACCTCATGAACCTTTAATTCAAATCCAAAAGAACGACATGAGCCTAGTCCTCTAGGAACTCCATAAACCATTAATCCAAATATAAATGAACTTCATGAGCATAGTCCTCTAGAAACTTCATGAGACTTGAATCCACATCCAATGGAACTTCATAAGCCTAGTCCTTTACTAACCTCATGAACCTTTAATCCAAATCCAAAGGAACTTCATGAGCCTAGTCCTCTAGGAACCTCATGAACTTTTAATCCAAATCCGAAGGGACTTTATGAGCCAGTCCTCTAGGAGTCTCATGAACCTTTAAGCCAAATCCAAAAGAACATAATGAGTCTAGTCCTATAGGAACCTCATGAATCTAAAATGAAATTCAAAGGAATTTCATGAGCCTAGTCCTTTAGGAAACTCCTGAACCTTTAATCCAAATCCAAATGAACTTAATGAGCCTAGTCCTCTAGGAACCTCATGAAACTTGAATCCAAATTCAATGGAAATTCATGAGCCTAGTACCTCATGAACCGTAAATCTAAATCCAAAGAAACTTCATGAGCCTAGTCCTCTAGGAACCTCATGAACCTAAAAAACCAAATCCGAAGGAACTTCATGAGGCCTAGTTCTCTAGGAACTCCATGAACCTTTAATCCGAATCCAAATGAACTTCATGAGCCTAGTCCTCTATGAACTCCATGAACCTTTAATCCAAATCCAAAAGAACTTCATGAGCATAGTCCTCTAGAAACTTCATGAGACTTGAATCCAAATCCAATGGAACTTCATCAGCCTAGTCCTATACTAACCTCATGAACCTTTAATGCAAATCTAAAGGAACTTCATAAGCCTAGTCCTCTAGGAACCTCATGAACTTTTAATCTAAATCCGAAGGGACTTTATGAGCCAGTCCTCTAGGAGTCTCATGAACCTTTAAGCCAAATCCTAAAGAACATAATGAGTCTAGTCCTCTAGGAACCTCATGAATCTAAAATGAAATTCAAAGGAATTTCATGAGCCTAGTCCTTTAGGAACCTCATGAACCTTTAATCCAAATCCAAATGAACTTAATGAGCCTAGTCCTATAGGAACTTCATGAAACTTGAATCCAAATTCAATGGAAATTCATGAGCCTAGTACCTCATGGACCTTAAATCAAAATTGAAATGAACTTAATGAGCCTAGTCCTCTAGGAACCTCATGAACCTTTAAACCAAATCTGAAGGAACATCATGGGACCTAGTTCTCTAGGAACTCCATGAACCTCTAATACAAATCCAAATGGACTTCATGAGCCTAGTCCTCTAGGAACTTCCTGAAACTTGAATTTAAATTCAGTAGAACTTCATGAGCCTAGTACCGATCCAACATCATGAGAGGGAGGCATAGTACGATGTACTCTTCGAGAGGGGGAGGCATAGTACACTTTGAGAGAGGGACCTTATGAAGGTGGGAATTCAATGGAACTTCATGAGCCTAGTCCTCTATGAACCTCATGAACCTTTAATCCAAATCCAAATAAACTTCATGAGCCTAGTCCCTCATGAACCTTAAATCTAAATTCAAAGGAACTTCATGAGCCTAGTCCTCTAGGAACCTCATGAACCTAAAAAACCAAATCCGAAGGAACTTCATGGGGCCTAGTTCTCTAGGAACTCCATGAACCTTTAATCCAAATCCAAAAGAACTTCATGAGCCTAGTCCTCTGCTAACCTCATGAACCTTTAATCCAAATTCGAAGGAACTTCATGATTATAGTCCTCTAGGAACCTCATGAACCTTTAATTCAAATCCAAAAGAACTACATGAGCCTAGTCCTCTAGGAACTCCATAAACCATTAATCCAAATACAAATGAACTTCATGAGCATAGTCCTCTAGAAACTTCATGAGACTTGAATCCAAATCCAATGGAACTTCATAAGCCTAGTCCTTTACTAACCTCATGAACCTTTAATCCAAATCCAAAGGAACTTCATGAGCCTAGTCCTCTAGGAACCTCATGAACTTTTAATCCAAATCCGAAGGGACTTTATGAGCCAGTCCTCTAGGAGTCTCATGAACCTTTAAGCCAAATCCAAAAGAACATAATGAGTCTAGTCCTATAGGAACCTCATGAATCTAAAATGAAATTCAAAGGAATTTCATGAGCCTAGTCCTTTAGGAACCTCCTGAACCTTTAATCCAAATCCAAATGAACTTAATGATCCTAGTCCTCTAGGAACCTCATGAAACTTGAATCCAAATTAAATGGAAATTCATGAGCCTAGTACCTCATGAACCTTAAATCAAAATCGAAAAGAACTTCATAAGCCTAGTCCTCTAGGAACCTCATGAAACTTTAAACCAAATTTGAAGGAACATCGTGGGGCCTAGTTCTCTAGGAACTCCATGAAACTCTAATCCAAATCCAAATGGAATTCATGAGCCTAGTCCTCTAGGAACTTCCTGAAACTTGAATTTAAATTCAATGGAACATCCTGAGCCTAGTACCGAACCGCCTTCATGAGAGGGAGGCATAGTACGATGTACTATTCGAGAGAGGGAGGCATACTATACTTTAGGAAATGGACCTTATGAAGGTGGAAATTCAATGGAACTTCATGAGCCTAGTCCTCTCGGAACCTCATGAACCTGTAATCCAAATCTAAATGAACTTCATGAGCCTAGTCCTCTAGGAACTTCATGAAATTTGAATCCAAATTCAATGGAAATTCATGAGCCTAGTACCTCATGAACCTTAAATCTAAATCCAAAGGAACTTCATGAGCCTAGTCCTCTATGAACCTCATGAACCTAAAAAACCAAATCCGAAGGAACTTCATGAGGCCTAGTTCTCTAGGAACTCCATGAACCTTTAATCCAAATCCAAATGAACTTCATCAGCCTAGTCCTCTATGAACTCCATGAACCTTTAATCCAAATCCAAAAGAACTTCATGAGCATAGTCCTCTAGAAACTTCATGAGACTTGAATTCAAATCCAATGCAACTTCATCAGCCTAGTCCTCTACTAACCTCATGAACCTTTAATGCAAATCCAAAGGAACTTCATAAGCCTAGTCCTCTAGGAACCTCATGAACTTTTAATCTAAATCCGAAGGGACTTTATGAGCCAGTCCTCTAGGAGTCTCATGAACCTTTAAGCCAAATCCTAAAGAACATAATGAGTCTAGTCCTATAGGAACCTCATGAATCTAAAATGATATTCAAAGGAATTTCATGAGCCTAGTCCTTTAGGAACCTCACGAACCTTTAATCCAAATCCAAATGAACTTAATGAGCCTAGTCCTCTAGGAACCTCATGAAACTTGAATCCAAATTCAATGGAAATTCATGAGCCTAGTACCTCATGAACCTGAAATCAAAATCGAAAAGAACTTCATGAGCCTAGTTCTCTAGGAACTCCATGAACCTCTAATCTAAATCCAAATGGACTTCATGAGCCTAGGTCTCTAGGAACTTCCTGAAACTTGAATTTAAATTCAATGGAACTTCATGAGCCTAGTACCGATCCACCTTCATGAGAGGGGGGCATAGTACGATGTACTATACGAGAGTGGGAGGCATAGTACACTTTAGGAAAGGGACCTTATGAAGGTGGAAATTCAATGGAACTTCATGAGCCTAGTCCTCTAGGAACTTCATGAAACTTGAATCCAAATTCAATGGAAATTCATGAGCCTAGTACCTCATGAACCATAAATCTAAATCCAAAGGAACTTCATGAGCCTAGTCCTCTAGGAACCTCATGAACCTAAAAAACCAAATCCGAAGGAACTTCATGGGGCCTAGTTCTCTAGGAACTCCATGAACCTTTAATCCAAATCCAAATGAACTTCATGAGCCTAGTGCTCTGCTAACCTCATGAACCTTTAATCCAAATTCGAAGGAACTTCATGATTCTAGTCCTCTAGGAACCTCATGAACCTTTAATTCAAATCCAAAAGAACTACATGAGCCTAGTCCTCTACGAACCTCATGAACCTTTAAACCAAATCTGAAGGAACATCATGGGGCCTAGTTCTCTAGGAACTCCATGAACCTCTAATCCAAATCCAAATGGACTTGATGAGCCTAGTCCTCTAGGAACTTCCTGAAACTTGAATTTAAATTCAGTAGAACTTCATGAGCCTAGTACCGATCCAGCATCATGAGAGGGAGGCATAGAACGATGTACTCTTCGAGAGAGGGAGGCATAGTACTCTTTGAGAGAGGGACCTTATGAAGGTGGGAATTCAATGGAACTTCATGAGCCTAGTCCTCTATGAACCTTTAATCCAAATCCAAATGAACTTCATGAGCCTAGTCCTCTAGGAACTTCATGAAACTTGAATCCAAATTCAATGGAAATTCATGAGCCTAGTACCTCATGAACCTTAAATCTAAATTCAAAGGAACTTTATGAGCCTAGTCCTCTAGGAACCTCATGAACCTAAAAAACCAAATCTGAAGGAACTTCATGGGGCCTAGTTCTCTAGGAACTCCATGAACCTTTAATCCAAATCCAAATGAACTTCATGAGCCTAGTCCTTTGCTAACCTCATGATCCTTTAATCCAAATTCGAAGGAACTTCATGATTCTAGTCCTCTAGGAACCTCATAAACCTTTAATTCAAATCCAAAAGAACTACATGAGCCTAGTCCTCTGGGAACTCCATAAACCATTAATCCAAATACAAATGAACTTCATGGGCATAGTCCTCTAGAAACTTCATGAGACTTGAATCCAATTCCAATGGAACTTCATCAGCCTAGTCCTTTACTAACCTCATGAACCTTTAATCCAAATTCAAAGGAACTTCATGAGCCTAGTCCTCTAGGAACCTCATGAACTTTTAATCCAAATCCGAAGGGACTTTATGAGCCAGTCCTCTAGGAGTCTCATTAACCTTTAAGCCAAATCGAAAAGAACATAACGAGTCTAGTCCTATAGGAACCTCATGAATCTAAAATGAAATTCAAAGGAATTTCATGAGCCTAGTCCTTTAGGAACCTCCTGAACCTTTAAGGCTAAAATGACTCAGTAGACCGATTTGGTCTTTCAATAAATACATACAACTCAACTATAACACATGCCCACGCAGGGGTCGAGTACAACACACTCCCGTATAACAGGGAAAGAATACTGCAGCGGAAAATAAAAATACAACTAAACCAGTACGACATCAACAGGTCCTCGTGTGATTAGTATCGTTCATCTTTCATCATCCTTCATGCCGACCCTGTGCTATGCTCCAAAACCTGAATGCAATACAGACATCCACCCCCCGATTACTCGGGGTTAGCAAAATTCCACTATTTTGCTAGTGCAAGTACAAAGTGCAAATACGAGCAATACAATTCAAGTTCCAAAAATAAAAACAATCAAGAATCCTCAAAGATTCCAACATAAAAAGAAGGTACTTCCCGAGGCAAGAGTTTGGGTAAAACATTCTAAAAAAAAAAGATCACAATCAGGGGAAACAATTTATAAAACGGTTTAAAATGCCATCGAGAGTTTTAATAGAAAACAAATTTAGGATTTATTGAATCCTACTCTTTCCAAAACTCGAAATACGAAAGGGGTCACCACCCCGAAGGTTTATTTTCCGTAAAATGACCTTTACAAAACCGTTGGGATTTTAGCCCCAAATTTCATCAACTCACAGTACACGAAAATGACAACAAGGTTCGTTTTCCAACATCAAAATCCACAACCCAAGGTTTAAACACAGACGACAAATATTCTAGTGCCATCTGAGCCAAGTAAGCCAAACGAACAACTTACCTCTTACACACTTAGTCGATGCATGCAATCATGAAAACCATTCAAAAGCACTCATTTCCGGAAATGCCATAATCAAATCACATTGTAAAATGCACCACAATTAACCGCGGACCCACAACTTCGTAGACCCCTACCGAGACCCCGTCGGATCTAAACCGTAGTGGTTAAAAGCAAGCTCGCGGTACCACAGCTTTGTGGAGACCTATCGAGACCCCGTCGGATCTAACCCGTAGTGAGCATACACACACACGCGTTACTCATGCAATATTAATATGCTAAGAATGTAAGCTCATCAAGAATACTCACTAGGGATGACCACTAATCCGACACCATTATCAAACTCTTCAAAACACAATAACAAGATTAAACACGGAATACACGATTCCATAACTTTAACAACAGGGGTATCATCAAAGCCTTCGACGTTCAAAATAATCAAATCATAATCAATTCCCAAAACACACCGTTCACAAAACACACACGCATTTTGAAGGAGAGCCTTTAACGAGGCCAAAACAAATCTTTTGAAAATTCATTTTAAAATAACCAAACAAACACACCAAGACGACCACCGATCATCATATCCACAAAACGAGAAGCGTATGAACAAGCTACTTGCGTCGAAAGCACGATCACAACAAGACGACAGATGAAATACGGTCGAACGGCCCTGAAATCCCGAACACTATCAAGAACGCGATAACACTGCAATTACTACGAGAATAACACCACACGAATCATCAATCACCAATGGAATTCAACATCAGAATCATCGAGCACCTATAATCCTCCGTAAGGAACAATAACACATGGTTACAACGAGAATCAAGGCAAAAACAAGTGAAGTCCCAACAAACTATCGAAGGGAACTCATTCGAGCATTTAATCGAACATTAAATGTTCGAGACCCTCCAAGAACAAAGAAATCACCCCTCTGGTCGAACGAATCAAATATACGAGTATCCAATCCGTAGAACATGTTCAAAACAACATTTATACAACAATTAATTGAACAAAAATGGATTGGAATTGAAATCAAAATGAAAATCCCCAAAATCTTCAAAAACAAGGGTTCAAGTCAAAATACCTTGATTCGACGAAAAACAAGGATTAGATGTTGTTAAACACATGAATAATACTAAGATTAATCATACCCATCATGTATTAATCAACAATACTGACCGAATAGGGTTCTAGGAAATCTCACCTTGATTCGCTGGATCGAAGGATGATATAGGACCGAAAATTGATGATATGAACTCCAAGACTTCATGGATTTGTTGTATGACAACATGTCTCCATGCCCAAGAAGTCTCCAGCCGTGGAAGAGGAAGAACGAAGTGAGAAAATGGTGAAGAAAACGTCTGCCCGGCCATATATACTACCCAGTGACGCACGAGCAGGCACGCACGAGCGGCCGGTCGTACGCCGGGTTGTGCGCGCCCACTGCCAGCAACCTGCCGGGACGCACGAGCACTGGGCACGAGCACTCGCTCGTGCGTGTGCAGTCAGGGCCGCACGAGCACCGGATCGTGCGTGCAGATCGTGCGCCACGCTCGTGCGCGCCTGGCAGGTCCCTACCGCACGTGGCCGGCAAGTGCCTATCCGCCAAGACTCGACGACTCGAATTCCCAAAAACGTACGGAACGAACACGATGAATAGTATAACATTCAAAATACGAGTGAAGCACTAAACAAACACATGGTTCTGACCACCCTAAGGCTCGAAATTCGACAACGGAAAGTAATTACCCCATACTTTGGGAAATTACGAAAATAGCCCAAAACGCCCGAAAATCATGATACGTGATCGAATAACCAAACCGAAGTTCACAACACGTCTAACAAAGTTAAAAGGAGTTACGGGAAACTCGAAACAGCAGTTTCGAACGAGATTCGCAAGAATCGAACTCAAGTGCGGAAAAGTCGCCAAAAAGAACGGAACTCAACAAAACGACACCGAAACGAACTCGGATGACAAAAAGTGCAGAATTAATCATTCTCGGAATGACGAAATGGTCATGAGCGAGTCGTCAAAACGGACTTTTGCCGAAAAAAAGAAATTACCGGAAATCGAAATTACGGGTATTACACACTACCCTCCTTAAAAGAAGTTTCGTCCCGAAACTTAAAACAAGTAGGGAGAAGCAATATCCCGCCAGGAAAACTCAACGAGATACACAAGAAACGCGTAACTTATGCCCATCGGCGAAACGTTACAAGCAACGCAAAGGAATATACGGCGTGAAAACACGCTCCACGACGGCTAACATAACGCCACCGGTAGAGACATAATAAAATCAACAAGTGATAAGCGTCATCAAACATATAATACAATCGAGTCGATTATCCGAACAATCACAAAACACAACGAACGAAAATCAATATGATTGACCAACCCAACGGTACATCAATTAAAACGCGAGCCAAACGCTGAACAAATACGGAATTCCACCGCCCAAGGGTTGGAAGATCTAAAACGTGAGTAATTTCCCGAACTTAAGGGAATTGCGAAGGAGCCTGAACGTTCAACAATCATGACACGAGATCAACAAAAACCGAATAATCAAACGATCGAGACAACAAAAATCAAATAATCATGTTCGAATCACGAAAAATAATAAAATTCAAACAACAACTCCCAGGTTCACGTCTCGGCTCGAGACAATATATGTTCTGGTGAAAACAACAAGATGTGCATTCCCATAAGATCCACAGGAAAGGGAATAGCAATTGAAAAGTCACAACGACAAATGAGTTATTTCGAAACAATACCACACTCGTTTGATCAACAAAAGCAAGGGGCAGACCAAGCTTAGAAAATGTCAACGAACATAAACGATTCGACAGAGTCGAAAATACAGAAGTTCAAAATCTGATCCACTTCGAATAGAAGAGTTAATAGAACCAAATGATGTCACTTCCGAACAAGGTTCACAAGAATTGAACCGAACTCGAAAAAGTCACAGCGATAACCAGATCGACCCAAAACAAGATCATAACTCGTTCGAACGATGAAACCGAAATACAGAACAAGTTCAGAAAGTATAAACGAACACGAGCGAGTTGAAAGAATGGAGAAATAGAAAATACAGAAGCCAAAATAGTACGGGTATTACCTTCGACCTCGTCCACGAAATTCACAAAAACGGAAGCAAGGTAACAATACATTAAACAACCGACACAAAACAGAATAATCACCGATGCACACGGTCATACCAAACCAAGCTCTAACAGTTCGTACATGCGCGATAACGCAGAAATCACCACGGGGCAACAACATTCAATACCAACATCCCACCTCTCATAGAGGGCTAACACAACAAATGTGTGGAAAATAACTCAACGTTCACACCGCCAATTCGACTACAACTCATAGGGACAACGTCCTAACAATAACGCTAACGTCACATATACATTCCTGGACCGCAAATAGAAACGATAAGTTTTAAAAACGAAAACCACTTTCGAAAATAATTTGAAAACACTAGTTGATCTCGACTATCATATATAAAAAGTAGTATAAATATTGTCATCGAGGCTTTGGAAAACCATTTCACATTGATAAAAATGAGGACACTTTCTCTTAGTGAAAAATTTTCAGAATGTTCGACCATCGGGTCTGAGTAAAAGTGTTTCTAAAACAATAAAAATATCTCAAAACATTTTGGTGCTCGAGGTAGAAGAATTTTGAAACATATTGTGGCACCTTGGATGTACCACGAGAAAATAATTCATTTTAAAAGTACGTCTCGAAATTTATTTTCTAAGATACTCAAGGTTTTCAAAGATAATTCAATGGGCTAGAATGCCCAAAAATTTCAGGTAATTACACGGAACATTATAACGCCTTGGGCCCCACGCCAGAACCCACTAGGCTAAAAACCATTTACAAAAATGTCAAAAAGGCCGATGACGATAACATTTCAAAAACTTACAAAAGCCATTTACAAAATACTAAATACCGTCATAAGAATTTTGCCAAAACGATCAAGGTCATAATGCCACAAACTCGGTTAAGGGAATCGGTTTTTGAAATAAAACTCAGTCGATAAAATATCGAAAGCCATTACAAAAGAACTCACGCAGCGCATAAAAGAAATAAAGTCAAACATGCACAATCCAGTAACACTACTCCTCATATGAACGGAATATGAGGGTCAAATAACCACATATCAAGAAATCAAAATCCATAAGAGGATTCCGTCACATAACAAATAATCATAAAAATAGCTCGTGTCACACGAGGCACAACACAAAGAAGGGAGATTAATATCCACAGGTCGCACGAAGATGATGATCGCCGCACGATACTAATCACGACTAACAAACTCAGACGACGCATCGCGACATGACTCAGTCAGACAAAATACGACGAGACAAAAACTCAACAGACACCACTAAACCCGACAGTCTAGGTTTCCACAACCTAAGCTCCGATATCATTTATGTAACACCCCCAAATCCGCTCAGGGATATTACACGCTGTTGAACCTTTCCTCAAGGATCTACCAGGCTGGTACCAACATTGAACATCTCGACAATGCCTTCAAGGCTAAAATGACTCAGTAGACCGATTTGGTCTTTCAATAAATACATACAACTCAACCATAACACATGCCCACACAGGGGTCGAGTACAACACACTCCCGTATAACGGGGAAAGAATACTGCAGCGGAAAATAAAAATACAACTAAACCAATACGACATCAACGGGTCCTCGTGTGATTAGTATCGTTCATCATTCATCGTCCTTCATGCTGACCCTGTGCTATGCTCCAAAACCTGAATGCAATACAGACATCCACCCCCCGATTACTCGGGGGTTAGCAAAATTCCACTATTTTGCTAGTGCAAGTACAAAGTGCAAATACGAGCCATACAATTCAAGTTCCAAGAATAAAAACAATCAAGAATCCTCAAAGATTCCAACATAAAAAGAAGGTACTTCCCGAGGCAAGAGTTTGGGTAAAACATTCCAAAAAAAAGATCACAATCAAGGGAAATAATTTATAAAACGGTTTAAAATGCCATCGTGAGTTTTAATAGAAAACAAATTTAGGATTTATTGAATCCTACTCTTTCCAAAACTCGAAATACGAAAGGGGTCACCACCCTGAAGGTTTATTTTCTGTAAAATGACCTTTACAAAACCGTTGGGATTTTAGCCCCAAATTTCATCAACTCACAGTACACGAAAACGACAACAAGGTTCGTTTTCCAACATTAAAATCCACAACCCAAGGTTTAAACACATACGACAAATATTCTAGTGCCATCCTAGCCAAGTAAGCCAAACGAACAACTTACCTCTTAGGAGAATTTCTCATAATATGGCCTTTCTGACCACACGTGTAACAACTTCCAGTGCCCAACAGACAGGCACCATGATGCTGCTTCTTACACTTGGGACATACGGGGTTTGCAACTCGCCCCTGATTATTGCCTCCCTGAGCAGGAACCATCTGCCATCCCTGATTGTTGCCTCCCTGATCTTGAGGTTGTCCATGAGGTATACTTCCACACCACGGCTTCCTGCTAGCCTGGTTGTTCCCATTGCCACCATTATTTAGTCTTTCCCACTTACGCTTGCCCTTATATTCGTGGGAATTTGTCTGAGTGGGTGGTGGTGTAACTATGGGCGCTCGCTTTTCTTCTGGCAATGCTTACTCAATATCCAGATCTCTGTTCAATGATTCAGTGTAGCTCACAAAACATTCTATCATACTCGGTCTGGAGTAACTCACAAAACATTCTATCATACTCGGTCACTTAAAGGTTCCCAAGAGTAGTTTTCCATTTGCTCAGCCATCAGGATCTTCCTGCGCACTTACAACCAGAAGTCTGCAGATCCACTGAGTTGTAAGAGCACACAAGAAAGACACTCCTGGTTGGTACACATTACGAAGTTAAAAATTCATTCCATAGCTCTAACCCAAAGCTCAGCATCGCTCGGGTTTCCTGACCCATTGAAAGTAGGGGGATTTTGCTTGAGGAAAAGCTCTTCAATAGCCCATTGGGGGTGGAGGAGGAGGTGGTGTATGGGCGCATTCATGCCCTCCTCTCCTTCTTTCTATTGTGGGTGGCATTCTGTGGTGCACATAAACATCATTAATTCATTCTCATAGCTCCATAATTATAGCCATACTGGATAATAGAAAGAAGTTCGCGACTACATAATCATAACGCATCAATACATACTCATAGATAACTCTCGTGGCAAGGTCGAGAAAGAGATCAGAAATAACAACATCATACTCATGAGAAGAAAAGCCCATGAAGGGTCAAAATATATATCAATATATCATATGCATCATAATAGTATAATTACGTTTAATGAGGTCTTACTGACTATTAATATAAGCTGATCTAGGCTACATGCCTACACATATACCAAAATACGGGATGCTCTAACAAATAGCATTGCCGTCAATAAAATAATAAAGTACTAGACATCGGAACGACACGTATAAGCAAAAGAAGTGACGTTCCGCACACAAAACACAAAATAAGTGGCTAGTACCATCCTGATCTATCTCAAGTCGCCCTCGACTGGGCGGTCGAGCTGTCCTCTTCGGAGGACTCCTCCGGATCCTCTTCCGGATATTCTTCTGGATCTTCTTCTGACTCCTCGTCTAAAGCTGGAGAGACTGCAATAGGGGCTTCAGTGACTCTGGACTTCTTCGGGAGAAATAGATGAGCATCATTTGCGATCGGTCGTGGGTGGACTGGATCGATGACTCGCATAGGTCGAAGTGGCGGAGACGTCCTCCTGAGAATAAAAGGCTCGGTACTCATGTCCCTGCAGCGAGGTGCTGATGTCCCTACCTCCATGTCTAACCTATCTTGAGCATGAGACGGTGCAAAAAGAACCACATGTCTCGGTAGAGGTGTAGCTAGCCTCTCCGACAAAGCTCCCCTAGCATAAGGTCGATACACGCAATCTCCAGGAGGAGGTGCACGGTGTTGGAGGTACTGAGTGGTGATGCGGATAGCAAAGGCCATGAAATATCTGGACGGTACTAAAGTGGGCTCGCGTAAAAAGATATAGTAGCATGAGACTGCAGTATCCCACTCCGTACACTCGATCGGAAGGAGGTCAATAAGGCGCTGAATGCCCTCATACTCTGAGACACCATGAGGAGCAGCTAGGCGTCATGTCGCCTCTAGGTCTTCCACGTACTAGCCCACGGTGGCACTTGTGCCTCGATACGTGCTGCGGAAAGCCTCCACAAGATCGCACGGTGTACGCATTCTCCTTGTTGACTTACGTGCCGTCGTCTTCGTGTTTGCCATCCTATGAATAAGGTATACATATAATACATCAACGTCTCGACATAATAGAACAACTCTACTAAAGGGTCCTCAAGAGAAGGATATAAATCACGTCCCAAGTTCTCGACTCGAACTCTGGACTCTGAGAACCACCTAACATAAAAATAATAATATACTCTCTGACGGGGTATGTTATGAGAGTTATTCGGGTTCCAACATAAATAGAAATCCCGATAAAATAACCATAGTCGTATTACTCATACGTAAGTCATATTCGTTGTAGACGTCACTACATCATTGATCCTCGTTATTACATCGTCATTGTTCGCCTGTCACATTCATACACGTGCTGAAATACTTAAGGCGCATAAGTTCTCGTTCGTGTAATATAAGACACTAAGGAAGTTTATAGGTTCTCGTCTTTCGTGTTTCTTCATCAGCAACAATTCATGCGTAATCGAAAAATAAGAATTCATATAGTACATGCTTCGTCATACATATATCACTCCATATATGTTAATAATTAACATTTCATAAAGGCTCATAAAGAGATAAATTTTCATGGCAAAAGAAGTTTGAATCATAAAGATTATTAAATCTTTTACCTTACCCTTCAGTTGAGCATGACGTGACGAGGTGTTGAGTTGATAATTGATTCTTAACTCAGTTTAGAGAATCGAACTAAACTTCGCTCGAAGGAACATAGACTCAGAGAGAATGAACCGCTCCGATACCATTCTGTCACGGCCCCTTATCCCTAAGGACGGCACAGTCGGAGCGTGACATGGGGTAGGAATTAAGAAACGGGGAAGAAAGGGGAAGGCATACGTTCCATAAGGAATATGGGTGGATTTCCATGAATGACCTATCAAGGTATCATGAAGGGGAGTCAATCCCCTAGAAATGACTTAGAATCCAAAGTAGAATACATAGTTATAATATTAGCCTTGAAGTTTATAAAAAAAACTTCCGTAAACATTGATTACATATATGAAGATATGTAACCAGGGCTTAACATTGATCGTAAACAAAAGACTTTCACTCAACACCCTCCGTCACATTCCCTGCTCAACGTGCACATTTTAAAAGATATACAGGGCTAAGTACAACGTACTTCGTGAATATATTGCCAAAACAAAAAAAAAAGCTTTCGCATTTGTCTCATTATGCATATAAGCAGTAACACATGGGGTTTTAGGAAAAATCCCATGTTTACTAAATCATTTCATTTCATAGCAAATATCATCAGATTCACCATATCCATAATTTACACCGGGGAAGGTGGCCACCTCCCGTGAACATTACTCCCCGAGATCGGCCATTCCGAAGAGAGCTCACAATCCCGAGTACTGTGTACACTAACCCTGGCCAGCAACCTTTGTATAGCTCAGTATCCAATCATTTCATAGGTTGACAATCCAACATTGATAGGTTCATAAGAATCCACATAAAAGTTTTTATGCATCATAATCATCTGAAATCATAATTTGCTTGTAAAACATTTCATCAAAATAGAGCAAAGCTCAAATTATTTTCGTATAGAAAGCCCACCTGGACAAGTAATAAACGCAAGCAAAAATAATTTTCGGCTCTTCCTTATGCTTCAGTATGCTGCTCCACCTTTCATCGGAAGCAACTAAGTTTAGCGGTCGATCGAGCTTAACGAAGTCTAACGGACAACGGACTCGATCTACATGTTTGGACTTTAGAGTTTTGCATTCGACTTAAGTTTAATAATAAAAGCTATAATTCTCTTATAGAACATAACTAACTATATAACATATAAATATGCTAACAACGGTAAACAATACTCGATTCCGTTACACATTCCTTGGTTCAAAAACCAACATCAAACACTTAACATAATCATAACATAATGTGCATCAAGGCTGGAAATAATTAGCATTCTGTTAATGCACGCTATGAACTAGATAGTTTATCTTATACCAATGGAAATCCAATGAAGTTTAGTTTCATATAAATTTTACGGATCTCAAAAATATTAAATGTGGAGAAAGTTGTGGTCGTTTCCGTAAAGTGTAACAAAACTGCCAATATCCGGCAAAATGGGAAAAACATCATATTAGCCTAGAGCTCATTTCTAGCAACGAAAACCCTAAACATGTAAACTCTAATCATGCATATCATACTTATAACACATATAGGAGTCGACATACAATCATGATTCTCGACATTACGAACTCCATTTCATAATCTTTTCTTTTGAAAACATGACTACTTACTGATTTTTATTTTTCCAACGTTAAAATTCAAACACCACATATCAAATATCACTAACATAAACAACACATTTAATATCTACTCATGTTGACAATTAAAGTCTTGATCCTAAGATACAAATGACCTAAACATGACTTTAAGATCATCAATACATAACATGCTCCTTAACTACATCAAATATTACCAACACATCACCCAACTTCATAAATCTAACTTCATGCTCTTGTTTTCAAATAATTTCCAAAATATTTTATAAAAATATAACAAAAACATATTATGTACTCCTTTCATACACCCTCACAATTATCAAGTCACTTTTGAACATATAACAACATATCAAGAACTAAACATGTTTCTTCCTTACTTTCCAAAATACCAAACATTTATAAAAATCTCATAAATTCATCATAGCATCATATCATCATATAACAACATATTGTCTAAGAAAAACATAAGAAAAACAACACATAATTGGGTTATGAAGCCCTAGGAATTTTGGCCAACATGTAAAAATCAAAACATGATTAAAACTTGTTCTAAGCACTTTTAAGAACCTTAAAATCAACTTAAAAACAACATACAAAACATTATAACATTAAACATAAGCTCTTCATAATTTTGAAAATTTTAAAGTGGGCCAAAACCTATTTCTACTTGGATAGAAATGAAGATAATGAGGTAACTTACTTGAATATGAACTTGGATTTAAGTTTGGCACACAAAATGAGCTTGTAACTTGAGCTTGAATGGAAGAACAATGGTGTTCTTCACTCTAAAGGTGGAGGGGGCGGCCAAAGGGGAAGGGAAGGGAGGAAGAAGATGAACTGAGGGGAAAAAGAAATGGAGGGAATGTCCCTTAAATACTAGGTTAACCCTAGACGTCATCAATAAAGTGGTCGAATAATATTCTACGTTTCGCTCCTCCACAAATAAAATTACTCGGTAATTAAATGTATGTCATATACTTAAATTATAGTGTCGCACTTACAACTTAAAGTCAGATAAAAGTTTCGCGATTTATGGAAAGCGAATTATCCGAGAAAATGAGTCGACATAAAATATACCCGAAAATTCAAAAAGTAAACTTTTGAAAATCGTACTCGTAACGAAAAAGTGGTGTATATAGAATCGCGCTTCTAGCTATCGAAACATAAAAATCAAATTCGAAAGATAAACCCAACTAGATAACCGAACATCCAATTTCTGAATTTAAACGTGTAAATAGTTCTAAACTTATTCCATTAGTCAGAATTTTATTATTTGTGAATGCAAAACCCTAATGTCGCACTTGAGGTCATAATATTTCATGCATTTAAAAGATCGGGGCATTACACATCCATTAGATGGGTTGGTGTTGGACATCACTTTATGAATATTAATAGACTAGAAACATTTTCGGTTGCCCTCTATTAAAATTTATAAAGAACTCGATTACCACTATGAAGTAAAGCGAACAAATACTTCCGGATATCACATGGGAGTGTATTATTCCGACAAAATAGTGGAAGCTGGGTAAAAGAATAGAAAATACCTTAATTATATACTCAGATCATAATTAAACGAGTAACTAATAAATCTGTCGTACTTAATGCAGACAAATATCAACTCTCAATATGACAATGAACCCACTCGCTATACTACTCGATAAGAACACCTTAATTGGCCCTAACTTTGTGGACTGACTCCGCGACTTGATGATAGTCCTTAGTATAGAGGCATTGGGATAAGTCTTGGAGGCAGACATTCCGGCGCCTTCAGTGCGAACTAGAGCCAATCAGGAAGAAATTGAAAACCACGAAAAGTGGGTTAAGTATGACATAAAAGTCCGTGCCTATATGATGGCTTCTATGTCTAATGAGATTCATAGAGATTATGAAAAAATGACTTCTGCTAGGCATATTTTATCTCACTTAACTGAGCATTATGGTGAGCACACTCGAACTGCTAGATATGAGATATCCAAGCAACTGTTCGGTGCTAGGATGAAGGAAGATGAGAAGGTTGGGGACCACATCCTCAAAATGATCTCTATGATCAGAGATTGAAGACTCCTGATTTTAAGATGGATACTTATCTTCAGACCGACCTTATCCTACAGTCTCTTCCAGAATCCTTCTCACAGTTTGTTATGAATTTCAACTGCAATGAGATTGCTTGCAATTTAGCAGGGTTGATGAACAAACTAGTAACTGCTCAGACTCATATGAAGACTCCATGGATGAAGGAGTCTGCCCTTGTTATTTATTCTTGACCTCGGAGGTCTAAGAATAAGAAGAAAAATACCATGAAGTATACAAGACAACAAATCAAGGACCTTCAGGGTAAGGGCAAGGCCCCGATGGTTCCAAAATGCAACAAGAAGAAGAATGATGCATGTCTCAAATGAGGTGAGCTGGGCTACTGGACTAGAGACTGTCCGATTCTTCATGGCACTTCAGGTACAAAACTTTTAGTTTTGGAAACAAATTGTTCTGTTATTGTATTTTCTACTTCTTGAACTAGATTCAGGTACTAGTTCTTATATTTGTACTATGACTCAGGATCCGGAACAAAGTATGAAGCTTGGAGCTGGGGAAGTGATGATTACTATCGAAAGCGGGCATAGTGTTGAAGCAACTGACATAGGATCACTTCTTTTAGATTTGGAATCTGGCTTTGTTTTTACTTTAGATGATGTACTTGTTTTGCCCAAGGGGTATAAAAACATTGTATCCATTCCGGTCATGGATCGGAAAGGCTTTTCATTTTTCATTGGTGATGGTTCCTGCAAAATTTATTTTAGATATAAACTAGTAGGCACTGCTACATTGTTAAATGGATTGTATCATCTAAACCTGAGTAACAAAGTCGTTGTGAATACTATGACTAGGAAGCGTGGTAGGGATGAAACTAATCAAGTTTTGAAATGGCATCTTAGACTTGGTAATATTGGTCAGACCAAGGTTTACAAAATGGAAAAGGATGGACTTATGGGTCCATTGGGATCGGATCCCTTTCCAACTTGTGAGTATGGCCTTAAAGGCAAAATGACTAAGTCCCCTTCACAGGGACTTTTGAAAGAGCCGCTGATAAACTTGGATTAGTCCATACCGACATATGTGGTGCTCTGGAAGCAGCACGTGATAGATATCAGTATTTCATTACGTTTATGTTTCGGTGGAGAGCGCGCGGAAGGCGGCGACGGAAAATTCGGCAAGGGGTTTTGCGGCGGCGGAGGAGTAGGGGGGTGAGGATTTTCGGGGTTTTTTGGTCGGGGGGTTGGAGGCAAGGTATGAGAGGATGGAGGAGTGGGGCGGCAGAGCGGCGGCCGAGGAGGAGAGGGCGGTGGAGGAGAGGAGGAGGAGGTGGTGGGGTCGAGGTAGTTGTGGAGGTGGAGAAGGTTTGAGAGTATTAGGAGGAAGGATTGGTCCATCTCAGAAGATTTCTACTTACTTTTCCGTGGAGATGTAGAAAGAGGAAGTTTTTCCTAATGGAGAAAGAGAAACCTGGAAAAACATATTAGTTTCATTGTGGTAAAAATAAAAAAATAAAAAAAAGTTTATGACTATTTAAGACAGTCAGAACACTCGTGACAGTCATTAACAGTCACAAATATGTGGATTTATCACTGTTTGGTCTTTGTGACTGTTATTGGCAGTCATAAAGTTGTGACTGTCATTGACAGTCACAAATCCAGCGAGTTTTAATGTCATAAAATCCTGTTTTTGGTGTAGTGCTAAAGGCTTTGTGTCCGAAGTCGATATTCATAAGGTGTGCAAACTTCAGCATTCCATTTATGGATTGAAGCAAAGCTTCGCGTAGTTGGAACCTTCGCTTTAACGAGGCAGTCAAAGAGTTTGACTTCGTGCAAAATGAAGAAGAACCTTGTGTATGCAAGAGGGTTAGTAGGAGCAAGATCGTATTCTTAGTACTATATGTAGATAACATTCTACTAATAGGAAATGATGAGGGAATGCTTAGTTATGTGAAAGCATGGCTTTCGAGTTGTTTCTCCATGAAAGACTTGGGAGAAGCTACCTATATTCTTAGAATTTGGGTCTACCGGGATAGAGCAAAGAGAATGATAGGTCTTTCCCAAGCCCTATATATAGATAAGATCTTAAAGCGATTTAAGATGGATGATACTAAAAGAGGGTTCCCACCGATGCGACATGGAATAAAACTCTCCTCAAAGATGTGTCCTCGAAGTGAGAAACATTGAAAGGAAATGAGTAATATACCATAAGCTTCGGCCATGGGTTAGCCTTATGTATACAATGTTGTGTACAACCCTGACATTGCACATGCTGTGAGAGTGGTAAGTAGGTTTCTGGCAAACCCAGGTAGGGAACATTAGACTGCTGTAAAGAACGTTCTCAAGTACTTAAGAAGGACTAGAGATCTGGTTCTTATGGATGGCGGTGGAGAACTGAATGTGATGGGCTTCACTGATTCAGAATTCCAAGGACAGAAAGACGATGCGATGTCTACTTCTGGTTACAAAGTGCCATTGCTGATTCCACCAATCAGGCCGAGTATTAAGCAGCCTCGAAGGCTTCTAAGGAAGGGTTATGGATTAAAAAGTTTATGGGAGAACTTCGAGTGATACCATGTGCTGAGTTGCCTATTCCACTTTTCTGAGAGAACGACGGAGATGTAGCATAGGCCAAGGAGTCGAGGTTTCACAACAGTACCAAACATATTTAGAGGAAGTATCATCTTGTGAGAGAATTTGTTCGCAAGGGATACATTGTGCTGCATAGAGTAGACTCAGCCGACAACATCGCTGATCCATTAACTAAGCCACTTTCTCAGATTAGCTTGGAGAGTCATCTGAAGAACATGGGTATTAGATACCATAATGTGTGGCATTGAGTGAAAGTGGGGGATTGTTAGGAGTATGCCCTCGAATGCCACTCAGGGGATGTTGGAGTGAGGGCATTGTACTTGTTATTATGTAAAACATTATCAGA
Source organism: Orobanche coerulescens (assembly GCA_033398695.1). Taxonomy (NCBI): domain Eukaryota; kingdom Viridiplantae; phylum Streptophyta; class Magnoliopsida; order Lamiales; family Orobanchaceae; genus Orobanche; species Orobanche coerulescens. The sequence continues at coordinate 100,736,632 of CM065817.1, read as the reverse complement.
AGGCAATACTATGTTTCTTTATTTACTGGTAGTCACTGGCATTCCTGACCCGTATATATATATATATATATATATATATATATATATATATATATATATATATATATATATATATATACTAGTCCGTGTATTTGAGAGAAAACATTCCACTCCTTATTAGATAAGGGGATCGGCACTGAAAAGGTTTATGGCTCAAATACTTAATCGTTCGCAAGTCATTGAAACTTGACTGGGCGTTAAGTTTATGTGAAGACTTGTTGAACGTGTTCTTTGACTTGGAGAGTGCCTATCGAACACTAATGGTTAATGGGAGCACACGTTATCGGTATGCTAATGAGATTAGTATACTTGAACCTACTCACCCTCGATTCATCACACGGATTCACTCTGGGATAGTCAATGACAGAATCGTAAGGTTGTGATTCGTATTCGTGAACCATCGACTTGAGGATTTAGTAGGGATGTGCTTGTGACGTTAAGATTTTCATTTGAGTAGTTCGACCCATAACACCAGAAGGTGGGGGTCAACCTCACCGTGCATCATGCAGTAATTTAATTGATTTATAAAGAGTTCGTCGAATTACCTTAATTCGAAGAACAGATCTGAACCCGGACCGAAAGGTGATTAAAATTCTTCTTCCTCTTTCGGTGATCCACACACGAACAACTGGTACAAGCTGGATTGCTAGATCCTTACGAATAATGTTGATAAATAGTACAACAGATAATTACTTATTAGAAGGATCTGTACTGTTGATCAAAACCAACAAAGGGAAGAAGAAGGAGATGACCGGAATCGACTTCGCGGATAGAAAAGCAGTTCGAACGATTTATCGGGGGGGAGGGGGTGTTTGCACAACTAGGGTTGTGTAATTATTCTTATGACAACTCCTTATCCAAGACCCTTTATTTATACTTAGTAAACCCTAGAGTAAAACTTTAGTATTTGCTTAGTTGCCCCTCAATTTATTAAATAATACAATACATATAATATCTTATATTATATATTACTTATTATATAATCCTCTAATAAATATAATATCTAATATTATATTATCTTTCCTAGTTGATCTAAATAAATAATATAGTATATAATATTCTATATGATATATTACTCATTATTTAATTCTTTAATAAATATAATATCCAATATTATATCTATTAATTATTCTTGCTTGTCTTTAGTTACCGCATGTGTGACCCAATATTATGTTGGAAATTATTTAATACCTTATTAAATAATAAGTCATAAGCGGTCTCTAGCAAGACATTACGACTATCAAAATAATATAAGTTTATAGTCCATTAAACCATTTAACGTGTCAAATCCCATTGTCGTGCGATATCATTTTTGAACTAAGTCATGGATATTGTCATACTTAGTATGTTCAAATGCTTTCTCGATCTTAAGTAGACTGATTGAATCAAATGACTCTTCATTTGAGTATGGCCATGCATTTTCTTTATTCCTACTTATCGAGGGGCCCAACAGATATCTCTCTCCTTAAAGAGAGGGAAAAATCCCATCTTGATTATTCATTGTCCTCTACATGACTCCCACTAATCCTGATCGCTAACCTTTATGATCACCATATTTCATATGACGTTGGATTACGTCAAGGCATAGAAGTTATCATGTTGGACACTATGATAATCTCAGGTTCAAGGATTCCTTGACATACTGTTATATTGAGATTCACTTATGATATTTCCATGCAGTGATCTCAATGTAGGTCTGTCCAGTATTTCGTTCTCCAACCAATACCCATAAGTTTGATTCGTACCATACGTATAATCATTCGATGATTATCAGTCAAACTTATAGTAGTATATTAATTACTTGAGTCTCCACTCAACATGATTGGATCAGGGACATTTAAATAATATTATTATTCGTGAATAACTATTATTCAATAATTATAATATTAAAACCTGCACACATTATAATAATCAATTAGAAATGAATGATATCAAATAACTTTATTTAAATGTGACAATTACAAATCTAGGCACATCGAATGTCTTAAAGCATTATTCCCAACAATCTTCCACTTGCAATGGGAACATCTATTCACGACTTCTAGTACTATTGATCTAGCATGCTCTACATGCTTGAACTTTAATGAGAGATACATCTCTATTCCAGAGCTTGTGAATCTTTTGCTCCAAAAAAACAATAGAAACCTCTTCATAAGTCAAGTTACTGGCTACTTGAAGCTCCTCACGTTCCTAGAGGACTAGGCTCATGAAGTTCCTTTCAATTTTATTTAAGATTCATGAGGTTCCTAGAGGACTAGAATCATGAAGTTCCTTTGGATTTGGATTAAAGGGTCAAGAGGTTAATAGAGGACTAGGCTCATGAAATTCCATTGGATTTGCATTTAAGGTTCACGAGGTTCCTAGACAATTAGGCTCATGAAGGTTCATGAGGTTCCTAGAGGACTGGGCTCATGAAGTTCCTTCAGATTTGGATTATAGGTTCATGAGGTTCCTAGAGGACTAGGATCATGAAGCTCCTTCGAATTTGGATTTAAGGTTCATGAGGTTCCTTGAGGAATAGGCTGATGAAGTTCCATTGGATTTGGATTTAAGGTTCATGAGGTTCCTTGAGGACTAGGCTCATGAAGTTCCTTTGAATTTCATTTAAGATTCATGAGGTTCCTAGAGGACTAGACTCATGAAGTTCCTTTAGATTTGGATTAAAGGTTCAAGAGGTTAATGGACGACTAGGCTTATGAAATTCCATTGGATTTACATTTAAGGTTCATGAGGTTCCTATATAATTAGGCTCATGAAGTTCAATTGGATTTAGATTTAAGGTTCATGAGGTTCCTAGAAGATTAGGATCATGAAGTTCCTTCGAATTTAGATTACAAGTTCATGAGGTTCCTAGAGGACTAGGCTCATGTCGTTCTTTTGAATTTCATTTAAGATTCATGAGGTGGCTAGAGTACTAGACTCATGAAGTTTCTTTGGATTTATATTAAGGGTTCATGAGGTACCTACAAGACTAGGCTCATGAATTTCCATTGGATTTGGATTTAAGTTTTTAGAGGTTGCTAGAGGACTAGGCTCTTGAAGTTCCATTGGATTTGTATTTAAGGTTCATGATGTTCCTAGAGGACTAGGCTCATGAAGTTCCTTTAGATTTGGATTTAAGTTTAATGAGGTTCCTACACGACTAGGCTCATGAAGTTCCTTCATATTTGGATTAAAGGATCATGAGGTTCCTAGAGGACTAGGCTCATGAAGTTCCTTTGGATTTGAATTTAATGTTCATGAGGTACCTAGAGGACTAGGCTCATGATGTTCCATTATATTTGGATTTAAGGTTTATGAAGTTCCTAGAGGAGTAGGCTCATGAAGTTCCATTGGATTTGGATTAAAGGTTCATGAGGTTCCTAAAGGAATAGACTCAAGAAGTTCTCCCGAGCAGCTTGCATTTGATCCTTCCGTTCCTGCTATCTTTCCTGTTGGAGGAGCGCAATAATTCATATATTAGTCAATGGCAAGGCTCTACATAGTTGAGTTGACAACATTGGGGCGTAGCGGATTGACTATTGGGATCTCTTGAACTTCCGCATGACTATTACTATAGGCGCTGGAGTCAGCTTGTCTGAGTATGTAAACAATATGGTGGATACGATAACAAATAAGCCGTCTACATCAGCCAATTCTTCTTCTATTCTATATGGTCGATTCTCTTTAGCAGGAAAGCGTGTTCAATGGGTCTACATATAGTTTTTTTGCTGGCAGCAAACTCTCACTGCCAGTTCCTTTAGGTCCAAGCCCAATCCTCCAGCTACAGCAGCGTTATTCACATTGGATTGGCCAGTAACTACTTGGGACTTTGAAACCAGATGGTTTTTGGGCTCATTGGTAAACTCCTCCCGTCTGGGCAGCTTGTTGGTTGGTTTTAGTCCCCGATTCACTGTTTTGATCACTGTAGCCTTTGGGGCCCTTCCTAACAGTGTCATTCCTTTGGGCTTTCCCCCTCGTGGGTCTTCCTTATCTGCTTCCACTCCAAACTCCGAAATGGGCTTCAATCTATTCTGTTGTTTTCCTTGGGATTCCACAGCTTTAGCCTTGGTTTGGTAATTTCTCCTGGGTCTTTGGACTCAAATCCATGGACCAAAACAAAATAATTAGCTCCTTCCTCATCGGGCCTCTGGGTATTATCATCTCCTCCTTGGCCCAATGGCACTTGGGCCTGGTTTCCCTCAGTAATGGTAACATTTTGCATAATGCTCTGTTTAGCAACCGGAGAAGACACCGGAGCTGGTTTACGATACAGAGGGCACAACTCAGTTCTGTGAAACATTTTTCCACACGAGAAAGAAAGGGAATGAAGACTTGAATATGAAATTCCATATCTCTTGCCTCTTAGGGCAAATTCTGCCACCAAGGGTGTAAATCAACCTCCACACAAATTCTTGCGAATCGCTATGTCACTCTCGCTTTCTTAGGGCTTGGGTGCACTTCTTTTGTTTTCTTTCATAAACTACTTTTCGGGGACTGCTTCCTTCCTAACAGAATGCACTCAGACTACAAGCCAAGGAAAAGCCCAAAGGTCAATTTTCTCTGATAGACATCAGCAATGATTATTATGTGGCAAGGTTCCACCTGAAGAAAGAGTATGATTATGCTCTTATAGGTGGCCCTTGGCCAATTGCAGATGACTACCTCACGGTGAGGAAGTGGCAGCCTAACTTCAAGCCGGCAAGGATGTTATCACCAAACAGCATGGGTTCGCATTCCAGGACTGTCTCTTGAGCTCTTTATGGCAGCTAGTCGTCATTTATTCCTAACCTAAGAGGATTGGAAAATCTTTCTTAGTTAAGATGTATTGGCGTGGTAATTCTTCTGTTGCAATTGATGTTGAAGTTTCATAGCTTTCGAGACTAAGAGCAAAGAGCACTAGCCAACCGGCATTACGGAAAAGAGTGCTAGAAGAGCCCAAATGCTAAAGTAAAGCACATGAATTCATTTTTCTTAAAATAAGAACGATGGGAATTGGTTTAGCTCGGTTAACTACTGACCAATCACGGTAAGGCACCACCCTAGCATCAACTCACCCTTTCGGATAGCCTCAGTGTCGGTGTGGGTTGGGATATCCAATAATCAAATTTGGAATAAGGACGTAAAGTTGCCGCGTACTGTTACAATTGAGCAGCAAACCCCACCCAGGAGTGATGTTAGGTTCGTATATTCGTCCTACACCTGGGTCTATGCTAATGCAGTCCCGATGGAGCTCGGCAGCTTCGGGAGTCCCCCCGGGGCATAGTAAGTTTTCAACCTGGCTCGCACTATCGTAGGCACTTGAACCTTCTCAAATTCTTACCCTAGAAATTATCTGGAACTTTCTGGCTTACCTCCATTCCCACTGCCAAAGGTGTTCCCATAGAAGGAGTTGGGATCGGATAACGAAGCAGGTTTGACAGTAATTCCGTTATTACCTTTGTAGTTTCAAATGAGTATGCTCAATCTTCACACCATTATTCCTAGCCCCCTCTACTCCCTCGGCAGGACGTATTGTAGGTGGAAATATTCGAGAGTGGCCCTATCTTCCAAATCCAAAATAGAATCTATATAAGTAAGATAGACTCAAAGGAAAGAGAATTCGATCCAAAATCACCTCTCTCAAGAATCTGAATATCTTAAGATAATAAGCTACCTTAAGAGAATAAACCTAGACTGAAGGGTTTATCGCGAAGCATGAGTGAGAAGCTCAATAGGGCTTTGTCCTCTTGGCAATTGAACTATAGAGTCAATCCGCTACTGAATCAATGACACTTCCTGCCATTTTTTGACTTCGAGACACGTAGTCCTCTGAATCTAAAGGGAGGGAATGAACTCGCTAACCAGAACAGCCCCTATATCGAAACAAGCATAAAACCCTTTCTAAAAAGATTTCCAAAAGTAAAAAGTCCGGTCAGTGCAAGCCCTGATAGTCCAGCTCTTAGGAGTTTTGTTTCCTTCGATGCCTCTTGGAAATTCTCTTACAGGCAATGGAAGTATCTTTTTTTGTTATTTATTGTTACAGCCATTGCTAATCTCTTCTCCTTCTCAACCGACGATTTGATATCTAGTGGTAAGGTGCGCACATCCAGTTGGAGAATTTAGTCGATGCCTGCCTTGCGGTCCATGCGAGCCGAGCTAAAAACAATGGAACCTGGCCTGGGCCTGTTTTACAAAGTCAGACTAAGGAAAGGTAACCCAACATCTGACAAAAACTCTATTTAACCTCATAACGCTCTGCAAGACCTACAATCAAGCGAAGACACAACGGGATCAGTCCTATAGAAGTGGACTTAAACTCCTTTTCATGTCTTCTCTTTTGTGTATCAAGTTCGATGGAATTTTAACAAAGCAAGCTTGACCTGTCAGTGAACTTGGTAAGAACCTAAGATTTAGGGAATCATCATTCAAAGACCCCTGCTGGCCTTTCCAGTCGAGCACATTATGTCCCTTCTTCTTTGTTTGGCATCACGGTCATAAGATTCACTTCATGCTTTCTCAGTATAAGAGAATCGCATCTATTGTTATAGAAGGCAAGGATAAACTAGACCAAGTTCCCTTTCTTTCTATAAGGCTAGTCTAGGATAGGAAAATTTGTTAGCCTAGTGACCTTCAATTGAATAATTCTAAGGTAAGCTTTCTTAGCCGACAAGCTAGCCTTCTCTCATTTACCATTTACAAGACAAGTGAGTATTACACCAATCGAATCCCTGTTGAATGAATTCCAGATCTTCTAATAATCTCAGAGTAGAAACCCCATCCTTTTATGCCCTCGTTGAGACTAATTGATATAATCTTGTAGTTATCCCTTGGACAGGGATAATATAGATTTGATACCTCCTCCAATTGATTCACATAGGAAGAGATCGAAAACTGTGCAGAACCTGGTCCCACTGCCCTTGGGCTAATGACCTTTTATCCGAATGGAGTCTACCTGATAAGAATGGAGTTACAGAAGGTCTTGTCAGAGCCACTGTAATATCCGCAATTTTCAATTTCCGGTAAATTTCTTTTTTCGGCCGAAGTCCGTTTTGACGGCTCGCTCATGACCGTTTCGTCATTCCGAGAATGATTAATTCTGCACTTTTTGTCATCCGAGTTCGTTTCGATGTCGTTTTGTTGAGTTCCGTGTCCTTAATCGACTTTTTCACGTGGGAGTTCGACTTTGTAAAGTCACCATTAATTCTTGGAAATTCCAAAAATTATAAATCTTTGCAATATTATAGAACATCGAGTTAGCTTTCCAATGGTTCAAACGGTGAGTCAATCGGAGTCCGGACGAGAGAGTTATGGTCGTTTCAGTTTTTGGCCGATCACTTCCAGGAGCCTTTCGGCCGATAGGGGGGGTCGATAGGCTCTACTGCCGGCATTCTGTATGGGTATCGGTTGGGCCTATCGGCCGATAGGCTGGCCGATAGGTTCTGCTGTGTTTCACTATATTACACGGGATCTGGGGGAAGGTTTTCATTTTCCTCTCCTCTCTTTTCTTCCTCTCGTTCAGGCGATCCAGAGCAACTCTTGGGCGATTTTAACATTTTCGGACTTGAAGAAATCATTCACTTCGAGTTTTGTTGTAGATTATCGATTTCTTCTTGAATCATTCATCCTAATCCAAGGTAATCTTCTAAGAACCCATTTTTGGGAGATTTTGGGGATTTTGGGTATTTTGTTCGATTTCGTCCGTTTAATCCGATTTAACTTAGGATTTTGATGGATTGATGATTATTTAGATGTATTATATCATTTCCCTTGTTATTCCATGGTTGGATCGTATCGATTCGTTGTTTGAGTTGAGTTCTTGACCGACGCCTTGAAGGCGTCCGGTAAAATGTCTTAGAGGGGTTTTCGGGCGTTCTACGATTATTCTTCCTCGTATGGTCGATGATTTATTGATTGTATGATGTTAGGGTCGTGTTTCTTGCGAAGAAACCGTGTTGAACCCTTTCGTTCGTCGTCGTCTTCCGTTTCGATAGCATTGGGCGTTTCGAAGCTTTCCGGTTGAGCCGTGTTCGTCGGAATACTTGCGTACCGATTTTGAGGCAAGTACCTTGTCCATACTTTTCTTGTTTCGTGGATATGATGATTGGTGATCGTCTTGATTTGTTTGTTTGTTTGAAATGAGTATTCAAAAGATTTGGTTTAAAGGCCCTCTTTCAAAACCGTGTGTGTTTTGTGATTGGTGTGGTTCGTGAATAACTATGTGAATTCTATGTATATGCTTGGTGTTCATGTTGCACTTGGTATTGTGTCTGGACGTATATTATTTCATTTCGGTGCGTTGTGGATTGACGTGGTGTTTTGCTAAGTGTTTGATGCCTCTGGGCGAATTGTTTGAATATCCTTGATATGATATGTTATTTGTGTGAATGTGTGGATATGGTTGAAGGTCTACGGTGGCACATGGCATGTGATCATGTGGCCAGGATGCAACAAGTGATTGATCCAACCGTGAGAGCCTGAGATAATCTACGGTGGCACATGGCATGTGATCATGTGGCCAGGATGCAACAAGCGATTGATCCAACCGTGAGATGTGTGTGATTTGTTTCGCTAGCCAGCTCGGGAGGGTCCTTCGAGGCCTCGAGTGGGATGTCGGTGGTATCGTCCCGGTCCTAGGCGATGCGCGTGCGTGATTATGTTTCGTTGATTTTTCGTCCGTTGAGGACACGTGATGTTGGGCTTTGACCCTGTAAATTATTGGTGGTTTCCTATTTGCGAAAACAAAATATTTGAAATGACCCTATTGATTTTGGAAAGAGAAGGATTTTATAATCCTAAATTGTTTTCTATTAAAACTCTCGACGGCATTTTAAAGCTGTTTTGTAAATTGTTTCCCTTATTTGCGATCTTTCGCTTTGGAAATGTTTACCCAAACTCTTGCCTCGGGAAGTACTTTTCCTTACGTTTGAACCTTTGAGGATTTCTGATTATTATTGTTCTTGGAACTTGTATTGTATGGCTCGTATTTTTGCACTTGTACTTGCACTAGCAAAACAGTGGAGTTTTGCTAACCCCCGAGTATTCGGGGGGTGGATGTCTATTTTTGCATTCAGGTTTTGGAGCATAGCACAGGGTCGGCACGAAGGATGATGAAAGATGAACGATACTAATCACACGAGGATCTGTTGATGTCGTTTTGGTCTAGTTGTATGTTCTTTTCCGCTGCAGTATCTTTTCCCCGTTGTACGGGAGTTTATCGTATTTTGACCCCTGCGTGGGTATGTGTTTGGAATTGAGTTGTATGTTATTATTGAAAGACCAAGTCGGTCTACTGAGTCATTTTAGCCTTAAAGGCGATGTTAGATGTTTGATTTTAGTTATCAGCCTGGTAGATCCTCGAGGAGAGGGCCTACGGCGTGTAATATCCCTGAGTGGATTGGGGGTGTTACAGCCACATTCTCAGAAGTACCGATCTCAAAGAAGAGGAAGTCCGGGATGTCCACTTTCAGGTCATGAACGGGAAGGCTGTCGTTGAGAATAGAAGATGTAGTTTCATCGAGAGAGGGAATAAAGGATGGGGTTTCTAAATAATAGATATCTAATAGTTGCGGGGTCTGTTGTAATATGGAGAAATCCAATTAGAAATAGATGCTCTCCTATATGCATGAGGGAATCTCTTCTTCCTCTGAAATGGTATTCATGTAAAATCCTTTGTGCGGAATTATGAACTTAGGCGAAGACAAATAGCGAGAAATTCCTACCTCCTTTGGACATCAGCAGAGATTCAATCACAAAGCAAGCGGACTCCAACTCGGGAAATTCGAGACGTAGATTCTTTAGGAGCAAGTTGAAACCTTTGGATTTGAGGTTCATGAGGTTCCTATAGGACTTGGCTCATGAAGTTATTTTGGATTTAGATTAAAGGTCATGGAGTTCCTAGATAACTAGGTTTATGAAGTTTATTTGGATATGGATTAAAGGTTCATGAGGTTCCTAGAGGACTAGGCTCATGAAGTTCCTTTGGATTTGGATTTAAGGTTCATGAGGTTCCTAAAGCACTCGACTCAAGAAGTTCCTTTGAGTTTGGATTTAAGGTTTATGAGGTTCCAAGAGGACTAGGCTCATGAAGTTGTTTTGGATTTAGATTATTGGTTCGTGGGGTTCCTAGTGGATTAGGCTCATGAAGTTCCTTCATATTTAGATTAAAGGTTTACAGGATTCCTAGAGGACTAAGCTCATGAAGTTCCTTCGGATTTTGATTGAAGGTTCACGAGGTTCATAGAGGACTAGGCTCATGAAGTTCCTTTGGATTTGTATTTAAGGTTCATGATGTTCCTAGAGGACTAGGTTCATGAAGTTCATTCGGATTTGGATTAAAGATTCATGAGGTTTCTAGAGGAGTATGATCATGAAGTTTCTTTGGATTTGGATGTAAGGTTCATGAGGTTCTTAGACAATTAGGCTCATAAAGTTTAATTGGATTTAGATTTAAGGTTCATGAGGTTCCTATAGGACTAGGCTCATGAAGTTCCTTCGGATTTGGATTAAAGATTCATGAGGTTCCTAGAGGACTAGGCTCATGTTGTTCCTATGAATTTCATTTAAGATTCATGAGGTTTCTAGAGGACTAAACTTATGAAGTTATTTTAGATTTGGATTAAAGGTTCATGAGGTTAGTAGAGGACTAGGCTCATGAAGTTCCTTTGGATTTGGATTTAAGGTTCGTGAGGTGCCTAGAGGACTAGGCTCATGAAGTTCCATTGGATTTGGATTTAAGGTTTATGAGGTTCCTTGAGGACTAGGCTCATGGTTCCATTAGATTTGGATTTAAGGTTCATGAGGTTCCTAGAGGACTAGGCTCATGAAGTTCTTTTGGATTTGGATTAAAGGTTCATGGAGTTCCTAGAGAACTAGGCTCATGAAGTTTCTTCGGATTTAGATTAAAGGTTCATTAGGTTCCTAGAAGACTAGGCTCATGAAGTTCCTTCGGATTTGGATTAAAGGTTCATGAGGTTCCTAGACGACTAGGCTCATGATGTTGCTTTGGATTTGGATTTAAGGTTAATGAGGTTCCTACAGGACTAGGCTCATGAGGTTCATTCGAATTTGGATTAAAGGTTCATGAGGTTCCTAGAGGACTAGACTCATGATGTTCCTTTGGATTTGGATTTAAGGTTCATGGGGTACCTATAGGACTAGGCTCATGAAGTTCCATTGGATTTAGATTTAAGGTTTATGAGGTTCCTAGAGGACTAGGCTCATGAAGTTTCTTCGGATTTGGATTAAATGTTCAAGAGGTTCCTAGAGGTCTAGACTCAAGAAGTTCCTTTGAATTTGGATTTAAGGTTCATGAGGTTCTTAGAGGACTAGGCTCATGAAGTTCCTAGAAGACTAGGCTCATGAAGTTCCATTAAATTTGGATTTATGTTTCATGAAGTTCCTAGAGGACTAGGCTCGTGAAGTTCCTTTAGATTTAGATTTAAGGTTCATGAGGTTCCTAGAGGACTAGGCTCATGAAGTTCCTTCGAATTTGGATTTAAGGTTCATGAGGTTCCTAGAGGACTAGGCTCGTGAAGTTCCTTCAGATTTGGATTAAAAGTTCCATGGGGTTCTGAGAGGACTAGACTCATGAAGTTTATTTGGATTTGGATTTAAGATTCATGAGGTTCCTCGAGGACTAGGCTCATAAAGTTCCATTAAATTTAGATTTAAGTTTCATGAAGTTCCTAGGGGACTAGGCTCATGAAGTTCCTTTAGATTTGGATTAAAGGTTCATGAGGTTCCTAGAGGACTAGGCTCATGAAGTTCCTTCAGATTTGGATTAAAGGTTCATGGAGTTCCTGGAGAACTAGGCTCGTGAAGTTTCTTCGAATTTGGATTGAAGGTTCATGAGGTTCCTATAGGACTAGGCTCATGAAGTTTCTTCGAATTTGGATTGAAGGTTCATGAGGTTCCTAGAGGACTAGGCTCATGAAGTTCCTTAGGATTTGGATTTAAGAAATATGAGGTTCCTAGAAGACTAGGCTCATGTAGTTCTTTCAGATTTGGATTAAAGGTTCATGAAGTTCCTATGAATTTGAATTTAAGGTTCATGAGGTTCCTAGAGGACTAGGATCATGATGTTCTTCTGGATTTGGATTAAAGGTTCATGGAGTTCCTAGAGAACTAGGCTCATGAAGTTTCTTCGAAATTGGATTAAAGGTTCATGAGGTTCCTAGAGGACTAGGCTCATGAAGTTCCTTCAGATTTGGATTAAAGGTTCATGAGGTTACTAGGAGTAGGCTCATGAAGTTCCTTTGGATTAGGATTTAAGGTTTACGAGGTTCCTAGAGGACTAGGCTCGTGAAGTTCCTTAGGATTTGGATTTAAGGATTATGAGGTTCCTAAAGCACTCGACTCAAGAAGTTCCTTTGAGTTTGGATTTAAGGTTTATGAGGTTCCAAGAGGACTAGGCTCATGAAGTTGTTTTGGATTTGGATTATTGGTTCGTGGGGTTCCTAGTGGATTAGGCTCATGAAGTTCCTTCATATTTAGATTAAAGGTTTACAGGATTCCTAGAGGACTAAGCTCATGAAGTTCCTTCGGATTTTGATTGAAGGTTCACGAGGTTCATAGAGGACTAGGCTCATGAAGTTCCTTTGGATTTGTATTTAAGGTTCATGATGTTCCTAGAGGACTAGGTTCATGAAGTTCATTCGGATTTGGATTAAAGATTCATGAGGTTTCTAGAGGAGTATGATCATGAAGTTTCTTTGGATTTGGATGTAAGGTTCATGAGGTTCTTAGACAATTAGGCTCATAAAGTTTAATTGGATTTAGATTTAAGGTTCATGAGGTTCCTATAGGACTAGGCTCATGAAGTTCCTTCGGATTTGGATTAAAGATTCATGAGGTTCCTAGAGGACTAGGCTCATGCTGTTCCTATGAATTTCATTTAAGATTCATGAGGTTTCTAGAGGACTAAACTTATGAAGTTATTTTAGATTTGGATTAAAGGTTCATGAGGTTAGTAGAGGACTAGGCTCATGAAGTTCCTTTGGATTTGGATTTAAGGTTCGTGAGGTTCCTAGAGGACTAGGCTCATGAAGTTCCATTGGATTTGGATTTAAGGTTTATGAGGTTCCTTGAGGACTAGGCTCATGGTTCCATTAGATTTGGATTTAAGGTTCATGAAGTTCCTAGAGGACTAGGCTCATGAAGTTCCTTCAGATTTGGATTAAAGGTTCATGAGGTTACTAGGAGTAGGCTCATGAAGTTCCTTTGGATTAGGATTTAAGGTTTACGAGGTTCCTAGAGGACTAGGCTCATGAAGTTCCTTAGGATTTGGATTTAAGGATTATGAGGTTCCTAAAGCACTCGACTCAAGAAGTTCCTTTGAGTTTGGATTTAAGGTTTATGAGGTTCCAAGAGGACTAGGCTCATGAAGTTGTTTTGGATTTGGATTATTGGTTCGTGGGGTTCCTAGTGGATTAGGCTCATGAAGTTCCTTCATATTTAGATTAAAGGTTTACAGGATTCCTAGAGGACTAAGCTCATGAAGTTCCTTCGGATTTTGATTGAAGGTTCACGAGGTTCATAGAGGACTAGGCTCATGAAGTTCCTTTGGATTTGTATTTAAGGTTCATGATGTTCCTAGAGGACTAGGTTCATGAAGTTCATTCGGATTTGGATTAAAGATTCATGAGGTTTCTAGAGGAGTATGATCATGAAGTTTCTTTGGATTTGGATGTAAGGTTCATGAGGTTCTTAGACAATTAGGCTCATAAAGTTTAATTGGATTTAGATTTAAGGTTCATGAGGTTCCTATAGGACTAGGCTCATGAAGTTCCTTCGGATTTGGATTAAAGATTCATGAGGTTCCTAGAGGACTAGGCTCATGATGTTCCTATGAATTTCATTTAAGATTCATGAGGTTTCTAGAGGACTAAACTTATGAAGTTATTTTAGATTTGGATTAAAGGTTCATGAGGTTAGTAGAGGACTAGGCTCATGAAGTTCCTTTGGATTTGGATTTAAGGTTCGTGAGGTGCCTAGAGGACTAGGCTCATGAAGTTCCATTGGATTTGGATTTAAGGTTTATGAGGTTCCTTGAGGACTAGGCTCATGGTTCCATTAGATTTGGATTTAAGGTTCATGAAGTTCCTAGAGGACTAGGCTCATGAAGTTCTTTTGGATTTGGATTAAAGGTTCATGGAGTTCCTAGAGAACTAGGCTCATGAAGTTTCTTCGGATTTAGATTAAAGGTTCATTAAGTTCCTAGAAGACTAGGCTCATGAAGTTCCTTCGGATTTGGATTAAAGGTTCATGAGGTTCCTAGACGACTAGGCTCATGAAGTTGCTTTGGATTTGGATTTAAGGTTAATGAGGTTCCTACAGGACTAGGCTCATGAGGTTCCTTCGAATTTGGATTAAAGGTTCATGAGGTTCCTAGAGGACTAGACTCATGATGTTCCTTTGGATTTGGATTTAAGGTTCATGGGGTACCTATCGGACTAGGCTCATGAAGTTCCATTGGATTTAGATTTAAGGTTTCTGAGGTTCCTAGAGGACTAGGCTCATGAAGTTTCTTCGGATTTGGATTAAATGTTCAAGAGGTTCCTAGAGGTCTAGACTCAAGAAGTTCCTTTGAATTTGGATTTAAGGTTCATGAGGTTCTTAGAGGACTAGGCTCATGAAGTTCCTAGAAGACTAGGCTCATGAAGTTCCATTAAATTTGGATTTATGTTTCATGAAGTTCCTAGAGGACTAGGCTCGTGAATTTCCTTTAGATTTAGATTTAAGGTTCATGAGGTTCCTAGAGGACTAGGCTCATGAAGTTCCTTCGAATTTGGATTTAAGGTTCATGAGGTTCCTAGAGGACTAGGCTCGTGAAGTTCCTTCAAATTTGGATTAAAAGTTCCATGGGGTTCTGAGAGGACTAGACTCATGAAGTTCATTTGGATTTGGATTTAAGATTCATGAGGTTCCTCGAGGACTAGGCTCATAAAGTTCTATTAAATTTAGATTTAAGTTTCATGAAGTTCCTAGAGGACTAGGCTCATGAAGTTCCTTTAGATTTGGATTAAAGGTTCATGAAGTTCCTAGAGGACTAGGCTCATGAAGTTCCTTCAGATTTGGATTAAAGGTTCATGGAGTTCCTGGAGAACTAGGCTCATGAAGTTTCTTCTAATTTGGATTGAAGGTTCATGAGGTTCCTATAGGACTAGGCTCATGAAGTTTCTTCGAATTTGGATTGAAGGTTCATGAGGTTCCTAGAGGACTAGGCTCATGAAGTTCCTTAGGATTTGGATTTAAGGATTATGAGGTTCCTAGAGGACTAGGCTCATGTAGTTCTTTCAGATTTGGATTAAAGGTTCATGAAGTTCCTATGAATTTGAATTTAAGGTTCATGAGGTTCCTAGAGGACTAGGATCATGATGTTCTTCTGGATTTGGATTAAAGGTTCATGGAGTTCCTAGAGAACTAGGCTCATGAAGTTTCTTCGAAATTGGATTAAAGGTTCATGAGGTTCCTAGAGGACTAGGCTCATGAAGTTCCTTCAGATTTGGATTAAAGGTTCATGAGGTTACTAGGAGTAGGCTCATGAAGTTCCTTTGGATTTGGATTTAAGGTTTACGAGGTTCCTAGAGGACTAGGCTCATGAAGTTCCTTTAGATTTGGATTAAAAGGTCCATGAGGTTCCGAGAGGACTAGACTCATGAAGTTCATTTGGATTTGGATTTAAGATTCATGAGGTTCCTAGAGGACTAGGCTCATGAAGTTCCATTAAATTTGGATTTAAGTTTCATGATTTTCTTAGAGGACTAGGCTCATAAAGTTCCTTTAGATTTGGATTAAAGGTCCATGAGGTTCCAAGAGGATTATGCTCATGAAGTTTATTTGGATTTGGATTTAAAATTCATGAGGTTTCTAGAGGACTAGGCTCATGAAGTTCCATTAAATTTGGATTTAAGTTTCATGAAGTTCCTAGAGGACTAGGCTCATGAAGTTCCTTTAGATTTGGATTAATGGTTCGTGAGCTTCCGAAAGGACTAGGCTTATGAAGTTCCTTCAGATTTGGATTAAAGGTTCATGAGGTTCCTAGAGGACTAGGCTCATGAAGTTCTTCTGGATTTGGAATAAAGGTTCATGGAGTTCCTGGAGAACTAGGCTCATGAAGTTTCTTCGAATTTGGATTGAAGGTTTATGAGGTTCCTATAGGACTAGGCTCATGAAGTTCCTTCGTATTTGAATCAAAGGTTCATGAGGTTCCTAGAGGACTAGGCTTATGAAGTTCCTTAGGATTTGGATTTAAGGATTATGAGGTTCCTAGAGGACTAGGCTCATGTAGTTCCTTCAGATTTGGATTAAAGGTTCATGAAGTTCCTCGAGGACTAGACTCAGGAAGTTCCTATGAATTTGAATTTAAGGTTCATGAGGTTCCTAGATGACTAGGATCATGAAGTTTTTTCTGGATTTGGATTAAAGGTTGATGGAGTTCCTAAAGAACTAGGCTCATGATGTTTCTTCGAATTTGGATTAAAGGTTCATGAGGTTCATAGAGGACTAGGCTCATGAAGTTCCTTCGGATTTGGATTAAAGGTTCATGAGGTTCATAGGACTAGGCTCATGAAGTTCTTATGGATTTGGATTTAAGGTTTACGAGGTTCCTAGAGGACTAGGCTCATGAAGTTCCTTCAGATTTGGATTAAAGGTTCATGAGGTTCTTAGAGGACTAGGCTCAAGAAGTTCCTTCAGATTTGGATTAAAAGTTCATGAGGTTCCTAGAGGAATAGGCTCATGAAGTTCCTTTGGATTTGGATTTAAGATTCATGAGGTTCCTAGAGGACTAGGCTCATGAAGTTCCATTAAATTTGGATTTTAGTTTCATAAAGTTCCTAGAGGACTAGGCCTCATGAATTTCCTTTAGATTTGGATTAAAATGTCCATGAGGTTCCGAGAGGACTAGGATCATGAAGTTGCTTTGGATTTGGATTTAAGGTTAATGAGGTTCCTACAGGACGAGGCTCATGAGGATCCTTCGAATTTGGATTAAAGGTTCATGAGGTTTCTAGAGGACTACACTCATGAAGTTCCTTTGGATTTGGATTTAAGGTTCATGGGGTACCTAGACGACTAGGCTCATGAAGTTCCATTGAATTTAGATTTAAGGTTTATGAGGTTCCTAGAGGACTAGGCTCATGATGTTCCATTGGATTTCGATTTAAGGTTCATGAGGTTCCTAGAGGACTAGACTCATGAAGTTCATTTGATTTGGATTTAAGGTTCATGATGTTCCTAAAGGACTAGACTCATGAAGTTCTATTCGATTTGTATTTTAGGTTCATAAGGTTCTTAGAGGACTAGACTCAAGAAGTTCTTTTGAGTTTGGATTTAAGGCTCATGAGCTTCCTAGAGGACTAGGCACATGAAGTTTTTGGGATTTGGATTAAAGGTTCATGGGGTTCCTAGTGGATTAGGCTCATGAAGTTCATTCAGATTTAGATTAATGGTTTACAAGGTTCCTATAGGACTAGGATCATGAAGTTCCATTGGATTTGGATTTAAGGTTTATGAGGTTCCTAGAGGACTAGGCTCATGAAGTTCCTTTGAATTTCATTTAAAATTCATGAGGTTCCTAGAGGAGTAGACTCATGAAGTTCCTTTGGATTTGGATTAAAGGTTCAAGAGGTTAATAGAGGACTAGACTCATGAAATTCCATTGGATTTACATTTAAGGTTCATGAGGTTCCTAGATAATTAGGCTGATGAAGTTCAATTGGATTTAGATTTAAGGTTCATGAGTTTCCTAGAGGATTAGACTCATGAAGTTCTTTCGGATTTAGATTACAGGTTCATGAGGTTCCTAGAGGACTAGGCTCATGTCTTTCCTTTGAATTTCATTTAATATTCATGAGGTTCCTAGAGAACTAGACTCATGAAGTTCTTTTGGATTTGGGTTAAAGGTTCATGAGGTACCTAGAGGACTAGGGTCATGAAGTTCCATTGGATTTGGATTTAAGGTTTATGAGGTTCCTAGAAGACTAGGCTCATGAAGTTCCATTGGATTTGTATTTAAGGTTCATGAGGTTCCTAGAGGACTATGCTCATGAAGTTTCTTTGGATTTGGATTTAAGGTTAATGAGGTTCCTAGAGGACTAGACTCATGAAGTTCTTTGATTTGGATTTAAGGTTCATGATGTTCCTAAAGGACTAGACTCATGAAGTTCCATTCGATTTGTATTTTAGGTTCATATGGTTCTTAAAGGACTAGACTCAAGAAGTTCTTTTGAGTTTGGATTTAAGGTTCATGAGCTTCCTAGAGGACTTGGTTCATGAAGTTTTTGGGATTTGGATTAAAGGTTCATGGGGTTCCTAGTGGATTAGGCTCATGAAGTTCATTGAGATTTAGATTAATGGTTTACAAGGTTCCTATAGGACTAGGATCATGAAGTTCCATTGGATTTGGATTTAAGGTTTATGAGGTTCCTAGAAGACTAGGCTCATGAAGTTCCTTTGAATTTCATTTAAGATTCATGAGGTTCCTAGAGGACTAGGCTCATGAAATTCCATTGGATTTACATTTAAAGTTCATGAGGTTCCTAGATAATTAGGCTGATGAAGTTCAATTGGATTTAGATTTAAGGTTCATGAGGTTCCTAGAGGATTAGACTCATGAAGTTCTTTCGGATTTAGATTACAGGTTCATGAGGTTCCTAGAGGACTAGACTCATGTCTTTCCTTTGAATTTCATTTAATATTCATGCGGTTCCTAGAGGACTAGACTCATGAAGTTCTTTTGGATTTGGATTAAAGGTTCATGAGGTACCTACAGGACTAGGCTCATGAAGTTCCATTGGATTTGGATTTAAGGTTTATGAGGTTCCTAGAAGACTAGGCTCATGAGGTTCCATTGGATTTGTATTTAAGGTTCATGAGGTTCCTAGAGGACTAGGCTAATGAAGTTCCTTTGGATTTGGATTTAAGGATAATGAGGTTCCTACAGGACTAGGCTCATGAAGTTCCTTCGGATTTGGATTAAAGGATCATGAGGTTCCTAGAGGAATAGGCTCATGAAGTTCCTTTGGATTTGGATTTAATGTTCATGAGGTACCTAAAGGACTTGGCTCATGATGTTCCATTGGATTTGGATTTAAGGTTTAAGAGGTTCCTAGAGGACTAGGCACATGAAGTTCCATTGGATTTGGATTTAAGGTTCATGAGGTTCCTAGAGGACTAGGCTCATGAAGTTCCATTGAATTTAGATTACAGGTTCATGAGGTTCCTAGAGGACTAGGCTCATGTCATTCCTTTGAATTTCATTTAAGATTCATGAGGTTCCTAGAGGACTAGACTGATGAAGTTTCTTCGGATTTGGATTAAAGGTTCATTAGGTTTCTAGAAGACTAGGCTCATGAAGTTCCTTCGGATTTGGATTAAAGGTTCATGAGGTTCCTAGACGACTAGGCTCATGAAGTTGCTTTGGATTTGGATTTAAGGTTAATGAGGTTCCTACAGGACTAGGCTCATGAGGTTCCTTCGAATTTAGATTAAAGATTCATGAGGTTCCTAGAGGACTAGACTCATGAAGTTCCATTGTATTTGGATTTAAGGTTTATGAGGTTCCTTGAGGACTAGGCTCATGGTTCCATTGGATTTAGATTTAAGGTTCATGAGGTTCCTAGAGGACTAGGCTCATGAAGTTCTTTTGGAATTGGAATAAAGGTCCATGGAGTTACTAGAGAACTAGGCTCATGAAGTTTCTTCGGATTTGAATTAAAGGTTCATTAGGTTTCTAGAAGACTAGGCTCATGAAGTTCCTTCGGATTTGGATTAAAGGTTCATGAGGTTCCTAGAGGACTAGGATCATGAAGTTGCTTTGGATTTGGATTTAAGGTTAATGAGGTTCCTACAGGACTAGGCTCATGAGGATCCTTCGAATTTGGATTAAAGGTTCATGAGGTTTCTAGAGGACTACACTCATGAAGTTCCTTTGTATTTTGGATTTAAGGTTCATGGGGTACCTAGACGACTAGGCTCATGAAGTTCCATTGAATTTATATTTAAGGTTTATGAGGTTCCTAGAGGACTAGGCTCATGATGTTCCATTGGATTTGGATTTAAGGTTCATGAGGTTCCTAGAGGACTAGACTCATGAAGTTCATTTGATTTGGATTTAAGGTTCATGATGTTCCTAAAGGACTAGACTCATGAAGTTCCATTCGATTTATATTTTAGGTTCATAAGGTTCTTAGAGGACTAGACTCAAGAAGTTCTTTTGAGTTTGGATTTAAGGCTCATGAGCTTCCTAGAGGACTAGGCACATGAAGTTTTTGGGATTTGGATTAAAGGTTCATGGGGTTCCTAGTGGATTAGGCTCATGAAGTTCATTCAGATTTAGATTAATAGTTTACAAGGTTCCTATAGGACTAGGATCATGAAGTTCCATTGGATTTGGATTTAAGGTTTATGAGGTTCCTAGAGGACTAGGATAATGAAGTTCCATTGGATTTGGATTTAAGGTTTATGAGGTTCCTAGAGGACTAGGCTCATGAAGTTCCTTTGAATTTCATTTAAGATTCATGAGGTTCCTAGAGGACTAGGCTCATGAAATTCCATTGGATTTACATTTAAAGTTCATGAGGTTCCTAGATAATTAGGTTGATGAAGTTCAATTGGATTTAGATTTAAGGTTCATGAGGTTCCTAGAGGATTAGACTCATGAAGTTCTTTCGGATTTAGATTACAGGTTCATGAGGTTCCTAGAGGACTAGACTCATGTCTTTCCTTTGAATTTCATTTAATATTCATGCGGTTCCTAGAGGACTAGACTCATGAAGTTCTTTTGGATTTGGATTAAAGGTTCATGAGGTACCTACAGGACTAGGCTCATGAAGTTCCATTGGATTTGGATTTAAGGTTTATGAGGTTCCTAGAAGACTAGGCTCATGAGGTTCCATTGGATTTGTATTTAAGGTTCATGAGGTTCCTAGAGGACTAGGCTAATGAAGTTCCTTTGGATTTGGATTTAAGGATAATGAGGTTCCTACAGGACTAGGCTCATGAAGTTCCTTCGGATTTGGATTAAAGGATCATGAGGTTCCTAGAGGACTAGGCTCATGAAGTTCCTTTGGATTTGGATTTAATGTTCATGAGGTACCTAAAGGACTTGGCTCATGATGTTCCATTGGATTTGGATTTAAGGTTTAAGAGGTTCCTAGAGGACTAGGCTCATGAAGTTCCATTTGATTTGGATTTAAGGTTCATGAGGTTCCTAGAGGACTAGGCTCATGAAGTTCCATTGAATTTAGATTACAGGTTCATGAGGTTCCTAGAGGACTAGGCTCATGTCATTCCTTTGAATTTCATTTAAGATTCATGAGGTTCCTAGAGGACTAGACTGATGAAGTTTCTTCGGATTTGGATTAAAGGTTCATTAGGTTTCTAGAAGACTAGGCTCATGAAGTTCCTTCGATTTGGATTAAAGGTTCATGAGGTTCCTAGACGACTAGGCTCATGAAGTTGCTTTGGATTTGGATTTAAGGTTAATGAGGTTCCTACAGGACTAGACTCATGAGGTTCCTTCGAATTTAGATTAAAGATTCATGAGGTTCCTAGAGGACTAGACTCATGAAGTTCCATTGTATTTGGATTTGAGGTTTATGAGGTTCCTTGAGGACTAGGCTCATGGTTCCATTGGATTTAGATTTAAGGTTCATGAGGTTCCTAGAGGACTAGGCTCATGAAGTTCTTTTGGATTTGGATTAAAGGTCCATGGAGTTACTAGAGAACTAGGCTCATGAAGTTTCTTCGGATTTGAATTAAAGTTTCATTAGGTTTCTAGAAGACTAGGCTCATGAAGTTCCTTCGGATTTGGATTAAAGGTTCATGAGGTTCCTAGAGGACTAGGATCATGAAGTTTCTTTGGATTTGGATTTAAGGTTAATGAGGTTCCTACAGGACTAGGCTCATGAGGATCCTTCGAATTTGGATTAAAGGTTCATGAGGTTTGTAGAGGACTACACTCATGAAGTTCCTTTGGATTTAGATTTAAGGTTCATGGGGTACCTAGACGACTAGGCTCATGAAGTTCCATTGAATTTAGATTTAAGGTTTATGAGGTTCCTAGAGGACTAGGCTCATGATGTTCCATTGGATTTGGATTTAAGGTTCATGAGGTTCCTAGAGGACTAGACTCATGAAGTTCATTTGATTTGGATTTAAGGTTCATGATGTTCCTAAAGGACTAGACTCATGAAGTTCCATTCGATTTATATTTTAGGTTCATAAGGTTCTTAGAGGACTAGACTCAAGAAGTTCTTTTGAGTTTGGATTTAAGGCTCATGAGCTTCCTAGAGGACTAGGCACATGAAGTTTTTGGGATTTGGATTAAAGGTTCATGGGGTTCCTAGTGGATTAGGCTCATGAAGTTCATTCAGATTTAGATTAATAGTTTACAAGGTTCCTATAGGACTAGGATCATGAAGTTCCATTGGATTTGGATTTAAGGTTTATGAGGTTCCTAGAGGACTAGGATAATGAAGTTCCTTTGAATTTCATTTAAAATTCATGAGGTTCCTAGAGGAGTAGACTCATGAAGTTCCTTTAGATTTGGATTAAAGGATCAAGAGGTTAATAGAGGACTAGACTCATGAAATTCCATTGGATTTACATTTAAGGTTCATGAGGTTCCTAGATAATTAGGCTGATGAAGTTCAATTGGATTTAGATTTAAGGTTCATGAGTTTCCTAG
Organism: Orobanche coerulescens; assembly: GCA_033398695.1. Taxonomy (NCBI): domain Eukaryota; kingdom Viridiplantae; phylum Streptophyta; class Magnoliopsida; order Lamiales; family Orobanchaceae; genus Orobanche; species Orobanche coerulescens. The sequence continues at coordinate 100,713,942 of CM065817.1, read as the reverse complement.
AGGATTAGACTCATGAAGTTCTTTCGGATTTAGATTACAGGTTCATGAGGTTCCTAGAGGACTAGGCTCATGTCTTTCCTTTGAATTTCATTTAATATTCATGAGGTTCCTAGAAGACTAGGCTCATGAAGTTCCATTGGATTTGTATTTAAGGTCCATGAGGTTCCTAGAGAACTAGGCTCATGAAGTTCCTTTGGATTTGTATTTAAGGTTAATGAGGTTCCTACAGGACTAGGCTCATGAAGTTCCTTCGCATTTGGATTAAAGGATCATGAGGTTCCTAAAGGACTAGGCTCATGTAGTTCCTTTGGATTTGGATTTAATGTTCATGAGGTACCTAGAGGACTAGGCTCATGATGTTCCATTGGATTTAGATTTAAGGTTTATGAGGTTCCTAGAGGACTAGACTCATGAAGTTCATTTGATTTGGATTTAAGGTTCATGATGTTCCTAAAGGACTAGAATCATGAAGTTCCATTCGATTTGTATTTTAGGTTAATAAGGTTCTTAGAGGGCTAGACTCAAGAAGTTCTTTTGAGTTTGGATTTAAGGTTCATGAGCTTCCTAGAGGACTAGGCTCATTTGGGATTTGGATTAAAGGTTCATGGGGTTCCTACTGGATTAGGCTCATGAAGTTCATTCAGATTTAGATTAATGGTTTACAAGGTTCCTATAGGACTAGGATCATGAAGTTCCATTGGATTTGGATTTAAGGTTTATGAGGTTCCTAGAGGACTAGGCTCATGGAGTTCCTTTGAATTTCATTTAAAATTCATGAGGTTCCTAGAGGACTAGACTCATGAAATTCGTTTGGATTTGGATTAAAGGTTCAAGAGGTTAATAAAGGACTCGACTCATGAAATTCCATTGGATTTACATTTAAGGTTCATGAGGTTCCTAGAGCATTAGACTCGTGAAGTTCTTTCGGATTTAGATTACAAGTTCATGAGGTTCCTAGAGGACTAGGCTCATGTCTTTCCTTTGAATTTCATTTAATATTCATGAGGTTCCTAGAGAACTAGACTCATGAAGTTCTTTTGGATTTGGATTAAAGGTTCATGAGGTACCTATAGGACTAGGCTCATGAAGTTCCATTGGATTTGGATTTAAGGTTTATGAGGTTCCTAGAAGACTAGGCTCATGAAGTTCCATTGGATTTGTATTTAAGGTTCATGAGGTTCCTAGAGGACTAGGCTCATGAAGTTCCTTTGGATTTGGATTTAAGGTTAATGAGGTTCCTACAAAACTAGGCTCATGAAGTTCCTTCGCATTTGGATTAAAGGATCATGAGGTTCCTAGAGGACTAGGCTCATGAAGTTCCTTTGGATTTGGATTTAATGTTCATGAGGTACCTAGAGGACTAGGCTCATGATGTTCCATTGGATTTAGATTTAAGGTTTATGAGGTTCCTAGAGGACTAGGCTAATGAAGTTCCATTGGATTTGGATTTAAGGTTCATGAGGTTCCTAGAGGACTAGGCCCATGAAGTTTTTTTGATTTGGATTTAAGGTTCATGAGGTTCCTAAAGGACTAGGCACATGAAGTTCCATTCGATCTGGATTTAAGGTTCATACGGTTCTTAGAGGATTAGACTCAAGAAGTTCCATTGTGTTTGGATTTAAGGTTCATGAGGTTCATAGAGGACTAGGCTCAAGAAGTTTTTTTGGATTTGGATTAAAAGTTCATGGGGTTCCTAGTAGATTAGGCTCATGAATTTCATTCAGATTTAGATTAAAGGGTTACAAGGTTCCTATAGGACTAGGCTCATGAAGTTCCATTGGATTTGAATTTAAGGTTTATGAGGTTCCTAGAGGACTAGGCTCATGATTCCATTGGATTTGGATTTAAGGTTCATGAGGTTCATAGAGGACTAGGGTCATGAAGTTCCTTTGATTTGGATTTAAGGTTTAGGAGGTTCCTAAAGGACTAGGCTCATAAAGTTCCATTCGATTCAGATTTAAGATTCATGAGGTTCTTAGAGGACTAGACTCAAGAAGTTCCTTTGAGTTTACGTTTAAGGTTCACGAGGTTCCTTGAGGACTAGGCTCATGAAGTTTTTTTGGATTTTGATTAAAGGTTCATGGGGTTCCTAGTGGATTAGGCTCATGAAGTTCCTTCAGATTTAGATTAAAGGTTTACAAGGTTTCTAGATTACTAGGCTCATGAAGTTCATTTGGATTTGGATTAAAGGTTCAAGAGGTTAATAGAGGACTAGGCTCATGAAATTCCATTAGACTTGCATTTAAGGTTCACGAGGTTCCTAGATAATTAGGCTCATGAAATTCAATTGAATTTAGATTTAAGGTTCATAAGGTTCCTAGAGGACTAGGCTCATAAAGTTGCTTCGAATTTAGATTACAGGTTCATGAGGTTCCTAGAGGACTAAGCTCATGATGTTCCTTCGGAGTTGGATTAAAGGTTCATGAGGTTCCTAGAGGACTAGGCTTATAAAGTTCCTTTGGATATGGATTTAAGGTTCATGAGGTTCCTAGAGGACTAGGCTCATCATGAAGTTCCTTTGGATTTGGATTAAAGGTTCATGAGGTTCCCAGAGGACTAGGCTCATGGAGTTCCTTTGGATTTGGATTTATGGTTCATGAGGTACCTAGATGACTAGGCTCATGAAGTTCCATTGGTTTTGGATTTATGGTTTATGAGGTTCTTAGAGGACTAGGCTCATGAAGTTCCATTGAATTTGGATTTAAGGTTCATGAGGTTCCTAGAGGACTAGGCTCATGAAGTTTTTGGGATTTGGATTAAAGGTTCATGGGGTTCCTAGTGGATTAGGCTCATGAAGTTCCTTCGAATTTAGATTACAGGTTCATGAGGTTCCTAGAGGACTAGGATCATGTCGTTCCTTTGAATTTCATTTAAGATTCATGAGGTTCCTAGAGGACTAGACTCATGAAGTTCCTTTGGATTTGGATTAAAAGTTCATAAGGTTAGTAGAGGAGTAGACTCATGAAGTTCCTTTGGATTTGGATTAAAGGTTCAAGAGGTTAATAGAGGACTAGACTCATGAAATTCCATTGGATTTACATTTAAGGTTCATGAGGTTCCTAGATAATTAGGCTGATGAAGTTCAATTGGATTTAGATTTAAGGTTCATGAGGTTCCTAGAGGATTAGACTCATGAAGTTCTTTCGGATTTAGATTATAGGTTCATGAGGTTCCTAGAGGACTAGGCTCATGTCTTTCCTTTGAATTTCATTTAATATTCATAAGGTTCCTAGAGAACTAGACTCATGAAGTTCTTTTGGATTTGGATTAAAGGTTCATGGGGTACCTAGAGGACTAGGCTCATGAAGTTCCATTGGATTTGGATTTAAGGTTTATGAGGTTCCTAGAAGACTAGGCTCATGAAGTTCCATTGGATTTGTATTTAAGGTTCATGAGGTTCCTAGAGGACTAGGCTCATGAAGTTCCTTTGGATTTGGATTTAAGGTTAATGAGGTTCCTACAGGACTAGGCTCATGAAGTTCCTTCGCATTTAAATTAAAGGATCATGAGGTTCCTAGAGGACTAGGCTCATGAAGTTCCTTTGGATTTGGATTTAATGTTCATGAGGTACCTAGAGGACTAGGCTCATGATGTTCCATTGGATTTAGATTTAAGGTTTATGAGGTTCCTAGAGGACTAGGCTAATGAAGTTCCATTGGATTTGGATTTAAGGTTCATGAGGTTCCTACAGGACTAGGCCCATGAAGTTTTTTTGATTTGGATTTAAGGTTCATGAGGTTCCTAAAGGACTAGGCTCATGAAGTTCCATTCGATCTGGATTTAAGGTTCATAAGGTTCTTAGAGGATTAGACTCAAGAAGTTCCATTGAGTTTGGATTTAAGGTTCATGAGGTTCATAGAGGACTAGGCTCAAGAAGTTTTTTTGGATTTGGATTAAAAGTTCATGGGCTTCCTAGTAGATTAGGCTCATGAATTTCATTCAGATTTAGATTAAAGGGTTACAAGGTTCCTATAGGACTAGGCTCATGAAGTTCCATTGGATTTGGATTTAAGGTTTATGAGGTTCCTAGAGGACTAGGCTCATGATTCCATTGGATTTGGATTTAAGGTTCATGAGGTTCATAGAGGACTAGGGTCATGAAGTTCCTTTGATTTGGATTTAAGGTTCACGAGGTTCCTAAAGGACTAGGCTCATAAAGTTCCATTCGATTCAGATTTAAGGTTCATGAGGTTCCTAGAGGACTAGACTCAAGAAGTTCCTTTGAGTTTACATTTAAGGTTCACGAGGTTCCTTGAGGATTAGGCTCATGAAGTTTTTTTGGATTTTGATTAAAGGTTCATGGGGTTCCTAGTGGATTAGGCTCATGAAGTTCCTTCAGATTTAGATTAAAGGTTTACACGGTTTCCAGAGGACTAGGCTCATGAAGTTCATTTTGATTTGGATTAAAGGTTCAAGAGGTTAATAGAGGACTAGGCTCATGAAATTCCATTAGATTTGCATTTAAGGTTCACGAGGTTCCTAGACAATTAGGCTCATGAAATTCAATTGAATTTAGATTTAAGGTTCATAAGGTTCCTAGAGGACTAGGCTCATAAAGTTGCTTCGAATTTAGATTACAGGCTCATGAGGTTCCTAGAGGACTAGGATCATGTCGTTCCTTTGAATTTCATTTAAGATTCATGAGGTTCCTAGAGGACTAGACTCATGAAGTTCCTTTGGATTTGGATTAAAAGTTCATAAGGTTAGTAGAGGAGTAGACTCATGAAGTTCCTTTGGATTTGGATTAAAGGTTCAAGAGGTTAATAGAGGACTAGACTCATGAAATTCCATTGGATTTACATTTAAGGTTCATGAGGTTCCTAGATAATTAGGCTGATGAAGTTCAATTGGATTTAGATTTAAGGTTCATGAGGTTCCTAGAGGATTAGACTCATGAAGTTCTTTCGGATTTAGATTATAGGTTCATGAGGTTCCTAGAGGACTAGGCTCATGTCTTTCCTTTGAATTTCATTTAATATTCATGAGGTTCCTAGAGAACTAGACTCATGAAGATCTTTTGATTTGGATTAAAGGTTCATGGGGTACCTAGAGGACTAGGCTCATGAAGTTCCATTGGATTTGGATTTAAGGTTTATGAGGTTCCTAGAAGACTAGGCTCATGAAGTTCCATTGGATTTGTATTTAAGGTTCATGAGGTTCCTAGAGGACTAGGCTCATGAAGTTCCTTTGGATTTGGATTTAAGGTTAATGAGGTTCCTACAGGACTAGGCTCATGAAGTTCCTTCGCATTTAGATTAAAGGATCATGAGGTTCCTAGAGGACTAGGCTCATGAAGTTCCTTTGGATTTGGATTTAATGTTCATGAGGTACTTAGAGGACTAGGCTCATGATGTTCCATTGGATTTAGATTTAAGGTTTATGAGGTTCCTAGAGGACTAGGCTAATGAAGTTCCATTGGATTTGGATTTAAGGTTCATGAGGTTCCTACAGGACTAGGCCCATGAAGTTTTTTTGATTTGGATTTAAGGTTCATGAGGTTCCTAAAGGACTAGGCTCATGAAGTTCCATTCGATCTGGATTTAAGGTTCATAAGGTTCTTAGAGGATTAGACTCAAGAAGTTCCATTGAGTTTGGATTTAAGGTTCATGAGGTTCATAGAGGACTAGGCTCAAGAAGTTTTTTTGGATTTGGATTAAAAGTTCATGGGGTTCCTAGTAGATTAGGCTCATGAATTTCATTCAGATTTATATTAAAGGGTTACAAGGTTCCTATAGGACTAGGCTCATGAAGTTCCATTGGATTTGGATTTAAGGTTTATGAGGTTCCTAGAGGACTAGGCTCATGATTCCATTGGATTTGGATTTAAGGTTCATGAGGTTCATAGAGGACTAGGGTCATGAAGTTCCTTTGATTTGGATTTAAGGTTCACGAGGTTCCTAAAGGACTAGGCTCATGAAGTTCCATTCGATTGATTTAAGGTTCATGAGGTTCTAGAGGACTAGACTCAAGAAGTTCCTTTGAGTTTACATTTAAGGTTCACGAGGTTCCTTGAGGATTAGGCTCATGAAGTTTTTTTGGATTTTGATTAAAGGTTCATGGGGTTCCTAGTGGATTAGGCTCATGAAGTTCCTTCAGATTTAGATTAAAGGTTTACAAGGTTTCCAGAGGACTAGGCTCATGAAGTTCATTTGGATTTGGATTAAAGGTTCAAGAGGTTAATAGAGGACTAGGCTCATGAAATTCCATTAGATTTGCATTTAAGGTTCACGAGGTTCCTAGACAATTAGGCTCATGAAATTCAATTGAATTTAGATTTAAGGTTCATAAGGTTCCTAGAGGACTAGGCTCATAAAGTTGCTTCGAATTTAGATTACAGGCTCATGAGGTTCCTAGAGGACTAGGATCATGTCGTTCCTTTGAATTTCATTTAAGATTCATGAGGTTCCTAGAGGACTAGACTCATGAAGTTCCTTTGGATTTGGATTAAAAGTTCATAAGGTTAGTAGAGGAGTAGACTCATGAAGTTCCTTTGGATTTGGATTAAAGGTTCAAGAGGTTAATAGAGGACTAGACTCATGAAATTCCATTGGATTTACATTTAAGGTTCATGAGGTTCCTAGATAATTAGGCTGATGAAGTTCAATTGGATTTAGATTTAAGGTTCATGAGGTTCCTAGAGGATTAGACTCATGAAGTTCTTTCGGATTTAGATTATAGGTTCATGAGGTTCCTAGAGGACTAGGCTCATGTCTTTCCTTTGAATTTCATTTAATATTCATGAGGTTCCTAGAGAACTAGACTCATGAAGTTCTTTTGGATTTGGATTAAAGGTTCATGGGGTACCTAGAGGACTAGGCTCATGAAGTTCCATTGGATTTGGATTTAAGGTTTATGAGGTTCCTAGAAGACTAGGCTCATGAAGTTCCATTGGATTTGTATTTAAGGTTCATGAGGTTCCTAGAGGACTAGGCTCATGAAGTTCCTTTGGATTTGGATTTAAGGTTAATGAGGTTCCTACAGGACTAGGCTCATGAAGTTCCTTCGCATTTAGATTAAAGGATCATGAGGTTCCTAGAGGACTAGGCTCATGAAGTTCCTTTGGATTTGGATTTAATGTTCATGAGGTACCTAAAGGACTAGGCTCATGATGTTCCATTGGATTTAGATTTAAGGTTTATGAGGTTCCTAGAGGACTAGGCTAATGAAGTTCCATTGGATTTGGATTTAAGGTTCATGAGGTTCCTACAGGACTAGGCCCATGAAGTTTTTTGATTTGGATTTAAGGTTCATGAGGTTCTAAAGGACTAGGCTCATGAAGTTCCATTCGATCTGGATTTAAGGTTCATAAGGTTCTTAGAGGATTAGACTCAAGAAGTTCCATTGAGTTTGGATTTAAGGTTCATGAGGTTCATAGAGGACTAGGCTCAAGAAGTTTTTTTGGATTTGGATTAAAAGTTCATGGGCTTCCTAGTAGATTAGGCTCATGAATTTCATTCAGATTTAGATTAAAGGGTTACAAGGTTCCTATAGGACTAGGCTCATGAAGTTCCATTGGATTTGGATTTAAGGTTTATGAGGTTCCTAGAGGACTAGGCTCATGATTCCATTGGATTTGGATTTAAGGTTCATGAGGTTCATAGAGGACTAGGGTCATGAAGTTCCTTTGATTTGGATTTAAGGTTCACGAGGTTCCTAAAGGACTAGGCTCATAAAGTTCCATTCGATTCAGATTTAAGGTTCATGAGGTTCCTAGAGGACTAGACTCAAGAAGTTCCTTTGAGTTTACATTTAAGGTTCACGAGGTTCCTTGAGGATTAGGCTCATGAAGTTTTTTTGGATTTTGATTAAAGGTTCATGGGGTTCCTAGTGGATTAGGCTCATGAAGTTCCTTCAGATTTAGATTAAAGGTTTACACGGTTTCCAGAGGACTAGGCTCATGAAGTTCATTTTGATTTGGATTAAAGGTTCAAGAGGTTAATAGAGGACTAGGCTCATGAAATTCCATTAGATTTGCATTTAAGGTTCACGAGGTTCCTAGACAATTAGGCTCATGAAATTCAATTGAATTTAGATTTAAGGTTCATAAGGTTCCTAGAGGACTAGGCTCATAAAGTTGCTTGAATTTAGATTACGGGCTCATGAGGTTCCTAGAGGACTAGGATCATGTCGTTCCTTTGAATTTCATTTAAGATTCATGAGGTTCCTAGAGGACTAGACTCATGAAGTTCCTTTGGATTTGGATTAAAAGTTCATAAGGTTAGTAGAGTAGACTCATGAAGTTCCTTTGGATTTGGATTAAAGGTTCAAGAGGTTAATAGAGGACTAGACTCATGAAATTCCATTGGATTTACATTTAAGGTTCATGAGGTTCCTAGATAATTAGGTGATGAAGTTCAATTGGATTTAGATTTAAGGTTCATGAGGTTCCTAGAGGATTAGACTCATGAAGTTCTTTCGGATTTAGATTATAGGTTCATGAGGTTCCTAGAGGACTAGGCTCATGTCTTTCCTTTGAATTTCATTTAATATTCATGAGGTTCCTAGAGAACTAGACTCATGAAGTTCTTTTGGATTTGGATTAAAGGTTCATGGGGTACCTAGAGGACTAGGCTCATGAAGTTCCATTGGATTTGGATTTAAGGTTTATGAGGTTCCTAGAAGACTAGGCTCATGAAGTTCCATTGGATTTGTATTTAAGGTTCATGAGGTTCCTAGAGGACTAGGCTCATGAAGTTCCTTTGGATTTGGATTTAAGGTTAATGAGGTTCCTACAGGACTAGGCTCATGAAGTTCCTTCGCATTTAGATTAAAGGATCATGAGGTTCCTAGAGGACTAGGCTCATGAAGTTCCTTTGGATTTGGATTTAATGTTCATGAGGTACTTAGAGGACTAGGCTCATGATGTTCCATTGGATTTAGATTTAAGGTTTATGAGGTTCCTAGAGGACTAGGCTAATGAAGTTCCATTGGATTTGGATTTAAGGTTCATGAGGTTCCTACAGGACTAGGCCCATGAAGTTTTTGATTTGGATTTAAGGTTCATGAGGTTCCTAAAGGACTAGGCTCATGAAGTTCCATTCGATCTGGATTTAAGGTTCATAAGGTTCTTAGAGGATTAGACTCAAGAAGTTCCATTGAGTTTGGATTTAAGGTTCATGAGGTTCATAGAGGACTAGGCTCAAGAAGTTTTTTTGGATTTGGATTAAAAGTTCATGGGGTTCCTAGTAGATTAGGCTCATGAATTTCATTCAGATTTATATTAAAGGGTTACAAGGTTCCTATAGGACTAGGCTCATGAAGTTCCATTGGATTTGGATTTAAGGTTTATGAGGTTCCTAGAGGACTAGGCTCATGATTCCATTGGATTTGGATTTAAGGTTCATGAGGTTCATAGAGGACTAGGGTCATGAAGTTCCTTTGATTTGGATTTAAGGTTCACGAGGTTCCTAAAGGACTAGGCTCATAAAGTTCCATTCGATTCAGATTTAAGGTTCATGAGGTTCCTAGAGGACTAGACTCAAGAAGTTCCTTTGAGTTTACATTTAAGGTTCACGAGGTTCCTTGAGGATTAGGCTCATGAAGTTTTTTTGGATTTTGATTAAAGGTTCATGGGGTTCCTAGTGGATTAGGCTCATGAATTTCATTCAGATTTAGATTAAAGGTTTACAAGGTTTCTAGAGGACTAGGCTCATGAAGTTCATTTGGATTTGGATTAAAGGGTCAAGAGGTTAATAGAGGACTAAGCTCATGAAATTCCATTTGATTTGCATTTAAGGTTCACGAGGTTCCTAGACAATTAGGCTCATGAAATTCAATTGAATTTAGATTTAAGGTTCATAAGGTTCCTAGAGGACTAGGCTCATAAAGTTGCTTCGAATTTAGATTACAGGCTCATGAGGTTCCTAGAGGACTAGGATCATGTCGTTCCTTTGAATTTCATTTAAGATTCATGAGGTTCCTAGAGGACTAGACTCATGAAGTTCCTTTGGATTTGGATTAAAAGTTCATAAGGTTAGTAGAGGAGTAGACTCATGAAGTTCCTTTGGATTTGGATTAAAGGTTCAAGAGGTTAATAGAGGACTAGACTCATGAAATTCCATTGGATTTACATTTAAGGTTCATGAGGTTCCTAGATAATTAGGCTGATGAAGTTCAATTGGATTTAGATTTAAGGTTCATGAGGTTCCTAGAGGATTAGACTCATGAAGTTCTTTCGGATTTAGATTATAGGTTCATGAGGTTCCTAGAGGACTAGGCTCATGTCTTTCCTTTGAATTTCATTTAATATTCATGAGGTTCCTAGAGAACTAGACTCATGAAGTTCTTTTGGATTTGGATTAAAGGTTCATGGGGTACCTAGAGGACTAGGCTCATGAAGTTCCATTGGATTTGGATTTAAGGTTTATGAGGTTCCTAGAAGACTAGGCTCATGAAGTTCCATTGGATTTGTATTTAAGGTTCATGAGGTTCCTAGAGGACTAGGCTCATGAAGTTCCTTTGGATTTGGATTTAAGGTTAATGAGGTTCCTACAGGACTAGGCTCATGAAGTTCCTTCGCATTTAGATTAAAGGATCATGAGGTTCCTAGAGGACTAGGCTCATGAAGTTCCTTTGGATTTGGATTTAATGTTCATGAGGTACCTAAAGGACTAGGCTCATGATGTTCCATTGGATTTAGATTTAAGGTTTATGAGGTTCCTAGAGGACTAGGCTAATGAAGTTCCATTGGATTTGGATTTAAGGTTCATGAGGTTCCTACAGGACTAGGCCCATGAAGTTTTTTTGATTTGGATTTAAGGTTCATGAGGTTCCTAAAGGACTAGGCTCATGAAGTTCCATTCGATCTGGATTTAAGGTTCATAAGGTTCTTAGAGGATTAGACTCAAGAAGTTCCATTGAGTTTGGATTTAAGGTTCATGAGGTTCATAGAGGACTAGGCTCAAGAAGTTTTTTTGGATTTGGATTAAAAGTTCATGGGGTTCCTAGTAGATTAGGCTCATGAATTTCATTCAGATTTAGATTAAAGGGTTACAAGGTTCCTATAGGACTAGGCTCATGAAGTTCCATTGGATTTGGATTTAAGGTTTATGAGGTTCCTAGAGGACTAGGCTCATGATTCCATTGGATTTGGATTTAAGGTTCATGAGGTTCATAGAGGACTAGGGTCATGAAGTTCCTTTGATTTGGATTTAAGGTTCACGAGGTTCCTAAAGGACTAGGCTCATAAAGTTCCATTCGATTCAGATTTAAGGTTCATGAGGTTCCTAGAGGACTAGACTCAAGAAGTTCCTTTGAGTTTACATTTAAGGTTCACGAGGTTCCTTGAGGATTAGGCTCATGAAGTGGTTTTGGATTTTGATTAAAGGTTCATGGGGTTCCTAGTGGATTAGGCTCATGAAGTTCCTTCAGATTTAGATTAAAGGTTTACAAGGTTTCCAGAGGACTAGGCTCATGAAGTTCATTTGGATTTGGATTAAAGGTTCAAGAGGTTAATAGAGGACTAGGCTCATGAAATTCCATTAGATTTGCATTTAAGGTTCACGAGGTTCCTAGACAATTAGGCTCATGAAATTCAATTGAATTTAGATTTAAGGTTCATAAGGTTCCTAGAGGACTAGGCTCATAAAGTTGCTTCGAATTTAGATTACAGGTTCATGAGGTTCCTAGAGGACTAAGCTCATGATGTTCCTTCGGAGTTGGATTAAAGGTTCATGAGGTTCCTAGAGGACTAGGCTTATAAAGTTCCTTTGGATATGGATTTAAGGTTCATGAGGTTCCTAGAGGACTAGGCTCATCATGAAGTTCCTTTGGATTTGGATTAAAGGTTCATCAGGTTCCTAGAGGACTAGGCTCATGAAGTTCCATTCGTTTTGGATTTATGGTGTATGAGGTTTTTAGAGGACTAGGCTCATGATGTTCCATTGAATTTGGGTTTAAGGTTCATGATGTTCCTAGAGGACTAGGCTAATGAAGTTCCTTCGATTTGGATTTATGTTTCATAAGGTTCTTAGAGGACTAGACTCAAGAAGTTCCTTTGAGTTTGGATTTAAGGTTCATGAGGTTCATATAGGACTGGGCTCATGAAGTTCCATTGGGTTTGGATTTAAGGTTCATAAGGTTCCTAGAGAACTAGGCTCATGAAGTTCTTTTGGATTTGGATTAAAGGTTAATGAGGATCCTATAGGACTAGGCTAATGAAGTTCCTCTGGATTTGGATTTAAGGTTAATGAGGTTCCTATAGGACTAGGCTCATGAAGTTCCTTTGGATTTGGATTTAGTGTTCTTGAGGTACCTAGAGGACTAGGCTCATGATGTTCCATTGGATTTAGATTTAAGGTTTATGAGGTTCCTAGAGGACTAGGCTAATGAAGTTCCATTGGATTTGGATTTAAGGTTCATGAGGTTCCTAGAGGACTAGGCCCATGAAGTTTTTTTGATTTGGATTTAAGGTTCATGAGGTTCCTAAAGGACTAGGCACATGAAGTTCCATTCGATCTGGATTTAAGGTTCATAAGGTTCTTAGAGGATTAGACTCAAGAAGTTCCATTGAGTTTGGATTTAAGGTTCATGAGGTTCATAGAGGACTAGGCTCAAGAAGTTTTTTTGGATTTGGATTAAAAGTTCATGGGGTTCCTAGTAGATTAGGCTCATGAATTTCATTCAGATTTAGATTAAAGGGTTACAAGGTTCCTATAGGACTAGGCTCATGAAGTTGCATTGGATTTGGATTTAAGGTTTATGAGGTTCCTAGAGGACTAGGCTCATGATTCCATTGGATTTGGATTTAAGGTTCATGAAGTTCATAGAGGACTAGGGTCATGAAGTTCCTTTGATTTGGATTTAAGGTTCACGAGGTTCCTAAAGGACTAGGCTCATAAAGTTCCATTCGATTCAGATTTAAGATTCATGAGTTTCTTAGAGGACTAGACTCAAGAAGTTCCTTTGAGTTTACATTTAAGGTTCACGAGGTTCCTTGAGGACTAGGCTCATGAAGTTTTTTTGGATTTTGATCAAAGGTTCATGGGGTTCCTAGTGGATTAGGCTCATGAAGTTCCTTCAGATTTAGATTAAAGGTTTACAAGGTTTCTAGATTACTAGGCTCATGAAGTTCATTTGGATTTGGATTAAAGGTTCAAGAGGTTAGTAGAGGACTAGGCTCATGAAATTCCATTAGACTTGCATTTAAGGTTCACGAGGTTCCTAGATAATTAGGCTCATGAAATTCAATTGAATTTAGATTTAAGGTTCATAAGGTTCCTAGAGGACTAGGCTCATAAAATTGCTTCGAATTTAGATTACAGGTTCATGAGGTTCCTAGAGGACTAAGCTCATGATGTTCCTTCGGAGTTGGATTAAAGGTTCATGAGGTTCCTAGAGGACTAGGCTTATAAAGTTCCTTTGGATATGGATTTAAGGTTCATGAGGTTCGTAGAGGACTAGGCTCATCATGAAGTTCCTTTGGATTTGGATTAAAGGTTCATGAGGTTCCTAGAGGACTAGGCTCATGGAGTTCCTTTGGATTTGGATTTATGGTTCATGAGGTACCTAGATGACTAGGCTCATGAAGTTCCATTGGTTTTGGATTTATGGTTTATGAGGTTCTTAGAGGACTAGGCTCATGAAGTTCCATTGAATTTGGATTTAAGGTTCATGAGGTTCCTAGAGGACTAGCCTCATGAAGTTTTTGGGATTTGGATTAAAGGTTCATGGGGTTCCTAGTGGATTAGGTGTAACGCCCGGTTTTTCCCGGTACGTTAATTATTTTCATGGTATTTAGTTATTTTAAATGATGGGTTTAATTAATTAGCCAAGTTAGATTAAAATACTAGTTTTGGGCTAAGTTAATTGAAAGATTTAATTATATTGGGCTAGTAAAAGAAATGAGTTTTGAGCCTAGCCCATTAGTGTAGTCATTAGGCTTTATCCTAAAATGATTTATATAAATATCACAAAACCCTAACTTCCTCCTCTCTCCCTCATTCGGCCGATCTCTCCCATCTCTCTCTCATTTTTCTCTTCCAAAGCCACAATCATCTTTCTCCTTCACTTCCTTGTTGGTGTAACAAGCTTAGGTAAGATCTTTTAAGATGTTCTTAATCTTTTCTTTTGATTTATATTCAATTAATTGTTTTAAGTGTTGATTATCATCTAGAAATTTCATCACCATCTCCTATACATGGTGTATGATGAGTCTAGATGATCATATTATGTAAAAGATCTATATGATTCATAAAAATCATCAAGTTGTAACTTGTGTGATTTAAAGAAGATAGATCTTATGGTTTTAACCAATGTTGTTATTGTTATAAGTTGTATGTTATCATCATCTCTAGATTATATCTACACCCTATACATGGTGTATGATGGATCTAGATGATTATATAAAATACAAGGTCTAAATGAACCATGGAAATCACCAAGTTTTATTTAGGTGATAAAATGTGATAGATCTTGTGAATGGTTATAATTCTTGTTAATTATTATTTTGATTCTCAACATATCCATATCAATATGTTTAGATCTAAGTATACAACTTTATAGCATCTTCTAAGATGTGTATATAAATGTTTGTGTATTTGAAAGATCAAGGAACCCTTAAGAAAGGGGAAAATTATGAGTTTAAGTGGTTTGTCATATATTATGTTGATTTGATTCTTTTCCTTGTGACTAAATGAAATGCCAATAACCCCTAGCCCTTTTTAGTGCCACCATGTTCATACGGGACTGAATTTGGGTGATAAACACATCTAGGAATGTGTTTCAAAAGGGAGAGGAATGGATTGGTTAAAAAGATTAAGGGTTGGCTACGATTCTGTTTCCATCAGATTTGTAGTCATCTTACAAAAATCATAACTTGAATTTTATAACTCAAACGGATCTCAAACGTGTGCCAAAAGTTTACAAATTGTGTTGGGTAACTTTCTTATGAAGGTCACTCTCACTAATTAGGACTTTATCCATGGGCAAGAACAGCACCTTTGCTGGTAGGTCTGATCCGGGTCTGATCTGATAGGTCAACTTGTTTTATTCGTTTCTAGGGCTTGGGAAATGATCTAATGGGATTCCAAGTTCCCACATGTGTGTTATGACCTAAAGTTGTGATCTGGAGTTTATGGGATGTTATCTCCAAGTATTTCTTGGTCATATTGAGTTCACACTCCAGATCAGTTTTCTGTCATCAGCTTTTAAGGGTTTTGTAATTAGTCATGTTGTGAATTTCATATCTAGAGTTTGGGAAACCCTTTTTGGTCGATTCCAACTCTGAGACTTTGGTATTTATGTCTATTATCTCTTTGATTTTTAGTTTGGACAATGTCTACCCACAAGTTGGGTAGAATTGGCCAACACTACTGATTCCTATGATTTGGGACTGCACTGCGATGTCTTTTTAAAAGCATCATAATAAATTCATATTTTGGAGTTAGAGTGAGTTCTTTACTGTTTTAAAAAGGGGAAAGACTCTAGTTTCTTATAAAAATTTAATATTGATATGTTAATACTTAGGAAAATTAAGTAAATCCATCTTTAACAGCGGGTCTGTTTTTAGACCTTGCTGTCCAGATTTTCTTTAAGTCTTTAAGCTTCATCTTTGGGTATATCCTAACTCCTAGTTTATAATAGGTGAAGTTTTGGCATTTGCTCAAGTGTGGTAGCCAGTTTTGATTTAGCAATCTCCCTTAAGTATTCAAGGTGAGTTCTCTCACCCCATTGTCTCAATATTTATGATTGCTAGGTTAGCACGTGAGTGTTAAATTATTATTATGGTATGATAATATGAATGCATGCTTAAATTGTTAATTATACATGTGCCTTTGTATGTTTATCGTTGAGGATCATAGCAATTATCCGGCTTTTGTCCGGTGCGCGTGGTTAGGTATAATTACTCCAATACCCTCGGGATGTGAGGTGAGGTAAGATTAACCCAATACTCTTCGGTTTGTGAGATGCGGGTAACCTACTAGCCCTCCTTATAAGCCTTGATTTGTTCTTGGTTTATGCTTAATGTTATAACTATATATTTAAATCTAGGTCTAGTGATTGTGGATATTGGTATAATGTTGTGTTTGAATTCACTAAGCTTTGTGCTTACGGTTTTACTTAACATTTTCAGGTATTACGATTAAGGAGGCTAAGGACTGACGGGAGCATTCGTGACACACTGTGATTTATTTTAAGTCAATGAACATTTTTAGTACTTCCGCTTTTTGACATTTCTATATTAGAAAGTTTTACTTATGTTGTTTTCTTTAGAAGTTTGATAACTTGATTGCCATTATTGGCTTATTAAATTAAATAAATGAAGTTCCTTTATGAATTGGTGTCAAACTTTATATTATTTCGGTAAAAAAAAAAATAAAAAAAAAAAAAAAATGGGTGTTACAAGTTGGTATCAGAGCTTTTCATTTGAGTGAACTAGGCCTTCTTAGGGATGTCTAGACTCAAATTTAAAACATTTTATTTCTCTTGTACAAAGTTTATTAAAAACTAGCAATGAAGATGTCACGGTGCGCCGGTCAGCCAGCCAAGTAAGTTTTATTTACTAATTGAGTTTAAAATTTTATTACTTATCAAACACAATAGTATGCTCCATTTATGACATATCCCAAAGACTAGCCTAGGAGGATAATTATATGCCTTTAGTGCTACTATCTACCATGTGAGAATTTAGGCCTTTTAGATCTACCATGAGTGTGAATTAAACTGTTACGGCTAGGAGCAAGCTGAAATTTTGAAACTAGACCTGAAACCGAAATTGGAACTTCTATATTGAATAATAGAAGGGCCCCTATTATTCAATATATTGGGCCGGTTTTGGGGGACGGGGCAAGGTTGAAAAGTTTTGACAAAGTGAGTGTTTTCGATCTCTTAGACATGCATAGGTTGAATCGTTTTCTTTTCTTATCAATTTTAGATGGCTCCTTTGCTCGCCTCAATGCAATTCAAATAGCTCAAGTTAGGGAACTCGTTCTTTGAGGAGTTCAATAATGCTTTTAACGAGATCATTCCGAATGTCACGGCTAACATCATTGATCAAGTTCGTGCTCTGCTAGATGAGCGTATGGCGGATGCACCTCCGCTGGGGGCTCTGATCCACACATTCGTGATTTAATGTACTACTACGAGAAGTTCGGCAAGTGCAGCCCACCTCATTGGGATGGGGAGGACGATCCGGTGGCGGCTAAGCACTGGTTATCGACGTGGAGCGCCTTTATGACTATAGGGTGCCGGACCGGTTTAGAGTGTTGGTAGCAAAGAACCAAGCGAGAGCGGGGTAAGACATGGTGGAACACCACCACGGGAAGAATGATGAAGAAGGCTGTAAGGGCGATTACTTGGGCCCGGTTGTGGAGTGGTTCGAGGCACGGTATGTGCCTAGGGTGGAGCAACAAAGAATGATGCGGGAGTTCATGGCGTTACAACGGACCACGAGTGCATTAGTGATCTGACGCCAAGTTCATGGAGATGCTTTCTTTGTCCTACTTTTCTTTGGAGATGAAGCATGGCTTGTTAGTCGGTACATCTCGATTTTACGTACCGACATCCAGGAATTTGTGAGCATGCAAGACTTTACGACCTTGGGTGCGATCATGGGGGCGGCAGAAGAGAGAGATTGAGGCAAACTCAATCTAAGAAGAAAGCTAGAGCACTTTTTCTAAAACGTCTAATGAGGCTCATAAGAAGACAAAGTTTGGGGATAAACCAAGATATGAATACAAGCCATCTGCGAAGCGGTGATCGACCCCCAATGGTGTGTTATAACTGTAAGAAGGAAGGGCATCACTGGAAGAATTGCAAGGCTCAAAAGCCATTCTGACCCCGTGTTACTACCATCATTGCGGCGGTACCCGATTTGTTACAATTGCCAAGAGAAGGGGCACAAGAAGCACGATTGCCCAAAGTGAAGAAGAATGGGAATGCAAATCCCAATCTTGCCCGACCTCTAACGGACCAACTATGTTGACACGAGGGCGTGTCCACCGGCTTACGAGGAGGAGCTGCGAAGCTGCGGCTATGTGAGTAAACATCTCTTCCTTATCTTTTATCTTATGCTATGCCATAGAGTAATTGTTTTATTGCTTAAATATTATGAATCGAGCACTTATCATTAGATTCTCACCACTGCCATTGTTATGTTTGATTACGGCGCTACTCACTCCTTCGTGTCACGCACGTTCATAAATCGTTTGGGGCGTGGTGTCGGAAACTAGCACGTCCCATGGTTATCGAAGTTGCCGACAATCGAACTATCTTCGTTCGATGTTTATCGGGGTTGTACCCTTGAATTTTCGGGAGTTGAATTCCCCATTGATCTTATCCCTATTGCTATGAGGAACTTTGCGTTATTGTGGGTATGGATTGGCTCGATGCATTCGATGCGAAATTCTTTGTCGCAAGAGACAAGTCCGTGTTCAAAACCACAGGGTGGAGAACTTATTATTCAAGGAGATATTCCCCATTTGGATATTGCTTCTTGTACCTCTACTATTGCACTCGATAATGTTCGATTGTTTCCGACTTTGGTGACGTCTTTCTGAGGAACTCCGGGTTTGCCACCTATTAGGCAAGTGGAGTTTCGCATTGATTTAGTACACAGCTGTTCCGATCGCCAAATCTCCTTATCGTTTGGCGCCACCGAGATGAAAGAGCTTCAAGATCGATTCACGGGAGCTTAGTGATAAGGGGTTTATACGGCCAAGTTTCTCGCCGTGGGGTGCTCTATACTTTTCGCGAAAAGAAGGACGGTTCTCAAAGAATGTGCATAGATTATCGGGAGTTGAATAAACTCACGATAAAGAACCGTTATCCTTTACCTCGTATCGGCGATCTTTTCGACCAACTCCAAGGAGCGTCTTGGTTTTCCAAGATTGATTTACGTTCGGTTATCATCGGATGCGAGTTCGTATTTGTGACATTGAGAAAGCGGCGTTTGAACCCGATACGGACACTTTGAATTTGTGGTGATGCCTTTCGGACTCACTAATGCACCCATTGCTTTTATGGATCTTATGAATCGGGTGTGTGGTCCGATGCTCGACCGTTCGGTCATTGTGTTTATTGACGATATTTTGGTCTATTCTAAGACCGGGAGGAGCATGAAAAGCACATTCGGGAACTTCTAGAGACACTACGGAGAGAACGGCTTTATGCTAAATTTTCTAAGTGTGAATTTTGGTTAGAAGAGGTTCAATTCTTGGGCCACGTGGTGAACAAGGAAGGTATCAAGGTCGATCCGGCCAAGATTGATGCGGTTAAGAAATGGGAAGCTCCTAAATCGCCTTCGGAGATTCGTAGTTTCTTAGGTTTGGCGGTTACTATCGTAGGTTTATTGAAAATTTCTCAAAGATTGCTCTACCTCTTACGCGATTGACCAAGAAGTCGGAGAAATTTGTTTGGGGTCGGAACAACAATTTGCATTTGAAGATCTTAAGACGCGGTTGTGTAATGCCCGGTTTTGACTTTCTGGAAGGAGTGGAGGACATGGTAGTGTCTTTGCGACGCATCCCTCACAGGTTTTGGTCTTTGTGTTGATGCAACGGGGTAAGGTGATAGCTTATGCGTCTCGCCACTAAAACCTCACGAAAGGAACTACCCCACTCATGACACGGAATTAAGAGCCGTTGTTTTTGCTCTCAAGATATGGAGGCACTACCTTTACGGGGTTAAGTGTATCATTTACACGACCATAAAAGTTTGAAGTACCTTTTCGATCAGCGGGATTTGAATATGAGGCGAGTTAGATGGTTAGATGTGGTGAAAGATTACATTTGTGAGATTCACTACCACCCGTAAAGCTAATGTGGTAGGCGCGCACTCGATCGTAAGCAATCTGTCGAACCGATTCGAGCTAAATGTCTTCGGATGACTATGGAGACATCATTATTGGGTATGATTCGAGATGCTCAAGATGTGGCGACTCAAGAGGGGAACCTAAATCGTGAAAGGATTGTGAATGAGTTACCTAAGATGGAGCGAGATGGGCGTGGATTACTAACTCGTTATGGTAGGGTTTGGGTTCCATTTACTGGTGGGAACCGGAAAACTCTTATGGAAGAAGCTCACAGGTCCAAGTTTTCTATTCATCCGGGTGCTACAAAAATGTACCGAGATCTTCGTGAGGGTTATTGGTGGCACGGGATGAAGAATGATGTGGCTCGATATGTAGAAGAATGCGACATGCGGAAGGTCAAAGCCGAACACCGAAACCTCATGGGAAATTGCAACCTTTGGAGATTCTGAGTGGAAATGGGAGCACTTAACCATGGACTTTATTACAAAACTTTCTAAGGCGCAAAGGAGCGGATACGATATGGGTAGTTGTGGATCGATTGACGAAGAGTGCTCATTTCACGGCCATCAAGGAAAGTTCTTGGTGAAAAATTGGCGAGATTTTTGTTCGGAGATAGTTTCATTGCAGGGTGCCCGTATCTATTGTCTCGATCGAGATACTCGATTCACCTCTCGATTTTGGCGAAATTCCAAGAAGATTTGGGAACCCGATTACATTTCGATCTGCGTTCCATCCATGGCGATGGGCGAGTGAGCGGACGATACAGACCTTGGAGGACATGCTTCGGGCATGTGCAATTGATTTTGGAGCGGTTGGGATGATCATCTTCATTTAGCCGAGTTTTCATATAACAACGATTATCATTCAAGCATCGACATGCCCCGTATGAAGCCTTTGTATGGTAGGAAGTGTAGAACCCGGTGTGTTGGGGTGAGGTTGGACAGAGGTGCTCGGTAGCACCGATATTGTTTTGCGAGACCACGGAGAAAATCAAAATGATCGGGGATCATTTGGTCACCGCTAGGAGTCGTCGAGAAGAGTTATGCGAGATAGCGGCGCTCCGATCTTGAGTTTCGAGTTGGGGATCATGTGTTATTAAAGGTCTCCCCTTGGAAGGGTGTGATTAGGTTCATAGCGTGGGAAGGCTGGGACCTCGGTTTATTGGACCTTATAAGATCATAGCTCGCGTTGGTAAGGTAGCATACCGGTTGGAGCTGCTGACGAGCTTAGTTTGATTCATAACACCTTCCACGTGTCTCGGTTGAGGAAGTGCATTGTTGACGATACCGCCGTGGTACCTCTGGAAGACATCCAAATTGACGACGGCTCAACTATGTTGAGAAACCTATCGCGGTTGTTGATCGAAAGTCAAAGACCCTTCGGAGCGGTAAGGCTGTTTATTACATTAAGGTTCGGTGGCGGCATAGGAAGGGATGCGAGTGTACATGGGAACACGAAGACGAGATGAGGCGCATTATCCGAGTTATTCGGAGGGTGACTTGAGGCGAAGTCCCCTCTTAGTAGGGGAGAGTTGTAACGCCCGGTTTTCCCGATCGTTAATTATTTTCATGGTATTTAGTTATTTTAAATGATGGGTTTAATTAATTAGCCAAGTTAGATTAAAATACAAGTTTTGGGCTAAGTTAATTGAAAGATTTAATTATATTGGGCTAGTAAAAGAAATGAGTTTTGAGCCTAGCCCATTAGTGTAGTCATTAGGCTTTATCCTAAAATGATTTATATAAATATCACAAAACCCTAACTTCCTCCTCTCTCCCTCATTCGGCCGATCTCTCCCATCTCTCTCTCATTTTTCTCTTCCAAAGCCACAATCATCTTTCTCCTTCACTTCCTTGTTGGTGTAACAAGCTTAGGTAAGATCTTTTAAGATGTTTTTAATCTTTTCTTTTGATTTATATTCAATTAATTGTTTTAAGTGTTGATTATCATCTAGAAATTTCATCACCATCTCCTATACATGGTGTATGATGAGTCTAGATGATCATATTATGTAAAAGATCTATATGATTCATAAAAATCATCAAGTTGTAACTTGTGTGATTTAAAGAAGATAGATCTTATGGTTTTAACCAATGTTGTTATTGTTATAATTTGTATGTTATCATCATCTCTAGATTATATCTACACCCTATACATGGTGTATGATGGATCTAGATGATTATATAAAATACAAGGTCTAAATGAACCATGGAAATCACCAAGTTTTATTTAGGTGATAAAATGTGATAGATCTTGTGAATGGTTATAATTCTTGTTAATTATTATTTTGATTCTCAACATATCCATATCAATATGTTTAGATCTAAGTATACAACTTTATAGCATCTTCTAAGATGTGTATATAAATGTTTGTGTATTTGAAAGATCAAGGAAAACTTAATAAAGGGTAAAATTATGAGTTTAAGTGGTTTGTCATATATTATGTTGATTTGATTCTTTTCCTTGTGACTAAATGAAATGCCAATAACCCCTAGCCCTTTTTAGTGCCACCATGTTCATACGGGACTGAATTTGGGTGATAAACACATCTAGGAATGTGTTTCAAAAGGGAGAGGAATGGATTGGTTAAAAAGATTAAGGGTTGGCTACGATTCTGTTTCCATCAGATTTGTAGTCATCTTACAAAAATCATAACTTGAATTTTATAACTCAAACGGATCTCAAACGTGTGCCAAAAGTTTACAAATTGTGTTGGGTAACTTTCTTATGCAGGTCACTCTCACTAATTAGGACTTTATCCATGGGCAAGAACAGCACCTTTGCTGGTAGGTCTGATCCGGGTCTGATCTGATAGGTCAACTTGTTTTATTCGTTTCTAGGGCTTGGGAAATGATCTAATGGGATTCCAAGTTCCCACATGTGTGTTATGACCTAAAGTTGTGATCTGGAGTTTATGGGATGTTATCTCCAAGTATTTCTTGGTCATATTGAGTTCACACTCCAGATCAGTTTTCTGTCATCAGCTTTTAAGGGTTTTGTAATTAGTCATGTTGTGAATTTCATATCTAGAGTTTGGGAAACCCTTTTTGGTCGATTCCAACTCTGAGACTTTGGTATTTATGTCTATTATCTCTGTGATTTTTAGTTTGGACAATGTCTACCCACAAGTTGGGTAGAATTGGCCAACAATACTGATTCCTATGATTTGGGACTGCACTGCGATGTCTTTTTAAAAGCATCATAATAAATTCATATTTTGGAGTTAGAGTGAGTTCTTTACTGTTTTAAAGGGGAAAGACTCTAGTTTCTTAGAAAAATTTAATATTGATATGTTAATACTTAGGAAAATTAAGTAAATCCATCTTTAACAGCGGGTCTGTTTTTAGACCTTGCTGTCCAGATTTTGTTTAAGTCTTTAAGCTTCATCTTTGGGTATATCCTAACTCCTAGTTTATAATAGGTGAAGTTTTGGCATTTGCTCAAGTGTGGTAGCCAGTTTTGATTTAGCAATCTCCCTTAAGTATTCAAGGTGAGTTCTCTCACCCCATTGTCTCAATATTTATGATTGCTAGGTTAGCACGTGAGTGTTAAATTATTATTATGGTATGATAATATGAATGCATGCTTAAATTGTTAATTATACATGTGCCTTTGTATGTTTATCGTTGAGGGATCATAGCAATTATCCGGCTTTTGTCGGTGCGCGTGGTTAGGTATAATTACTCCAATACCCTCCGGGATGTGAGGTGAGGGTAAGATTAACCCAATACTCTTCGGTTTGTGAGATGCGGGTAACCTACTAGCCCTCCTTATAAGCCTTGATTTGTTCTTGGTTTATGCTTAATGTTATAACTATATATTTAAATCTAGGTCTAGTGATTGTGGATATTGGTATAATGTTGTGTTTGAATTCACTAAGCTTTGTGCTTACGGTTTTACTTAACATTTTCAGGTATTACGATTAAGGAGGCTAAGGACTGACGGGAGCATTCGTGACACACTGTGATTTATTTTAAGTCAATGAACATTTTTAGTACTTCCGCTTTTTGACATTTCTATATTAGAAAGTTTTACTTATGTTGTTTTCTTTAGAAGTTTGATAACTTGATTGCCATTATTGGCTTATTAAATTAAATAAATGAAGTTCCTTTATGAATTGGTGTCAAACTTTATATTATTTCGGTAAAAAAAAAAAAAAAATTGGGTGTTACATTAGGCTCATGAAGTTCCTTCGAATTTAGATTACAGGTTCATGAGGTTCCTAGAGGACTAGGAACATGTCGTTCCTTTGAATTTCATTTAAGATTCATGAGGTTCCTAGAGGACTAGACTCATGAAGTTCCTTTGGATTTGGATTAAAAGTTCATAAGGTTAGTAGAGGAGTAGACTCATGAAGTTCCTTTGGATTTGGATTAAAGGTTCAAGAGGTTAATAGAGGACTAGACTCATGAAATTCCATTGGATTTACATTTAAGGTTCATGAGGTTCCTAGATAATTAGGCTGATGAAGTTCAATTGGATTTAGATTTAAGGTTCATGAGGTTCCTAGAGGATTAGACTCATGAAGTTCTTTCGGATTTAGATTATAGGTTCATGAGGTTCCTAAAGGACTAGGCTCATGTCTTTCCTTTGAATTTCATTTAATATTCATGAGGTTCCTAGAGAACTAGACTCATGAAGTTCTTTTGGATTTGGATTAAAGGTTCATGGGGTACCTAGAGGACTAGGCTCATGAAGTTCCATTGGATTTGGATTTAAGGTTTATGAGGTTCCTAGAAGACTAGGCTCATGAAGTTCCATTGGATTTGTATTTAAGGTTCATGAGGTTCTAGAGGACTAGGCTCATGAAGTTCCTTTGGATTTGGATTTAAGGTTAATGAGGTTCTACAGGACTAGGCTCATGAAGTTCCTTCGCATTTAGATTAAAGGATCATGAGGTTCATAGAGGACTAGGCTCATGAAGTTCCTTTGGATTTGGATTTAATGTTCATGAGGTACCTAGAGGACTAGGCTCATGATGTTCCATTGGATTTAGATTTAAGGTTTATGAGGTTCCTAGAGGACTAGGCTAATGAAGTTCCATTGGATTTGGATTTAAGGTTCATGAGGTTCCTACAGACTAGGCCCATGAAGTTTTTGATTTGGATTTAAGGTTCATGAGGTTCCTAAAGGACTAGGCTCATGAAGTTCCATTCGATCTGGATTTAAGGTTCATAAGGTTCTTAGAGGATTAGACTCAAGAAGTTCCATTGAGTTTGGATTTAAGGTTCATGAGGTTCATAGAGGACTAGGCTCAAGAAGTTTTTTTGGATTTGGATTAAAAGTTCATGGGGTTCCTAGTAGATTAGGCTCATGAATTTCATTCAGATTTAGATTAAAGGGTTACAAGGTTCCTATAGGACTAGGCTCATGAAGTTCCATTGGATTTGGATTTAAGGTTTATGAGGTTCCTAAAGGACTAGGCTCATGATTCCATTGGATTTGGATTTAAGGTTCATGAGGTTCATAGAGGACTAGGGTCATGAAGTTCCTTTGATTTGGATTTAAGGTTCACGAGGTTCCTAAAGGACTAGGCTCATAAAGTTCCATTCGATTCAGATGTAAGGTTCATGAGGTTCTAGAGGACTAGACTCAAGAAGTTCCTTTGAGTTTACATTTAAGGTTCACGAGGTTCCTTGAGGATTAGGCTCATGAAGTTTTTTTGGATTTTGATTAAAGGTTCATGGGGTTCCTAGTGGATTAGGCTCATGAAGTTCCTTCAGATTTAGATTAAAGGTTTACAAGGTTTCCAGAGGACTAGGCTCATGAAGTTCATTTGGATTTGGATTAAAGGTTCAAGAGGTTAATAGAGGACTAGGCTCATGAAATTCCATTAGATTTGCATTTAAGGTTCACGAGGTTCCTAGACAATTAGGCTCATGAAATTCAATTGAATTTAGATTTAAGGTTCATAAGGTTCCTAGAGGACTAGGCTCATAAAGTTGCTTCGAATTTAGATTACAGGTTCATGAGGTTCCTAGAGGACTAAGCTCATGATGTTCCTTCGGAGTTAGATTAAAGGTTCATGAGGTTCCTAGAGGACTAGGCTTATAAAGTTCCTTTGGATATGGATTTAAGGTTCATGAGGTTCCTAGAGGACTAGGCTCATCATGAAGTTCCTTTGGATTTGGATTAAAGGTTCATCAGGTTCCTAGAGGACTAGGCTCATGAAGTTCCATTGGTTTTGGATTTATGGTTTATGAGGTTTTTATAGGACTAGGCTCATGAAGTTCCATTGAATTTGGGTTTAAGGTTCATGATGTTCCTAGAGGACTAGGCTAATGAAGTTCCTTCGATTTGGATTTATGTTTCATAAGGTTCTTAGAGGACTAGACTCAAGAAGTTCCTTTGAGTTTGGATTTAAGGTTCATGAGGTTCATATAGGACTGGGCTCATGAAGTTCCATTGGGTTTGGATTTAAGGTTCATAAGGTTCCTAGAGAACTAGGCTCATGAAGTTCTTTTGGATTTGGATTAAAGGTTAATGAGGATCCTATAGGACTAGGCTAATGAAGTTCCTCTAGATTTGGATTTAAGGTTAATGAGGTTCCTTTAGGACTAGGCTCATGAAGTTCCTTTGGATTTGGATTTAGTGTTCTTGAGGTACCTAGAGGACTAGGCTCATGATGTTCCATTGGATTTAGATTTAAGGTTTATGAGGTTCCTAGAGGACTAGGCTAATGAAGTTCCATTGGATTTGGATTTAAGGTTCATGAGGTTCCTAGAGGACTAGGCCCATGAAGTTTTTTTGATTTGGATTTAAGGTTCATGAGGTTCCTAAAGGACTAGGCTCATGAAGTTCCATTCGATCTGGATTTAAGGTTCATAAGGTTCTTAGAGGATTAGACTCAAGAAGTTCCATTGAGTTTGGATTTAAGGTTCATGAGGTTCATAGAGGACTAGGCTCAAGAAGTTTTTTTGGATTTGGATTAAAAGTTCATGGGGTTCCTAGTAGATTAGGCTCATGAATTTCCATTGGATTTGGATTTAAGGTTTATGAGGTTCCTAAAGGACTAGGCTCATGATTCCATTGGATTTGGATTTAAGGTTCATGAGGTTCATAGAGGACTAGGGTCATGAAGTTCCTTTGATTTGGATTTAAGGTTCACGAGGTTCCTAAAGGACTAGGCTCATAAAGTTCCATTCGATTCAGATTTAAGATTCATGAGTTTCTTAGAGGACTAGACTCAAGAAGTTCCTTTGAGTTTACATTTAAGGTTCACGAGGTTCCTTGAGGACTAGGCTCATGAAGTTTTTTTGGATTTTGATTAAAGGTTCATGGGGTTCCTAGTGGATTAGGCTCATGAAGTTCCTTCAGATTTAGATTAAAGGTTTACAAGGTTTCTAGATTACTAGGCTCATGAAGTTCATTTGGATTTGGATTAAAGGTTCAAGAGGTTAGTAGAGGACTAGGCTCATGAAATTCCATTAGACTTGCATTTAAGGTTCACGAGGTTCCTAGATAATTAGGCTCATGAAATTCAATT
This sequence comes from Orobanche coerulescens, assembly GCA_033398695.1. Lineage (NCBI taxonomy): Eukaryota > Viridiplantae > Streptophyta > Magnoliopsida > Lamiales > Orobanchaceae > Orobanche > Orobanche coerulescens. The sequence goes on along the minus strand of CM065817.1, from coordinate 100,686,706 downwards.
GAATTTAGATTTAAGGTTCATAAGGTTCCTAGAGGACTAGGCTCATAAAATTGCTTCGAATTTAGATTACAGGTTCATGAGGTTCCTAGAGGACTAAGCTCATGATGTTCCTTCGGAGTTGGATTAAAGGTTCATGAGGTTCCTAGAGGACTAGGCTTATAAAGTTCCTTTGGATATGGATTTAAGGTTCATGAGGTTCCTAGAGGACTAGGCTCATCATGAAGTTCCTTTGGATTTGGATTAAAGGTTCATGAGGTTCCTGAGGACTAGGCTCATGGAGTTCCTTTGGATTTGGATTTATGGTTCATGAGGTACCTAGATGACTAGGCTCATGAAGTTCCATTGGTTTTGGATTTATGGTTTATGAGGTTCTTAGAGGACTAGGCTCATGAAGTTCCATTGAATTTGGATTTAAGGTTCATGAGGTTCCTAGAGGACTAGGCTCATGAAGTTTTGGGATTTGGATTAAAGGTTCATGGGGTTCCTAGTGGATTAGGCTCATGAAGTTCCTTCGAATTTAGATTACAGGTTCATGAGGTTCCTAGAGGACTAGGATCATGTCGTTCCTTTGAATTTCATTTAAGATTCATGAGGTTCCTAGAGGACTAGACTCATGAAGTTCCTTTGGATTTGGATTAAAAGTTCATAAGGTTAGTAGAGGAGTAGACTCATGAAGTTCCTTTGGATTTGGATTAAAGGTTCAAGAGGTTAATAGAGGACTAGACTCATGAAATTCCATTGGATTTACATTTAAGGTTCATGAGGTTCCTAGATAATTAGGCTGATGAAGTTCAATTGGATTTAGATTTAAGGTTCATGAGGTTCCTAGAGGATTAAACTCATGAAGTTCTTTCGGATTTAGATTATAGGTTCATGAGGTTCCTAGAGGACTAGGCTCATGTCTTTCCTTTGAATTTCATTTAATATTCATGAGGTTCCTAGAGAACTAGACTCATGAAGTTCTTTTGGATTTGGATTAAAGGTTCATGGGGTACCTAGAGGACTAGGCTCATGAAGTTCCATTGGATTTGGATTTAAGGTATATGAGGTTCCTAGAAGACTAGGCTGATGAAGTTCCATTGGATTTGTATTTAAGGTTCATGAGGTTCCTAGAGGACTAGGCTCATGAAGTTCCTTTGGATTTGGATTTAAGGTTAATGAGGTTCCTACAGGACTAGGCTCATGAAGTTCCTTCGCATTTAGATTAAAGGATCATGAGGTTCATAGAGGACTAGGCTCATGAAGTTCCTTTGGATTTGGATTTAATGTTCATGAGGTACCTAGAGGACTAGGCTCATGATGTTCCATTGGATTTAGATTTAAGGTTTATGAGGTTCCTAGAGGACTAGGCTAATGAAGTTCCATTGGATTTGGATTTAAGGTTCATGAGGTTCCTACAGGACTAGGCCCATGAAGTTTTTTTGATTTGGATTTAAGGTTCATGAGGTTCCTAAAGGACTAGGCTCATGAAGTTCCATTCGATCTGGATTTAAGGTTCATAAGGTTCTTAGAGGATTAGACTCAAGAAGTTCCATTGAGTTTGGATTTAAGGTTCATGAGGTTCATAGAGGACTAGGCTCAAGAAGTTTTTTTGGATTTGGATTAAAAGTTCATGGGGTTCCTAGTAGATTAGGCTCATGAATTTCATTCAGATTTAGATTAAAGGGTTACAAGGTTCCTATAGGACTAGGCTCATGAAGTTCCATTGGATTTGGATTTAAGGTTTATGAGGTTCCTAGAGGACTAGGCTCATGATTCCATTGGATTTGGATTTAAGGTTCATGAGGTTCATAGAGGACTAGGGTCATGAAGTTCCTTTGATTTGGATTTAAGGTTCACGAGGTTCCTAAAGGACTAGGCTCATAAAGTTCCATTCGATTCAGATTTAAGGTTCATGAGGTTCCTAGAGGACTAGACTCAAGAAGTTCCTTTGAGTTTACATTTAAGGTTCACGAGGTTCCTTGAGGATTAGGCTCATGAAGTTTTTTTGGATTTTGATTAAAGGTTCATGGGGTTCCTAGTGGATTAGGCTCATGAAGTTCCTTCAGATTTAGATTAAAGGTTTACAAGGTTTCCAGAGGACTAGGCTCATGAAGTTCATTTGGATTTGGATTAAAGGTTCAAGAGGTTAATAGAGGACTAGGCTCATGAAATTCCATTAGATTTGCATTTAAGGTTCACGAGGTTCCTAGACAATTAGGCTCATGAAATTCAATTGAATTTAGATTTAAGGTTCATAAGGTTCCTAGAGGACTAGGCTCATAAAGTTGCTTCGAATTTAGATTACAGGTTCATGAGGTTCCTAGAGGACTAAGCTCATGATGTTCCTTCGGAGTTGGATTAAAGGTTCATGAGGTTCCTAGAGGACTAGGCTTATAAATTTCCTTTGGATATGGATTTAAGGTTCATGAGGTCCCTAGAGGACTAGGCTCATCATGAAGTTCCTTTGGATTTGGATTAAAGGTTCATGAGGTTCCTAGAGGACTAGGCTCATGAAGTTCCATTGGTTTTGGATTTATGGTTTATGAGGTTTTTAGAGGACTAGGCTCATGAAGTTCCATTGAATTTGGGTTTAAGGTTCATGAGGTTCCTAGAGGACTAGGCTAATGAAGTTCCTTCGATTTGGATTTATGTTTCATAAGGTTCTTAGAGGACTAGACTCAAGAAGTTCCTTTGAGTTTGGATTTAAGGTTCATGAGGTTCATATAGGACTGGGCTCATGAAGTTCCATTGGGTTTGGATTTAAGGTTCATAAGGTTCCTAGAGAACTAGGCTCATGAAGTTCTTTTGGATTTGGATTAAAGGTTAATGAGGATCCTATAGGCTAGGCTAATGAAGTTCCTCTAAATTTGGATTTAAGGTTAATGAGGTTCCTATAGGACTAGGCTCATGAAGTTACCTTGGATATGGATTTAAGGTTCATGAGGTACCTAGAGGACTAGGCTCATGAAGTTCCATTGAATTTGGATTCAGGTTTCATGAATTTCCTAGAGCTCTAGACTGATGAAGTTCCATTCGATTTGGATTTACGGTTCATAAGGTTCTTAGATGACTAGACTCAAGAAGTTCCTTTGAGTTTGGATTTAAGGTTCATGAGGTTCATAAAGGGCTAGGCTCATGAAGTTTTTTTGGGTTTGGATTAAAGGTTCATGGGGTTCCTTGTGGATTAGGCTCATGAATTTCATTTAGATTTAGATTAAAGGGTTACAAGGTTCCTATAGGACTAGGCTCATGAATTTCCATTGGATTTGGATTTAAGGTTTATGAGGTTCCAAGAGGACTAGGCTCATGATTCCATTGGATGTTGATTTAAGGTTCATGAGGTTTCTAGAGGACTAGGCTCATGCAGTTTCTTTGATTGGGATTTAAGGTTCATGAGGTTCCTAAAAGACTAGGCTCATGAAGATCCATTCGATTAGTATTTAAGGTTCATGAGGTTCCCAGAGGACTAGGCTCAGGAAATTCCTTTAGATTTAGATTAAAGGTTCAAGAGGTTAATAGAGGACTAGGCTCATGAAATTCTATTGGATTTCCATTTAAGGTTGACGAGGTTCCTAGACAATTAGGCTCATGAAGTTTAATTGAATTTAGATTTAAGGTTCTTGATGTTCCTAGAGGATTAGGCTCATGAACATCCTTCGAATTTAGATTACAGGTTCATGAGGTTCCTAGAGGACTAGGCTCAAGTCGTTCATTTGAATTTGGATTAAAGGTTCATGAGGTTAGTAGAGGAGTGGGCTCATGAAGTTCCTTTGGATTTGGATTTAAGGTTCATGAGGTACCTAGAGGACTAGGCTAATGAAGTTCCATTGGGTCTGGATAGGACTAGGCTCATGAGTTCCATTGGATTTGGATTTAAGGTTCATGAGGTTCCTAGAGGACTAGGCTCATGAAGTTCCTTCGAATTTAGATTACAGGTTTATGAGGTTCCTAGAAGACTAGGCTCATGTCGTTCATTTGAATTTCATTTAAGATTAATGAGGTTCCTAGGTGACTAGACTCACGAAGTTCCTTTGGATTTGGATTAAAGGTTCATGAGGTTAGTAGAGGAGTAGGCTCATGAAGTTCCTTTGGATTCGGATTTAAGGTTCATGAGGTACCCAGAGGACTAGGCTCATGAAGTTCCATTGGATTTGGATTAAAGGTTCATGGAGTTCCTAGAGAACTAGGCTCATGAAGTTCCTTCGGATTTGGATTAAAGGTTCATGAGGTCCTACATGACTAGGCTCATGGAGTTCCTTTGGATTTGGATTTAAGTTTCATGAGGTACCTAAAGGACTAGGATCATGAAGTTCCATTGGATTTGGATTTAAGGTTTATGAGGTTCTTAGAGGACTAGGCTCATGAAGATCATTTGGATTTGGATTTAATGTTCATGAGGTACCTAGAGGACTTGGCTCATGATGTTCCATTAGATTTGGATTTAAGGTTTAAGAGGTTCCTAGAGGACTAGGCTCATGAAGTTCCATTGGATTTGGATTTAAGGTTCATGAGGTTCCTAGAGGACTATGCTCATGAAGTTCTGTTGAATTTAGATTACAGGTTCTTGACGTTCCTAGAGGACTAGGTTCATGTCATTCCTTTGAATTTCATTTAAGATTCAAGAGGTTCCTAGAGGACTAGACTGATGAAGTTCCTTTGGATTTGTATTAAAGGTTCACGAGGTACCTAGAGGACTAGGCTCAGGAAGTTCCATTGGATTTGGATTTAAGGTTTATGAGGTTCCTAGATGACTAGGCTCATGAAGTTCCATTGGATTTGTATTTAAGGTTCATGAGCTTCCTATAGGACTAGGCTCATGAAGTTCCTTTGGATTTGGATTTAAGGTTAATGTGGTTCGTATAGAACTAGGCTCACGAAGTTCCTTCGAATTTAGTTTACAGGTTCATGAGGTTCCTAGAGGACTAGTCTCATGAAGTTCCTTCGAATTTAGATTACAGGTTCATGAGGTTCCTAGAGGACTAGGCTCATGTCGTTCCTTTGAATTTCATTTAAGATTCATGAGGTTCCTAGAGGACTAGACTCATGAAGTTCCTTTGGATTTGGATTAAAAGTTCATAAGGTTAGTAGAGGAGTAGACTCATGAAGTTCCTTTGGATTTGGATTTAAGTTTCATGAGGTGCCTAGAGGACTAGGATCATGAAGTTCCATTGGATTTTGATTTAAGGTTTATGAGGTTCTTAGAGGACTAGGCTCATTAAGATCATTTGGATTTCGATTTAATGTTCATGAGGTACCTAGAGGACTTGACTCATGATGTTCCATTGGATTTGGATTTAAGGTTTAAGAGGTTCCTAGAGGACTAGGCTCATGAAGTTCCATTGGATTTGGATTTAAGGTTCATGAGGTTCCAAGAGAACTATGCTCATGAAGTTCTGTTGAATTTAGATTACAGGTTCACGACGTTCCTAGAGGACTAGGTTCATGTCATTCCTTTGAATTTCATTTAAGATTCATGAGGTTCCTAGAGGACTAGACTCATGAAGTTCCTTCGGATTTGGATTAAAGGTTCACGAGGTACCTAGAGGACTAGGCTCATGAAGTTCCATTGGATTTGGATTTAAGGTTTATGAGGTTCCTAGATGACTAGGCTCATGAAGTTCCATTGGATTTGTATTTAAGGTTCATGAGGTTCCTAGAGGACTAGGCTCATGAAGTTCCTTTGGATTTGGATCTAAGGTTAATGAGGTTCCTACATAACTAGGCTCATGAAGTTCCTTCGAATTTAGATTACAGGTTCATGAGGTTCCTACAGGACTAGTCTCATGAAGTTCCTTCGAATTTAGATTACAGGTTCATGAGTTTCCTAGAGGACTAGGCTCATGTCGTTCCTTTGAATTTCATTTAAGATTCATGAGGTTCCTAGAGGACTAGACTCATGAAGTTCCTTTGGATTTGGATTAAAAGTTCATAAGGTTAGTAGAGGAGTAGGCTCATGAAGTTCCTTTGGATTTGGATTTAAGGTTCATGAGGTACCCAGAGGACTAGGCTCATGAAGCTCCATTGGATTTGGATAGGACTAGTATCTTGAAGTTCCATTGGATTATGATTTAAGGTTGATGAGGTTCCTAGAGGACTAGGCTCGTTAAGTTCTCTTGGATTTAGATTAAAGGTTCATGGAGTTCGTAGAGAACTAGGCTCATGAGGTTGCTTCGTATTTGGATTAAAGGTTCATGAGGTTCCTAGAGGACTAATCTCATGAAGTTCCTTCGCATTTGGATTAAAGGTTCATGAGGTTCCTAGAGGACTAGGCTCATAAAGTTCCTTTGGATTTGGATTTAAGGTTTATGAGGTTCCTAGATGACTAGGCTCATGAAGTTCCATTGGATTTGTATTTAAGGTTCATGAGGTTCCTAGAGGACTAGGCTTATGAAGTTCCTTTGGATTTGGATCTAAGGTTAATGAGGTTCCTACAGAACTAGGCTCATGAAGTTCCTTCGAATTTAGATTACAGGTTCATGAGGTTCCTATAGGACTAGTCTCATGAAGTTCCTACGAATTTAGATTACAGGTTCATGAGGTTCCTAGAGGACTAGGCTCATGTCGTTCCTTTGAATTTCATTTAAGATTCATGAGGTTCCTATAGGACTAGACTCATGAAGTTCCTTTGGATTTGGATTAAAAGTTCATAATGTTAGTAGAGGAGTAGGCTCATGAAGTTCCTTTGGATTTGGATTTAAGGTTCATGAGGTACCCAGAGGACTAGGCTCATGAAGTTCCATTGGATTTGGATAGGACTAGTATCATGAAGTTCCATTGGATTATGATTTAAGGTTGATGAGGTTCCTAGAGGACTAGGCTCATTAAGTTCTCTTGGATTTGGATTAAAGGTTCATGGAGTTCGTAGAGAACTAGGCTCATGAGGTTTCTTCGTATTTGGATTAAAGGTTCATGAGGTTCCTAGAGGACTAAGCTCATGAAGTTCCTTCGCATTTGGATTAAAGGTTCATGAGGTTCCTAGAGGACTAAGCTCATGATGTTCCTTCGGAGTTGGATTAAAGGTTCATGAGGTTCCTAGAGGACTAGGCTTATAAAGTTCCTTTGGATATGGATTTAAGGTTCATGAGGTTCCTAGAGGACTAGGCTCATCATGAAGTTCCTTTGGATTTGGATTAAAGGTTCATGAGGTTCCTAGAGGACTAGGCGCATGGAGTTCCTTTGGATTTGGATTTAAGGTTCATGAGGAACCTAGAGGACAAGGCTCACGAAGTTCCATTGGTTTTGGATTTAAGGTTTATGAGGTTCTTAGAGGATTAGGCTCATAAAGTTCTACTGGATTTGGATTTAATGTTCATGAGGTTCTTAGAGAACTAGGCTCATGAAGTTCCTTTGATTTGGATTTAAGGTTCATGAGGTTCCTAAAGGAATAGACTCATGAAGTTCCATTCGATTTGGATTTAAGTTTCATAAGGTTCGTAGAGGACTAAACTCATGAAGTTCCTTTGGATTTGGATTAAAGGTTCATAAAGTTAGTAGAGGAGTAGGCTCATGAAGTTCCTCTGGATTTGAATTTAATGTTGATGAGGTAGCTAGAGGACTAGGCTCATGAATTTCCATTGGATTTGGATTTAAGGTTTATGAGGTTCCTAGAGGACTAGGCTCATGAAGTTCCATTGGATTTTGATTTATGGTTCATGAGGTTCATAGAGGATTAGGCCCATGAAGTTCCTTTGATTTGGATTTAAGGTTCATGAGGTTCGTAAAGGACTAGGCTCATGAAGTTCCATTCGATTTGGATATAAGGTTCATAAGGTTCTTAGAGGACTAGACTCAAGAAGTTCTTTTGAGTTTGGATTTAAGGTTCATGAGGTTCATAGAGGAGTAGGCTCATGAAGTTTTTTTGAATTTGGATTAAAAGTTCATGGGGTTCCTAGTGGATTAGGCTCATGAATTTCATTCAGATTTAGATTAAAGGGTTACAAGGTTCCTATAGGACTAGGCTCATGAAGTTCCATTGGATTTGGATTTAAGGTTTATGAGGTTCCTAGAGGACTAGGCTCATGATTCCATTGGATTTGGATTTAAGGTTCAGGAGGTTCATAGAGGACTAGGCTCATGAAGTTCGTTTGATTTGGATTTAAGGTTCATGAGGTTCCTAAAGGACTAGGCTCATGAAGTTCCTTTGAGTTTGCATTTAAGGTTCACGAGGTTCCTAGAGGACTAGGCTCATGGAGTTTTTTGGGATTTTGATTAAAGGTTCATGGGGTTCCTAGTGGATTAGGCTCATGAAGTTCCTTCAGATTTAGATTAAAGGTTCACAAGGTTTCTAGAGGACTAGGCTCATGAAGTTTATTTGGATTTGAATTAAAGGTTCAAGAGGTTAATAGAGGACTAAGCTCATGAAATTCCATTGGATTTGCATTTAAGGTTCACGAGGTTCCTAGACAATTCGGCTCATGAAGTTCAGTTGAATTTAGATTTAAGGTTCATTAGGTTCCTAGAGGACTAGACTCATGAAGTTCCTTCGAATCTAGATTATAGGTTTATGAGGTTCCTAGAGGACTAGGCTCATGTCGTTCCTTTGAATTTCATTTAAGGTTCATGAGGTTCCTGGAGGACTAGACTCATGACGTTCCTTTGGATTTGGATTAAAGGTTCATAAGGTTAGTAGAGGAGTAGGCTCATGAAGTTCCTTTGTTTTTGGATTTAAGGATTATGAGGTTCTTAGAGGACTAGGCTCATGAAGTTCCATTGGATTTTGATTTAAGTTTCATGAGGTTTCTAGAGGACTAGGCTCATGAAGTTCCTTTGATTTTGGATTTAAGGTTCATGAGGTTCATAGAGGACTGGGCTCATGAAGTTTTTTTGGATTTGGATTAAAAGTTCATGGGGTTCCTAGTAGATTAGGCTCATGAATTTCATTCAGATTTAGATTAAAGGGTTACAAGGTTCCTATAGGACTAGGATCATGAAGTTCCTGTTGGGATTCCACAGAAAATAAAAGCAGCGGAAGAATAAAAGGAATCCCTAAGAGGATCGATCAAGTAACGTATATACGAAAAGAAATACGAAGATCAAGGAATCAAAGTCCCATACCTTTGATGTCTCTGAAAAACCTACGTATGATGATGATGCCGGAACTTGACGGAAAAATCAGCAAACTTCCTTTCTCTAAGAATGCGGCTAGGGAAGCTTGTAGGAATTTTTTCTCTCGATCTTTTCTACTAATAACTTGTCTTTAAGATCAAGTATATGCTGTAGAAAATTTGTCTCACTCTTGAAGCTCTCTACAAAAACGAAAATACACTTGGGGAAGGAAGAAGGAGACCTTATGATTGAAAAGACTTTCTTTTCACAATTATGAAGCCTCACATGTAGAAGATGCTTTTAAAAGCATCTCTACACCTCACATGACCCCACAAGTGTACAATATAATGATAGAGAGACAAAGTAGAGAGGAGGGGGGGCTTATAGGGAATATTCCAAGAAACGGGTCGAGTTAATTCGGCTCGAGTATTGGATGTTCGTCAAACGAATCCCTCGTGAATCGGATGTCCGTCAAACGAATCCGTTTTATTTCCAATGTGTTTATACTAATTAATTAATCCAATTAATTAGTTATATCAAACACAAATATACATTTCTCTAAGAAATATAATTTATGAATTAAAGTAATCACCCAGTAACCTACTTACAATTCATAAGACCGCTATTTGATTTATCTGATAAATCACTAATATCTAATATTATAAGAGAGATCATTAATTCATATTTATCCGTCAATGATCCTGTTGCGCGACTCCGTAGGTTCGTCTCAGCTGGCATTGGGAGGAATCAATGAGTGCGGGCAGCACTTAGGCAGCCTAGCGGGCCGCACTGTAAACCACGACTGGGAACGAATGAACGAATCATTCCAGAACCATTATGTCATGAATACCATATACGTATAGACCATTCATCAGATGTCCCGGTCAAATCTTCGGGTCACGGTAAAGTCAAACCCTACTGTTGACTAGACTCTATACATGTGTTAATGCAAATCAAGACCGACTGATTAATAGTGTATCTTATACGACTATATCAGAATGCTTTGGCCAAAGACTTATGATCTTATTCGCCATTAACCATATAGGACATTCGCCTGCTCACTAACAGGAGCTAGAATTCTTTCTTGGCGTACAGTAAAGACTGCTACCTACCCGTATAGTCCGAACTTCGAGATCGACTCAGCAATTAAGCAAATGAGTCTAACTACTCTAATGACAAACTAAACGTCACAGGCACATCTTCTACTGAACCCTCAAGTCAAAGGTCCACGTATACTATCACAACCTTTCGATTCGTCATCGACTCTCCGAGAGTGAATACCGTGTGACTGAATCGAGTATGAGTCGTGTTCGAGTATACTGGTCCCACCAATATACTTATAACTATGCTATCAAGACGTGCACACGTCCTAGCATCAATTTATACAAGTCTTATTAAAACTTAATGTCCTGTTAAGTTTTATCGACTTGCGAACTAGTTAAGTATTCGAGCTCTAAACACTTCTAGTGCCTATCTCCTTATCTCCATAAGGAGTAGAATGTTCACTCTCAAATGCAAGGACTGTTATTCTATATACCAAATCACAATGCCAGTGATATACAATAATATAGAAATAATAATTGCCTTATTAAATATAATATTCATAATTACAATACAATTGCTCTCACTCTCTCATCCTCTGAGTGGCATTCGAGGGCATATATTCCTAACAATCTCCCACTTGCACTCAATGCCACAAACTATGGTATCTAATACCCATACTCTCTAGATGTCTCTCTAAGACCTTCTGAGATAGTGGCTTGGTAAGCGGATCAGCAACGTTATTTGTTGTGTCTACTCTATGCAGTGTAACATTCCCATCCCAAACCATTTCTCTAACAAAATGATATTTTCTCGCAATATGTTTGGTGTTGTGGTGAGCCCTAGGCTCCTTAGCTCTGGCAAAATCGTCGTTGTCACAAAACAGTGTCACGGGCTTCTCTGCGTTAGGAACCAATTGAAGTTCCTCAGTGAACTTCTTTATCCAAAAAGCTTCTTTAGCAGCCTCCGTGGCTGCCTGATATTCGGCTTGACATGTAGAGATAGCAGTCGAACTTTGCTTGGCACTTCTCCAAGAAACTGCCCCACCATTCAGCGTAAAGATATACCCTGATGTGGACATTTGAGCATCCATGTCCCCCGAAAAATCTGAGTCTGTATAACCCATCACTCTTAGTTCTCCACCGCCATATGTAAGAACCAAGTCTTTAGTCCTCCTTAGGTACTTAAGAATGTACTTTACAGCAGTCCAATGTTCCTACCCTGGATTTGACTGAAACCGACTTACTACGCTCACAGCATAGGCAATGTCCGGTCTAGTGCAAATCATTGCATACATAAGGCTACCTACTGCCGAAGCATAACGTACCTTTGCTCATTTCCTTTCTATCTTCCTCACTTTTAGGACACATCGCTAAGGAAAGTTTTGCACCATGTTACATAGGTAGAAACCCTCTTTTAGAATCTTCCATCCTAAATCGCTTCAGGCTCTTTTCTATGTAGAGGGCTTGGGAAAGACCTAACATTCTTTTCGCTATATCCCGGTAGAGACGAATACCCAGAATATAGGTAGCTTCTCCCAAGTCTTTCATTGAGAACTCTTTAGAAAGCCAAGCTTTCGCAGAACTGAGCATTCCTACGTCGTTTCCTATAAGTAGAATGTCATCTACATATAGTATTAAGAACGCAATTTTTCTCCAACTAACCTTCTTGTAAATACAGGGCTCTTCTTCGTTTTGGCCAAAATCAAACTCTTTGACTGTCTCGTTAAAACGAAGATTCCAACTCCGTGAAGCTTGCTTCAGTCCATAAATGGCACGCTGAAGTTTGCATACTTTATGAATATTGGTTTGAGATATGAATCCCTTAGACTGTTCCATGTAAATCTCCTCCTCGAGGAATCCATTTAGGAATGCCGTTTTCACATCCATTTGCCATATTTCATAATCTAAGTGGGTTGCTATAGCAAGCATCATGCGAATAGACTTAATCATAGCTACATGCGAGAAGGTCTCGAAGTAATCGATTCCTTCTCTTTGGGAATAACCCTTTGCCACAAGCCTGGCCTTATAGGTATCAACCTTGCCATCTCCATCAGTCTTTCTATTATAGATCCATTTGTTTCCAATAGGCACTATGCCTTTAGGATGATCTACTAAAGTCCAGACCTGATTAGCATGCATTGAGTCTCTATCAGCTTCCATAGCTTCTTGCCACTTGGTGGAGTCAACGTCTACCATCGCTTGGTCGTATGTAGAAGGATCATTATCTTGACTACTTTCTGTCATCTCATGGACACCCAGTTCCTCTTGATGCAGATAGCCATACCTCTCAGGTATTTGAGAAATTCTACTAGATTTGCGAGGTTGTGTTTGTATTTCAGAAGGTTGGGTTCTAATATCTTGCATAGGTGTCTCATTTGGTGTTTCTTTTATTTCTTCCAAAGAAATATTTCTACCTGCCCCTCCTTCCTGAATAAACTGATCTTCCAGGAAGTGTGCTTGTATAGCAACGATGATCCTATGTTCTTCGTGCATGTATAATAAATATCCCATGGAATCCCCTGGATATCCTATGAAACGACCTTTCACAGACCTAGTTTCCAATTTCTCTACTTTAGTCTTCTTGACATAAGCAGGGCATCCCCAAATCCTAATGTGATTAAGACTTGGTTTCCTACCTCTCCACATCTCATGGGGAGTCTTAGGAACGGATTTGGAAGGACATCTATTCAAGATATGCACAGCAGTAAGGAGCGCGTAACCCCACAGATAAATCGGTAGATCAGTATAGTTAAGCATGGAGCGAACCATGTCCAACAAGGTTCGGTTCCTTCTTTCTGATACACCATTTAATTGTGGAGTAGCTGGAGGAGTGAATTGTGACACTATTCCTAGTTCTTTTAAGAACTCATCAAATTCAGTACTCATGTACTCACCACCCCGGTCTGACCGAAGAGTCTTAACACGGTTACCTGTTTGATTTTCATCTAGGGCTTTAAATTCCTTGAATTTATCAAAAGCTTCAGACTTATGTTTCATTAAGTACACGAATCCATACCTGGTATGGTCATCAGTGAATGTAATGAAATATTGAAAGCCGTCTCATGCCACTTCAAAAGGGCCACAGACGTCGGTATGGATCAATCCAAGTTTTTCAGCAGCTCTTTCAAAAGTCCCTGCGAAGGGTAACTTAGTCATTTTGCCTTGAAGGCCAGATTCACAAGTTGGATAGGGATCTGATACCAATGGACCTGTATGCCCATCTTTCTCCATTTTATGAACCTTGGTCTGACCGATATGACCAAGTCTAAGATGCCACTTAAGTGCTTGGTTTGTTTCATCCCTACCACGCTTCCTAGTTATAGTGTTCACAGTTGTTTTACTCTTTAAATTTAAATGATATAAACCATTTAATAATGTAGCAGTACCAACCAATTTATTTCTGAAATAAATACGACAGGACCCATCTCCAATAAAGAAGTGAAATCCCTTTCGGTCCATGACCGGAATTGATATAATATTCTTGTGCCCCTTGGGCAAAACAAGTACATCATCTAAAGTAAGAATAAAACCAGATTCTAAATCCAACATAAGGGATCCGATATCAGAAGCCTCAACACTATGCCCACTTCTGACGGTGACCATCACCTCCCCTGAATCCAGCTTCCTACTTCGTTCCAGATCCTGATTCATTGTACAAATGTGAGAACTCGCATCGGAATCAAGTATCCAAGAAGTAGAATATATAGTTACAGAACAATTTATTTCTAAAACCAGTAGTTCTGTACCTGAAGGCGCATTACGGTCAAGCTTTGGACAGTACCTCTTCCAGTGGCCTAGCTCACCGCAGTTGAGGCATACATCCGTTTTCTTGGCCCCCTTGCTCTTTTGAACCATTGGTGCCTTGCCCTTTCCCTTGTCGATCTTGGCTATTGGACCTAACTGCTTCTTGTTCTTTTTCTTCTTATTCTTGGACTTCCAAGTCCCAGAAGAAATCACAAGTGCAGCTTCCTTTCCCTTTGTCTTCATCTCGAGATCGGCGTCGGTTTATTCATTAGCCCAGCTAAGTTACATGCAATCTCATTGCAGTTGAAGTTCATGACAAATTGTGAAAAGGAGTCAGGAAGTGACTGCACGATAAGGTCAGTTTGGAGAGATGCATGCATCTGAAAATCAAGAGCTTCCAATCTCTCAATCATCGAGATCATCTTGAGGACATGGTCCCCAACCCTCTCTCCTTCCTTCATCCTGGCGCCGAATAATTGCTTTGATATCTCATATCTAGCAGTTCGGCTATGCTTTCCATAGAGCTCAGCTAGGTGCGCTAAGACGGCTCGTGAAGACGTCATCTTTTCATGGGCACGTTGAAGCTCATTGCTCATTGAGCCTAACATGTACCCTCGCACTCTTATGTCGTCTTTTACCCATTTCTCATGGGCATCGACATCTTCCTGATTGGCTCGGGTTCTTGCAGGAGCCACTGGTATGTCCGCCTCCAAGATGTATCCCAGCATTTCCATAGTTAGGACAATCCTCAAGTTCCGAAGCCAGTCCACATAGTTCGGACCAGTCAGGACGTTCTTTTCAAGTAGTATAGCGAGTGGGTTCATTGTCATATTGAGAGTTTTGTTAAGTGCAGAGAATAATTTGAGATTCGTTAGTGTTTGTTTAATTATGATCCGAGTAAAGAATTTAAGGACTTTCTTTATTCATAACTCGGCTCCCACTATTTTATCGGCATTTACACACTCCCATGCTAAATCCGGAAGTCTTGGGTGACTTCATAGTGGTGATCGATTTCTTTACAAAGTTTAATAGAGGGCAACCCATACGGTTTATATTCTATTATTCTTTATAAAGTGGTGTCTAATACCAACCCATCTAATGGATGATTCGATCTTCTTTTACCCCTAGTTCACTTGCCCTCAACCCATTCGGTTTCTATGGCTCGCTAAACTATCTAAGTTTAAACCGTCAACTCCTATTAGTCTGACAATTGAATCTTACCCGGCAACCCATACGGTTTATAGGGGTTTGATTTGTCACAACCAAAGGCATCTAATGCTTCTAGGAATTTATCAACTTTCCCCAAAAATATTACCCCGAAATACTCAGAAGAATAATATTCCGGTTTAAATTTCAATTTTTCATGAGTTTGACGGAGGGTAGGAAACCTCGTAACCTTTATAACTTAGTGTTTGTAAGTGGGAGTATTAATGCGATTATATGTTACACTTTGCACATTAATTCGTTTATAAGCGCGGTTTGTGGTTTGTCAATCATTCAAAATGAAAAACAATAAATAGCAACCTAGTTACTACCAACATATAACTCATGGACTTTTTCCTAAGTATTGGGCCAAGCCAAATAAAGAAAGGAAAAATACAGTATTGATTCTTCGTCTTCTAGTCGATCGTCTTCGGTCTTCGTCATAACCTTATGAATAATTACATCATTGAACAATACGTCCTATTATACATATTTTCTAGTAAAAATAAATAGGCTCAAAACGGCCTTTACAACCATATCGAATCGAACAAATCAACAACTAAGTCCACGAGCTATATCACCATCACATAAGGCATTCCATACAACATGTAACAGTATATGAAATTAAATAATCAATTAATATATTAATCCAATTAATATAAAAATTAATCTATTTAATTTCTACAATATTAATCAAATTAATATTTATAATCGTCATTATAATCCGTTCAAAGTAATCCGGCCAAAACAATATTCTCGTCTAATAATTTCCTTTAATAAAACATATTCCAAATATTTTATTAAATCCAATTAAATCCAATTTAAATTTCGGAAATTATTACAACGAAATATAAACACGGGAATGGAGTCCCGGAAAATCCGGTATCAGGCCCAGCCCACGGCCCGATTCAAAATCGGGCCGAAAACTCGAGAACCGCCGGACAGAGTCACTCTCGGCCATTGCCCGCAGTGGCCCAGTGCTACTGTAGCCTACCGAGTCACTCTCGGCCGGCAAAGCTGATCCCAAGCCGGCCGGCTGCAAGGCGTCTTCGTGCGGTATTCGTGTTTAACCCCCGTTTTTCTCATTTTTTCGACTCGCTTACAAAACGAAAAAGTTTCTTAACTTCATGAAGAACTTATAAATCAACAAAAATCAAATTTTTCAGATTTATAATTCACATAAAATAGTCAAAACTTGACTTACTACGAACGATTAAATTTCTTCGATTATATCTATTATGATTCTAAATCATAAACATCATCAAATAACATTCCAAATGCAAAGATGATCGTATATACGATATATTTGACCTGCTCCGATACCACTGTTGGGATTCCACAGAAAATAAAAGCAGCGGAAGAATAAACAGAATCCCTAAGAGGATCGATCAAGTAACGTATATACGAAAAGAAATACGAAGATCAAGGAATCAAAGTCCCATAACTTTGATGTCTCTGAAAAACCTTCGTATGATGATGATGATGATGATGAAGAGCCCTTCATTCCAAACACCGAAAGCACGGTGCCTCTACTTCACACGCCGGAACATGACGGAAAAATCAGCAAACTTCCTTTCTCTAAGAATGCGGCTAGGGAAGCTTGTAGGAATTTTTCTCTCGATCTTTTATACTAATAACTTGTCTCTAAGATCAAGTATATGCTGTAGAAAATTTTTCTCACTCTTGAAGCTCTCTAAAAAAACGAAAATACACTTGGGGAAGGAAGAAGGAGACCTTATGATTGAAAAGACTTTCTTTTCACAGTTATGAAGCCTCACATGTAGAAGATGCTTTTAAAAGCATCTCTACACCTTACATGACCCCACAAGTGTATAATATAATGAGAGAGAGACAAAGCAGATAGGAGGTGGGGCCTTATAGGTGATCTTCCAAGAAACGGGTCGAGTTAATTCGGCTCGTGTATTGGATGTTCGTCAAACGAATCCCTCGTGAATCGGATGTCCGTCAAACAAATCCGTTTTATTTCCAATGTGTTTATACTAATTAATTAATCCAATTAATTAGTTATATCAAACACAAATATACATTTCTCTAAGAAATATAATTTATGAATTAAAGTAATCACCCAGTAACCTACTTACAATTCATAAGACCGCTATTTGATTTATCTGATAAATCATTAATATCTAATATTATAAGAGAGATCATTAATTCATATTTATCCGTCAATGATCCTGTTGCGCGACTCCGTAGGTTCGTCTCAGCCGGCATTGAGAGGAATCAATGAGTGCGGGCAGCACTTAGCCATCCTAGCGGGCCGCACTGTAAACCCCGACTGAGAACGAATGAACTAATCATTCCAGAACCATTATGTCATGAATACCATATACGTATATACCCTTCATCAGATGTCCCGGTCAAATCTTCGGGTCACGGTAAAGTCAAACCCTACTGTTGACTAGACTCTATACATGTGTTAATGCAAATCAAGACCGACTGATTAATAGTGTATCTAATACGACTATATCAGAATGCTTTGGCCAAAGACTTATGATCTTATTCGCCATTAACCGTATAGGACATTCGCCTGCTCACTAACAGGAGATAGAATCCTTTCTTGGCGTACACTAAAGACTGCTACCTGCCCATATTGTCCGCACTTCGAGGTCGACTCAGCAATTAAGCAAATGAGTCTAACTACTCTAATGACAAACTAAACATCACAGGCACATCTTCTACTGAACCCTCAAGTCAAAGGTCCACGTATACTATCACAACCTTTCGATTCGTCATCGACTCTCCGAGAGTGAATACCGTGTGACTGAATCAAGTATGAGTCGTGTTCGAGTATACTGGTCCCACCAATATACTTATAACTATGCTATCAATACGTGCACACGTCCTAGCATCAGTTTATACAAGTCTTATTAAAACTTAATTTGCTGTTAAGTTTTATCGACTTGCGAACTAGTTAAGCATTCGAGCTCTAAACACTTCTAGTGCATATCTCCTTATATCCATAAGGAGTAGAATGTTCACTCTCAAATTCAAGGACTATTATTCTATATACCAAATCACAATGCCAGTGATATACAATAATATAGAAATAATAATTGCCTTATTAAATATAATATTCATAATTACAAAACAATTGCTCTCACTCTCTCATCCTCTGAGTGGCATTCGAGGGCATATATTCCTAACAGTTCCATTGGATTTGGATTTAAGATTTATGAGGTTCCTAGAGGACTAGGCTCATGATTCCATTGGATTTGGATTTAAGGTTCATGAGGTTCATAGAGGACTAGGCTCATGAAGTTCCTTTGATTTGGATTTAAGGTTCACGAGGTTCCTAAAGGACTAGGCTCATGAAGTTCCATTCGATTCAGATTTAAGGTTCATGAGGTTCCTAGAGGACTAGACTCAAGAAGTTCCATTGAGTTTACATTTAAGGTTCACGAGGTTCCTTGAGGACTAGGCTCATGAAGTTTTTTTGGATTTTGATTAAAGGTTGATGGGGTTCCTAGTGGATTAGGCTCATGAAGTTCCTTCAGATTTAGATTAAACGTTTACAAGGTTTCTAGAGGACTAGGCTCATGAAGTTCATTTGGATTTGGATTAAAGGTTCAAGAGGTTAATAGAGGACTAGGCTCATGAAATTCCATTGGATTTTCATTTAAGGTTCACGAGGTTCCTAGACAATTAGGCTCATGAAATTCAATTGAATTTAGATTTAAGGTTTATAAGGTTCCTAGAGGACTAGGCTCATGAAGTTCCATTGGATTTAGATTTAAGGTTTATGAGGTTCCTAGAGGACTAGGCTCATGAAGATCCATTCGATTCGGATTTAAGGTTCATGAGGTTCCTAGAGGACTAGACTCAAGAAGTTCCTTCAGATTTAGATTAAAGGTTTACAAGGTTCCTAAAGGACTAGGGTGATGGAATTCCTTTGGATTTGGATTAAAGGTTCAAGAGGTTAATAGAGGACTAGGCTCATGAAATTGCATTGGATTTGCAGTTAAGGTTCAGGAGATTCCTAGACAATTAGGCTCATGAAATTCAATTGAATTTAGATTTAAGGTTCATAAGGTTCCTAGAGGACTAGGCTCATAAAGTTGCTTCGAATTTAGATTACAGGTTCATGACGTTCCTAGCGGGACTAGGCTCATGTCATTCCTTTGAATTTCATTTAAGATTCATGAGGTTCCTATAGGACTAGACTCATGAAGTTCCTTCGGATTTGGATTAAAGGTTCATGAGGTACCTAGAGGACTAGGCTCATGAAGTTCCATTGGATTTGGATTTAAGGTTTATGAGGTTCCTAGAGGACTAGGCTCATGAAGATCCATTGTATTTGTATTTAAGGTTCATGAGGTTCCTAGAGGACTAGGCTCATGAAGTTCCATTGGATTTGGATTTAAGGTTAATGAGGTTCCTACAGGACTAGACTCATGAAGTTCCTTCGGATTTGGATTAAAGGATCATGAGGTTCCTAGAGGACTAGGCTCATGAAGTTCCTTTGGATTTGGATTTAATGTTCATGAGGTACCTAGAGGACTTGGCTCATGATGTTCCATTAGATTTGGATTTAAGGTTTAAGAGGTTCCTAGAGGACTAGGATCATAAAGTTCCATTGGATTTGGATTTAAGGTTCATGAGGTTCCTAGAGGACTAGGCTCATGAAGTTCCGTTGAATTTAGATTACAGGTTCATGAGGTTCCTAGAGGACTAGGCTCATGTCATTCCTTTGAATTTCATTTAAGATTCATGAGGTTCCTAGAGGACTAGACTGATGAAGTTTCTTCGGATTTGGATTAAAGGTTCATTAGGTTCCTAGAAGACTAGGTTCATGAAGTTCCTTCGGATTTGGATTAAAGGTTCATGAGGTTCCTAGATGACTAGGCTCATGATGTTGCTTTGGATTTGGATTTAAGGTTAATGAGGTTCCTACAGGACTAGGCTCATGAGGTTCCTTCGAATTTTGATTAAAGATTGATGAGGATCCTAGAGGACTAGACTCATGAAGTTCTATTGGATTTGGATTTAAGGTTCATGAGGTTCCTAGAGGACTAGGCTCATGAAGTTCTTTTGGATTTGGATTAAAGGTCCATGGAGTTACTAGAGAACTAGGCTCATGAAGTTTCTTCGGATTTAGATTAAAGGTTCATTAGGTTCCTAGAAGACTAGAATCATGAAGTTCCTTCGGATTTGGATTAAAGGTTCATGAGGTTCCTAGAGGACTAGGCTCATGAAGTTGCTTTGGATTTGGATTTAAGGTTAATGAGGTTCCTATGGGACTAGGCTCATGAGGATCCTTCGAATTTGGATTAAAGGTTCATGAGGTTTCTAGAGGACTAGACTCATGAAGTTCCTTTGGATTTGGATTTAAGGTTCATGGGGTACCTAGAGGAGTAGGCTCATGAAGTTCCATTGAATTTATATTTAAGGTTTATGAGGTTCCTAGAGGACTAGGCTCATGATATTCCATTGGATTTGGATTTAAGGTTCATGAGGTTCCTAGAGGACTAGACTCATTAAGTTCCTTTGATTTGGATTTAAGGTTCATGATGTTCCTAAAGGACTAGACTCATGAAGTTCCATTCGATTTGTATTTTAGGTTCATAAGGTTCTTAGAGGACTAGACTCAAGAAGTTCTTTTGAGTTTGGATTTAAGGTTCATGAGCTTCCTAGAGGACTAGGCTCATGAAGTTTATGGGATTTGGATTAAAGGTTCATGGGGTTCCTAGTGGATTAGGCTCATGAAGTTCATTCAGATTTAGATTAATGGTTTACAAGGTTCCTATAGGACTAGGATCATGAAGTTCCATTGGATTTGATTTAAGGTTCATGAGGTTCCTAGAGGACTAGGCTCATGAAGTTTCTTCGGATTTGGATTAAAGGTTCACGAGGTTCCTAGAGGACTAGGTTCATGAAGTTCCTTCGGATTTGGATTAAAGGTTCATGAGGTTCCTAGATGACTAGGCTCATGAAGTTCCTTTGGATTTGGATTAAGGTTAATGAGGTTCCTATAGGACTAAGCTCATGAAGTTCCTTTGGATTTGGATTTAAGGTTCATGAGGTATCTAGAGGACTAGCCTCATGAAGTTCCATTGGATCTGGATAGGACTAGGCTCATGAAGTTCCACTGGATTTGGATTTATGGTTCATGGGGTTCATAGAGGACTAGGCTCATGAAGTTCTCTTGTATTTGGATTAAAGGTTAATGGAGTTCCTAGAGAACTAGGCTCATGAAGTTTCTTTGTATTTGTATTAAAGGTTCATGAGGTTCCTAGAGGACTAAGCTCATGAAGTCTTTCGTATTTGGATTAAAGGTTCATGAGGTTCCTAGAGGACTAGGCTCATGAAGTTCCTTTGGATTTGGATTTAAGGTTCATGAGGTTCCTAGAGGACTAGGCTCATCAAGTTCCATTGGATTTGGATTTAAGGTTTATGAGGTTCCTAGAGGACTAGGCTCTTGAAGTTCCATTGCATTTGGATTTAAGGTTCATGAGGTTCCTAGAGGACTAGGCTTATGAAGTTCCTTTGATTTGGATTTAAGGTTCATAAGGTTCCTAAAGGACTAGACTCATTAAGCTCCATTCGATTTGGATTTAATGTTCATAAGGTTCTTAGAGGACTAGACTCAAGAAGTTCCTTTGAGTTTGGATTTAAGGTTCATGAGGTTCATAGAGAACTAGGCACATGAAGTTCCATTGGATTTGGATTTAAGGTTCATGAGGTTCCTAGAGGACTAGGCTCATAAAGTTGCTTCGAATTTAGATTACAGGTTCATGACGTTCCTAGAGGACTAGGCTCATGTCATTCCTTTGAATTTCATTTAAGATTCATGAGGTTCCTATAGGACTAGACTCATGAAGTTCCTTCGGATTTGGATTAAAGGTTCATGAGGTACCTAGAGGACTAGGCTCATGAAGTTCCATTGGATTTGGATTTAAGGTTTATGAGGTTCCTAGAGGACTAGGCTCATGAAGTTCCATTGTATTTGTATTTAAGGTTCATGAGGTTCCTAGAGGACTAGGCTCATGAAGTTCCATTGGATTTGGATTTAAGGTTAATGAGGTTCCTACTGGACTAGACTCATGAAGTTCCTTCGGATTTGGATTAAAGGATCATGAGGTTCCTAGAGGACTAGGCTCATGAAGTTCCTTTGGATTTGGATTTAATGTTCATGAGGTACCTAGAGGACTTGGCTCATGATGTTCCATTAGATTTGGATTTAAGGTTTAAGAGGTTCCTAGAGGACTAGGATCATGAAGTTCCATTGGATTTGGATTTAAGGTTCATGAGGTTCCTAGAGGACTAGGCTCATGAAGTTCCGTTGAATTTAGATTACAGGTTCATGAGGTTCCTAGAGGACTAGGCTCATGTCATTCCTTTGAATTTCATTTAAGATTCATGAGGTTCCTAGAGGACTAGACTGATGAAGTTTCTTCGGATTTGGATTAAAGGTTCATTAGGTTCCTAGAAGACTAGGTTCATGAAGTTCCTTCGGATTTGGATTAAAGGTTCATGAGGTTCCTAGATGACTAGGCTCATGATGTTGCTTTGGATTTGGATTTAAGGTTAATGAGGTTCCTACAGGACTAGGCTCATGAGGTTCCTTCGAATTTTGATTAAAGATTGATGAGGTTCCTAGAGGACTAGACTCATGAAGTTCTATTGGATTTGGATTTAAGGTTCATGAGGTTCCTAGAGGACTAGGCTCATAAAGTTGCTTCGAATTTAGATTACAGGTTCATGACGTTCCTAGAGGACTAGGCTCATGTCATTCCTTTGAATTTCATTTAAGATTCATGAGGTTCCTATAGGACTAGACTCATGAAGTTCCTTCGGATTTGGATTAAAGGTTCATGAGGTACCTAGAGGACTAGGCTCATGAAGTTCCATTGGATTTGGATTTAAGGTTTATGAGGTTCCTAGAGGACTAGGCTCATGAAGTTCCATTGTATTTGTATTTAAGGTTCATGAGGTTCCTAGAGGACTAGGCTCATGAAGTTCCATTGGATTTGGATTTAAGGTTAATGAGGTTCCTACAGGACTAGACTCATGAAGTTCCTTCGGATTTGGATTAAAGGATCATGAGGTTCCTAGAGGACTAGGCTCATGAAGTTCCTTTGGATTTGGATTTAATGTTCATGAGGTACCTAGAGGACTTGCCTCATGATGTTCCATTAGATTTGGATTTAAGGTTTAAGAGGTTCCTAGAGGACTAGGATCATGAAGTTCCATTGGATTTGGATTTAAGGTTCATGAGGTTCCTAGAGGACTAGGCTCATGAAGTTCCGTTGAATTTAGATTACAGGTTCATGAGGTTCCTAGAGGACTAGGCTCATGTCATTCCTTTGAATTTCATTTAAGATTCATGAGGTTCCTAGAGGACTAGACTGATGAAGTTTCTTCGGATTTGGATTAAAGGTTCATTAGGTTCCTAGAAGACTAGGTTCATGAAGTTCCTTCGGATTTGGATTAAAGGTTCATGAGGTTCCTAGATGACTAGGCTCATGATGTTGCTTTGGATTTGGATTTAAGGTTAATGAGGTTCCTACAGGACTAGGCTCATGAGGTTCCTTCGAATTTTGATTAAAGATTGATGAGGTTCCTAGAGGACTAGACTCATGAAGTTCTATTGAATTTGGATTTAAGGTTCATGAGGTTCCTAGAGGACTAGGCTCATGAAGTTCTTTTGGATTTGGATTAAAGGTCCATGGAGTTACTAGAGAACTAGGCTCATGAAGTTTCTTCGGATTTAGATTAAAGGTTCATTAGGTTCCTAGAAGACTAGAATCATGAAGTTCCTTCGGATTTGGATTAAAGGTTCATGAGGTTCCTAGAGGACTAGGCTCATGAAGTTGCTTTGGATTTGGATTTAAGGTTAATGAGATTCCTATGGGACTAGGCTCATGAGGATCCTTCGAATTTGGATTAAAGGTTCATGAGGTTTCTAGAGGACTAGACTCATGAAGTTCCTTTGGATTAGGATTTAAGGTTCATGGGGTACCTAGAGGAGTAGGCTCATGAAGTTCCATTGAATTTATATTTAAGGTTTATGAGGTTCCTAGAGGACTAGGCTCATGATATTCCATTGGATTTGGATTTAAGGTTCATGAGGTTCCTAGAGGACTAGACTCATTAAGTTCCTTTGATTTGGATTTAAGGTTCATGATGTTCCTAAAGGACTAGACTCATGAAGTTCCATTCGATTTGTATTTTAGGTTCATAAGGTTCTTAGAGGACTAGACTCAAGAAGTTCTTTTGAGTTTGGATTTAATGTTCATGAGCTTCCTAGAGGACTAGGCTCATAAAGTTTATGGGATTTGGATTAAAGGTTCATGGGGTTCCTAGTGGATTAGGCTCATGAAGTTCATTCAGATTTAGATTAATGGTTTACAAGGTTCCTATAGGACTAGGATCATGAAGTTCCATTGGATTTGATTTAAGGTTCATGAGGTTCCTAGAGGACTAGGCTCATGAAGTTTCTTCGGATTTGGATTAAAGGTTCACGAGGTTCCTAGAGGACTAGGTTCATAAAGTTCCTTCGGATTTGGATTAAAGGTTCATGAGGTTCCTAGATGACTAGGCTCATGAAGTTCCTTTGGATTTGGATTAAGGTTAATGAGGTTCCTATAGGACTAAGCTCATGAAGTTCCTTTGGATTTGGATTTAAGGTTCATGAGGTATCTAGAGGACTAGCCTCATGAAGTTCCATTGGATCTGGATAGGACTAGGCTCATGAAGTTCCACTGGATTTGGATTTATGGTTCATGGGGTTCATAGAGGACTAGGCTCATGAAGTTCTCTTGTATTTGGATTAAAGGTTAATGGAGTTCCTAGAGAACTAGGCTCATGAAGTTTCTTTGTATTTGTATTAAAGGTTCATGAGGTTCCTAGAGGACTAAGCTCATGAAGTCTTTCGTATTTGGATTAAAGGTTCATGAGGTTCCTAGAGGACTAGGCTCATGAAGTTCCTTTGGATTTGGATTTAAGGTTCATGAGGTTCCTAGAGGACTAGGCTCATCAAGTTCCATTGGATTTGGATTTAAGGTTTATGAGGTTCCTAGAGGACTAGGCTCTTGAAGTTCCATTGCATTTGGATTTAAGGTTCATGAGGTTCCTAGAGGACTAGGCTTATGAAGTTCCTTTGATTTGGATTTAAGGTTCATAAGGTTCCTAAAGGACTAGACTCATTAAGCTCCATTCGATTTGGATTTAATGTTCATAAGGTTCTTAGAGGACTAGACTCAAGAAGTTCCTTTGAGTTTGGATTTAAGGTTCATGAGGTTCATAGAGAACTAGGCACATGAAGTTCCATTGGATTTGGATTTAAGGTTCATGAGGTTCCTAGAGGACTAGGCTCATGATGTTCTTTTGGATTTGGATTAAAGTTTCATGGAGTTCCCAGAGAACTAGGCTCATGAAGTTTCCTTGGATTTGTATTAAAGGTTCATGAGGTTTCTAGAGGACTATGCTCATGAAGTCTTTCGTATTTGGATTAAAGGTTCATGAGGTTCCTAGAGGAATAGGTTCATGAAGTTCCTTCGGATTTGGATTAAAGGTTCATGAGGTTCCTAGAGGACTAGGCTCATGAAGTTCCTTTGGATTTGGATTAAGGTTAATGAGGTTCCTATAGGACTAGCCTCATGAAGTTGCTTTGGATTTGGATTTAAGATTCATGTGGTACCTAGAGGATTATGCTCATGAAGTTCCATTGTGTCTGGATAGGACTAGGCTCATGAAGTTCGATTGGATATCGATTTAAGGTTCATCAGGTTCCTAGAGGACTAGGCTCATGAAGTTCTCTTGTATTTGGATTAAAGGTTAATGGAGTTCCTAAAGAACTAGGCTCATGAAGTTTCTTTGGATTTGTATTAAAGATTCATGAGGTTCCTAAAGGACTAAGCTCATGAAGTCTTTCGTATTTGGATTAATGGTTCATGAGGTTCCTAGAGGACTAGGCTCATGAAGTTCCTTTGGATTTGGATTTAAGGTTCATGAGGTTCCTAGAGGACTAGGCTCGTGAAGTTCCTTTGAATTTGGATTAAAGGTTCATAAGGTTCCTACAGGACTGGGCTCATGGAGTTCCTTTGGATTTGGATTTAAGTTTCAGGAGGCACCTAGAGGACTAGGCTCATGAAGTTCCATTGGATTTGGATTTAAGGTTCATGAAGTTCCTTTGATTTGTATTTAAGGTTCATAAGGTTCCTAAAGGACTAGGCTCATGAAGCTCCATTCGATTTGGATTTAAGGTTCATAAGGTTCTTAGAAGACTAGAATCAAGAAGTTCCTTTGAGTTTAGATTTAAGGTTCAAGAGGTTCATACAGAACTAGGCTCATGAAGTTCCACTGGATTTGGATTTAAGGTTTATGAGATTCCTAGAGAACTAGGCTCATGAACTTCTTTTGGATTTGGTTTAAAGTTTCCTGGAGTTCCTAGAGAACTAGGCTCATGAAGTTTCTTCGGATTTGGATTAAAGGTTCACGAGGTTCTTAGAGGACTAGGTTCATGAAGTTCCTTCGGATTTGGATTAAAGGTTCATGAGGTTCCTAGAGGACTAGGCTCATGAAGTTCCTTTGGATTTGGATTAAGGTTAATGAAGTTCCTATAGGGCTAGGCTCATGAAGTTCCTTTGGATTTGGATTTAAGGTTGATGAGGTACCTAGAGGACTAGGCTCATGAAGTTCCATTGGATCTGGATAAGACTAGGCTCATGAAGTTCCATTGGATTTGGATTTAAGGTTCATGAGGTTCCTAGAGGACTAGGCTCATGAAGTTCTCTTGTATTTGGATTAAAGGTTAATGGAGTTCCTAGAGAACTAGGCTCATGAAGTTTTCTTGGATTAGTATTAAAGGTTCATGAGGTTTCTAGAGGACTAAGCTCATGAAGTCTTTCGTATTTGGATTAAAGGTTCATGAGGTTCCTAGAGGACTAGGCTCATGAAGTTCCTTTGGATTTGGATTTAAGGTTCATGAGGTTCCTAGAGGACTAGGCTCATCAAGTTCCATTGGATTTGGATTTAAGGTTTATGAGGTTCCTAGAGGACAAGGTTCATGAAGTTCCATTGAATTTGGATTTAAGGTTCATGAGGTTCCTAAAGGACTAGGCTCATGAAGCTCCATTCTATTTGGATTTAAGGTTCATAAGGTTCTTAGAGGACGAGACTCAAGAAGTTCCTTTGAGGTTGGATTTAAGGTTTATGAGGTTCATAGAGAACTAGGCTCATGAAGTTCCATTGGATTTGGATTTAATGTTCATGAGGTTCCTAGAGGACTAGGCTCATGAAGTTCTTCTGGATTTGGATTAAAGTTTCATGGAGTTCATAGAGAACTAGGCTCATGAAGTTTCTTCGGATTTGGATTAAAGGTTCACGAGGTTCCTAGAGGACTAGGTTCCTGAAGTTCCTTTGGATTTAAATTAAAGGTTCATGAGGTTCCTAGAGGACTAGGCTCATGAAGTTCCTTTGGATTTGGATTAAGGTTAATGAGGTTCCTATAGGACTAGGCTCATGAAGTTCCTTTGGATTTGGATTTAAGGTTGATGAGGTACCTAGAGGACTAGGCTCATGAATTTCCATTGGATCTGGATAAGACTAGGCTCATGAAGTTCCATTGGATTTGGATTTAAGGTTGATGAGGTTCCTAGAGGACTAGGCTCATGAAGTTCTCTTGTATTTGGATTAATGGTTAATGGAGTTCCTAGAGAATTAGGCTCATGAAGTTTCTTTGGATTTGTATTAAAGGTTCATGAGGTTTCTAGAGGACTAAGCTCATGAAGTCTTTAGTATTTGGAATAAAGGTTCATGAGGTTCCTAGAGGACTAGGCTGATGAAGTTCCTTTGGATTTGGATTTAAGGTTTATGAGGTTCCCAGAGGACTAGGCCCATCAAGTTCCATTGGATTTGGATTTAAGGTTTATGAGGTTCCTAGAGGACTAGGCTCATGAAGTTCCATTGGATTTGGATTTAAGGTTCATGAGGTTCCTAGAGGACTAGGCTTATGAAGTTCCTTTAATTTGGACTTAAGGTTCATAAGGTTCCTAAAGGACTAGGCTCATGAAGCTCCATTCGATTTGGATTTAAGGTTCATAAGGTTCTTAGAGGACGAGACTCAAGAAGTTCCTTTGAGTTTGGATTTAAGGTTCATGAGGTTCATAGAGAACTAGGCTCATGAAGTTCCATTGGATTTGAATTTAAGGTTCATGAGGCTCCTAGAGGACTAGGCTCATCAAGTTCTTTTGGATTTGGGTTACACTTTCATGGAGTTCCTAAAGAACTAGGCTCATGAAGTTTCTTCGGATTTGGATTAAAGGTTCACGAGGTTCCTAGAGGACTAGGTTCATGAAGTTCCTTCGGATTTGGATTAAAGGTTCATGAGGTACCTAGAGGACTAGGCTCATGAAGTTCCATTGAATTTATATTTAAGGTTTATGAGATTCCTAGAGGACTAGGCTCATGATGTTCCATTGGATTTGGATTTAAGGTTCATGAGGTTCCTAGAGGACTAGACTCATGAAGTTCCTTTGATTTGGATTTAAGGTTCATGATGTTCCTAAAGGACTAGACTCATGAAGTTCCATTCGATTTGTATTTTAGGTTCATAAGGTTCTTAGAGGACTAGACTCAAGAAGTTCTTTTGAGTTTGGATTTAAGGTTCATGAGCTTCTTAGAGGACTACGCTCATGAAGTTTATGGTATTTGGATTAAAGGTTCATGGGGTTCCTAGTGGATTAGGCTCATGAAGTTCATTCAGATTTAGATTAATGGTTTACAAGGTTCCTATAGGACTAGGATCATGAAGTTCCATTGGATTTGGATTTAAGGTTTATGAGGTTCCTAGAGGACTAGGCTCATGAAGTTCCTTTGAATTTCATTTAAGATTCATGAGGTTCCTAGAGGACTAGGCTCATGATGTTCCATTAGATTTGGATTTAAGGTTCATCAGGTTCCTAGAGGACTAGGCTCATGAAGTTCCATTGTATTTGGATTAAAGGTTAATGGAGTTCCTAGAGAACTAGGCTCATGAAGTTTCTTTGGATTTGTATTAAAGGTTCATGAGGTTCCTAGAGGACTAAGCTCATGAAGTCTTTCGTATTTGGATTAAAGGTTCATGAGGTTCCTAGAGGACTAGGCTCATGAAGTTCCTTTGGATTTGGATTTAAGGTTCATGAGGTTCTAGAGGACTAGGCTCATCAAGTTCTATTGGATTTGGATTTAAGGTTTATGAGGTTCCTAGAGGACTAGGCTCATGAAGTTCCTTTGATTTGGATTTAAGGTTCATAAGGTTCCTAAAGGACTAGGCTCATGAAGTTCCATTGGATTTGGATTTATGGTTCATGAGGTTCCTAGAGGACTAAGCTCATGAAGTTCTTTTGGATTTGGATTAAAGTTTCATGGAGTTCCTAGAGAACTAGGCTCATGAAGTTTCTTCGGATTTGGATTAAAGGTTCACGAGGTTCCTAGAGGACTAGGTTCATGAAGTTCCTTCGGATTTGGATTAATGGTTCATGAGGTTCCTAGAGGACTAGGCTCATGAAGTTCCTTTGGATTTGGATTAAGGTTAATGAGGTTCCTATAGGACTAGGCTCATGAAGTTCCTTTAGATTTGGATTTAAGGTTCATGTGGTACCTAGAGGATTATGCTCATGAAGTTCCATTGTATCTGGATAGGACTAGGCTCATGAAGTTCGATTGGATATGGATTTAAGGTTCATGAGGTTCCTAGGGGACTAGGCTCATGAAGTTCTCTTGTATTTGGATTAAAGGTTAAGGGAGTTCCTAGAGAACTAGGCTCATGAAGTTTCTTTGGATTTTTATTAAAGATTCATGAGGTTCCTAGAGGACTAAGCTCATGAAGTCTTTCGTATTTGGATTAAAGGTTCATGAGGTTCCTAGAGGACTAGGCTCATGAAGTTCCTTTGGATTTGTATTTAAGGTTCATGAGGTTCCTAGAGGACTAGGCTCATGAAGTTCCTTTGAATTTGGATTAAAGGTTCATAAGGTTCCTACAGGACTAGGCTCATGGAGTTCCTTTGGATTTGGATTTAAGTTTCAGGAGGCACCTAGAGGACTAGGCTCATGAAGTTCCATTGGACTTGGATTTAAGGTTCATGAAGTTCCTTTGATTTGTATTTAAGGTTCATAAGGTTCCTAAAGGACTAGGCTCATGAAGCTCCATTCGATTTGGATTTAAGGTTCATAAGGTTCTTAGAGGACTAGAATCAAGAAGTTCCTTTGAGTTTAGATTTAAGGTTCAAGAGGTTCATAGAGAACTAGGCTCATGAAGTTCCATTGGATTTGGATTTAAGGTTTATGAGGTTCCTAGAGAACTAGGCTCATGAACTTCTTTTGGATTTGGTTTAAAGTTTCATGGAGTTCCTAGAGAACTAGGCTCATGAAGTTTCTTCGGATTTGGATTAAAGGTTCACGAGGTTCCTAGAGGACTAGGTTCATGAAGTTCCTTGATTTGGATTAAAGGTTCATGAGGTTCTAGGCTCATGAAGTTCCTTTGGATTTGGATTAAGGTTAATGAGGTTCCTATAGGACTAGGCTCATGAAGTTCCTTTGGATTTGGATTTAAGGTTGATGAGGTACCTAGAGGACTAGGCTCATGAAGTTCCATTGGATTTGGATTTATGGTTCATGAGGTTCCTAGAGGACTAGGCTCATGAAGTTCTCTTGTATTTGGTTTAAAGGTTAATGGAGTTCCTAGAGAACTAGGCTCATGAAGTTTCCTTGGATTTGTATTAAAGGTTCATGAGGTTTCTAGAGGACTAAGCTCATGAAGTCTTTCGTATTTGGATTAAAGGTTCATGAGGTTCCTAGAGGACTAGGCTCATGAAGTTCCTTTGGATTTGGATTTAAGGTTCATGAGGTTCCTAGAGGACTAGGCTCATCAAGTTCCATTGGATTTGGATTTAAGGTTTATGAGGTTCCTAGAGGACAAGGTTCATGAAGTTCCATTGAATTTGGATTTAAGGTTCATGAGGTTCCTAAAGGACTAGGCTCATGAAGCTCCATTCGATTTGGATTTAAGGTTCATAAGGTTCTTAAAGGACGAGACTCAAGAAGTTCCTTTGAGGTTGGATTTAAGGTTTATGAGGTTCATAGAGAACTAGGCTCATGAAGTTCCATTGGATTTGGATTTAAGGTTCATGAGGTTCCTAGAGGACTAGACTCATGAAGTTCTTCTGGATTTGGATTTAAGGTTGATGAGGTACCTAGAGGACTAGGCTCATGAAGTTCCATTGGATTTAGATTTAAGGTTCATGTGGTTCCTAGAGGACTAGGCTCATGAAGTTCTTTTGGATTTGGATTAAAGTTTCATGGAGTTCCTAGAGAACTAGGCTCATGAAGTTTCTTCGGATTTGGATTAAAGGTTCACGAGGTTCCTAGAGGACTAGGTTCATGAAGTTCCTTCGGATTTGGATTAAAGGTTCATGAGGTTCCTAGAGGACTAGGCTCATGAAGTTCCTTTGGAATTGGATTAAGGTTAATGAGGTTGCTATAGGACTAGGCTCATGAAGTTCCTTTGGATGTGGATTTAAGGTTCATGTGGTACCTAGAGGATTATGCTCATGAAGTTCCATTGTATCTGGATAGGACTAGGCTCATGAAGTTCGATTGGATATGGATTTAAGGTTCACGAGGTTCCTAGAGGACTAGGCTCATGAAGTTCTCTTGTATTTAGATTAAAGGTTAATGGAGTTCCTAGAGAACTAGGCTCATGAAGTTTCTTTGGACTTGTATTAAAGATTCATGAGGTTCCTAGAGGACTAAGCTCATGAAGTTTCTTTGGATTTGTATTAAAGATTCATGAGGTTCCTAGAGGACTAAGCTCATGAAGTCTTTCGTATTTGTATTAAAGGTTCATGAGGTTCCTAGAGGACTAGGCTCATGAAGTTCCTTTGGATTTGGATTTAAGGTTTATGAGGTTCCTAGAGGACTAGGCTCATGAAGTTCCTTTGAATTTGGATTAAAGGTTCATAAGGTTCCTACAGGACTAGGGTCATGGAGTTCCTTTGGATTTGGATTTAAGTTTCAGGAGGCACCTAGAGGACAAGGCTCATGAAGTTCCATTGGATTTGGATTTAAGGTTCATGAAGTTCCTTTGATTTGTATTTAAGGTTCATAAGGTTCCTAAAGGACTAGGCTCATGAAGCTCCATTCGATTTGGATTTAAGGTTCATAAGGTTCTTAGAGGACTAGAATCAAGAAGTTCCTTTGAGTTTAGATTTAAGGTTCAAGAGGTTCCTAGAGGACTAGGCTCATGAAGTTCCATTGAATTTATATTTAAGGTTTATGAGATTCCTAGAGGACTAGGCTCATGATGTTCCATTGGATTTGGATTTAAGGTTCATGAGGTTCCTAGAGGACTAGACTCATGAAGTTCCTTTGATTTGGATTTAAGGTTCATGATGTTCCTAAAGGACTAGACTCATGAAGTTCCATTCGATTTGTATTTTAGGTTCATAAGGTTCTTAGAGGACTAGACTCAAGAAGTTCTTTTGAGTTTGGATTTAAGGTTCATGAGCTTCTTAGAGGACTACGCTCATGAAGTTTATGGGATTTGGATTAAAGGTTCATGGGGTTCCTAGTGGATTAGGCTCATGAAGTTCATTCAGATTTAGATTAATGGTTTACAAGGTTCCTATAGGACTAGGATCATGAAGTTCCATTGGATTTGGATTTAAGGTTTATGAGGTTCCTAGAGGACTAGGCTCATGAAGTTCCTTTGAATTTCATTTAAGATTCATGAGGTTCCTAGAGGACTAGGCTCATGATGTTCCATTAGATTTGGATTTAAGGTTCATCAGGTTCCTAGAGGACTAGGCTCATGAAGTTCCATTGTATTTGGATTAAAGGTTAATGGAGTTCCTAGAGAACTAGGCTCATGAAGTTTCTTTGGATTTGTATTAAAGGTTCATGAGGTTCCTAGAGGACTAAGCTCATGAAGTCTTTCGTATTTGGATTAAAGGTTCATGAGGTTCCTAGAGGACTAGGCTCATGAAGTTCCTTTGGATTTGGATTTAAGGTTCATGAGGTTCCTAGAGGACTAGGCTCATCAAGTTCTATTGGATTTGGATTTAAGGTTTATGAGGTTCCTAGAGGACTAGGCTCATGAAGTTCCTTTGATTTGGATTTAAGGTTCATAAGGTTCCTAAAGGACTAGGCTCATGAAGTTCCATTGGATTTGGATTTATGGTTCATGAGGTTCCTAGAGGACTAAGCTCATGAAGTTCTTTTGGATTTGGATTAAAGTTTCATGGAGTTCCTAGAGAACTAGGCTCATGAAGTTTCTTCGGATTTGGATTAAAGGTTCACGAGGTTCCTAGAGGACTAGGTTCATGAAGTTCCTTCGGATTTGGATTAATGGTTCATGAGGTTCCTAGAGGACTAGGCTCATGAAGTTCCTTTGGATTTGGATTAAGGTTAATGAGGTTCCTATAGGACTAGGCTCATGAAGTTCCTTTGGATTTGGATTTAAGGTTCATGTGGTACCTAGAGGATTATGCTCATGAAGTTCCATTGTATCTGGATAGGACTAGGCTCATGAAGTTCGATTGGATATGGATTTAAGGTTCATGAGGTTCCTAGGGGACTAGGCTCATGAAGTTCTCTTGTATTTGGATTAAAGGTTAAGGGAGTTCCTAGAGAACTAGGCTCATGAAGTTTCTTTGGATTTTTATTAAAGATTCATGAGGTTCCTAGAGGACTAAGCTCATGAAGTCTTTCGTATTTGGATTAAAGGTTCATGAGGTTCCTAGAGGACTAGGCTCATGAAGTTCCTTTGGATTTGTATTTAAGGTTCATGAGGTTCCTAGAGGACTAGGCTCATGAAGTTCCTTTGAATTTGGATTAAAGGTTCATAAGGTTCCTACAGACTAGGCTCATGGAGTTCTTTTGGATTTGGATTTAAGTTTCAGGAGGCACCTAGAGGACTAGGCTCATGAAGTTCCATTGGACTTGGATTTAAGGTTCATGAAGTTCCTTTGATTTGTATTTAAGGTTCATAAGGTTCCTAAAGGACTAGGCTCATGAAGCTCCATTCGATTTGGATTTAAGGTTCATAAGGTTCTTAGAGGACTAGAATCAAGAAGTTCCTTTGAGTTTAGATTTAAGGTTCAAGAGGTTCATAGAGAACTAGGCTCATGAAGTTCCATTGGATTTGGATTTAAGGTTTATGAGGTTCCTAGAGAACTAGGCTCATGAACTTCTTTTGGATTTGGTTTAAAGTTTCATGGAGTTCCTAGAGAACTAGGCTCATGAAGTTTCTTCGGATTTGGATTAAAGGTTCACGAGGTTCCTAGAGGACTAGGTTCATGAAGTTCCTTCAGATTTGGATTAAAGGTTCATGAGGTTCTAGGCTCATGAAGTTCCTTTGGATTTGGATTAAGGTTAATGAGGTTCCTATAGGACTAGGCTCATGAAGTTCCTTTGGATTTGGATTTAAGGTTGATGAGGTACCTAGAGGACTAGGCTCATGAAGTTCCATTGGATTTGGATTTATGGTTCATGAGGTTCCTAGAGGACTAGGCTCATGAAGTTCTCTTGTATTTGGTTTAAAGGTTAATGGAGTTCCTAGAGAACTAGGCTCATGAAGTTTCCTTGGATTTGTATTAAAGGTTCATGAGGTTTCTAGAGGACTAAGCTCATGAAGTCTTTCGTATTTGGATTAAAGGTTCATGAGGTTCCTAGAGGACTAGGCTCATGAAGTTCCTTTGGATTTGGATTTAAGGTTCATGAGGTTCCTAGAGGACTAGGCTCATCAAGTTCCATTGGATTTGGATTTAAGGTTTATGAGGTTCCTAGAGGACAAGGTTCATGAAGTTCCATTGAATTTGGATTTAAGGTTCATGAGGTTCCTAAAGGACTAGGCTCATGAAGCTCCATTCGATTTGGATTTAAGGTTCATAAGGTTCTTAAAGGACGAGACTCAAGAAGTTCCTTTGAGGTTGGATTTAAGGTTTATGAGGTTCATAGAGAACTAGGCTCATGAAGTTCCATTGGATTTGGATTTAAGGTTCATGAGGTTCCTAGAGGACTAGACTCATGAAGTTCTTACGGATTTGGATTTAAGGTTGATGAGGTACCTAGAGGACTAGGCTCATGAAGTTCCATCGATTTAGATTTAAGGTTCATGTGGTTCCTAGAGGACTAGGCTCATGAAGTTCTTTTGGATTTGGATTAAAGTTTCATGGAGTTCCTAGAGAACTAGGCTCATGAAGTTTCTTCGGATTTGGATTAAAGGTTCACGAGGTTCCTAGAGGACTAGGTTCATGAAGTTCCTTCGGATTTGGATTAAAGGTTCATGAGGTTCCTAGAGGACTAGGCTCATGAAGTTCCTTTGGAATTGGATTAAGGTTAATGAGGTTCCTATAGGACTAGGCTCATGAAGTTCCTTTGGATGTGGATTTAAGGTTCATGTGGTACCTAGAGGATTATGCTCATGAAGTTCCATTGTATCTGGATAGGACTAGGCTCATGAAGTTCGATTGGATATGGATTTAAGGTTCACGAGGTTCCTAGAGGACTAGGCTCATGAAGTTCTCTTGTATTTAGATTAAAGGTTAATGGAGTTCCTAGAGAACTAGGCTCATGAAGTTTCTTTGGACTTGTATTAAAGATTCATGAGGTTCCTAGAGGACTAAGCTCATGAAGTTTCTTTGATTTGTATTAAAGATTCATGAGGTTCCTAGAGGACTAAGCTCATGAAGTCTTTCGTATTTGTATTAAAGGTTCATGAGGTTCCTAGAGGACTAGGCTCATGAAGTTCCTTTGGATTTGGATTTAAGGTTTATGAGGTTCCTAGAGGACTAGGCTCATGAAGTTCCTTTGAATTTGGATTAAAGGTTCATAAGGTTCCTACAGGACTAGGCTCATGGAGTTCCTTTGGATTTGGATTTAAGTTTCAGGAGGCACCTAGAGGACAAGGCTCATGAAGTTCCATTGGATTTGGATTTAAGGTTCATGAAGTTCCTTTGATTTGTATTTAAGGTTCATAAGGTTCCTAAAGGACTAGGCTCATGAAGCTCCATTCGATTTGGATTTAAGGTTCATAAGGTTCTTAGAGGACTAGAATCAAGAAGTTCCTTTGAGTTTAGATTTAAGGTTCAAGAGGTTCATAGAGAACTAGGCTCATGAAGTTCCATTGGATTTGGATTTAAGGTTTATGAGGTTCCTAGAGAACTAGGCTCATGAACTTCTTTTGGATTTGGTTTAAAGTTTCATGGAGTTCCTAGAGAACTAGGCTCATGAAGTTTCTTCGGATTTGTATTAAAGGTTCACGGGGTTCCTAGAGGACTAGGTTCATGAAGTTCCTTCGGATTTGGATTAAAGGTTCATGAGGTTCCTAGAGGACTAGGCTCGTGAAGTTCTTTTGGATTTGGATTAAGGTTAATGAGGTTCCTATAGGACTAGGCTCATGAAGTTCCTTTGGATTTGGATTTAAGGTTGATGAGGTACCTAGAGGATTAGGCTCATGAAGTTCCATTGGATTTGGATTTAAGGTTCATGAGGTTCCTAGAGGACTAGGCTCATGAAGTTCTCTTGTATTTGGATTAAAGGTTAATGGAGTTCCTAGAGAACTAGGCTCATGAAGTTTCCTTGGATTTGTATTAAAGGTTCATGAGGTTTCTAGAGGACTAAGCTGATGAAGTCTTTCGTATTTGGATTAAAGGTTCATGAGGTTCCTAGAGGACTAGGCTCATGAAGTTCCTTTGGATTTGGATTTAAGGTTCATGAGGTTCCTAGAGGACTAGGCTCATCAAGTTCCATTGGATTTGGATTTAAGGTTTATGAGGTTCCTAGAGGACAAGGTTCATGAAGTTCCATTGAATTTGGATTTAAGGTTCATGAGGTTCCTAAAGGACTAGACTCATGAAGCTCCATTCTATTTAAATTTAAGGTTCATAAGGTTCTTAGAGGACGAGACTCAAGAAGTTCCTTTGAGGTTGGATTTAAGGTTTATGAGGTTCATAGAGAACTAGGCTCATGGAGATCCATTGGATTTGGATTTAAGGTTCATGAGGTTCCTAGAGGACTAGGCTCATGAAGTTCTTTTGGATTTGGATTAAAGTTTCATGGAGTTCCTAGAGAACTAGTCTCATGAAGTTTCTTCAGATTTGGATTAAAGGTTCACGAGGTTCCTAGAGGACTAGGTTCATGAAGTTCCTTTAGATTTAGATTAAAGGTTCATGAGGTTCCTAGAGGACTAGGCTCATGAAGTTCCTTTGGATTTGGATTAAGGTTAATGAGGTTCCTATAGGACTAGGCTCATGAAGTTCCTTTGGATTTGGATTTAAGGTTGATGAGGTACCTAGAGGACTAGGCTCATGAAGTTCCATTGGATCTGGATAAGACTAGGCTCATGAAGTTCCACTGGATTTTGGATTTAAGGTTCATGAGGTTCCTAGAGGACTAGGATCATGAAGTTCTCTTGTATTTGGATTAAAGGTTAATGGAGTTCCTAGAGAACTAGGCTCATGAAGTTTCTTTGGATTTGTATTAAAGGTTCATGAGGTTTCTAGAGGACTAAGCTCATGAAGTCTTTAGTATTTGGATTAAAGGTTCATGAGGTTCCTAGAGTACTAGGCTTATGAAGTTCCTTTGGATTTGGATTAAGGTTAATGAGGTTCCTATAGGACTACGCTCATGAAGTTCCTTTGGATTTGGATTTAAGGTTCATGTGGTACCTAGAGGATTATGCTCATGAAGTTCCATTGTATCTGGATAGGACTAGGCTTATGAAGTTCGATTGGATATGGATTTAAGGTTCATGAGGTTCCTAGAGGACTAGGCTCATGAAGTTCTCTTGTATTTGGATTAAAGGTTAATGGAGTTCCTAGAGAACTAGGCTCATGAAGTTTCTTTGGATTTGTATTAAAGATTCATGAGGTTCCTAGAGGACTAAGCTCATGAAGTCTTTCGTATTTGGATTAAAGGTTCATGAGGTTCCTAGAGGACTAGGCTCATGAAGTTCCTTTGGATTTGGATTTAAGGTTCATGAGGTTCCTAGAGGACTAGGCTCATGAAGTTCCTTTGAATTTGGATTAAAGGTTCATAAGGTTCCTACAGGACTAGGCTCATGGAGTTCCTTTGGATTTGGATTTAAGTTTCAGGAGGCACCTAGAGGACTAGGCTCATGAAGTTCCATTGGACTTGGATTTAAGGTTCATGAAGTTCCTTTGATTTGTATTTAAGGTTCATAAGGTTCCTAAACGACTAGGCTCATGAAGCTCTATTCGATTTGGATTTAAGGTTCATAAGGTTCTTAGAGGACTAGAATCAAGAAGTTCCTTTGAGTTTAGATTTAAGGTTCAAGAGGTTCATAGAGAACTAGGCTCATGAAGTTCCATTGGATTTGGATTTAAGGTTTATGAGGTTCCTAGAGAACTAGGCTCATGAACTTCTTTTGGATTTGGTTTAAAGTTTCATGGAGTTCCTAGAGAACTAGGCTCATTAAGTTTCTTCGGATTTGGATTAAAGGTTCACGAGGTTCCCAGAGGACTAGGTTCATGAAGTTCCTTCAGATTTGGATTAAAGGTTCATGAGGTTCTAGGCTCATGAAGTTCCTTTGGATTTGGATTAAGGTTAATGAGGTTCCTATAGGACTAGGCTCATGAAGTTCCTTTGGATTTGGATTTAAGGTTGATGAGGTACCTAGAGGACTAGGCTCATGAAGTTCCATTGGATTTGGATTTATGGTTCATGAGGTTCCTAGAGGACTAGGCTCATGAAGTTCTCTTGTATTTGGTTTAAAGGTTAATGGAGTTCCTAGAGAACTAGGCTCATGAAGTTTCCTTGGATTTGTATTAAAGGTTCATGAGGTTTCTAGAGGACTAAGTTCATGAAGTCTTTCGTATTTTGATTAAAGGTTCATGAGGTTCCTAGAGGACTAGGCTCATGAAGTTCCTTTGGATTTGGATTTAAGGTTCATGAGGTTCCTAGAGGACTAGGCTCATCAAGTTCCATTGGATTTGGATTTAAGGTTTATGAGGTTCCTAGAGGACAAGGTTCATGAAGTTCCATTGAATTTGGATTTAAGGTTCATGAGGTTCCTAAAGGACTAGGCTCATGAAGCTCCATTCGATTTGGATTTAAGGTTCATAAGGTTCTTAAAGGACGAGACTCAAGAAGTTCCTTTGAGGTTGGATTTAAGGTTTATGAGGTTCATAGAGAACTAGGCTCATGAAGTTCCATTAGATTTGGATTTAAGGTTCATGAGGTTCCTAGAGGACTAGGCTCATGAAGTTCTTCTGGATTTGGATTTAAGGTTGATGAGGTACCTAGAGGACTAGGCTCATGAAGTTCCATTGGATTTAGATTTAAGGTTCATGTGGTTCCTAGAGGACTAGGCTCATGAAGTTCTTTTGGATTTGGATTAAAGTTTCATGGAGTTCCTAGAGAACTAGGCTCATGAAGTTTCTTCGGATTTGGATTAAAGGTTCACGAGGTTCCTAGAGGACTAGGTTCATGAAGTTCCTTCGGATTGGGATTAAAGGTTCATGAGGTTCCTAGAGGACTAGGCTCATGAAGTTCCTTTGGAATTGGATTAAGGTTAATGAGGTTCCTATAGGACTAGGCTCATGAAGTTTCTTTGGATGTGGATTTAAGGTTCATGTGGTACCTAGAGGATTATGCTCATGAAGTTCCATTGTATCTGGATAGGACTAGGCTCATGAAGTTCGATTGGATATGGATTTAAGGTTCACGAGGTTCCTAGAGGACTAGGCTCATGAAGTTCTCTTGTATTTAGATTAAAGGTTAATGGAGTTCCTAGAGAACTAGGCTCATGAAGTTTCTTTGGATTTGTATTAAAGATTCATGAGGTTCCTAGAGGACAAAGCTCATGAAGTTTCTTTGGATTTGTATTAAAGATTCATGAGGTTCCTAGAGGACTAAGCTCATGAAGTCTTTCTTATTTGGATTAAAGGTTCATGAGGTTCCTAGAGGACTAGGCTCATGAAGTTCCTTTGGATTTGGATTTAAGGTTTATGAGGTTCCTAGAGGACTAGGCTCATGAAGTTCCTTTGAATTTGGATTAAAGGTTCATAAGGTTCCTACAGGACTAGGCTCATGGAGTTCCTTTGGATTTGGATTTAAGTTTCAGGAGGCACCTAGAGGACAAGGCTCATGAAGTTCCATTGGATTTGGATTTAAGGTTCATGAAGTTCCTTTGATTTGTATTTAAGGTTCATAAGGTTCCTAAAGGACTAGGCTCATGAAGCTCCATTCGATTTGGATTTAAGGTTCATAAGGTTCTTAGAGGACTAGAATCAAGAAGTTCCTTTGAGTTTAGATTTAAGGTTCAAGAGGTTCATAGAGAACTAGGCTCATGAAGTTCCATTGGATTTGGATTTAAGGTTTATGAGGTTCCTAGAGAACTAGGCTCATGAACTTCTTTTGGATTTGGTTTAAAGTTTCATGGAGTTCCTAGAGAACTAGGCTCGTGAAGTTTCTTCGGATTTGTATTAAAGGTTCACGGGGTTCCTAGAGGACTAGGTTCATGAAGTTCCTTCGGATTTGGATTAAAGGTTCATGAGGTTCCTAGAGGACTAGGCTCGTGAAGTTCTTTTGGATTTGGATTAAGGTTAATGAGGTTCCTATAGGACTAGGCTCATGAAGTTCCTTTGGATTTGGATTTAAGGTTGATGAGGTACCTAGAGGATTAGGCTCATGAAGTTCCATTGGATTTGGATTTAAGGTTCATGAGGTTCCTAGAGGACTAGGCTCATGAAGTTCTCTTGTATTTGGATTAAAGGTTAATGGAGTTCCTAGAGAACTAGGATCATGAAGTTTCCTTGGATTTGTATTAAAGGTTCATGAGGTTTCTAGAGGACTAAGCTGATGAAGTCTTTCGTATTTGGATTAAAGGTTCATGAGGTTCCTAGAGGACTAGGCTCATGAAGTTCCTTTGGATTTGGATTTAAGGTTCATGAGGTTCCTAGAGGACTAGGCGCATCAAGTTCCATTGGATTTGGATTTAAGGTTTATGAGGTTCCTAGAGGACAAGGTTCATGAAGTTCCATTGAATTTGGATTTAAGGTTCATGAGGTTCCTAAAGGACTAGAC
Source organism: Orobanche coerulescens (assembly GCA_033398695.1). Classification (NCBI taxonomy): domain Eukaryota; kingdom Viridiplantae; phylum Streptophyta; class Magnoliopsida; order Lamiales; family Orobanchaceae; genus Orobanche; species Orobanche coerulescens. The sequence continues at coordinate 100,645,643 of CM065817.1, read as the reverse complement.
TCATGAAGCTCCATTCTATTTAGATTTAAGGTTCATAAGGTTCTTAGAGGACGAGACTCAAGAAGTTCCTTTGAGGTTGGATTTAAGGTTTATGAGGTTCATAGAGAACTAGGCTCATGGAGATCCATTGGATTTGGATTTAAGGTTCATGAGGTTCCTAGAGGACTAGGCTCATGAAGTTCTTTTGGATTTGGATTAAAGTTTCATGGAGATCCTAGAGAACTAGTCTCATGAAGTTTCTTCAGATTTGGATTAAACGTTCACGAGGTTCCTAGAGGACTAGGTTCATGAAGTTCCTTTAGATTTAGATTAAAGGTTCATGAGGTTCCTATAGGACTAGGCTCATGAAGTTCCTTTGGATTTGGATTTAAGGTTGATGAGGTACCTAGAGGACTAGGCTCATGAAGTTCCATTGGATCTGGATAAGACTAGGCTCATGAAGTTCCATTGGATTTGGATTTAAGGTTCATGAGGTTCCTAGAGGACTAGGATCATGAAGTTCTCTTGTATTTGGATTAAAGGTTAATGGAGTTCCTAGAGAACTAGGCTCATGAAGTTTCTTTGGATTTGTATTAAAGGTTCATGAGGTTTCTAGAGGACTAAGCTCATGAAGTCTTTAGTATTTGGATTAAAGGTTCATGAGGTTCCTAGAGGACTAGGCTTATGAAGTTCCTTTGGATTTGGATTTAAGGTTCATGAGGTTCCCAGAGGACTAGGCTCATCAAGTTCCATTGGATTTGGATTTAAGGTTTACGACGTTCCTATAGGACTAGGCTCATGAAGTTCCATTGGATTTGGATTTAAGGTTCATGAGGTTCCTAGAGGACTAGGCTTATGAAGTTCCTTTAATTTGGATTTAAGGTTCATAAGGTTCCTAAAGGACTAGGCTCATGAAGCTCCATTCGATTTGGATTTAAGGTTCATAAGGTTCTTAGAGGACGAGACTCAAGAAGTTCCTTTGAGTTTGGATTTAAGGTTGATGAGGTTCATAGAGAACTAGGCTCATGAAGTTCCATTGGATTTGAAGTTAAGGTTCATGACGTTCCTAGAGGACTAGGCTCATCAAGTTCTTTTGGATTTGGGTTAAAGTTTCATGGAGTTCCTAGAGAACTAGGCTCATGAAGTTTCTTCAGATTTGGATTAAAGGTTCACGAGGTTCCTAGAGGACTAGGTTCATGAAGTTCCTTTGGATTTGGATTAAATGTTCATGAGGTTCCTAGAGGACTAGGCTCATGAAGTTCTTTTGAATTTGGATTAAGGTTAATGAAGTTCCTATAGGACTAGGCTCATGAAGTTCCTTTGGATTTGAATTTAAGGTTCATGAGGTACCTAGAGGATTAGGCTCATGAAGTTCCATTGGATCTGGATAGGACTAGGCTCATGAAGTTCCTTTGGATTTGGATTTAAGGTTCATGTGCTACCTAGAGGATTACGTGTAACACACCCGCACTAACTGCCTAACTTACACTATCTTATATCATATTAGTACTTATAAATTACGGTGAAATTTCGACAGAGTTTCCCCTAAACTAGTTCCTATCCCAAACCTGTGACATAAAAACCAACACAAGTATCATACAGAGACATCTAGTCTCAATCCGAATCAAACTCATGACATCAATATCCCCGTAGCTATAACTACAAGAGATTAGTAAACCACAAAACTTCGAGCTTCCCAAATCACTTATTTATTTTACATTACGATATTTAAACAACCTCACAGGTTAAACAAACATACTAAGTGAACTTAAAGTACCCATCACACCATCAACGACACTCGAACCTATGAGTACATTACTGCAATACATATTTATAAAGTAAGGTTCACAAACAAGAACGAAAATATGTTAAGACCATGGTTAAGCCCGACAGGTCGTCATCCATGTACGTCGACCCTCAGCAACTACGGAACTCCAATCTCATCCAATGAGGGAACATACTCAAGCATCAGAATTACCTACAATGCATAAACTACGTGAGCTACAGCCCAATAAGTAGAAAGCATGCATGTTATGTATCATGTCTGATGCAACATATGACATATGATTATCAATGAGAATCTCTCAAAATCATTTTCTTATCCTTGGGCCCGTTGAACCACGTACTAAGCACCAGAATGAACTCAACATCATATCATATCATGAGGCATGCATCTACCATGCCAGACATATAAGGCATGCATCTACCATACCAAATATATCGTGAGAACATGCATCTACCATGTCTCACACATGATATAAGCATGCATCTACCGTGATAAACATATCGTAAAAGCATGCATCTACCATGTCTCGGTGCTCTAGCAGTGACCAACAAAACATTTTTCTTTTCTTTCTTTCCATGATCGTACCATGCATGCAGACACTAGTGAGTATCCTGTTATGCATGCATGTGAAGATGCTAATGGATGTTATGATCATGTAAGGTGCAACCAAACACTTTAAGCATAATACATATCAATCATACAATACAATACACTTTTAAGATATCATCAAGTTTACAAACAATACTATGTTTATGCATTGTAGTTGCAGATGGATTTCTACTTACCTTGATCGGGTAATACCCTTACGTTTTTAACAATAGGGGTGGTTGGGATGATATATCTTCAGAACCTGTATCAAGGAATGTGTTCAAAGGATTTGCATACCACACGCAAGGTTTAACTCTGTTCATATAGAAAGGGTTTACCACTTCCTATGTAGACGTGTAATCGGTATTCTACGTATTTTATGCCTGTTTATCGACGTATACCAGCCCATTAACCAATCAATTTTGGACTTATAATTCACTAATGAATCTATTAGTCTCTGTTTATAAAGTTCATTCAACTCTCACAACTTAAAATTCCAAGGTTTTATAACAAACACTTGATTAAGAGAGTTTATCAAAGTCTTGTCATAATCAGATTTTGTTTTGCTTATAACCACTATAATATAAGTTTAATTTGCACCAATTTTTGACATAATATACCTAAGATACTTAAGAATGATTATACATAAACTCCTGACCCTGAAACATACGGATCAAGTAACATATACTATTAATTCCAAAAGGTGGCAGAATTGATTAATTTATTGCCTTAGTGAGTTTTAAGCCTTATAAATCCATATTAAACACAAGGGTTTGCCATGGCTGAATTCTTAACATCATTATAACATGTATAAGAACATATACAAGCTCTCACACCTTCGAAATAGCTAATAAAATTAGCAAGAATATGGAAGAAACAAAGGAAACTCACCTTGATTGTCAGGAATTGAGGTGTTGATGTTTTGGAGATTTCTTCTTGAATTTTTGGTGAATTTTCGAAGTGTGAAGCTTCTTGATAATTTTAAGACTGTAAATGAGGGTTGAGGGTCGGATTTATCCATCAACCAAGTGTGTTAAGTCGGATATGAAGGTGAAATGTCCAAAATACCCTCGGATGACTTCTAGAGACTAGGTTTGAAATAATTGATCGGTTCAAGTAGTTATGATCCGGTTCTTGGAGTGTTTGAACCGGTTCCTAGTAGATATTGACCTGATTTAGGGTATGGATGATCTTTAAAATGGTTTAGTAGAAGTTTAGGGTATATTTTTATTGCTTAAACTCGATTACCCATGCGAACAATGTTGAAAATGCTAGTGAAGGACTTTATTGTCAAACTTTCTAAAACTTCACAAATGAGACACTGTAGGTAAGAATGGAAGGAATATTTTATAAAAATATAATTAATATGATAAACTAAAAGATAAGTTCAATTCTTACCGCAGTTGGAACGAATGAGGTATAGACAGATCACAGTATTTTACAGACTTTATCAGATACAATCATAAATTATATCCTATTAGGTATTGACAAGATTCAAAGGCACTTGACACGTGTTAGTTTATTGAATGATGGTTATCCACTTGAATCATCAATTTAAAGTGACCCACTACACGCGCCGACTAAAATCTCGAGGTAAGCTAGTTAACCTCCGATAGACACGTCAGTGACACCTTTATAACTTCTAGGCTTACCACGTGTACTTAGAGTTTTATAAGATCTTTACACATATTTTATTTTCGTATTAGAAATACTATGAATAACATAACTTAGTCCCGTAACATATACCACGATTGTGTTTTAGACATGAGTTCAAATGTTTAGCACATTCCTATGTGTGAAATTAACTATGAGATCAACTGAACCATGAAACATCAAGTAATCCAAATAACACATAATTAACAAGTTATGCATGAATCATATTGACCAAGTGAGTAATGTTAGGCTCGGGTATCACATCCTCCCCTCCTTATAAAAATTTCGTCCCCGAAATTTAACTTACCTGAAAAGATCAGGGTATTTAGCCCTCATTTCATCTTCTCTCTCCCAAGTGGCTTCTTCTACGAGTTGATTTCTCCACAACACTTTGACTAGTGGCACTTCTTTATTTCTGAATTTCTTTACTTCACTTAGTAAGATTTGTACCGATATCTCCTTGTAACTCAAATCTGCCTCCATCTCAACTGGTTCATTCTTGAGAATGTGGGATGGATTTGCAATGTATTTTCTTAGTAGAGAAACGTGAAATACATTATGTATCTGAGACATTGATGCTGGCAACTCTAGTCGATAAGCCACTTCACCAACCCGCTCAGTAATAGGAAATGGCCCAATATATCTTGGACTCAGTTTTCCTTTCTTACCAAATCTTATTATTCCCTTCATTGGAGAAACCTTCAGGAATACTCGATCACCCACGGCAAATTCCAGTGCTCTCCTTCCGGTATCTGCATAACTCTTTTGTCTGCTTTGAACTATTCTCATTCTTTCTCTGATTAGTGAAACTGCTTCTGTCATTTCTTGAATCATATCAGGACCTAAAACTCTTCCTTTACCAACCTCATCCCAATGTACTGGTGATCGACACTTCCGGCCATACAAAGCTTCATAAGGAGCCATTCCAATTGTACTCTGATAACTGTTATTGTAGGAGAATTCAATTAGGGGTAAATGTGTGATCCACTGGCCTTGAAAGTCCATAACACAGGATCTGAGCATATCTTCAAGAGTTTGTATAGTTCTTTTTGATTGCCCATCCGACTGTGGATGATAAGCAGTGCTGAAAGACAAGTGGGTACCCAATGCTCTATGCTGGCTCTTCCAAAAAGCTGATACAAATCGTGAATCTCTATCCGATACAATAGATAATGGAACCCCATGTAGCCTAACTATTTCCTGTATGTAGAGTTGAGCATAACGATCGATGGAGTATGTCGTACAAACTGGGAGAAAGTGAGCAAATTTTGTCAATCTATCAACTATAACCCAGATAGAATTGTGTCCTTTAACCGTTCTTGGTAAACCTATCACAAAATCCATCGTAATGTCCTCCCACTTCCATTTTGGAACAAATAAAGGTTTCAAGGTTCCTGCTGGTCTTTGATGCTCAGCTTTTACCTGTTGACATGTTAGGCATTGCTCCACATATTGTGCAATATCTTCTTTCATACCTGGCCACCAATAGTGTAGTTTCAAGTCTCTGTACATTTTGGTTGCTCCTGGATGTACTGAATATGGTGTTGAGTGCGCCTCTAGTAATATTTCTTTGCGAACATCTTCAAAATTAGGCACACATAAACGATTTCTAAATCGAATAATACCATCTTCTGACAATTGGAAATCTGACGAGGTTCCTAATTTAATGTTCTTCTTTATTTTCTCTAACTCTTTATCCTCTTTCTGGCCTTGCTGAATTCTATCTATTAAAGTAGGTCGAAGGGTTAGTGCTGACAATTTTGCTTCTAGCCATCCATGTTGGATAATTTCCACATCCATATTCATCAAATCGTGTAATTCTGGCTTCTGGATCAAGGTCATGGCCGCAATGGATTGTGCTGATTTTCTGCTTAGGGCATCTGCTACTACATTAGCTTTACCAAGGTGGTAGTTGATGACACAATCATAGTCTTTAACAAGTTCTAACCATCTCCGTTGTCTCATATTTAATTCTTTCTGAGTGAAGAAATATTTCAGGCTCTTGTGATCAGTATAAATTTCACAATGTTCTCCATATAGGTAATGCCTCCATATTTTAAGTGCAAACACCACTGTAGCAAGTTCTAAATCATGTGTCGAGTAGTTCTTTTCATACTCCTTCAGTTGTCTAGATGCATATGCTATTACTTTACCATTCTGCATCAATACACAACCCAGACTATTCTTTGAAGCATCACTGTAGACTTTAAAACCTCCAGTTCCCATTGGAATGGTCAAGATCGGTGCCGATGTCAACCGCCTCTTCAGTTCTTGAAAGCTTTGCTCGCATGATTCTGTCCACTTGAAGGAAACATTCTTTCTAGTTAGTTGTGTTAATGGAGAGGCAATCTTGGAGAATCCCTCTACAAATCGACGGTAATATCCAGCTAGACCAAGAAAGCTGCGTACTTCTGTAGAATTTGTGGGTTGCGGCCAATTATTGATTGCTTCAACTTTGCTTGGGTCTACTGAAATCCCTGCTCCGGATATAACATGCCCCAGGAATACCACTCGGTCTAACCAGAATTCACACTTTTTAAACTTAGCATATAATTGTTTCTGTTTTAAGACTTCTAAAACTTTCCTTAGATGCACTGTATGGTCTTCTTTGGTCTTCGAATATATGAGAATATCATCAATAAACACGATAACAAACTTATCCAGAAAGTCTTTAAACACTCTATTCATTAAATCCATAAATGCTGCTGGGGCATTTGTTAGGCCAAACGGCATCACCAAAAACTCATAGTGTCTGTACCTCGTACTGAATGCCGTTTTTGGGATGTCCTCTTCCTTTATCTTCAATTGATGGTACCCGGATCGCGGATCAATTTTGGAAAAGATAGATGCGCCTTGAAGTTGATCAAACAAGTCATCAATTTGAGGTAAAGGATACTTGTTCTTCATCGTAACTTTGTTGAGCTCTCGATAGTCTATACACATCCTCAAGGAACCATACTTCTTACGAACAAACAATATTGGCGCTCCCCATGGTGAATAACTAGGCCAGAGGCCATTATCTAACAACTCTTGCAACTGGGTCTTTAATTCCTTTAATTCAGCTGGTGCCATTCTGTATGGTGACTTTGATATTGGTGTCGTTCCCGGCTGTAAGTTAATCACAAACTCTATTTCACGATCTGGTGGTAGTCCCGGTAGATCATCAGGAAACACTTCAGGGTATTGTTTCACCACTGGTACTTCATTGACGTTCGAGAAATCGTATTTTTCAATGCTCATTACACTAACTACATAGCCTTCACAACCACTGTTTAATAAACGTTGTGCCTTCATTGCTGAGATTACTGGAAATCTTAAATTCTTACTAACCCCGACAAAATAAAAAGGTTCTTCCCCAGGTGGTTGTAGTGTCACAATCTTTCTCCGACAGTCAACAATAGCATGATATTTTGATAACCAATCCATACCCAATATTATGTCATAGTCATTCATGTCCAACACGATTAAATCAGCATAGAGTTCCCTATTTTCGATAGGAATTCTACACGCTCGTATGATCTTATTTGTTTGTTTTGGATCTCCAGAGGGGGGTAACTACATTATAACCTACCTCAATTGTTTCTGGTACTCTACCCAGCCTTCTCACATACTCGATAGATGCAAATGAATGTGTAGCACCAGGATCAAATAATACCGATGCTGAAATACCAAAGATAAGAAGGTTACCTGTGATAATAGACGGATTAGCTTTAGCATCTTCTCTGGTTATAGTGTAAACTCTAGCTGGTACCCTTTCCTGCGCTTTCGCTTTTGTCTTGTTTGGGCAAACGTTCGCCATATGTCCAGGTTGTCCACATGAAAAGCATACTTTAGAACCCAATAAGCAAACTCCACTATGTTGTTTGCCACAATTAGGGCATGCCGGTAATGATACAAGAGGTCTACCCTCTTAAGACTTCATACGCTTACTTGGTCCTCCTTGTTCCTGTCCCTTTTTAGATGGAAAATCACCCTCTGGATTCTGCGATTGAGGTGGCCTCTTCTTTTCATTCTTAAACCAGCGTTGGCCGTGTCGTTGGGCAAATTGCCGCCGAACCTCTTGTGCTTGTCGAATCCTCAGTTCTGCCTGTTCTGTGACCAATGCTCTCTCAGCAATTATTGAATAAGTCATCCCTTGAATTCCTGCCATGCTGACATCTCTGTATAGCTCTGGTCTCAAGCCTTCAAGGAACCTCTCCACTTTCAGTGCTTCCGTGCTAACCATATGCTCAGCAAACCTAGACAGCATTTCGAACTTACAGATGTAGTCTGAAACCGTCATGCTTCCTTGTTTCAACTGTATAAATTCGTTCATCTTCATTGCACGAACAGGAGCAGTAAAGTACTTATTTCTGAAGAGTTCCTTGAACTTATCCCAAGTCATTGTTGCCACATTTTCAATAGCACTTATCGTATCCCACCAATGACCTGCACTGCCCCGTAACATGAAGGATGCACAAAGTACCTTGTTCTCTTCAGAAACCTTACTATACTGGAACATGTTTTATATAGTCCTTAGCCAATCTTCTGCTTCTGTAGGATCCACTGCGCTCTCAAATGTCGGTGGATTCAACTTCCTGAACCTTCCTCCATCTAATTCAACTTGTTCTACTCGAGGTGGCGGTCGATTCCTGTCGTCTCCCTGCTGTCATCGCATGTCTCTTTGTTGGATGAGTTGTTGGATTTGTTGAGATTGCCTTTCTACTAGTTCAGTCAATCGACCAATGATCAGATCACGATCAGAACTTGTGGATGTCATTTCTGGGTCTTGTGTTCTACCCCCATCACTGCCTTCAGTTCTTGTTCTCGGCATTATTTTCTATTTATGACTGAGCCCTATATCATATGGTCAATATAATTCATGAAATATGAGTGCACACAAATAAAATAACACTTACTAGATTTGTTGTGCTCCACATGCTCTGAGCTCGTGTACATGGACAGTCTACAGGGCACAAACCGGGCTCCGATACCACCTGTAACACACCCGCACTAACTGCCTAACTTACACTATCTTATATCATATTAGTACTTATAAATTACGGTGAAATTTCGACAGAGTTTCCCCTAAACTAGTACCAATCCCAAACCTGTGACATAAAAACCAACACAAGTATCATACAGAGACATCTAGTCTCAATCCGAATCAAACTCATGACATCAATATCCCCGTAGCTATAACTACAAGAGATTAGTAAACCAAAAAACTTCGAGCTTCCCAAATCACTTATTTATTTTACATTACGATATTTAAACAACCTCACAGGTTAAACAAACATACTAAGTGAACATAAAGTACCCATCACACCATCAACGACACTCGAACCTATGAGTACATTACTGCAATACATATTTATAAAGTAAGGTTCACAAACAAGAACGAAAATATGTTAAGCCCATGGTTAAGCCCGACAGGTCGTCATCCATGTACGTCGACCCTCAGCAACAGTAGAACTCCAATCTCATCCAGTGAGGGAACATACTCAAGCATCAGAATTACCTACAATGCATAAACTACGTGAGCTAAAGCCCAATAAGTAGAAATCATGCATGTTATGTATCATGTCTGATGAAACATATGACATATGATTATCAATGAGAATCTCTCAAAATCATTTTCTTATCCTTGGGACCGTTGAACCATGTACTAATCACCGGAATGAACTCAACATCATATCATATCATGAGGCATGCATCTACCATGCCAGACATATAAGGCATGCATCTACCACACCAAATATATCGTGAGAACATGCATCTACCATGTCTCACACATGATATAAGCACGCATCTACCGTGCTAAACATATCGTAAAAGCATGCATCTACCATGCCTCGGTGCTCTAGCAGTGGCCAACAAAACATTTTTCTTTTCTTTCTTTCCATGATCGTACCATGCATGCAGACACTAGTCAGTATCCTATTATGCATGCATGTGAAGATGCTAATGGATGTTATGATCATGTAAGGTGCAACCAAACACTTTAAGCATAATACAGATCAATCATCCAATACAATACACTCTTAAGATATCATCAAGTTTACAAACAATACTATGTTTATGCATTGTAGTTGCAGATGGATTTCTACTTACCTTGATCGGGTAATACCCTTACGTTTATACCAATAGGGGCGGTTGGGAAGATATATCTTCAGAACCTGTATCAAGGAATGTGTTTAAAGGATTTGCATACCACACGCAAGGTTTAACTCTGTTCATATAGAAAGGGTTTACCACTTCCTATGTAGACATGTAATCGGTGTTCTGCGTATTTTATGACTGTTTATCGACGTATACCAGCCCATTAACCAATCAATCTTGGACTTATAATTCACTAATGAATCTATTAGTCTCTGTTTATAAAGTTCATTCAACTCTCACAACTTAAAATTCCAAGGTTTTATAACAAACACTTGATTAAGAGAGTTTATCAAAGTCTTGTCATAATCAGATTTTGTTTTGCTTATAACCACTATAATATAAGTTGAATTTGCACCAATTTTTGACATAATATCCCTAAGATACTTAAGAATGATTATACTTAAACTCCTGACCCTGAAACATAAGGATCAAGTAACATATACTATTAATTCCAAAAGGTGGCAGAATTGATTCCTTTATTGCCTTAGTGAGTTTTAAGCCTTATAAATCCATATTAAACACAAGGGTTTGCCATGGCTGAATTCTTAACATCATTATAACGTGTATAAGAACATATACAAGCTCTCACACCTTCGAAATATCTAAGAAACTTAGAAAGAATAAGGAAGAAACAAAGGAAACTCACCTTGATTGTCACGAATTGAGGTGTTGATGTTTTGGTGATTTCTTCTTGAATTTTTGGTGAATTTTCGAAGTGTGAAGCTTCTTGATAATGTTCAGACTGTAAATGAGGGTTGAGGGTCGGATTTATCCATCAACCAAGTGTGTTAAGTCGGTTATGAAGGTAAAATGTCCAAAATACCCTCGGATGAATACTAGAGACTAGGTTTGAAATAATTGATCGGTTCAAGTAGTTATGATCCGGTTCTTGGAGTGTTTGAACCGGTTCCTAGTAGATATTGACCTCATTTAGGGTATGGATGATCTTTAAAATGGTTTAGTAGAAGTTTAGGGTGTATTTTTATTGCTTAAACTCGATTACCCATGCGAACAATGTTGAAAATGCTAGTGAAGGACTTTATTGTCAAACTTTCTAAAACTTCACAAATGAGACACTGTAGATAAGAATGTAAGGAATCATTTATAAAAATATAATTAATATGATAAACTAAAAGATAAGTTCAATTCCTACCGCAGTTGGAACGAATGAGGTATAGACAGATCACAGTATTTTACAGACGTTATCAGATACAATCATAAATTGTATCCTATTAGGTATTGACAAGAGTCAAAGGCACTTGACACGTGTTAGTTTATTGAATGATGGTTATCTACTTGAATCGTCAATTTAAAGTGACCCACTACACGCGCCGACTAAAATCTCGAGGTAAGCTAATTAACCTCCAATAGACACGTCAGTGACACCTTTATAACTTCTAGGCTTACCACGTGTACTTAGAGTTTTATAAGATCTTTACACATATTTTATTTTCGTATTAGAAATACTATGAATAACATAACTTAGTCCCGTAACATATACCACAATTGTGTTTTAGACATGAGTTCAAATGTTTAGTACATTCCTATGTGTGAAATTAACTATAAGATCAACTGAACCATGAAACATGAAGTAATCCAAATAACACATAATTAACAAGTTATGCATGAATCATATTGACCAAGTGAGTAATGTTAGGCTCGGGTATCACATTATGCTCATGAAGTTCCATTGTATCTGGATAGGACTAGGCTCATGAAGTTCGATTGGATATGGATTTAAGGTTCATGAGGTTCCTAGAGGACTAGGCTCATGAAGTTCTCTTGTATTTAGATTAAAGGTTAATGGAGTTCCTATAGAACTAGGCTCATGAAGTTTCTTTGGATTTGTATTAAAGATTCATGAGGTTCCTAGAGGACTAAGCTCATGAAGTCTTTCGTATTTAGATTAAAGGTTCATGAGGTTCCTAGAGGACTAGGCTCATGAAGTTCCTTTGGATTTGGATTTAAGGTTCATGAGGTTCCTATAGGACTAGGCTCATGAAGTTCCTTTGAATTTGGATTAAAGGTTCATAAGGTTCCTGCAGGACTAGGCTCATGGAGTTCCTTTGGATTTGGATTTAAGTTTCAGGAGTCACCTAGAGGACTAGGCTCATGAAGTTCCATTGGATTTGGATTTAAGGTTCATGAAGTTCCTTTGATTTGTATTGAAGGTTCATAAGGTTCCTAAAGGACTAGGCTCATGAAGCTCCATTCGATTTGGATTTAAGGTTCATAAGGTTCTTAGAGGACTAGAATCAAGAAGTTCCTTTGAGTTTAGATTTAAGGTTCAAGAGGTTCATAGAGAACTAGGCTCATGAAGTTCCATTGGATTTGGATTTAAGGTTCATGAGGTTCCTAGAGAACTAGGCTCATGAACTTCTTTTGGATTTGGTTTAAGGTTTCATGGAGTTCCTAGAGAACTAGGCTCGTGAAGTTTCTTCATATTTGGAGTAAAGGTTCACGAGGTTCCTAGAGGACTAGGTTCATGAAGTTCCTTCGGATTTGGATTAAAGGTTCATGAGGTTCCTAGAGGACTAGGCTCATGAAGTTCCTTTGGATTTGGATTAAGGTTAATGAGGTTCCTATAGGACTAGGCTCATGAAGATCCTTTGGATTTGGATTTAAGGTTGATGACGTACCTAGAGGACTAGGCTCATGAAGTTCCATTGGATTTGGATTTAAGGTTCATGAGGTTCCTAGAGGACTAGGCTCATGAAGTTCTCTTGTATTTGGATTAAAGGTTAATAGAGTTCCTAGAGAACTAGGCTCATGAAGTTTCTTTGGAATTGTATTAAAGGTTCATGAGGTTTCTAGAGGACTAAGCTCATGAAGTCTTTCGTATTTGGATTAAAGGTTCATGAGGTTCCTAGAGGACTAAGTGTAATACCCCAATTTTTCGGATATATTTTTCATTTATATATTGGATATCGTTGATGGATATTTGTGCTTGGGAATGTTGTGAATGTTTGATAATGTTATTGAGTGCGTATATGTATTCATTGTGCCGCATGTTCGATTGGTATGTCGAGATATTGGTTGAGGATAGCTGAATATAGCTAGGCACAGCAATGATAGCGCACGCTATAAGTGTTTCATTAGCGCACGCTACTGGGTACAGGTAGCACACGCTACGAAGTATTGATAGCGTACGCTAAGAGGTTCGGTTACGTACGCTAAGGAGGACCCCTAACGTACGTAACGACTTGCTGGGTTAGTTCCGTAAGGTGGCCGACAGATAGGCCCAAGTTGATTTTTATATTCAGTTAGCGCACGCTAACGCATGTTGGTTAGCGCACGCTAACATCAGATCGCCAATAATGGAATCTTAGCTTTCGGCGGGTGGACCCGACCATGTTCGACGCATGTCCAGATAAGGTCAGCGAGTGTTTGTCGTGTAGAGCTAGCGCAGGCTAAAACCGTATGATTAGCGCACGCTAATTCCAGATCAGGCAGAGGGAATCTTGTCCTTGTCAGATGCTGTCGGCATGTGGGGGCACGAGGGGTAGGTGAACACTGTAGCAAGTCGACTTCGGATAGCGCATGCTAATGTCAAGGCTTTGCGTACGCTAGGCAAGATGTTTTACGTACGTTAATGCATGGGCATTACGTACGTAAGCTAGTTTACGAAGCAAGGCAGTAGCCTCTGGACTGCGATAGCGCATGCTAACAAAGTCAGTTAGCGCACGCTAAGGCTGTAGCGCACGGTAAACATGAGATGTTAGCGCACGCTAATAATGAATATTATAAAAGGGGACAGACGGGTATTGTGAGGCATTTCGTCCATTCTTCTTCCTTCAGTCGGGATAGAGAGAGTTGAGAGTTATTTGCGATTCCCAAACACTGTATAATGATAATCTTTAACAACATTAGATTGAGATCTTGGATTCAAGCCTTGTTCTTCAAGTTGTTCATGATTCTTTGGATGGAGTTCTAGTGTTCTTCTTTTTGGTTCGTCTGAACCGGGTAATCTTCGTATTCCTTTGTTACTGGTTCGTTTTTCCAGGATGATTACATGTGAGGAACATGTTGGATAATCATATAACGATGTTATATGGGATTTTATGGATTTTGATAAGAACTTCGAATGTTTCTTCATATTATTAAAGATGATGATTCGTTTAAACCGTTTTGAGATGGATTTCTAGATCATAATACGAGGTTGAATTCCAGATTGTGCATGTTATGATCCTTGTTACCGAGTTGGTCCGATTATTGACATGATTATTGTTCTAGGGTGATTAATCAATAGATATAACCGTTGTGCTTCGTTGGAAGGCCGTAGATTCCGTCCAGTCGGGGATGAAGAGCTCGTAGACGAGGGCGATGAGTTCGGTGATGGTTTTGTCATGTTGGTATCCAGGCAAGTGTTTACTTGTTCGGTTGTAATGTTTTGATGAGTAATTCCATTTATATTTCATAAGTATTTTATGTTGTATTGCATATTGACGAATGTTCAGTGATGTTCTAAAATGATTAGAATGCACAGTTGATGATTGTTGAGATACTTGGACAATCTTGGGAAGATTGTAGTATTCGGATATTGTTGATGTCATTTTTGATATTCTTGGTCTATGGTATGCATTTCGGAAGGACGTCCGGATAGAGGTATATTTTATGGTAATCGTACATAAAGGATTATGTACGAGAAAGTATTCGGTATTGAGGTATTATATGGTATTGTTGTGATACTGGGATTTTTATGGTATTATCGTGATATTGGGATTTTGACGAGAATCGTTGGATTACCGGAGGTGGTAAGGTTATCGTTGAGGTTATTATTCTCATGATGCATGGCATGTGAATATTTATGTTTATGTACTTGCGGTTATTTGTCGGACATTATTGCTGACCCCGTTGTGGGACTTGTTTTTCAGGTATTGAGGACTTTGATGGTTGCGGTCGTGAGGCGAGGATTCCGCATTTATACCGCTATGGCATATTGTTGGGGAATCGTGTATTTTGTTGTGTATATCATTATTGATGTATATGTATCTTGGACTGTATTTCTATCCGCTGCGTGAGTTCTTTCAAATGGCTTTCGGCTTTATGCCAACTGAGTTTGATTTCAAAAACCGATTCCCTTAACCGAGTTTTTGGCCTTGATCGTCTTGACGGTAGTTGGGTGTTTTCAAATGATTTTGTGAGTTTCGGAAAATACTACCGTCATCGGCCTTTTTGGCGTTTTTGTAAATGATTTTTAGCCTGGTGGGTTCCGGCGCGGGGCCCACGGGGTGTAATAATCCCGTAAGGTTTTTGGGGTGTTACAAATATGGTATCAGAGCCCAAGGTTTTGTGATAACCGGGCATGTGTGTTATGTGGCTCTACCGGTGTGGTAGTAGCGTGATGTTTGTGATGTTTTGGAACTGTATGATTTTTGAGTACTGTCGTGGTGATGTGTGGGTTTGGGGATTGTTGGTGTTCCCGAGACCGACGAGGCAGGGAGTGAACGCCGGTGCCGTGGTCATGTGCAATGTGCGGCTCTAATTGGGAAGTGAACGCCGGTGCGAGGCACGTGCAATGTGCGGCTTTCGATGTGGAGTGGAACGCCGGTGATACGTGCATGTGACAAGGAGCGGCTCATGCGCTTTAGGTGAGGAGACACAGCGTCACAGATCCCACAAAACTCGATAGTGCTCTAAACTTGTTGTGGTCTTGGCGGAGACCAATCGTTTTCAAATTGTGATTATTCCTGTTTTGGCATTCTTGTTGTGTCGAGATTTTTGAAATGGTGTCATATGCTAGTATCACGGGAGATCTTCGTCTTCACTGACCTGTAAGTATGTTGTTCGGATTATTCGATAATTCTTGGTTATCTTGGTGATTTTGGATTTATATGTTGTTGGCGACAGGTTGCAAGTTTCGAGGACGAAACTTATTTTTAAGGGGGGTAGAGTGTAATACCCCAATTTTTCGGATATATTTTTCGTTTATATGTTGGATATCGTTGATGGATATTTGTGCTTGGGAACATTGTGAACGTTTGATAATGTTATTGAGTGCGTATATGTATTCATTATGCCGCATGTTCGATTGGTATGTCGAGATATTGGTTGAGGATAGCTGAATATAGCTAGGCACAGCAACGATAGCGCACGCTATAAGTGTTTCATTAGCGCACTCTACTGGGTACAGGTAGCGCACGCTACGAAGTATTTATAGCGTACGCTAAGAGGTTTGGTTACGTACGCTAAGGAGGACCCCTAACGTACGTAACGACTTGCTGGGTTAGTTCCGAAAGGTGGCCGACAGGTAGGCCCAAGTTGATTTTTATATTCAGTTAGCGCACGCTAACGCATGTTGGTTAGCGCACGCTAACATCAGATCGCCAATAATGGAATCTTAGCTTTCGGCGGGTGGACCCGACCATGTTCGACGCGTGTCCAGATAAGGTCAGCGAGTGTTTGTCGTGTAGAGCTAGCGCACGCTAAAACCGTATGATTAGCTCACGCTAATTCCAGATCAGGCAGAGGGAATCTTGTCCTTGTCAGATGCTGTCGGCATGTGGGGGCACGAGGGGTAGGTGAACACTGTAGCAAGTCAACTTCGGATAGCGCACGCTAATGTCAAGGATTTGCATACGCTAGGCAGGATGTTTTACGTACGTTAATGCATGGGCATTACGTACGTAAGCTAGTTTACGAAGCAAGGCAGTAGCCTCTGGACTGCGATAGCGCACGCTAACAAAGTCAGTTAGCGCACGCTAAGGCTGTAGCGCACGGTAAACATGAGATGTTAGCGCACGCTAATAATGAATATTATAAAAGGGGACAGACGGGTATTGTGAGGCATTTCGTCCATTCTTCTTCCTTCAGTCGGGATAGAGAGAGTTGAGAGTTATTTGCGATTCCCAAACACTGTATAATGATAATCTTTAACAACATTAGATTGAGATCTTGGATTCAAGCCTTGTTCTTCAAGTTGTTCATGATTCTTTGGATGGAGTTCTAGTGTTCTTCTTTTTGGTTTGTCTAAACCGGGTAATCTTCGTATTCCTTTGTTAATGGTTCGTTTTTCTTGGATGATTACATGTGAGGAACATGTTGGATAATCATATAACGATGTTATATGGGATTTTATGGATTTTGATAAGAACTTCGAATGTTTCTTCATATTATTAAAGATGATGATTCGTTTAAACTGTTTTGAGATGGATTTCTAGATCATAATACGAGGTTGAATTCCAGATTGTGCATGTTATGATCCTTGTTACCGAGTTGGTCCGATTATTGACATGATTATTTTTCTAGGGTGATTAATCAATAGATATAACCGTTGTGCTTCGTTGGAAGGCCGTAGATTCCGTCCAGTCGGGGCTGAAGAGCTCGTAGACGAGGGCGATGAGTTCGGTGTTGGTTTTGTCATGTTGGTATCCAGGCAAGTGTTTACATGTTCGGTTGTAATGTTTTGATGAGTAATTCCATTTATATTTCATAAGTATTTTATGTTGTATTGCATATTGACGAATGTTCAGTGATGTTCTAAAAGGATTAGAATGCACAATTGATGATTGTTGAGATACTTGGACAATCTTGGGAAGATTGTAGTATTCGGATATTGTTGATGTCATTTTCGATATTCTTGGTCTATGGTATGCATTTCGGAAGGACGTCCGGATAGAGGTATATTTTATGGTAATCGTACATAAATGGGAGAAAGTATTCGGTATTGAGGTATTATATGGTATTGTTGTGATACTGGGATTTTTATGGTATTATCGTGATATTGGGATTTTGACGAGAATCGTTGGATTACCGGAGGTGGTAAGGTTATCGTTGAGGTTATTATTCTCATGATGCATGGCATGTGCATATTTATGTTTATGTACTTGCGGTTATTTGTCGGACATTATTGCTGACCCTGTTGTGGGACTTGTTTTTCAGGTATTGAGGACTTTGATGGTTGCGGTCGTGAGGCGAGGATTCCGGACGATACTGGCTATGGCATATTGTTGGAGAATCGTGTATTTTGTTGTGTATATCATTATTGATGTATATGTATCTTGGACTGTATTTCTATCCGCTGCGTGAGTTCTTTCAAATGGTTTTCGGCTTTATGCCAACTGAGTTTGATTTCAAAAACCGATTCCCTTAACCGAGTTTTTGGCCTTGATCGTCTTGACGGTAGTTGGGTGTTTTCAAATGATTTTGTGAGTTTTGGAAAATACTACCGTCATCGTCCTTTTTGGCGTTTTTGTAAATGATTTTTAGTATGGTGGGTTCCGGCGCGGGGCCCACGGCGTGTAATACTCCCGTAAGATTTTTTAGGTATTACACTAGGCTCATGAAGTTCCTTCGGATTTGGATTTAAGGTTCATGAGGTTCCTAGAGGACTAGGCTCATCAAGTTCCATTGGATTTGGATTTAAGGTTCATGAGGTTCCTAGAGGACAAGGTTCATGAAGATCCATTGAATTTGGATTTAAGGTTCATGAGGTTCCTAGAGGACTAGGCTCATGAAGCTCCATTCGATTTGGATTTAAGGTTCATAAGGTTCTTAGAGGACGAGACTCAAGAAGTTCCTTTGAGTTTGGATTTAAGGTTTATGAGGTTCATAGAGAACTAGGCTCATGAAGTTCCATTGGATTTGGATTTAAGGTTCATGAGGTTCCTAGAGGACTAGGCTCATGAAGTTCTTTTGGATTTGGATTAAAGTTTCATGGAGTTTCTAGAGAACTAGGCTCATGAAGTTTCTTCGGATTTGGATTAAAGGTTCACGAGGTTCCTAGAGGACTAGGTTCATGAAGTTCCTTTGGATTTAGATTAAATGTTCATGAGGTTCCTAGAGGACTAGGCTCATGAAGTTCCTTTGGATTTGGATTAAGGTTAATGAGGTTCCTATAGGACTAGGCTCATGAAGTTCCTTTGGATTTGGATTTAAGGTTGATGAGGTACCTAGAGGACTAGGCTCATGAAGTTCCTTTGGATCTGGATAAGACTAGGCTCATGAAGTTCCATTGGATTTGGATTTAAGGTTCATGAGGTTCCTAGAGGACTAGGCTCATGATGTTCTCTTGTATTTGGATTAAAGGTTAATGGAGTTCCTATAGAACTAGGCTCATGAAGTTTCTTTGGATTTGTATTAAAGGTTCATGAGGTTTCTAGAGGACTAAGCTCATGAAGTCTTTCGTATTTGGATTAAAGGTTCATGAGGTTCCTAGAGGACTAGGCTCATGAAGTTCCTTTGGATTTGGATTTAAGGTTCATGAGGTTCCTAGAGGACTAGGCTCATCAAGTTCCATTGGATTTGGATTTAAGGTTTATGAGTTTCCTAGAGGACTAGGTTCATGAAGTTCCATTGGATTTGGATTTAAAGTTCATGAGGTTTCTAAAGGGCTAGGCTCATGAAGCTCCATTCGATTTGGATTTAAGGTTCATAAGGTTCTTAGAGGACGAGACTCAAGAAGTTCCTTTGAGTTTGGATTTAAGGATCGTGAGGTTCATAGAGAAATAGGCTCATGAAGTTCCATTGTATTTGGATTTAAGGTTCGTGAGGTTCATAGAGGACTAGGCTCATGAAGTTCTTTTGGATTTGGATTAAAGTTTCATGGAGTTCCTAGAGAACTAGGCTCATGAAGTTTCTTCGGATTTGGATTAAAGGTTCACGAGGTTCCTAGAGGACTAGGTTCATGAAGTTCCTTCGGATTTGTATTAAAGGTTCATGAGGTTCCTAGAGGACTAGGCTCATGAAGTTCCTTTGGATTTGGATTAAGGTTAATGAGGTTCCTATAGGACTAGGCACATGAAGTTCCTTTGGATTTGGATTTAAGGTTGATGAGGTACCTAGAGGAGTAGGTGTTAGGAGTATGCCCTCGAATGCCAGTCAGAGGATGTTGAGTGAGGGCATTGTACTTGTTATTATGTAAATCATCAATATAAGGCAATGGATGTTTCTTTATTTACTGGTAGTTACTGGCATTCCTAACTCGTAAATATTCATGTAGAAACTAGTCCGTGTATTTGAGAGCAAAACGTTCCACTCCTTATTGGATAAGGGGGTCGGCACTGGAAAGGTTTATAGCTCAAATACTTAATCGTTCGCAAGTCAATGAAACTTGATTGGGCGTTAAGTTTATGTGAAGACTTGTATGACATGTTCTTTGACAAGGAGAGTGCCTGTCGAACACTAATGGTTAGTGGGAGCACACGTTATAGGTATGCTAATTGGATTAGTATACTCGAACCGACTCACCCTCGATTCGTCACACAGATTGCACTCCGGGATAGTCAATGATGGAAATGAAAGGTTGTGATAGGTATTCGTGAACCTTCGACTTGAGTTAGTAGGGATGTGCTTGTGACGTCAAGATTTTCATTAGAGTAGTTCGACCCTATAAACCGGAAGGCGGGGGTCAACCTCGATGTGCATCTTGATGGGCAAGTAGCAGGTCCTACTGAATACCAAGATAGAATTCTTTCTCCAGATGAGATCATAAGTCTTTGGCCAAAGCATTGGAGATAGCTGCATTAGATACACGAGAGCTCGATGATCTCGATTTGCATTAATGCATGCATAGCATCAAGTACAGATGGGGTTTGACTGACCGTGACCCCATAACTTGATCGGACATTTGAAAGAAGGGTTTATACGTTTACTGGTATTCACGACAGAATGGTTCTTGAATGATCCCAATCATTCGTTCTCAGTCGGGGTACAGTGTAGGCCACCAGGCTGGCTAGGTGGTGCTACTACTCTTTGGTTCCTCCCATTGCTGACTGAGACGAACCTACCGAGTCGCGCAATAGGATTGACGACGGAATGAATCAATCTAATTCTCTCATTATGAATATTAGATATTAGATATCTAAATTTGGGACATTGGATGTTTAAATCGACTTATCAGATAAATTGATTTGCGGCTTAATGAATTAAATATATCACTGGGTGATTAATTTAATTCATGAATATAATTATTTTTTGGAGAAATTAATTATGTTATTTTGTATTTGATATGTTTAATTAATTGGATTAATTAATCGATACAAATACATCAGAACGGAATCGTAGTTTATCTGTTTGGACTCACGGGAGCTCGAAACGAACCAAACTCATCCGTTTCTGCATGGTAGCCCCCCCCCCCCCCTAAGTTCCACCCACTTTCCTCTTGTCTTGTTGTTTTCATTTTATATGAAAAAGATGACTTTGTGGGGTTTGATCTCATGTGACATGAGTTGTTCACATGAGGGTGGAATAAGAATAAAAGGAGGAAGACTTTCATATCTCTCCCATATGATTCCTACGTGAAAGTGAGATAGAGAGAGACAGAGAAAAACCATTTTCTCAATTGTCTTCTTCATCTTCTTCATTCAGTTCTTCTTCATTTTTCTTGGAGAAAATTGAGAGAAATTATTGAGTGATATATTATACACTTAGAGTGTAGTTCATCACTTGATTATAGCCATAACCTTAGAGGTTAATCAAGTGTTGTTATTCCGATCGTTTTTCGGGCGCGTGGCCAGTAGAGACGCGGTGCTTTCGGTGTTGGATCGTTCAAGGGCTTGGAGCGGATTGAACTCATAGAGATCAAACTAAAGCTTGGGGAATAGCTCAAGAGAAGGTTACCATTTAATCAACGGACTTCGTGGGTTAGTTTCTTACGACTCTTGCTTTTCGTTTATATATTCGTATATATGTAGCTCGATCGATCCTCGTAGGGATTCAGATCGAATTAATTTTTGTTTTACCGCTTCCGCTGGGCCTTCGTTTTAGGCACTGAATCCCAACAGTGGTATCAGAGCGTAAGTCTTGCGATCGTATATACGATATTGGCATTTGGAATGCTTGATTAGATGGTGAATGATTTGGAATCATTTTAGTCATAATCGTGGTATATGTTTTTACGTTCGTTGTAGTTATATTTTTCGTTAGTTTATGTCTAAATATAAATCTTAATTTCTTGGAAATATGATTTATATTGAAGATATGAATGTTGGGGAATATAGATATTGGATATCCGGTCGAAAAACTAGCCCCGAAATGCCGTTGGATGGTCCGGGAGGGTTCCGGGAGCAGGGGGCCGCGGCCCAGGGCTCGGGGGCCGCGGCTATTGGCCGGCACGGCTGGGCAGACATCAGCGGGCCGCGGCCCAGGGCCGCTGGGCAGCCCTGCCTGGCCGTCAGCTGCCGAGCGTGACTCGGCCATGCCAGGCCTGCCTGCCGGCATGCTGCCGAGGGTGACTCGGCCATGGCAGGCCATTTTCTCCCCGGCTCGATTTTTTCGTGTATTCTTGAAAATTAATCTCCCGCATTTTAAATTGGATTTAATATGATTAAAATGATTTATGGTATTTCATTTTATAAGGGAAATTTGATTAATTGGAATATTTATGGTCGACCGAATTATTTTGAACGTTATCATATTACTGATTGTGTAAATCGATTTGATCGGTTCGTATTGTGGATTGGATCAATGTATCTCTACGCTTTCCATTTATTTAGTATTTATTGGATGAATGCTTTTGAATGGGGATGTGGTTCGTGGACTTAGTTTTTGAATCGTTCGTTTTATTCGATTGGGTTGTAAAGGCCGTTTTGAGCCTATTTATTTTACTAGAAAAATTTGTATCTAGGATTCAATTTTCAATGTAAAATTTATATGTAAAGACGGTTATCCTTAATGGATTCCTCGAGGAGGAAATCTATATGGAGCAGCCTAAAGGCTTTGTGTCCGAAGTCGATGTTCAGAAAGTGTGCAAGCTTCAGCGTTCCATTTATGGACTGAAGCAAGCGTCGCGTAGTTGGAACCTTCGTTTTGACGAGGCAGTCAAAGAGTTTGACTTCGTGAAAAATGAGGAGGAACCTTGTGTATACAAGAGGGTTAGTGGGAGCAAGATCGCATTCTTAGTACTATATGTAGATGACATTCTACTAATAGGAAATGATGTGGGAATGCTCAGTTCTGTGAAAGCTTGGCTTTCGAGTAATTTCTCCATTAAAGACTTGGGAGAAGCAACCTATATTCTTGGAATTCCACTCTACTGGGATAGAGCGAAAAGAACAGTAGGCCTTTCCCAAGCCCTCTATATAGATAAGATCTTAAAGCGATTTAAGATGGATGATTCTAAAAGAGGGTTCCTACCGATGCAACATGGAATAAAACTCTCCTTGAAGATGTGTCCTCAAAGTGAGGAACAACGAAAGGAAATGAGTAATATACCATATGCTTCGGCCGTGGGTAGCCTTATGTATGCTATGTTGTGTACAAGACCTGACATCGCGCATGCTGTAACCGTGGTGAGTAGGTTTTAGGCAAACCCAGGTAGGGAACATTGGACTGCCGTAAAGAACGTTCTCAAGTACTTGAGAAGGACTAGAGATATGGTTCTGATGTATGGCGGTGGAGAATTGGATGTGGTGGGATTCACTGATTCGGACTTTCAAGGACTAAAGGACGACTCGATGTCTACTTATGGCTACATATTTACTCTTAATAGAGGAGCAGTATCTTGGCATAGTGCCAAGCAAAGCGCGACTACTGATTCCACCTGTCAGGCTGAGTATCAAGCAGCCTCAGAGGCTTCCAAGGAAGGGTTATGGATTAAGAAGTTTCTGGGAGAACTTCAAGTGATACCATATGCTGAGTTGCTTATTCTGCTGTACTGCGACAATGACGGAGCTGTAGCGCAGGCCAAGGAGCCGAGGTTTCACAACAGCACCAAACATATTGAGAGGAAGTATCATCTCGTAAGAGAATTTGTTCGCAAGGGATACATTGTGCTGCACAGAGTAGACTCGGCCGACAACGTCGCCGATCCACTGACCTAGCCACTTTCGCAGACTAGCTTGGAGCGTCATCTGGAGAACATGGGTATTAGATACCATAGTGTGTGGCATTGAGTGCAAGTGGGAGATTGTTAGGAGTATGCACTCGAATGCCACTCAGAGGATGTTGAGTGAGGGCATTGTACTTGTTATTATGTAAATCATCAATATAAGGCAAAGGATCTTTCTTTATTTACTAGTAGTTACTGGCATTCCTAACTCGTAAATATTCATGTAGAAACTAGTCCGTGTATTTGAGAGAAAAACGTTCCACTCCTTATTGGATAAGGGGGTCGGCACTGGAAAGGTTTATAGCTCAAATACTTAATCGTTCGCAAGTCAATGAAACTTGACTGGGCGTTGAGTTTATGTGAAGAGTTGTATGACATGTTCTTTGACAAGGAGAGTGCCTGTCGAACACTAATGGTTAGTGGGAGCACACGTTATAGGTATGCTAATTAGATTAGTATACTCGAACCGACTCACCCTCGATTCGTCACACGGATATCACTCCGGGACAGTCAATGATGGAATCGAAAGGTTGTGATAGGTATTCGTGAACCTTCGACTTGAGGATTTAGTAGGGATGTGCTTGTGACGTCAAGATTTTCATTAGAGTAGTTCGAATCTATAAACCGTAAGGCATAGGTCAACCTCGACGTGCATCTTGATGGGCAAGTAGCAGGTCCTACTGAATACCAAGATAGAATTCTTTCTCCTGTTAGTGAACGGGTTATATGTCCTATGCGGTTATTGGCAGATGAGATCATAAGTCTTTGGCCAAAGCATTGGAGCTAGATGTATTAGATACACGAGAGCTCGATGATCTCGATTTTCATTAATGCATGCATAGCGTCAAGTACAGATGGGGTTTGACTGACCGTGACCCCATAACTTGATCGGGACATTTGAAAGAAGGGTTTATACGCCATCGGTATTCACGACAGAATGGTTCTTGAATGATCCCAATCATTCGTTCTCAGTCGGGGTACAGTGTAGGCCACCAGGCTGGCTAGGTGGTGCTACTACTCTTTGGTTCCTCCCATTGCTGACTGAGACGAACCTACCGAGTCGCGCAATAGGATTGACGACGGAATGAATCAAGCTAATTCTCTCATTATGAATATTAGATATTAGATATCTAAATTTGAGACATTGGATGTTTAAATCGACTTATCAGATAAATTGATTTGCGGCTTAATGAATTAAATATATCACTGGGTGATTAATTTAATTCATGAATATAATTATTTTTTGGAGAAATTAATTATGTTATTTTGTATTTGATATGTTTAATTAATTGGATTAATTAATCGATACAAATACATCAGAACGGAATCGTAATTTATCTGTTTGGACTCACGGGAGCCCGAAACGAACCAAACTCATCCGTTTCTGCATCGTAGCCCCCCCCCCCCTAAGTTCCACCCACTTTCCTCTTGTCTTGTTGTTTTCATTTTATATGAAAAAGATGACTTTGTGGGGTTTGATCGCATGTGACATGAGTTGTTCACATGAGGGTGGAATAAGAATAAAAAGAGGAAGACTTTCATATCTCTCCCATATGATTCCTACATGAAAGTGAGATAGAGAGAGACAGAGAAAAACCATTTTCTCAATTGTCTTCTTCATCTTCTTCATTCAGTTCTTCTTCATTTTTCTTGGAGAAAATTGAGAGAAATTATTGAGTGATATATTATACACTTAGAGTGTAGTAATAAAAGCTTCATCACTTGATTCTAGCCGTAACCTTAGAGGTTAATCAAGTGTTGTTATTCCGAACGTTTTTCTGGCGCGTGGCAACTAGAGACGCAGTGCTTTCGGCGTTGGATCGTTCAAGGGCTTGGAGCGGATTGAACTCGTAGAGATCAAACTAAAGCTTGGGGAATAGCTCAAGAGAAGGTTACCATTTAATCAACGGACTTCGTGGGTTAGTTTCTTACGACTCTTGCTTTTTGTTTATATATTCGTATATATGTAGCTCGATCGATCCTCGTAGGGATTCGGATCGAATTAATTTTCGTTTTACCGCTTCCGCTGGGCCTTCGTTTTAGGCACCGAATCCCAATAGTGGTATCAGAGCATAGGTCTTGCGATCGTATATGAGATATTGGCATTTGGAATGCTTGATTAGATGGTGAATGATTTGGAATCATTTTAGTCATAATCGTGGTATATGTTTTTACGTTCGTTGTAGTTATATTTTTCGTTAGTTTATGTCTAAATATAAATCTTAATTTCTTGGAAATATGATTTATATTGAAGATATGAATGTTGGAGAATATAGATATTGGATATCCGGTCGAAAAACTAGCCCCGAAATGCCGTTGGACGGTCCGGGAGGGTTCCCGGAGCAGGGGGCCGCGGCCCAAGGCTGTTGCAGCCGGCCTGGGCGTATCAGACCGGGGCGTGGCCAAGGCTCAGGCCGCGGCCTGTGGCCGCTGGCAGCCCCGCTCGCCGCCAATCGCCGAGCATGACTCGGCCATGCCAGGCCTGTCTGCCGGCATGCTGCCAAGGGTGACTCGACCATGGCAGGCCATTTTCTCCCCGGCTCGATTTTTTCGTGTATTCTTGAAAATTAATCTCCCGCATTTTAAATTGGATTTAATATGATTAAAATGATTTATGGTATTTCATTTTATAAGGGAAATTTGATTAATTGGAATATTTATGGTCGACCGAATTATTTTGAACGTTATCATATTACTGATTGTGTAAATCGATTTGATCGGTTCGTATTGTTGATTGGATCAATGTATCTCTACGCTTTCCATTTATTTAGTATTTATTGGATGAATGCTTTTGAATGGGGATGTGGTTCGTGGACTTAGTTTTTGAATCGTTCGTTTTATTCGATTGGGTTGTAAAGGCCGTTTTGAGCCTATTTATTTTACTAGAAAAATTTGTATCTAGGATTCAATTTTCAATGTAAAATTTATATGTAATGACGAAGACCGGAGGAAGATCCATTTCGGGAAGACGAAGATTCAAGACGAAGACTTGTAATTAGATTACGGAGTTTTTATTTTCTAGGAACGGTCCATGAACCACATGTTGGTAGCAACTAGGTTGTGAATGGTTGTTTCATATTGTATGAATGCCACAAATGCGCTTAAATGATTAATGTGCAAAGTGTAACGTTAATCGTGAAAATTCTCCCACGACAAATTATTAAGTTTATAAGGTTTCAAAGTTTTTCCTTCCCTCCATCGAGTTCGGGAAATTGAAATCCAAACCGAATGTGCTATGCTTCCGAGTTATCGGGGTAGTCGTTGGGGGAGGACGGATAAATTGCCGGGAGCGCATTGGATGCCTTCGGTTGGAGCAAATTTTATCCCTAGAAACCTGATAGGTTGCCGGATAAGGTTCAATTGTGAAACCGATTTGCGTCGATGGTATAACCTTAACTTGTTCACGAACCATAGAAACCGTATAGGTTGAGGGGAGTGAACAAGGGGAAAAAGAAGATCGAATCATCCATTAGATGGGTTGGTGTTGGACACCACTTTATGAAAATTAATAGACTAGAAACTTGTTTGGTTGCCCTCTATTAAGATTTATAAAGAACTCGATCACCACTATGAAGTAGAGCGACGATACTTCCGGATTTCACATGGGAGTGTGTTATTCCGATAAAAAAAGTGGGAGCTGGGTAACAAGAATAGAAAAGACCTTAATTCTATAATCAGAACATAATTAAATGAGTCACTAATTAATCTATCGTACTTAATGCACACTCAAATCTCAATATGACAATGAATCCACTCGCAATTCTGCTCGAAAAGAACACCTTAATGGGACCTAACTTTGTGGATTGGCTCCACAATCTGATGATTGTCCTCAGTATAGAGGCACTGGGATACGTCTTCGAGACAGACGTTCTGGCGCCTCCTGTGCGGACCCGAGCCAATCACGAAGAGATTGAAAACCACGAAAAGTGGGTTAAGGATGACGTGAAAGTTCGTGCTTATATGATGGCTTCCATGTCTAATGAGCTTCAAAGAGATCATGAGAAAATGACTTCTGCTAGGCAGATTCTATCTCATTTAACCGAACTTTATGGTGAGCACAGCAGAACTGCTAGATATGAGATATCTAAGCAACTGTTCGGTGCAAGGATGAAGAAAGGTGAGAAGGTTGACGTCCTCAAAATGATATGCATGATCGAGAGATTGGAGGCTCTTGATTTTAAAATGGATACTTCTCTCCAACCCGACCTTATCCTACAGTCTCTCCGTGATTCCTTCTCACAGTTTGTTATGAACTTCAACTGCAATGAGATTGCATGTAATTTAGCTGGGTTAATGAACAAACTTGTGACCGCTCAGTCTCAGATGAAGACTCCGCGGATGAAGGAGTCTGCTCTTGTGATTTCTTCTGGACCTCGGAGGTTTGAGAATAAGAAGAAAAAGACCAAGAAGCGGACTGGACCGCAAGCTAAGGACCTTAAGGGAAAGGGCAAGGTTCCGAAGAACAAGAAGAAGAAAAAATGAAGTCTTCACATCTTTATTTTTCACTTTCATTACCAAAACCACCTACCTCATTAAAATATGAGATATGTCCCCTTAAAATCTCATGTCTTCCACCAATTAAGGTGGAGACAAAGATCAAGGAAGGTGAGAAGGTGGGGGGGCATCTAGAATAACCGAACAGGTTTGGTTCGTTTCGGTCTCCCGTGAGTCCAAACAAATAAACCCCAATCTGGTCCGATGTATTTATATCAATTAATTAATCAAATTAATTAATTATATTAAATACAAAATAATATAATTAATTTCTACAAGAAATAATTATATCTATAAATTAAATTAACCACCCAGTAATATATTTAATTCATTAGGCCGTAAATTAATTTATCCAATAAATTAATTTAGACATCCAATGTCCCTTAATTAATTAGACATTCAATATCCAATAAATTAGATATCTAACATCTAATATTTATAAGGATAGAATAAGCTTGATTCATTCCGTCGTCAATCCTATTGCGCGACTCGGTAGGTCCGTCTCAGTTAGCAATGGGAGGAACCAAAGAGTAGTAGCACCACCTAGCCAGCCTGGCGGCCTATACTGTACCCTAACTGAGAACGAATGATGGGGATCATTCCAAAACCTTTCTATCGTGAATACCAGTGTACGTATAAACCCTTCTCTCAAATATCCCGATCAAGTTATAGGGTCACGGTCAGTCAAACCCTATCTGTACTTGACGCTATGCATGATTTAATGAAATCGAGATCATTGAGCTCTCGTGTATCCAATACAACTAGCTCCAATGCTTTGGCCAAAGACTTATGATATCATCTGCTAATAACCGCATAGGATATATAACCCGTTCACTAACAGGAGAAAGAATTCTATCTTGGTATTTAGTAGAACCTGCTACTTGCTCACCTACACATTGAAATCACGGTTCATTGCAAAGAACAAGAGAGAGAGAAATATTTTTTCTAGTCTTCATCTTCATTCTTCATTCCTCTTGAGATTTTCTTGGAGAAAATTGAGAAAAATTAAGAGATAGTGAGTTATACACTTAGTCTTATAATCACATTTGAAAGCTTCTATCATCATATACTAGCCGTAACCTTGGAGGTTAATTGGGTGGTTGTCGTTCCGATCGTTTCTACAGCGCGTGGCAAGTAGAGACGCGGTGTCGGTGTTGGATCATCGAAGAGCTTGTTGCAGATTGGATTCGCTAGAGACATCATCTTCACACCATTTAATCAACAGACTACTAGGGTATGATTTCGGATATTCCTTTATTTCATTATATTTTTGTATATACGTATCTTGATAGATCCTCTTAAGGGATTCGGATCGAATTAGATTCATATATTGCTTCTGTTGTGCCTTCGTTTTAGGAACCAAATCCCAACACTGTAAGCAAGGAATTTAATTAGATTTAGGTCCCCTATGATTGTTGGGTCCTGGTTAGTGCCTTTTGGTACCCAAATTTGTCTGACAACTATTATCTTGTTGTAGGTTACTTTTAGTCCATTTTTGCGATGTCTACGTGGGGCAGGCACGTAGTCGCTGTAACCTTGGTAATTTTAATGCATGTAAAAATAACGGTTATTATTGTTCCAGTACTATTGCAGTCTTGGAGGTGGAGTAATTTTCTTAGATCTTACAGCTTGTCTTCTGGGTCTCCAGTTGGATTCCGAAAGCTGTTGTTGATATTGCGTGGTGATTGTAATACCTGGTTGTAATTCAGTCATTATCATTTAGTATTTATCATTCATTAATTGTCACTCAGTAATTATTCACTCATCAATGATCATTCATCGTTTATATTCATTCATTGTATTCACCGTTCAGAGTAATTTGTATCGTGTATCAGTTGCTATTCGTCATTCTACCAGGTTGTAGAATCGGACCGAGCATCTTGTCATTGTCACCTTTGTAGCTGGCTGTGTGTGATGAGTAGTGTACGCTACGTACTCTTCATTAGCGCGCGCTAATTGAGTATGGGTGGCGCACACCATCTCTCAGTATTAGCGCACGCTAGCATGGTTCAGGCTGACAGTCCAGAAGGCACTGGACTTCAGTCGAGTTGATGTAGCGCACGCTACCTATGGCAAGTAGCGCACGCTAATAAGTTTGGATAGCGCACGCTATGCAATCTGTGTAGCAGGCGCTAAGGCCGATCAGGCATAGTCCAGTGGGTACTGGACTGATTTTGGAATAATTCCTAGTGCACGTTAGGAGTGGATTTTACCGTATGCTAATGGGGCAGTAGCGCATGCTGATTAGTGGACGCACCGCACGCTATCGCGAGCAGATCAGAGGACAGGCAGTTCTGGACTTCAGTCACTGGACATCAGGTATTTAGCTAGCGCACGCTAACAATTGGAGTTAACACATACTATCGGGAGGGCGTTAGCGCAAGCTATCAAGTTCGTAGCATACGCTAATGAGGCCGTCAGAGTTCACTGGACTATCCGGTTAACCCGTTAGTGCACGCTAAATAATAGGTCTTAGCGTGCGCTAATCTGGGAATAGTATAAATTGGACAGTCAACCCAGGTTTCGTCATTTCTCACTTCTCATTCGTTTTTGGGCGTTTTCGGGCGATTTCGGGCGATTTGGAGAGATCTTTTCGAGCTGCACTCATCTATCATCATCATCAAGCTTATCATTCGGATTAATCATCATTTCATCATCTCCATCACATCAAATCAAGGTAATAATCTCTTGGATCTAGAATTTCAGATATTGGGTATTTTCCTTCCGATTTCTTCGTGTAAGCTTGGATTGTTGTTGGAATATGTTAGATATGGATTATCTACCTTGGATAAATATATTCCTACGGATTTAATGGCATATATTTCGGATTTCATGAATTGTTGGGGTTTGATTCAAGAACACATTAGAGTTGACTTTGATATTTGGGGGTTTTCGATTAGATGTTGTTGTTAACTCGATTTGTGGATTCCTATGGGATTATTGATATCATTGAAGGTGTTTTGTTGGTTTGAAATACTCATTTTGGAGTTGGTTTCGATATATTCGGGATTGGATATTATCAAAGGATGTATGTTTGCTAAGTATTCGTTAGAATGCCTCAATGAGTTTCGATATTGTTGTATCGACGTTTGAGTTGGTTATAATCGTGTTTGATACGTATACTGAGCGTTTGTTGGTAACCATGTCATTCAAGGTTTTTCGAGCGACCGACATCTCTTTTAGGACATTTGTTCGAGGAAGGACTTTCTTCACCGGTGTTGTGTAAGTTAATTCTTACTCGGTTAAAAGGATTTTCATTCCTTTCGTTATTGTTTATTCATAATCATAATTCATTGATAATGTACTAACCGTATTGAGATTTGTAATTGTCAAATAATCACTTCATTCACGCGGAACGACGGTTCCAATCATTTCATTGAGCTATCATTCATTTCACTATCATTTCATCTCGGTGAGTCATTCTCGACTTTGTCGGATTGTTATTCATTATTATTCTTCATGGTCATTCTTGTCCATATTACCTTTTGGGTTCATATTGCGTGGCTGGGTGGGGATGTGTGGAATTTTTAGTCGGGCACGTGATAGTCATGTGATTGGGTTCACCGACACATTAGACTGTGCACACGGCAACGTACCCCCATGAGACTAATTAGGTACAAGGGCGGGTGTGTCCGGACACTCGTCTTGTGCACTTGCACATACCATTACGGGCGTACTATGATGCCCCTCTTCAGCTTAATTTCATAATTGAGATATATCATGATTGTATTTATTCAACTCTTGAGGATTGTTGTTCTGTGTAACTGACCCCGTTGGGGGATCTTGTTTTCAGGTCATGGCAAGGCTAAGGCACGGGAAGAGAACATTGACGGTGAGGAGTCCCAGTGATACTAGTAGGGGGACCTAGTCCTTTCAGTCTTCATGTTTTCTTCATTTGTATTTCCGCTGCAGACTTCCATTTAGATACTCATTTTAATTGGTGTTGTATATTTTATCTTCATATAAAATATACATGTATTCTGTTTTATCCCGGGTGTGTTGTACTTGAAACTCCTCATCGAAGTGATTAATGATATAATGTGGTTCGGTACTACAATTATTTTATTTAATTCATCGAGTTTCATTTGCCTGGTGGGTCCCAGTTGGGGGTCCACAGCACTGTAATACCCGCCTAGTTTGGGGTGTTACAGAGTCGGTATAGGAGCGTGGTTTTGAATACAACCTTTCGAGTCATGTCTCATTTGAAATCATCATTCATCAGACTAGTATCATTGAACTTTCGCGTCATGTGTGACATGTGCAAGAGCCGATCCCATCAGACCAAAGAACAGTAAGATTTCTGACGCCATGGTATAATTTCTGGCAATAAGAATCACTCATTCATTATTCAACAGTCAACAATCCTCAATCATCATTTTCATTTTTGATCAAGTCTATCATGTTAATTCATTAATCACTCAGTTCATTTCATTGTCCAGTTGTTGATCTTGAGGATCATATCATTAATCTTGTTAACTTGTTCAAGATAATCATTTCAAGAATTTCATCAGATAATCACGTCACTTCAGTTGATCATTCATGTAATCATTGTGTTTGAGCGCGTATGCTCATTTTCATCATTTCATAACGTAATCATGATGTGATTTTCATGCGAGATATATAATTATCATATGACTTTCCACTTCAGTATGGAAAGAGTTGGCAGAGGACGCGGGGGAAGAGGCTGTGGTGTGGGCCGAAACCTGAGAGCTCATGTGAATACACGCGCGAACGCAAGGAATAATGCAAATTCATCGAGCAGCGACGCTGCCACTCATTCACCCGGAAATGATCATTCACTGTCAGGGAGTCGTTCCCGGGACACAGCTTAATCAAAAGGTGTTCGGGTTGATCCACTCGCTTTTATGCAGGGCATGATGGCCCAGATGACTCAAATGGCATGCCTCATGGAGACGATGCAGAACTCAACTACTCAGAATCAACAGGCTCCTCCGCCGCCACCTTAAGGGCAGGATAGGGGTGTGAGCAGTATCATAGGCGACATCTCTCGCCAGAGACCACCTACTTTTGAGGGCTCATCTGAGCCGGAGGATATTGTTCACTGGCTCGAGCATTTCGAGAAGTTGTTTGCTATGGTGGAGTGTCCCGAAGGGCACAAAGTTTCAGTTGCGGCTTACTATCTTGGTAAGGGCGCTCATTCATGGTGGTTATCGTTGAAGCCCACCGTCGGATCTTGTACTTGGGATCAATTCAAGACTCTCATGATGGAGAGGTATTATCTGGCCCCACTCAGGGAGGCCAAGTTATTAGAATTACTCACTCCCGACCACTCAGCAGACGATGATGTTCTCGCCATCGCCGAGAAATTCCAGGAGCTACTTCCTTTCGCCTCGTCTATTATTCACTCTGAGGCGGACAAGATCAAGTATTTCAGCAAGAGGTTGAAGCCTCGTATGTGGATGCAGTTGCTTAATCACAATTGCACCACTCTCGCCGAATTCATCGAGAAAGCTCTTACTTATGAGCTTACTGCTAAGGAGATTGCTAGTCAACAACCTTCAGCTGCTAGCAAGAAGTCAAAGAATCGTAATCAGTCTGAAGGCAGTCAGGACACTTTCAAGAAGCCTCGTG
Source organism: Orobanche coerulescens (assembly GCA_033398695.1). NCBI lineage: Eukaryota > Viridiplantae > Streptophyta > Magnoliopsida > Lamiales > Orobanchaceae > Orobanche > Orobanche coerulescens. The sequence goes on along the minus strand of CM065817.1, from coordinate 100,611,642 downwards.
CAGGCTCTACTTTTTCTGAGCGACCTCCTATGGTGCCTAGACCCACGGAATTTCAGTCACGAGTGGCTAGTTTGGCCATCACATGTTTCAACTGTGAAGAACAGGGTCATTTCAGCACCAAGTGTCCGAGGCAGACTGTCACGTGCCATAACTGTGGGATTGCTGGGCATAAGGCCCGTTTTTGCCGAAGAGACTCTAAACCTACTCCGGCGTCATCTCAGGCCCCGAGACATTCATCGGTGCAAAATCAAGCCACTCAGTCCGCGTCGTTCAAGACAACAGGAGCAAACAAAGGCGGAGCAAAGAGCTTTCAGACGGGAGCGTCCGGTTCGGGGACCGGCAAGCCCCGAATTTATGAGATGAAGAGGACTGACGATTCGGAGGCTTGGATGATCTCAGGTACACTAAAAATTCTATCTCAACCTGTGTGTACCCTTTTTGGTACTGGTGCATCGCATTCATTCATTTCTGAGTCATGTTTGTGTAGACTACGTCTGGGTAGTGCTACTAGTTGTGAGCCTTATGTCATTAGTCTACCTGATGGTAGAAGAATTATCGTGAATCGTGAGATTAAGGATTGTCCGATTCAGCTTCATAGCCGTGATTGGTTAGCAAACCTAATCGTGGTAGATTTACCGAGAGACGATGTCATCTTGGGTATTGATTGGATGGATCGTCACGATGCCGTCATTAGTGTCCGTAAGCGTATGGTCACTATCATTTCAGATGATGGGGTCGAATGTGTATTTCAGGGAGGTAATCCCAGCTGTTCCGGGAGAGTCATCAACTTGATGAAAGCAGTGAAATTACTCAGTCAGAGGTGTGTCGGTTATTGGTGCTATATGACCAAGACCGAGGAACCATCAGTAATGTTGACGGATATTCCTGTAGTGAGAGAATATGCCGATGTATTTCCAGACGAGTTACCTGGTTTGCCTCAACAAAGAGATGTGGAATTCACGATTGAGTGGAGCCTGGTACGTCTCCAATATCGAAGGCACCGTACCGGATGGCCCCGACCGAAATGCAGGAGTTGAAGAATCAATTAGAGGATTTGATCGAGAAGGGTTATATTCGACCGAGTGCGTCCCCGTGGGGAGCACCAGTGTTATTTTTCAAGAAGAAGGATGGTTCGTTCTGCTCGTTTATTGATTACCGGGAATTGAACCAGGTGACGATCAAGAATAAATATCCTCTACCCCGTATCGATGATCTTTTGGATCAACTCTAGGGTGCTTCAGTATTTTCCAAGATCGACTTGGATATCATCAGTTGCGCAAGGACAGCGTTTCGAACCTGCTATGGTCATTATGAGTTTGTGGTAATGCCATTTGGGTTAACTAATGTACATATGGCATTCATGGAGTTAATGAATCGGGTTTCCAGTGACTATTTGGATCAGTTTGTGGTTGTCTTCATTGATGACATTTTAATTTATTCTCGTGACCGGGAGGAGCACGAGTTTCACCTTCATCAGGTGCTCGACGTGTTGAGACGAGAGCAAGTTTATGGAAAGTTTTCCAAATGTGAGTTCTGGATGTCTGAAGTGACGTTCCTTGGACATGTAATTTCATCAGACGGAGTTCGTGTCGACCCTCAGAAGATGGAGGCTATCCGAGATTGGCAACCTCAGAAGAATGTTAAGTAAATCTGAAGTTTCCTCGGATTAGCTGGTTATTATCGGCGATTTGTGGAAGTATTTCTAAAATCGCTCAACCCATGACGAACCTTTTACGGAAGGATAAGAAATACACGTGGTCCGACACGTGTAAATAGAGTTTTGAGGAACTCAAGAGCCGGTTAATTTCAGCACCTTTCCTTTCTTTACCGCAAGGGACGGAAGGATTTGTGGTTTATAGTGATGCGTCCGGACAGGGTCTCGGATGTGTACTAATGCAGATTGGGAAAGTTATTGCTTATGCTTCACGGAAATTGAGACCTTACGAGGTTAATTATCCGACCCACGACCTGGAGCTAGCAGCCGTGGTATTCACATTGAAGATTTGGCGTCATTATCATTATGGCATTACCTATCAGATATTCACCGATCATAAGAGTTTAAAGTATATATTTACCCAGAAGGAGTTAAATATGCGACAGATACGGTGGTTGGAACTAATCAAAGATTATGATATTGAGATACTTTACCACCGGGGCAAGGTGAACGTTGTCGCCGACGCCTTGAGTCGTAAGTCCGTTCAGGAGCAGATGCTTGGTCGATTAACGGTTCACAAGGAACTTCAGCAGGAATTTCTGAGACCCGATATCGAGGTCTGGTTAAAGCGAGTACAAGGGCAACATTGTACGATAGAGATTTCATCACCACTTGAGGAGGCGATCAGGGATAATCAGGGTTCGAACTCGTTTTTGCTGCGCATCCGTGAGGACGTGGCGCAGGGGAAAGCCCCTGGATTTGTGGTCCCCGAGAATAGACTCTTGCGATTTAAGAATCGGTTATGCATACCGGCGAATGACGAGTTGAAAAACTCAATTTGAGAGAAGCTCATGCTACCCCTTGTTCCATTCATCCGGGGTCTAGCAAGATGTACAAAGACTTGAAACAAAATTACTGGTGGAGTATATGAAGTGAGAAGTCGCGGAATTTGTTTCGAGATGCTTAACCTGTCAGCAAGTCAAGATAGAACATCAGTGACCGGCGGGTATGCTGAAACCGCTCCCTATTCCAGAGTGGAAGTGGGAAGATATTTCGATGGACTTCATCACGAGTTTGCCAACGAGTCGTCGTGGCATGAATACAATTTGGGTAATTGTGGATCGTCTAACTAAGTCAGCCCATTTCCTTGAGATTAAGGATACGTGGGGTTCCGAGAGACTTGCCCAGTTGTTCATCAAAGAGATAGCACTACTACAAAACAGACATTTAACATCGGCTTTTTGGACATTTAACATCGGTTTTGGAACCGATGATAAATGTCGCGATGTTAAAATTAACGTCGGTTTCTAATAACCGATGTTAAACTTCGATTTTAACATCGGTTGTTCTAACAACCGATGTTAATTTTAATATCGTGATATTTAACATCGGTTCTGGGACAACCGATGTTAAATTTCGCGATTTTAAAATTTTATCGGACCGCGGCTAACCCAGCTAGCCCAACCCAGCCCCAACCCAGACACTCGCCCCAACCACCCGCACCAGCCCCTCGCACCAAGGCCCACCAACCTACAACAAATACCATTAAATTTCGTTGTTGGTGGGTTTCAAACTCACCACCTCTTGCTTTTGGAAGTGTGATATTACCACTCCGCCAGATGAACTTCTTGTATATTTTTTGCTATGTGTTATATTTATATACTATATACATTTATTAATTTACCTAAATATAAGATAATTTAATATATATATATATATATTAAAAAATTGAAAATTTATTATTTTAAAAAAATCTAGAATATTAATATTAAAAGTCGGATGTTTTTATTTATAGCTCGAAAATAAAAAATAAAAATTAAAAAATTTGGATTTGATTTATAATTAATGTTTAATCTGTTTTTTTATTTTTAGATTTTTTGTAAAAACATAAATAGTTTTTTATGAAAAGTAAAAAATTACAATAACAAAAACTAGCAGGTTTTTAAAAATATATATAATAATTCAGTTTTTATTTACTTATGAAAAATAATATTCCACTTTTTTTCAAGACTTTAAATAAAAACATCCTATTTTTATTTTATATTTTTGAACTTTAAATAAAAACATCCGATTTTTATTTTTTATTTTCGAACTAATGTTTATTTTTTATTTTCGAACTTTAAATAAAAACTTCCAATTTTTACCTTTTATATTTGAACCATTAAATATAAACATCCAATTTTTAATATTAATATTCCGGTTTTTTTTTAAAACAATAAAGTTTCTATTTTTTTAAAAAATCCAGATTTTTTAAAAAAACCGATGTTAAATTAATCCATTTCACATCGGTTTAGGAAAACCGATGTTAATTTTTAATTTAACATCGGTTTTAGTATAACCGATGTCAAATTTTTTAAAAAATCTGCATTTTTTTTAAAAAAATCGAAACTTTATTTAAAAATTAACATCAATTTTTCTAAAAACCAATGTTAAATTAAAAATTAACATCGGTTTTTCTAAACCGATGTGAAATGGATTAATTTAACATCGATTTTTTTAAAAACCGGTGTTAATTGTTAATTTAACATCGGTTTTTAGCAGAACCGATGTTAATTTGTATTAAAATTTTCAATTATACCACCGCATCTTTTTTAAATTCGGTTTTTACAAAACCGATGTTAAACGAGCGATGTTGAAGTGGGACTGCACGATACTCCTAAAAGTATCGTTTCCGATCGTGACGGACGATTCGTGTAACATTTTTGGAAATTAGTTCATCGTGCTATGGGAACTCAGCTTAATCTCAGCACAGCTTTTCATCCTCAGTCCGACGGACAATCAGAGAGGACTATTCAGACATTGGAGGACATGTTGAGGGCATGCGCCCTCGATTGGAAAGATGATTGGGAAGCCCAACTACCTTTGATTGAGTTCACGAACAATAATAGTTGGCATGCTTCGATTAAGATGGCACCTTATGAGGACTTGTATGGTCGTCGTTGTCGATCTCCGTTATGTTGGGATGACTTATCAGAATCAATCGGCACCGAGCCCGATATGATTATAGCCGCCCGTGAGAAGGTAGCTTTGATCAGGAGTCGTTTGTTGACCACTCAGAGTCGGCAGAAATCATACGCAGATAACCATCGTCGGCCATTAGATTTCAAGGTGGGTGACCACGTTTTGGTCAAGGTGTCCCCAAGTCGAGGTATCTTCCGTTTCGAGAAGTGGGGAAAGTTGAGTCCAAGGTTCATTGGACCATTTGAGATTTTGGATCGGGTAGGCGAGCTAGCCTATTGATTGGCCTTACCCCCGGCGTTGAGCCGAATTCATAAGATGTTTCACGTCTCTCAGTTGCGGAAGTATGTTGCAGACCCGATTCACATACTTTAGTTCGACGAAATCGAGATCGCGGATGATCCTTCGTATGAGGAGCGTCCCGTGTGAGTCTTAGAGCGGCGAATCAAGCAATTGAGGAACTAGATGATTCCTTTGGTTAAAATTCAGTGGACTAGACACGAAGTCGAAGAGGCTACTTGGGAAACCGAGGATAGTATGCGAGAGAGTTATCCCGAGTTGTTTGACCCTTAGTTTTGGGGACGAAACTCTTTTAAGGGGGGATGTATGTAATACCCAGTTGTAATTCAGTCATTATCATTCAGTATTTATTATTCAGTAATTGTCACTCAGTAATTATTCACTCATCAATGATCATTCATCGTTCATATTCATTCATTGTATTCACCGTTCAGAGTAATTTGTATCATGTATCAGTTGCTATTCGTCATTCTACCTGGTTGGAGAATCGGACCGAGCATCTTATCATTGTCACCTTTGTAGCTGGCTGTGTGTGATGAGTAGCGCACGCTACGTACTCTTCATTAGCGTGCGCTAATTGAGTATGGGTAGCGCACGCCATCTCTCAGTATTATCGCATGCTAGCATGGTTCAAGCTGACAGCCTAGAAGGCACTGGACTACAGTCGAGTTGATGTAGCGCATGCTACCAATGGTAAGTAGCGCACGCTAATAAGTTTGGATAGCGCACGCTATGCAATTCGTGTAGCGGGCGCTAAGGCCGATCACGCAGAGTCCAGTAGGTACTGGACTGATTTTGGAATAATTCCTAGCGAACATTAGGAGTGGATTTTAGCGTACGCTAATGGGGCAGTAGCGCACGCTGATTATTGGACGTAGCGCGCGCTATCGCGAGCAGGTCAGAGGACAGGAGGTTCTGGACTTCAGTCACTGGACATGAGGTATTTAGCTAGCGCACGCTAACAATTGGAGTTAACGCACGCTATCGGGAGGGCGTTAGCGCACGCTATCAAGTTCGTAGCATACGCTAATGAGGCAGTCAGAGTTCACTGGACTATCCAGTTAACCCGTTAGCGCACGCTAAATAACAGGTCGTAACGTGCGCTGATCTGGGAATAGTATAAATTAGACAGTTGCACTGATCTAGGGAGCTTCAGTATTTTCCAAAATCGACTTAAGATCTGGATATCATCAGTTGCACAAGGACAGCGTTTCGAACCCGCTATGGTCATTATGAGTTTGTGGTACTGCCATTTGGGTTAACTAATGCACATGTGGCATTCATGGAGTTAATGAATCGGGTTTTCAGCGACTATTTGGATCAGTTTGTGGTTGTATTCATTGATGAAATTTTAATTTATTCTCGTGACCGGGAAGAGCACGAGTTTCACCTTTATCAGGTGCTTGACGTGTTGAGACGAGAGCAACTTTATGGAAAGTTTTCCAAATGTGAGGTCTAGATGTCCGAAGTGACGTTCCTTGGACATGTAATTTTATCAGACGGAGTTCGTGTCGACCCTCAGAAGATGGAGGCTATCCGAGATTGGCAACCTCCGAAGAATGTTGAGGAAAACCGAAGTTTCCTCGGATTAGCTGGTTATTATCGGCGATTTGTGAAAGTATTTTCTAAAATAGCTCAACCTATGATGAACCTTTTACGGAAGGATAAGAAATACACGTGGTCCGACACGTGTCATAGAGTTTTGAGGAACTCAAGAGCCGGTTAATTTCAGCACCTTTCCTTTCTTTACCGCAAGGGACAGAAGCATTTGTGGTTTATAGTGATGCGTCCGGACAGGGTCTCGGATGTGTACTAATCCAGATTGGGAAAGTTATTGCTTATGCTTCACGGCAATTGAGACCTTACGAGGTTAATTATCCGACCCACGACCTGGAGCTAGCAGTCGTGGTATATATTTGGCGTCATTGTCATTATGGCATTGAAGATTTGGCGTCATTATCATTATGGCATTACCTGTCAGATAGTCACCGATCATAAGAGTTTAAAGTATATATTTACCCAGAAGGAGTTAAATATGCGACAGAGACGGTGGTTGGAACTAATCAAAGATTATGATATTGAGATACTTTACCACCCGGGCAAGGTGAACGTTGTCGCCGACGCCTTGAGTCGTAAGTCCGTTCAGGAGCAGATGCTTGCTCGATTAACAGTTCACAAGGAACTTCAGCAGGAATTTCTGAGACCCGATATCGAGGTCTGGTTACAGCGAGTACAAGGGAAACTTTGTACGATAGAGATTTCATCACCACTTGAGGAGGCGATCAGGGATAATCAGGGTTCGGACCCGTTTTTGCTGCGCATCCGTGAGGACGTGGCGCAGGGGAAAGCCCCTGGATTTGTGGTCCCCGAGAATAGACTCTTGCGATTTAAGAATCGGTTATGCATACCGGCGAATGACGAGTTGAAAAACTCGATTTGAGAGAAACTGATGCTACCCCTTATTCCATTCATCCGGGGTCTAGCAAGATGTACAAAGACTTGAAACAAAATTACTGGTGGAGTATATGAAGCGAGAAGTCGCGGAATTTGGTTCGAGATGCTTAATCTGTCAGCAAGTCAAGATAGAACATCAGCGACCGGCGGGTATGCTGAAATCGCTCCCTATTCCAGAGTGGAAGTGGGAAGATATTTCGATGGACTTCATCACGAGTTTGCCAACAAGTCGTCGTGGCATGAATACAATTTGGGTAATTGTGGATCGTCTAACTATGTCAGCCCATTTCCTTGAGATTAAGGATACGTGGGGTCCCGAGAGACTTGCCCAGTTGTTCATCAAAGAGATAGCCACTACTACAAAATAGACATTTAACATCGGTTTTGGAACCGATGTTAGATGTCGCGATGTTAAAATTAACGTCGGTTTCTAATAATCGATGTTAAACTTCGATTTTAACATCGGTTGTTCTAACAACAAATGTTAATTTTAATATCGCGATATTTAACATCGGTTCTGGGACAACCGATGTTAAATTTCGCGATTTTAAAATTTTATCGGACATGACTAACCCAGCGCAACCCCAACCCGGACACTCGCCCCAACCACCCGCACCAAGGCCCACCAACCTACAACAAATACCATTAAATTTCGTTGTTGGTGGGTTTCGAACTCACCACCTCTTGCTTTGGGAAGTGTGATATTACCACTCCGCCAGATAAACTTCTTGTATATTTTTTTGGTATATGTTATATTTATATACTATATACATTTATAAATTTACCTAAATATAAGATAATTTAAAATATATATATATATATATATATTAAAAAATTGAAAATTTATTATTTTAAAGAAATCTAAAATATTAATATTAAAAGTCGGATGTTTTTATTTATAGCTCGAAAATAAAAAATAAAAATTAAAAAATCTAGATTTGATTTATAATTAATGTTTAATCTATTTTTTTTTATTTTTAGATTTTTTGTAAAAACATAAATAGTTTTTTATAAAAAGTAAAAAATTACAAAACCAAAAACTAGCAGGTTTCTAAAAATATATATAATAATTCAGTTTTTATTTATTTATGGAAAATAATATTCCACTTTTTTTCAAGACTTTAAATAAAAACATCCGATTTTTATTTTCTATTTTCGAACTTTAAATAAAAACATCTGATTTTTATTTTTTATTTTCGAGCTAATGTTTATTTTTTATTTTCGAACTTTAAATAAAAACATCCAATTTTTACCTTTTATATTTGAACCATTAAATATAAACATCCAATTTTTAATATTAATATTAGATTTTTTTAAAACAATAAAGTTTCTATTTTTTTAAAAAATCCAGATTTTTTAAAAATTTAACATCGGTTATAAAAAAACCGATGTTAAATTAAAAATTAACATCGGTTCTGCTAAAAACCGATGTTAAATTTACAATTAACATCGGTTTTTAAAAAAACCGATGTTAAATTAATCCATTTCACATCGGTTTAGGAAAACCGATGTTAATTTTTAATTTAATATCGGTTTTAGTATAACCGATGTCAAATTTTTTAAAAAATCTGGATTTTTTTTAAAAAAATCGAAACTTTATTTAAAAATTAACATCAATTTTTCTAAAAACCGATGTTAAATTAAAAATTAACATCGGTTTTTCTAAACCGGTGTGAAATGAATTAATTTGACATCGGTTTTTTTAAAAACCGATGTTAATTGTTAATTTAACATCGGTTTTTAGCAGAACCGATGTTAATTTGTTTTAAAATTTTCAATTATACCACCGCATCTTTTTTAAAATTGGTTTTTACAAAACCGATGTTAAATGAGCGATGTTGAAGTGAGACTGCACGATACTCCTAAAAGTATCGTTTCCGATCGTGACGGACGATTTGTGTAACATTTTTGGAAATCAGTTCATCGTGCTATGGGAACTCAGCTTAATCTCAGCACAGCTTTTCATCCTCTGTCCAACGGACAATCAGAGAGGACTATTCAGACATTGGAGGACATGTTGAGGGCATGCGCCCTCGATTGGAAAGATGATTGGGAAGCCCAACTACCGTTGATTGAGTTCACGAACAATAATAGTTGGCATGCTTCGATTAAGATGGCGCCTTATGAGGACTTGTACGGTCGTCGTTGTCGATCTCCTTTATGTTGGGATGACTTATCAGAATCAATCGGCACCGAGCCCGATATGCTTATAGCCGCCCGTGAGAAGGTAGCTTTGATCAGGAGTCGTTTGTTGACCACTCAGAGTCGGCAGAAATCATACGCAGATAACCATCGTCGGCCATTAGATTTCAATGTGGGTGACCACGTTTTGGTCAAGGTGTCCCCAAGTCGAGGTATCTTCCGTTTCGAGAAGTGGGGAAAGTTGAGTCCAATGTTCATTGGACCATTTGAGATTTTGGATCGGGTAGGCGAGCTAGCCTATTGATTGGCCTTACCCCCGGCGTTGAGCCTAATTCATAATATGTTTCACGTCTCTCAGTTGAGGAAGTATGTTGCAGACCCGAGTCACATACTTCAGTTCGACGAAATCGAGATCGCGGATGATCCTTCGTATGAGGAGCGTCCCGTGGGAGTCGTAAAGTGGCGAATCAAGCAATTGAGGAACAAGACGATTCCTTTGGTTAAAATTCAGTGGTCTAGACACGGAGTCGAAGAGGCAACTTGGGAAACCGAGGATAGTATGCGAGAGAGTTATCCCGAGTTGTTTGACCCTTAGTTTTGGGGACGAAACTCTTTTAAGGGGGTGTATGTGATACCCAGTTGTAATTCAGTCATTATCATTCAGTATTTATTATTCAGTAATTGTCACTCAGTAATTATCCACTCATCAATGATCATTCATCGTTCATATTCATTCATTGTATTCACCGTTTAGAGTAATTTGTATCATGTATCAGTTGCTATTCGTCATTCTACCTGGTTGGATAATCGGACCGAGCATCTTATCATTGTCACCTTTGTAGCTGGCTGTGTATGATGAGTAGCGCACGCTACGTACTCTTCATTAGCGTGCGCTAATTGAGTATGGGTAGCGCACGCCATCTCTCAGTATTATCGCACGCTAGCATGGTTCAGGCTGACAGCCTAGAAGGCACTGGACTACAGTCGAGTTGATGTAGCGCATGCTACCAATGGTAAGTAGCGCACGCTAATAAGTTTGGATAGCGCACGCTATGAAATTCGTGTAGCGGGCGCTAAGGCCGATCAAGCAGAGTCCAGTGGGTACTATACTGATTTTGGAATAATTCCTAGCGAACATTAGGAGTGGATTTTAGCATACGCTAATGGGGCAGTAGCGCACGCTGATTATTGGACGTAGCGCACGCTATCGCGAGCAGATCAGAGGACAGGAAGTTCTGGACTTCAGTCACTGGACATCAGGTATTTAGCTAGCGCAAGCTAACAATTGGAGTTAACGCACGCTATCGGGAGGGCGTTAGCGCACGCTATCAAGTTCGTAGCGTACGCTAATGAGGCAGTCAGAGTTCACTAGACTGTCCGGTTAACCCGTTAGCGCACGCTAAATAACAGGTCGTAACATGCGCTGATCTGGGAATAGTATAAATTATACAGTCAGCCCAGGTTTCGTCATTTCTCACTTCTCATTCGTTTTTGGGCGTTTCCGGGCGATTTCGGGCGATTCGGAGAGATCTTTTAGAGATGCACTCACCTATCATCATCATCAAGCTTATCATTCGGATTAATCATCATTTCATCATCTCCATCACATCAAATCAAGGTAATAATCTCTTGGATCTAGAATTTTGGATTTTGGGTATTTTCCTTCTGATTTCTTCATGTAAGCTTGGATTATTGTTGGAATATATTAGATATGGATTATCTACCTTGGATAAATGTATTCCTACGGATTAAATGGCATATATTTTGGATTTCATGAATTGTTGGGGTTTGATTCAAGAACACATTAGAGTTGACTTTGATATTTGGGGGTTTACGATTAGATATTGTCGGTAACTCGATTTGTAGATTGCTATGGGATTATTGATATCATTGAAGGTGTTTTGTTGGTTTGAAATACTCATTTTGGAGTTCGTTTCGATATATTAGGGATTGGATATTATCAAGCAACATAAATAATATTAGTCCAACAAGAAGTATAAAGATCATATACTATTTCATGTATATATATAATAATAATCATATAAAAAAGATCCTATACCCACAAGAAGTAGGAGTACAAGAGTAGTAAAGCGCGGGTTTCAAAAGAAAAATGATGGTTGACTGCTTCTACAATTCTTCATGCGTATGTGTGGGAATACATAGTCTGAAACAAAAGAGAAGGAAGACAGGCAGTTAGGGAAGTCCATGGAATTTTTTATTTATTTTGTTCGATTTCATGTCCCACATTGGCTATCAATCATAACTTTTTTTTTTGAAGAAACGACTTTCATTAAAAATACCCACGAGACAAGCTATCTCCAAGACAGAGAAAGCAAGCCCGAAACAAAAGAAAATTACAATATGTCAAATTTACACCACTTATCCCAATCCGCCGCCCCCCTTTTGAACCTATTTTTGAACCATAAAAAACCGAACGACTTAACATCCGAAACAACACCCATCACCTTAGGCGTCTTGCCTGAAAACGCCTTGTCGTTCCTAGCCATCCAAAGCCTCCAACACACTATACAAACGATACCTTTGACCATCAGCTTCTTATCACCTGTAACTCCAATATGCTTGTGCAAATTGACCAAATCTTTAGTTGAAAAAGCAAAAATATTAGGGATACCGCACCATACAGAAATACCATTCCAGACTCCCGCTGCAAAGCCGCATCCTGTGAATATGTGATCCATCGATTCTTCCCCTTCTTCACATAAAACGCAGAAGCAATCTTCGGTAAACACGTTCCTTTTAACCAGCTCAATCTTAGTCGGGAGACGATCTAGAAACGCCCGCCACACAAAAATGTTACACTTACCCGGAATCCACTTACACCCCTGAAAGTCGAAGTGATCCGACACAAGCGAGGACCCAGTTAACCACTCTTTATCCGCTACCACTGTGAAAACCTTATTATTTTTATCATTCCATTGCCATTTGTTTTCACCCCTACCAAAAACAAGGCCATTTAAGAGAAGTTCCAAAGCAGCCCTCTCCGAAAGCGCGTCATTAGATTCTGGAGCTTTAGTCCAGCACCAAACCAAAACAGAACCATCAACCGCCTGAATACAACGCTCTACAACCTTGCAACCTTTATATTTTTCCAGCCGAAACAAGCATGGAAATCTATCTTTCAAGGCCTCATTGCAAATCCAAGGATCGATCCAAAAACGAATGTCCGAACCACTGGCCACTACACCGCTTATCATATTATTGATGCCCAATCCACTAATTTTCAGCTTGTTAATGCAAACAACTAGATTTTTCCACACTCCCGTGACCCCCCCATTAACCGGAACCGCTCCCCACCTACGATTAGACCCATGAATTGAGTCAATAACCGTCCTCCATAAGGCATGCTTTTCAGTGATATATCTCCAGAACCACTTCATGAGTAAAGCTTTATTATTCGACTCCAGCTTAGCAATACCCAAACCCCCTTCTTTCTTAGAGCGAGTCACCTTATCCCAAGCTACCCAACTCATCTTCTTTATTTCATCCGAACCACCACATAGAAAGCTCCTCATTAACGCTTCTAGATTATTAACCACTTTACCCGGAGCTTTGAACAAAGAAAAGTAGTAAGTAGGCAAGCTATCTAGAACCGATTTTATTAAAGTGACCCGACCGCCTATAGAAAGAGTATTTACTTTCCACTTAGACAACCGCTTCCGAAAAGTCTCTACCACTGGATCCCAATTAGTGGTCCTATTCATGTTTGCCCCTACCTTGATGCCCAAATAAAGGAACGGAACCGTACCCGATTTACAACCCAAATCCGTCGCCTTAGACTCCACCTCGCCATTACTCACCCCGACCCCAAAAAGAACAGATTTAAATAAATTGATCTTCAGACCCGAACAAAGAAAGAAAACTTGGAGAATCCTTTTCATGTTCGCAAAATTCAAGCTAGACCAATCGCCCATTAACATCGCGTCATCCGCATAGAGTAAATGCGACATAACAGGACCATTCTTAGGCAACCGCACACCATCGAAGGCACCAATGAAACAAGCTTTCTTGATTAAACCCGAGAAAGCTTCCATAACTACTTTGAGTTTGTGGAAGTATAAAAAATAGCATCCCAAGTTTGTGAAGCTCATACCTTTCTCGGCCTTTTTGGCTAAGATCAAGTGTAGTATCTGTTCTTATCAGTTTAATATCTGATATGTGGGCCAATGGTCCACACGATATTAAATTAATTTTTTTAGGGTGAAGTCTCGATCAGGTAGCTTGCTATATGGGTCTTCAAGTGTCGCGTGTGTGTTGCGTCGCCCGTGTTTTGCACTATTGCACTGGCTCGGCGCAGCCCACCAACTCTAGTACCAACTTTTCTTTTCGTTTTTTTTTATTATATTAATAATATATCGATGTTCAGTTTCCCCACATTAATTGGTTTGTGGTTTTTGAAGAGTCCAAATAAAAGTTTCCAAATAATATATCGATGTTCTATACTATAATTTTCAATTTTATAGTTATGGAGTCCAATCCTTGAAATTGAACTCTATACATTTTTCTAAATATAAGATGGTATATATAACTTCTTTCCAAAACTATACATCACATAAAAACAATATGATAATAATATTTTTTTAAAACTTAAATGATGACTATATGGCTATAGAATTTGTGTAGTTTTGGATTAATAATTATGCGTTGACATTAAACTATTGTGAAATTGAGCGAGTGAATTTTGTGGTGAGTTCTATACTTGGAGTATCGTTGGTTCAACAAGTATTTGTTGAATTGTTCAAAATTGTGTTATTTATTGGCGAGGAATATTACCTAAAATTGTGGATTATGTGATTAATACTAGATTGTGTGTTGATTGTAGGGGTCATTTCTAGCAAGGTACTTCGATTCCAATGTTTTATAGGTTCTTGCATTTGAAGTCTTGCATTTTTGTATGTGGGAGTATGTACGTTCACTTCGGAAGGGTCCGACAGGGCCAGAGGTGGAATCCATAATCTTGGGCCGGATTCGCGAATATCTAGGTGAACCACTGCGCGAGGGTTCGACGGAGCCTCGGGGGATCCGTAATCTTTGGTCGAGTCTATGGTTAATCACGAGCAATTTTATACTTGTGGCATGATGAGATATTGTGATTCCGGAATATCACAAGGTCTTGACTAGCCGTCGGTTAATTTGTGTACATGGGTAATTTATTCTGTGTTAATTGAATACTCATTGGTTTATTGGGCAGGTTAGTTTGCATCCCGCTTCTATTTTGTGTCCAACAGAGTAATTTGCACAAGGGAACATGGCTATTTAATTTATACAGAGGATAGATGGTCCATTTCGTAAAATACATAGGATAGTCTGCCTTCCAGCCCAAGTTATAGCCCTTCAAAATAAGAAGTCGAGAGACTGCTGACTTCGGATATGTGTTGTTCCAGTTCTTGCCATTACGGACAAAATTCAAGATTTTTTCAAAACAACTAGAATAAAAATTTCTAAATTTTTCCAGTTAGATAGTAATTGATTTTTGAAAATCTTGACAATAATAAAGTAATACTACATTAGTTAGTTGACTTTTTAAGTTACAATAACTAATATTTGATTGTCCTTACTTCTCATTCTCCTTATAATGCACCTTCTTATTATTATATATTCATGGATTCTTTTCAACACCGTTATCGGCAGTGGTCCGATTGTTTCTATTAATAACATCTACATCGATAATAACTATAAGTTTGTTTCAAAATATTGCCTTTTGACTTGTAAGGTAAAAATGAATATTGAAAGCGTATCTTCAAATAACCTTATGAAAGGTTTATGCCTAGATTTGTATTGTTGTGATTAAAGTGGTTTCTGTGACGTGATGAGCCAAAATGAAAGTAACTTGAACTAATACCATCAAAAATATTTACTATACTTCATTTCAAGGAATGGTATCTTCCAAGAGTGGAATGAAACTATAATGCCAGCAGATACATGTCCAGCTGTGGGGTATCAACTTATTGTTCCCAGCAAAAACACATGGAATTTATTGGGTTTTTATGCTGAACTTAAATATTAAGTTCCATGTTTTCGTGGTTTGGATTTTGGGGTGCCGAACATTAAGTTTGTTTTGTTAAGTCTTTGCATTGGTTTGTTTCACTACTAAACCTCAATATGCGATCTAATCACCAAAGTTAGACCTCCACTAATTTAAATTGTATGTTAAAACTAAACACCTACGATATAAACTAAGTGAAATGTCGAGTTAAATTATAAGAATTCTTATTAAAAATTGTGGATGCTTGTTAACGCAAAACCAACCGAAGTTCAATGAAAACTTTTTGGGCTTCTCATTGATTATATATTAGAGGGCAAAAAAATGTTGTTTCATACTAGTATTTCTCCATGCGTTGCACGACTTCTAATTTTTGATAATAAATAAGTAATTTATTAGCTATAATGCTATAATTATGTATTTGTATATTCTTATATTTATTCTTTAATTAGTTGAGAGTAGTGGTCAGATGGGAAGGTGTATCTTTAAGTGTTAGTAATATTAAATATTTTTCATTATTCTCATTACTAATTTTTATATATTAAGATCAGTAATTTTGAATATTTTTGCACAATCTATATGGACTCATAAGAGGTAAATAATATAATGGGTGTTTAAAAAAGTATTGTGAAAATAAGATACACTAAATAATTGTAATTTAAATAATTATGAAATTGCACAATTAATACTTTTTGAACTACTTTAGTCCTCATTATCTTTCATAAAATTAAATTATTTTTTTTAAGAAATATCACATATAATTATGTGTAAATCCACTCCTTTAGCCACTCTGCCCTAGTCAATGACAATATTTGTCAAGAGACTTAGTTTGTACAAATTCAAGCAAAAAAGGACAATTCCGGACCAATCTACCCTTACTTTTCAATAAATTCATTCACTTTATCTTTCTCATTCTCTTTTCTCTTTCCTCCTTTTTTCTCTCTAATTCACTTTTAAGATCCTTTTTTCTCTTTCCAGCTTCAATATTTTCTCTCTCTCCCTCTTTTCTCTTGCCTTTTTTTCACTCATTTTCTCTATATTTTGGGCTTTTTTTAGCACGATTTTTTTTCGTTACGTTCGTTACCATTACATTGTTCGTTACCATTAAATTTAGTCTCTCTCATTAGTTATTGGTTACGAATTTACAGTCGTTACGATCTCATTACCATGTGTTGTTTACCTTTTGTGTTATTGTATCGTAACTGCGTTATCATGTGTTGTTTCATGCAGATGAGCTCATCTTGTTTAATTTTTGCGCATGTAGGAGAATGGAATGAAAATATTTACGATGAAGGCAGAAAAGAGTACATTCCTATTCTGCCTATGCATATAACATTCGACCAGTACGATATTATGGTAACACAAAAGGATAATCAGAATAAGAAATGGTTATTTCTTTTCAAGGGTTACCAGCACACAACAGGGTAACCCAATAAAGAAATGATCATTTCTTAAAGAGTTACCAACACACAATAGAATAACACAATAAAGAAATAATTATTTTGTAACGAGTTACTAGCATGTAGGAATGTAACCCGATTAATAATTGATCATTTATTACATAGTTACCATCACAGAGAAGGGTAACCCAACTAATAAGTCATAATTTCGCACTGAGTTACCATCACATACAAGAGCATCCCAGGTAAGAATTGATCATATATAATGCCTAAAGAAATGATTATTTCGTAACGCAGTAAAGAAATGATCATTTCGTAATGAGTTACCACCACACAATAGTGTAAGCCAGAAATTCAAATCAATTCAGCCACAAATTATCAAGAAACAGGCTATATACTCCAGAATTACAGCAACAAGACAAGAAATCATACCGCAAACAAATCGTATCCAGCTTGGGATTTCACAAATTCAAATATTTCAAACCTAAACCCTAAATTTTACTGAAATAAAGTGGAACATTGCCTTGAGTTTTGGCCGGAATCGTGGGTTCTGCACCGTCACCGCCTTGAGATATGGCCCGAATCACAGCCTTCACGCATCGCCGCCTTCAGATCTGGCCAGAGTCGCTGTTTCTTTACCATCGCCGCCTTCAGATCTGGCCGGATTCGCGGTTCCCGCGCCGTCGCCGCCTTCAGATATGGTTGTTCTTCATCCGCCCTTAGAACTTCTGGATGTTAGTGGTTGTGAGGCGGCGTTTGGGGTCCAGGCACTTGTTGAGACAGCAAAAAGGACAAAACTAAGGACGGCGCGGCACGCATCTTCGTCGTCGTCGAGGGAGCATGAGAGAACCACCATCGACACACTCACACTGTCGACGGTGTAACTCCCCAACTCTCTCGAGGATCTCGAATGGTCCGATATATCTCGGACTTAGCTTGCCTTTCCTCACAAAACGCAAAATTCCTCGTGTAGGAGACACCTTCAATAGTACGTGGTCCCCAATGTCGAACTCTAGAGGGCGACGACGTACGTCCGCATAAGACTTCATCGACTGCAGGCGATCAGCAGTCTTTCTCGAATCAAAGCTATCTTCTCTTGAGTTTGAACTATCAATTCCGGTTCCGTCCCGATCAAATCCGAAGAATCATCCCAGCACAGGGGTAATCGGCATCTCCTCCCGTACAAAGCTTCAAATGGTGCCATCTTAATAGAAGCATGCCAACTATTATTGTAGGTGAATTCAATCAACGGCAAATGAACTTACCAATCAGTTGACCAATCCAAAGCACACGCTCTAAGCATGTCTTCTACTGTTTGTATAGTCCTTTCGGACTGACCGTCCGTCTGCGGATGATAAGCCGTGCTAAAGTTTAGCTCGGTCCCAAAAGCCCTGTGAACTGCCTTCCAGAAGTGCGACACGAAACGACCATCTCGATCTGAAATAATGGTCTTCGGTGTCCCATGTAATTTGACTATCTCTGCAATAAATACTCACGCCAATCTCTCGGGTCCCCAAGTATCTTTAATTCCTAGTAAATGAGCCGACTTGGTTAGTCGATCAACTACAACCCAAATCATGTTCATTCCCGTCTTGGTTCTTCGCATACTGGTGATGAAATCCATCGAGATATCCTCCCACTTCCACTCAGGGATCGGAAGCGGCTTTAACATTCCGACAGGTCGCTGATGTTCAATCTTAACCGGCTGACAAGTCAAACACTTCGAAACGTATTCTGCTACGTTCTTCTTCATATTCCCCCACTAGAAGTTTTGTTTTAGATCCTTATACATCTTACTGCTGCCCGGGTGAATAGAATAAGGTGCGCTATGAGCTTCCATCAGAATTTTCCGTCTCAAATCATCAGCATCGGGAATGCAAAGTCGACTCTGAAATCTCAGAACTCCATCATCTTGTATCACGAATCCTAGGGCCTTTCCTTTCTTTACTTCGTCACATAACCGAAGGATCAGAGAATCGTTCAACTGCTTAGATTTGATTTCCTCGACTAGTGATGAAGTCAGTTCCATCACATATAGTTGCCCTTGGATTCCTGGTGCCCATACTTCAATCCCTTCGTGGATCAGTTCCCGTTGAATGCTGGTTTGGGATGTAAGTGCTTCCAACACTCGAAGAGAAATAGGTTTACGGCTCAATGCATCGGCTACTACGTTTGCTTTACCCGGATGATAGAGAATTTCCAAGTCGTAGTCCTTGATCAATTCCAGCCACCTTCTCTGCCTCATATTTAATTCCTTCTGACTGAAAATATATTTGAGGCTCTTGTGATCGGTGAAGATCTGACAACGAGTGCCGTACAAGTAATGTTGCCAAATTTTTAGAGCATAGACTACAGCTGCTAGCTCCAGATCATGAGTCGGGTAATTAACTTCGTACGGTTTCAACTGCCGAGAAGCATAGGCAATCACCTTATCCTTTTGCATCAACACACATCCCAGACCCTGATTTGAAGCGTCGCTGTATACCATGAATCCATCAGTTCCATCTGGTAACGCTAATATAGGTGCTGTCGTCAGTCTCCTCTTAAGTTCGTCAAAACCAGCCTGGCATTTCTCATCCCACGTGAACTTTTGAGTTTTCTGTAATAGCTGAGTGAGCGAACGAGCAATTTTGGAAAATCCCTCTACAAAACGGCGATAATATCCAGCAAGTCCCAAGAAACTCCGGACTTCTTTCACGTTATTCGGAGCTTCCCATTCCAAAATTGCTTCGACTTTCTTCGGGTCCACCTGAACTCCATCAGCTGATATCACATGCCCAAGGAAAGTTACTTCCCTAAGCCAGAACTCGCATTTGGAAAGCTTTGCATACAGTTGTTCATTCCTCAAGATGCTCAAAACCACACACAAATGCTCAGCGTGCTCCTCTGCGTCTTTCGAATATATCAAGATGTCATCGATGAAGACGACCACAAATTTATCCAAGTATTCTAAGAATACCCGATTCATAAATTGCATAAATACTGCAGGAGCATTGGTAAGTCCGAATGGCATCACCACGAATTCATAGTGCCCGTACCGGGATCTGAAAGCAGATTTCGGTATGTCCGATTCCTTAATTCTCAACTGATGGTATCCTGATCGCAAGTCAATCTTCGAGAATACCCTTGCCCCTTGCAGTTGATCAAACAAGTCGTCGATCTGAGGTATAGGATACTTATTCTTGATCGTCTTTTTGTTGAGCTCCCTGTAATCAATACACAGTCGGAGGGATCCGTCTTTCTTCCGGACAAAGAGAACGGGCGCTCCCCAAGGAGAAACGCTAGGTTGAATATAACCGTTCTATAATAATTCCTCCAGTTGCTTCTTTAGTTCATACAACTCGGTTGGCGCCATGCGGTATGGTGCTCTGGAAATAGGAGCGGCTCCCGGCTCTAATTCGATAGTGAACTCCACTCCTCTCTGCGGAGGTAACCCAGGTAGTTCGTCAGAAAATACATCTGAGAATTCATTCACAACTGGAATAGATGAGAGCTCTACTCCTTCCTCTTTCCTCATGGCATAGCACCAAAGTCCATGACATCCCTGCTTCAGTAATTTCACGGATTTCATTGCTTTGATTAATTTTCCCGAACTTCCCGGTCTCCATCCTCGGAATAAGTGTTCAGATTCGTCATCAGCAATGATAGAAATGACTCTCTTTCGGTAATTCAGAATAGCTCCATAACGGTTGAGCCAATCGTCTCCGAGAATTAAGTCGTCACCAAGGATGTCGACTACAATAATATTTGATAGCCAATCTCTCCCTCCTATAGTCACTGGAAAATCTCTAGCTTCTAGGGTTCCCACAAGTTTCTCTCCGCTCGGTAATCCCACAACATAAGGTTCACAATCATACAAGCACGAGATTTTCAAACGATTAACACAGTTCAAAGATATGAAAGAATGCGTAGCTCCTGAATCGAACAAAACACTAACTGGTTGCAAAAGGATCTGAATTGTACCTGATGCAACAGTCGTGTTCTGATCTTCTGACTTCTTCATCTCGTAAATACGCGGAGGAACGGACCCAGCGCTGGATGTCTCTCTTTTCCCAACGTTCTGCTGTTGGAAACCGCTTTGCTGAGTCTGGTTTACACTAGTGTCCTTCGGAACCGGTACAGGAGTGCGAGTACCAAAAGATCGAGTCGCATTTCCACAAAATATTGCGCAATGCCCTTCCTGTCTACACTCGAAACAGGTCAAAGCAGGTGCGAAACAGTCACGTCGAACATGCCCCGCCTTGCCACAGTTATAACATTTTTTTTCTGCGTTTGAAAGGGTTGGTGTTGCCCGGAACTTCTTTCCACCTCGAGAAGGATGCGGAGGCCTCCTGGATGAATGAAAAGAGGACTGGCCCCTGCGAGGCCCACTATTCTTGTTCTCCGCGAAGTTGCCAGACAC
The DNA here is from genome assembly GCA_033398695.1 of Orobanche coerulescens. Taxonomy (NCBI): domain Eukaryota; kingdom Viridiplantae; phylum Streptophyta; class Magnoliopsida; order Lamiales; family Orobanchaceae; genus Orobanche; species Orobanche coerulescens. The sequence continues at coordinate 100,590,331 of CM065817.1, read as the reverse complement.
CTTCTGTTTCTTTGCTTCCGTTGACTTCTCTACGGCCGCCTCTTTCATATAATAGGCCAATGCTTTGTCCTGATACTGCCGCAAGGTGGTACATTCAAATCCGGACATATACTGCTGAATCTCCGGCTTCATCCGCATGTCGAAATGAAAAATCCTCTCCGCCTCGGTTCTGACCAAGTGGCGCACATAAGTCAGTTGGTGATTAAAAGTCTTAATCACGTCTGTCACAGATGCTTCTGAATTTTGTGGTGAGAAAAACTCCCGGACTCGGGCCTCTCTAACTGGGCGAGGACAATACTGCGCTTCCATCATTAATTTGAACTCCGTCCAGTCGACATTATGCTCCTCAGGTCGAATGGCCTCCCACCAGTCGAAAGCCTCCCCCGTCAGAAGATACTGGGCGACCGGAACCTTCCTGTTGTTGGGACAGTTAATCCCCGCAAAAATCTTCTCTAAATCCTTCAGACAGTGATCCCAAGAAAGCATCTCAGCTGAACCGTCAAATTTCGGAGGATGCAATTTGATCACCTCAGCAAGCCATTTATCTCCCCAATTATCCACGTTATGCTGCTGTCCCATCGCCGTCTGCATGCGATCAACAACTTGAGCAAACTGGTTTATCTAAGCAACCACCTGTTGAAGCACTCCCGGCACATTAGGATCTGCATTATTATTTGCTGATCCCTGTTGTCCTCCGGAATGGGAATCCGTTCGACTAGCGGCTATTTCTGGGGTAGACACGGAATCTTCCTGTCTCGCATTTCCACGTCCGCGTCCACGACCACGTCCGCGTCCACGACCTCCTCTCAACATACTGTAAACACAAATACTCAATATCCAGGGCAAACTTTCTAAAAGAAAGTCCATCAATGTTCACAAAACATGAATTAAATAAAACGGTAGTATTTGAGATTAGGAAACTTACAACCACGGTCCACACGACGATCTTTGGCTCGGTGATGTTACAAACGACCAATAATCAAGTAACGTAAACAGACCCAACTAACCCGACTGCCACGATATCCATGAATCTTAGCTTCGATACCATATTCTGTAACACCCCGAGATATTCGGAATAATTACAGCGCTGTAAACCCTTTAAGTAAGGATTTACAAGGCTAATTAAAAGAAAAGTAAATATAATCCAATCGTACAACTGAAGTTCAAAACATAGAACTGGTTCAACTGATCCAAAGAGTTAACTTATACAACCATATCGAAAATGACATTATTAAAACACACGTACTCGAGTACTAAAGTGAACCAAGAAGACAAATCACAATAACAATAAATATCAACCACATCACTGAGCCATTTCATCGTCCTGTCGGTACTGTGGTTGCTTCCCCGCTCCTCGACTACCTGAACATCAAAACAATGTCCACCCCCGAAGGGGTTAGCAAAACAATGCTAGTACAAGTATCATAATACATAAATCATCAGTGCATCATAAAACATGCAAAACGGACTTCCGTCATCGGAATCCAACGATATGAATCCTCACGATTCCATCAACACAATACAGGGTAATCCAGCGATCCAGCGCCCTTGGTATAGATCCCCATGATGATCCCGTCAGACCAACGCATGGTGGAAAACCCGTCCAGCGATCCAGCGCCCTTAGCATAGATCCCCATGATGATCCCGTCGGATCAACGTATGGTGGACATTCGATCCAGCGCCCTTAGCATAGATCCTCATGACCCCCCTTGGATCATTTATACCATAAACCAATCATTTATGCATACATATATGCATTTCAATATGTTCATCAATACGAACAATTAACAACGAATACCACGAGAAATTAAGGAAATAAATTTCATATTCGACAACATGAACAAAACCATATGCGTGATCAAAGTTCCAATATAAATCAAACTCAACATATGGTACTTGCCTCGAAAATGGCAAGAATGGAATACTCCAACAAATGTCACGCGTCCGTATGTCACCGTCCCTCGATCGACCCTTATGCAAGGCTCGGACCTTGTTCAAAAAGAGATGCAAGGAACTTAACATACCATTCGATACTAATGTACGATCACCGAATACTTATATTAGAATCGTAAAGTAGTGACGTAGGGTTGGTTCACGGTTAGAACGTTAGATAAGAACTGAACCGGAAACGATAAGGCACTTCATGAGAGCTGAACGATCATTTCGAAGGTGAAGTACCGATGTTTAAAAGTTCACTGTTTTACAAGGTATTGAAGGTTTCGTGTTTTAATAAGGAAATAAATGTCAAATCCTCATATGATCGGCTATTATGATTCTACTCCCAATATTACTCAAGATGACAAGCATGCTCGAATATTACGCAAGGAAAACGATACTACGGTGATCCGGTTTGAGTTCAAAAACTTGGCCGATATATCAATCTCAAGAAAATGGAGAATACATACATGAATTACACCCGTGAAACATAAAAAGGGTTCAGAGTATCTAATCTGAAATCATGCTATTTACTTCAGCGAATTAAGGATACTTCATGTTAAGGCTTTTATCCACCGAGGCTAAATCAATACTCTAAGTAATGGAAGAAAGACAAGGTATAATTGGGTTCTAAACTCCAAAATATGGTGCTGGACTCAAAAGATCATTAACTAGTCCAATAATTTTCAAAACAAGCTCAAAGCATAGCTAAGAATGTAAACTCTAGCTTGGTGAATCGTAACATACCTTAAGAGATGAAAGAATAAAGAAGATCTTCAATAAACTCTTCACCGGGAGCTTGTTCACCAAATCACATGGTCTAGGCTTCCCAAAATCGGATGTAGATGATGATATGAGGGATATGAGGTGATGGATAGTCTCGAGAACACAAAAATCGGCCAAGGCAAAAGTGGGAAATGAAGTGAGGGTCGGGTTCTATAAATAGATTTTAAACCATTACGTACGTTAAACAAAGACTATTACGTACGTAACTTGGTTAGCGTACGTTATACTCGAACGTTAGCGTGCGTTAACGCTCGGCCAGAGCTCACTGGACTGTTTCTGGCAAACGCTTACGTACGTTAGGCTATGGGTGTTACGTACGTAACACATAGGACTTTAGCGTACGTTAAAAATCTTCCTTAGCGTACGCTAAGCCGTTGACTTGCATGAGCTGGAAAAACATCCAGGTTCACGCTGGCAATCTCCACGAATCTTCATTCTGTCCCCACGCGCCGACCTTTGTCAGATATTGACTTGACTGAGCTTATGTACGTTAAGCTCAGCACATAACGTACGTTACACAGCAGACTTAGCGTACGTTAATCGCAAGTCCGTAGCGTACGTAAGTACGTGCAGAATCATGCATGCAATGTTTGAAGATGAATAAAAACATAAGCGCACAAATACGGGAAACCAATCTACGATTTATAACATCATGAAGTCGAGATCATACAAGGTCGAGTACAAGGTAAATACACCATTTATCCGGGCATTACAGAGCACTGCCGGACAGGTGCGGCAGGGACCGTCATGGAGGCTGGGCGCTGCCGGACAGTTACGGCAGGGACCGGCCTAGCGTACGCTACGGCCGGACAGCTGCGCGCGCTAACCCGCAGGAGTAGCGCACGCCACTACCGGGAGGTAACGCACGCTAATCGGCCGGGCAGTCTAGGCAGTAGGGTCTGGACTTCGGCCAAACCAGCAGGTAGCGCACGCTACGGCCGGACAGCTGCACGTGCTAACTCGACAGGCTAGCGCACGCTACCAGCTTGGCCGGCACACGCTACCTGGCCGGGCAGATTAGTCCAGTAGGTCCTGGACGGGCTGATTGCGCACGCTGTTGCCGATGTCTTGCGCACGCTATCGGACCCCGGCCGAAGATTCTAGACCAGGGCCGGCCGATAGCGCACGCTACCCGGACAACCTAGCGCACGCTAGTCAGTTACCAGTATATATATGACCGAGCAGCCCTGTTTTCACCCATTTTTCACCGCGGCACACAGGGCGGTTTTGGTGTGTTCCGCGTGGGTTTGGGCCGTTTTGAAGCTAGTTCTCGACCTAATCACACGGACGCGATTTGGAGGCTGTTGGGAGCTATAAATAAGGGTTTAAGGCCATAATTAAGGATCTTTGATCTGGGGGAATCTTGGAGACGGCAATTAAGGAGGATCGCTGAAGAGAGGGCAGAAGCCAAAAGAACGGAGGAATCCGAGCTCTTCATCTGCGTTTGATTTTCATGCTTTCATTCATTATTTCTGTATTTTTATCTTTTAGCATGTCAGGCTAAAACCCTGTTCTAGGATTTTGATGAAACCTGAGTTTTGACGGATTTGCTTTAGATTATCTATATAATTCCCTTTTTGTTGAGTTTTCCCAATCGATTTTAATGCTTTCAATTGTCTGGCCAATAATTGGATTTTTTTAATTACCTTACTCGAATCGGGAGAGGAGAGTTGGTGAGGAACTATTGGTGAGGACCCTTTTTTCTTGTGAGATAGGAATATACTCATAGGAACTACGTGGCCTTTTGGAGATTTTGTGCTTTTTGCCTATTGGCGAATTAATTCACCTAGGGATAGAGTGCATTATTCGCCTTTAGAAAAATCTACTGACCTCGGGAGAGGCAGTAGAATATATTAGCAATCTCCGCCTTCAATAAATTGGGGAAATCATTAACTTCAGATAATCGAGAGTAAATTCGGATAAACCAAGGTGGATTCAGAATCCTAGACTTATTCATTATTTGATTTTCTTTCTTCAAGCGATCATTTTTACTGTCAGCTCTTTTATTGGTTTTATTTAATTATTAATTGCAACTCAAATTTCGACCGTTCAAATAAAATTAGAATACATAAAAATCGGTACTTAGTGATTCAGTCCTCGTGGGAATGATACTCACTCATCATTTTATTACTTGTCAACGATAACGTGCACTTGTGTTAACGAAATATCGCAACTGGATACCTCGCTGTCTTTCTCCCTATTGTAATCCTACTGCCACCTGCATTCGGTCCACGACATGGGCAAACTGAGTCATCTCGTTAACCACCTGACGAAGGATTTCGGGCACAACAGGTTCTGGTTCATTGTTAACAGATCTTTGTGGCTCGCCTGAGCTGTGGCTGGCCTGATTAGAAGGCGAAGCTTCTCTTTCAGCATTCCTTCGTCTGCGTCCGCGACCGCGACCACATCCACGTCCACCTCTCAACATACTTGTAAGCACAAATACTCAATATACATGAAAAAATATCGTTCTAATGTTCAAGTATAAAGAGGTATAACATGCTCCATCTTATATCCTCCTCGCATGAAGACGTAGGCAGTACAGTGATGTTATTCACGGTCGGTTACCACAAAAGACATATATCACCCCTATTTTAACCCAATGGCCAAGAAATCCATAATCTTAGCTCCGATACCATATTCTGTAACACCCCCGATATATTCATGAATATTATAGTGCCGTAAATCCTTTACATAAGAATTTACAAGGCTGAAGAAATGAAAAGACAATAATAGATACCAACATATGAAATTAACTGAAATAAAATACAACATTTCTGGGCCAATACCAAAAATACAAACATCCAAATGAAGAATATTTATACATCACCAAATCCAACATAACAAACGACGACGTACTCGAGTACTTATTAAAAAACAACACAAACAACATCACATCATGTCCGGTCATGGGGTGCTACCCAATACCGAGATAATGTTCCGAGCTGAAAAGGTTGAGGCTAGCCATAAGCTGGATAAAAAACAGTCTATGAAGCCTAATACCGGTAAGAGGCATTGGTATGAAAACCAAAATAGGGTCATGACTTCTAATGAGCAAGCAAAGGTTGATCAAAGGTCGGGACCTAAGACTCAAACCAGTAAGCCGGAGTGCTCGAAGTGTGGTAAGAATCATGAAGGAGAGAATTCAGGGTTACTTGGTAAGTTTGGTCGACACTCGTACTAATGAAGTGTCCCCCTACAGTCGTACCTATAGTACGGGAGTTTTTGGATGTATTTCCAAAAGATTTGTCGGGAGTCCCACCCAACCGACAAGTGGAGTTTAGCATTGATTTGGTCCCTGGGGCGGCCCCAACATCCAAAGCGCCATATAGAATTGCTCCAAAGGAAATTCAGGAATTGAAGGTCCAAATTCAAGAGCTGCTGGAGCCCGAATTTGTTCGTCCTAGTGTGTCACCATGGGGTGCACCAGTACTATTCGTAAGAAAAAAGGATGGGTCACTTCGGATGTGTATTGATTACAGAGAGATGAATCGAGTCACAGTGAAGAAAAAGTACCCATTGTCGAGAATCGAGGATCTATTCGATCAGTTGAGGGGAGATGGGACCTTTTCGAAGATCGATTTGCGGTCGTGGTACCACCAACTGAAGATTAAGGAGTGTGACATTCTAAAGACGGCTTTCAGGACCCGTTATGGGCATTTTGAATTTGTGGTGATGCCGTTTGGTCTAAGTAATGCACCTGCAGTCTTTATGGATTTAATGAACATGGTGTTCCAACCTTACTTGGATAAGTTCATGATCGTCTTCATAGATGACATCTTAGTGTATTCTAAGGATAAAGAACAACACCAAGAGCATTTGAGGATTACATTGGAGACACTTCGCAAGTAGAAGTTGTATGCCAAGTTCAAGAAATGTGAGTTTTAGTTAAACAGAATTGGATTCCTTGGACATGTGGTGACTTCCAAAGGAATTGGAGTAGATCCTGATAAGTTTGTAGCAGTGATTAGTTGGGGAGTACCCAAGAATGCGAGCGAAGGTCGTAGCTTTCTGGGACTAGCTGGCTATTATAGAATATTTATCGAAGGATTTTCGAAAATCGCCACTCTTATGACCCAGTTAACAAGGAAAGACGTGAGGTTTGAATAGAGTGACATGTGCGAGGAAAGTTTTCAAGAGTTGAAAAGGAGACTAACCTCGGCACCAGTATTAACGATTCCTGATTCGACGGAAGACTTTATTATTTATAGTGATGCCTCAAAGAAAGGGTTGGGTTGTGTTCTAATGCAACATGGTAAAGTAGTAGCCTATGCATCGAGACAGCTTAAACCACATGAGTTGAACTATCCGACGCATGATCTGGAGTTAGCTGCTGTAGTACGTGCATTGAAGATTTGGCATCACTATCTCTACGGATGAAAGTGTGAGATATACACAAACCATAAAAGACTGAAGTATCTTTTCACACAGAAGGATCATAACATGAGTCAAAGGCGATGGTTAGAATTGTTGAAGGACTATGATTGTACTATTCATTACCATCCGGGTAATGCTAATGTGGCAGCTGATGCCTTGGGTCATAAGACTAGAGGCGAGTTAGCTTGCTTGACCGATCGGGAGAGTTTGATAAAAGAGTTCTCCCAGGTGAGGATTGAGGTAGTTGAGTCTTCAAAGAGTTCGAAATCAATTCTATCATCTTTGGTCTTGCAACCAAACTTGAGTGATAAGATTAAGGAGGCTCAACCACGTGATAAGTTCTTGTGCAAGATGAAAGATCGAGCACAAGATGGGAGTATTGAGAAATTTTTCGTTGCCGCAGATGACGTTTTTACTTATGTTGGGAGGTTATGTGTTCATAAGAATCAATCCCTTAGGAAGAAAATCCTTGAAGAAGCCCATAATGCACCATACTCCGCTCACTCGGAGGTACAAAGATGTACCACAACCTGAAGAAATTCTTTTGGTGGAGAGGAATGAAAAGGGACATTGGTGTATTCATGGAGAGCTGTATGATATGTCAGAAGGTGAAGGTAGAACACCAATGGCCAGTATGTAACACCCCCAAAACCGTATGGGAATATTACACGCCGTAGACCCTTTCCACAAGGATCTACCAGGCTAAACATCCATAAACAACCAAGTGCTTGCCGGGACAGGGTCAAACAATATAATAATACAGACCGTTAAGGTCACTTACACATAAACACACAGACCGATCAGGTCACACAACTCTATCAACAGAACTGACTAACAACATTACCCATACAGGGGTCGAAACACAATACAACAGAAGACGGAATCAACTCTAACAATACAACCAAACTCTACCAACTCTCGACTCTTGATTAGTATCGCAGCTCGTCATCCACTTGTGCCAATCCTGTGACTGCTCCCCTGAACCTGCATGTACCTGGACGCAAAACAGACATCCACCCCCCGATTACTCGGGGGTTAGTAAAACTCCACCGTTTTACTAGTGCAAGTATAATACGATACGAAATGCAACAAGTAAATAGCAACTACAATTTTAATACGGAAATCTATTATCAAAATGTTCCCAAGAAGTTTTAGAATTTCGAACTCAAGCAAGAGATATTTGAAAAGGAACACATCATCTCGGGGATTTTTAAAGCAGAAATTCTTTTGGACCTCCAGTCCCAATTTACAAAACCTTTTCAAAAACATTAGGGCCTTGGCCCGATTATCGATTCAAAACACACTAGGTAAGATATCATTATGAGTCCGAGACCCATATTTAAAAGGTTACCCAAACAAGCACTATAACATGATCATTGTTCGTACACATCATGTACCGAACTCCGGAGGCCTCGACGGACCTTACCCGGACCGCACACACTATTCGTACACATCATGTACCGAACTCCGGAGGCCTCGACGGACCCTACCCGGCCACAAACATTGTTCGTACACATCATGTACCGAACTCCAGAGGCCTCGTCAGACCATACCTGGATCACACACCTTGTCCGTACACATCATGTACCGAAGTCCAGAGGTCTCGTCAGACCCTACCTGGATCACACACCTTGTTCGTACACATCATGTACCGAACTCCAGAGGCCTCGTCAGAACCTACCTGGATCACACACCTTGTTCGTACACATCATGTACCGAACTCCAGAGGACTCGTCAGACCCTACCTGGAACACACACATCGACACGACACAACTCATAATCATCAAATATCAAGCCATTCCATATTACACCGAAATGTACAATCAAGTATGTAAACCAAGACAACACACACATCATAATCATCACAACAACTGAACAATGACCGACCATGCCCGGCACAAATTTAGATGATTTGCACATCCAAAACGATTCCAAAATGTTAACTAAGTAAAGGTATCATCATTACCATCAATTGTTCGTAATAATCAATTCATACAAAGCATATACACGAAAGTAAACCAATGCATCACAACCATAATACGACGTCCCTATTCACAAGACACAATTCGTATAGTAAAATACTTGCCCTAATAACCGCAACCGAATACTCCGAAGAACACGATTCGACCGGGAAGCTCGGACCCCGAAGAAGACAACGAACAGAAGGGTTCCGACTCGAATTCTTCACAAGAATTTCGTTCCTAAGACACAACGATATCAATTCAATCACAATTCTACGAAAACGTATAGAACTTCACAAGTTCTACCCATTGAAGCATTTTATCGGACACCTTGAGGGCATCATCCAATATAATCGTTTAACGGATAAATACTCGAACTTGTTCCACAAAACTTCAAGGGTTATGAATGATTTCGAGTATACAACTATGTTCTAACAATAATCTGAACTAAAACGAACAAAATCGGCCAAAACATCGGGAAACCTCAAAAATTCCCAAAACCAAGAGTCTAGGTGTTCTTACCTTCGATCCGGACGGAAGATGATGTTAGATATGAATCAAACTTCCAAAACATGTTGCTCTATGTCATATCCATCCAAATCCATCCATTATTGATGAAGAAACGCGAAGAAACGAAGAAAAAGGGTGAAAATGGCCGGATGACTCGGTCCAGGCCCTTAAATAGCCGACCCTGGCCGACCGCTTACGTACGTAATCGGCCATGGCCAACGCATGTCGGCGGGGCGAACTCTATCGATTCGCCGGACATGTTACGACGTAACAGCCTTACGGCCGTGCTTCACTGGGCCATTACGGCCGTTACTCGCCAGTCCGCGGCCAGCCTCGGTCGATCCGACGGTCCGAAAAATCCGGAAACTCAGACCAGAACGTAAACCGAAAACACGATTACAAAGTACTCGCAAAGACGAATCCGAACACTAAGAGAACACATGATTCCGACCACCCGAGGGCTCAAAATTCGACAACAGAAGTAATTACCCCAAACTTTGGGAAATTACGAAAATGGCCCAAAACGTCCGAAATACACGATACATGATCGAATAACCAAACCGAAGTCCACAACACGTCTAAAAAAGTTAAATGGACTTACAGGAAACTCGAAACAGTAATTTCGAACGAGATTCACAAGAATCGAACCCGAGTGTGGAAAAGTCGTTAAGAAATACGGAACTCAACAAAACAATACCGAAACGAACTCGGATGACAAAAAGTGCAGAGTTAATCATTCTCGGAATGACGAAACGGTCATGAGCGAGTTGTCAAAACAGACTTTCTCGGAGAAAAAAAGAAATTACCGGAAATCGAAATTACGGGTATTACATTCTACCCTCCTTAAAAGAAGTTTCGTCCCGAAACTTAAAATAAGTAGGGAGAAGCAATATCCCCGCCAGGAAAAATCAACGAGATACACAAAAACCGGAAACTCGCGCCCAACGGTGAAACGCTGCAAGAAACGCAAAGATACATACGGCGTGAAAACACGCTCCACGACGACCAACACAACGCCACTGATAGAGACGTAATAAAACCAACAAGTGACAAGCGTCATCAAACTGATAATACAACCAAGTCGATTATCCGAAAAATCACAAAACACAAAGCACCCATTACAAGGAAACACGCACAATCAAGAAAACAGAAATAAAAACGCAAATGATCCACAAACAATTCGGACTACGCCGAAGTCCTCAAAAACTATACTAGGCATTTCTGTGTCCTTTCGGAGCAGAGACGCAACCTCAATCTCCAAATCTCTCAACTACCGTCTCGCAATGCACGGCTCGGTGACCCACTTGGCCACACTCGAAACAGTTGATTAATGGTGAACGACAATTCTTCGCAGTACGAGATCAGGCAACAACAGTCAGACAACCCCGATCGAACAACAACGACCGAACAACAATGATCGAACAACAACGATCAAATAACAATGATCGAACAACAATGATCGAATGACAACAGTCGAACAATGACTCCGATGTCCCCACTTCAACTCCAGACATTAAAAGAACTGGTACAAAGTGAAAGATGTTACTTCCAAACAAGGTTCAAAAGAATCGAACCGAACTCGGAAAGGTCACGATGATAAACAGGTTGATCTGAAACAAGATCACAACCAGTTTGAACGATGACAACTGAGACATCAAACAAGTTCAAAAAGTATCGACGAACACGTGCAAGTCGATAGAATTTAGAAGGAGAAACTGTAGAAGTCAAATATAGTACGGGTATTAGATCCAACCTCTTATAAAAGAAATGTCGTCCCCGCAACTCACAACAACGGAAACAAGGTCACAACACAAAAAGCATCCGACAGGAAAATCTCCCATGGGTCTCTTAGAGCCGATCCTGATATCTGTGCTGAAGCGCGAACTACGAAAGTCTCAGTAGCCAATTCACAAAACTGAATTCGGTGTCCCTCGAGTCCGCATTTGAAACGCGTTACTGACGAGAAGGACAATTTACATGTGCATGCCTTAACACATCACGGTTGAGACACCTCGGCTCGGTATACCGAAAATACAAATGCTAGATACAATGGGGCATAACGTCGCAAAACAATATAGCTGAGATGTCAACTCAGCACAACAAATAATCATAACACATATCATTTACAACGATTACCATCGTAAAGTAATACACACACAAACACTTACAACAACGACGGTATCGTTCGGCGACCTCGACGGCCCGAACGATAACCAGCACATAATTACAAACATTATGAAACAATCACACATGTACACAAACGTACAAACCCAAGCTTCAAGAGCTCACACTCATGCGACAATACGAAAATCACCACGAGGCGATAAACAGTAAACACCAGTTCACACCTCTCACAGAGGGTTAGTACAACAAATGCGTGGCAACGCCTCGACGTTCATGCCACCAATTCGATCATACTCGGGAGCAAACATCATAACGACAACACGAACATCATACATACATACCCAGCCCTCAAATGGGAATAGATAGGTTTTAAAAACGAAAACCTCCTTTTGAAAATAATTTAGAAAAACACCGATTGATCTTGAGTATCACCTTTCAAAAAAGTACAAACGTGAAACATTGTTATCGAGACTTTGGAGAACCATTTCGCATTTGATAAAAATGAGGACACTTTCTCTTAGTGAAAAACTTTCAGAATAACACAACCAACCTAACATCCCAATGTCAACATAGGACGATAAATAGCAGCATGATAAAACATCAACTCCAAGTCATCACACAAGTGCACGAACTAACACTGTAATTTAAGAACTTCATTAAAAAATAATTCACACAGTCACATCAACAGAGATGTTTGGATTTTACCAAATCAAACACAGTCAAAACCACACACGTATCGTAGGGATCAAACACTAGCAACAAAAATAAAATATTTCCGGGGTATTATTCAAATGATAAAATTTTAAAATTCTCAAGTTTGAAAAATTTGGTGAAATGAAATTTTTGAAAACACTTTTAACACCCCGATCGTCCAATCGAAACCATGTATCTCAACATTTAGAAAACACTGAAACATTCTCCGGCGAGCACAACAACACCACAAACTTATCACAACAACTTGCCCCAACGCGTGGACATATGAAGTTCAAAATTCCGAAAACCAAAAATCGTTCTGCAAAATAAAATTTTCCAAAATCCTTTAGTTCATAACCAAAACGACGGTAATATTTTACAATGTCCGAAGTACTTCAAAACACATTTTTCAAATACCGTCTGATTGTGTCATTTGAAAATACACGGCCCATTTGTCAAAGTTTAACAAATTTTAAAAATCCATATAAACCGTGGTTTGACCGCACCACCAAAATATTTTCCAAAAAACGATTTTTACAAAAATTCTCAAACTGTAAAGTCCTTCAGAAAACATTCTCAAACTTACCCATAGCGGACAAAAATTACAACATTCCAAAAACAGTCGAATTTAAAACCACATACTCAAATGGCAACCAGGGTCGCTAATTCAATCAAATGCATCTCGTGGTATCAAGTTTAAACATATAGCAAAATCATTCATCGGAGTTTCTCACAAACTCTACCGTAAAACCCATCAAGGTTCACAATTTTCACACCATACCAATCCACATGGTGGTTCAAGGGCCAAACATCAATACATCCAGTTCTATACACATACGGCGTATCCAAGTATCGAAGACAACTTCATTGCACAACACCGCGTAAATAAAATTATGCACCACAAATATCACACATAAATGAAATCATGAACACATATATTATGCATAAAAGAGGAGACTTACGTCTACAGGACGCACGGAGATGACGGTCGCCCACGATACTAATCTCATCCGACAACATATCCAACGCGTTGTGACTACGCACAACTCAACTTGTCACCTGACGACTCGGACGACAAGACAACACATTACTCGACAAATCACGACTCGACTCGACCCGACAGCCTAGGTTTCCGCAACCTAAGCTCTGATACCATAAATGTAACACCCCCAAAACCGTATGGGAATATTACACGCCGTAGACCCTTTCCACAAGGATCTACTAGGCTAAACATCCATAAACCACCAAATGCTTGCCCGGCCAGTGTCAAACAATATAATAATACATACCATTAAGGTCACTTACACATAAACACACAAACCGGTGAGGTCACACAACTCTATCAACAGAACTGACTAACAACATTACCCACACAGGGGTCAAAACACAATACAGCAGAAGACCGAATCAACTCTAACAATACAACCAAACTCTACCAACTCTCGACTCTTGATTAGTATCGCAACTCGTCATCCACTTGTGCCAATCCTGTGACTACTCCCCTGAACCTGCATGTACCTGGACGCAAAACAGACATCCACCCCCCCGATTACTCGGGGATTAGTAAAACTCCACTGTTTTACTCGTGCAAGTATAATACGATACGAAATGCAACAAGTAAATAGCAACTACAATTTTAATATGGAAATCTATTATCAAAATGTTCCCGAGAAGTTTTAGAATTTCGAACTCAAGCAAGAGATATTTGAAAAGGAACACATCATCTCGGGGGTTTTTAAAGCAGAAATTCTTTTGGACCTCGAGTCCCAATTTACAAAACCTGTTCGAAAACATTAGGGCCTTGGCCCGATTCTCGATTCAAAACACACTAGATAAGATATCATTATGAGTCTGAGACCCATATTTAAAAGGTTACCGAAACAAGCACTATAACACGATCATTGTTCGTACACATCATATACCGAACTCCGGAGGCCTCGACGGACCTTACCCGGACCGCACACACTATTCGTACACATCATGTACCGAACTCCGGAGGCCTCGACGGACCCTACCCGGCCACAAACATCGTTCGTACACATCATGTACCGAACTCCAGAGGCCTCGTCAGACCATACCTGGATCACACACCTTGTCCGTACACATCATGTACCGAACTCCAGAGGCCTCGTCAGACCCTACCTGGATCACACACCTTGTTCGTACACATCATGTACCGAACTCCTGAGGCCTCGTCAGACCCTACCTGGATCACACACCTTGTTCGTACACATCATGTACCGAACTCCAGAGGCCTCGTCAGACCCTACCTGGAACACACACACATCGACACGACACAACTCATAATCATCAAATATCAAGCCATTCCATATTACACCGAAATGTACAATCAAGTATGTAAACCAAGACAACACACACATCATAATCATCACAACAACTCAACAATGACCGACCACGCCCGACACAAACTTAGATGATTTGCACATCCAACACGATTCCAAAATGTTAACTAAGTAAAGGTATCATCATTACCATCAATTGTTCCTAATAATCAATTCATACGAAGCATATACACGAAAGTAAACCAATGCATCACAACCATAATACGACGTCCCTATTCACAAGACACAATTCGTATAGTAAAATACTTGCCTTAATAACCGCTACCGAATACTCCGAAGAACACGATTCGACCGGGAAGCTCGGACCCCGAAGAAGACAACGAACAGAAGGGTTCCGACTCGAATTCTTCACAAGAATTTCGTTGCTAAGACACAACGATATCAATTCAATCACAATTCTACGAAAACGTATAGAACTTCCCAAGTTCTACCCATTGAAGCATTTTATCGGACACCTTGAGGGCATCATCCAATATAATCGTTTAACGGAGAAATACTCGAACTTGTTCCACAAAACTTCAAGGGTTATGAATGATTTCGAGTATACAACTAAGTTCTAACAATAATCTGAACTAAAACGAACCAAATCGGCCAAAACATCGGGAAACCTCAAAAATTCCCAAAACCAAGAGTTTAGGTGTTCTTACCTTCGATCCGGACGGAAGATGATGTTAGATATGAATCAAACTTCCAAAACATGTTGCTCTATGTCATATCCATCCATAAGAAATGCGAAGAAACGCGAAGAAACGAAGAAAAAGGGTGAAAATAGCCGGATGACTCGGTCCACGCCCTCAAATAGCCGACCCTGGCCGACCGCTTACGTACGTAATCGGCCAGGGCCAAACTCTCTGTACTAATTCTACCGGACATGTTACGTATGTAACCGGCAGGCTGTTACATACGTAACAGGCCTTACGGCCATTACTGCTGGGCCATTACGGCCGTTACTCGGCCAGGTCTGGCCAGCCAGGCCTCGGTCGATCCGACGGTCCGAAAAATTCCGAAACTCAGACTTGAACGTAAACCGAAAACACGATTACGAAGTACTCGCAAAGACGAATCCGAACACTAAGAGAACACATGATTCCGACCACCCGAGGGCTCGAAATTCGACAACGGAAGTAATTACCCTAAACTTTGGGAAATTACGAAAATGGCCCAAAAGGTCCGAAATACACGATACGTGATCGAATACCCAAACCAAAGTTCACAACACGTCTAGCAAAGTTAAATGGACTTACGAGAAACTCGAAACAGTAATTTCGAACGAGATTCACAAGAATCGAACCCGAGTGCGGAAAAGTCATTAAGAAACACGGAACTCAACAAAACAATACCGAAACGAACTCAGATGAGAAAAAGTGCAGAATTAATCATTCTCGAAATGATGAAACGGTCATGAGCGAGTCGTCAAAACGGACTTTCGCCGAGAAAAAAAGAAATTACCGGAAATCGAAATTGTGGGTATTACACAGTAGGTTTACCTAAACCGTTGGAAATCCCAGAATGGAAATGGGAGCATATCACAATGGATTTCGTGGTTGGTCTACGACGAAACGTGAGGAAGAACGATGCTATTTGGGTAATAGTAGATCGTTTGACGAAGTCATCTAATTTACACCTGTGAGGATGACATATAGTATGGAACAGTATGCAAGGATTTATATTCGGGAGACTGTGAGGTTACATGGTGTTCCAGTGTCGATCGTCTCGGATAGACATCTGCGATTTACTTCGAAATTTTGGAAGAGTCTGCAGAGTGAATTGGGCACTAAGTTAAATTTTAGTACTGCATATCATCCACGGACCGATGGTCAATCTGAGCGGACTATCAAGACACTTGAAGATTTGATGAGAGCGTGTGTTCTTGATACTAGTGAGAATTGGGAAAATATTTTGCCTTTAGTAGAGTTTGCTTATAAAAATAGTTTCCAAGTGACTATACAAATGGCCCCATATGAGGCTCTGTACGGAAGGAAATGTCGATCGCCCCTTTATTGGAGTGAGGTTGGAGAAGGAAAGATTTTGGGTCCAGAATTGATCGGGCAGACTGTAGAGAAGATAGCCGAAATCAGACGTAAAATTAAGACTGCCCAGGATCGGCAGAAGTCTTATGCTAATAAACGAAGGAAAGATATGCAATTTGAGATTGGAGAAAAGGTGTTCTTGAAGGTAGCGCCGATGAGAGGAGTGATGCGATTCGGTAAAGCTACAGCCTCGTTATATCAGACACTTTGAGATTTTGGGTCATGTTGATGATCTTGCTTATAGTTTGGCATTGCCGTTGGAGTTATCGGGAGTGCACAATGTCTTTCACGTCTCCATGCTGAGAAAGTACATGCATGACCCTGGTCACATATGCAATTTTGAAGAGTTGCATGTAGCCAAGAACCTGACTTATGAGGAGGTACCTACAGCTATTTTGGAGCGTAAGGTACATCGGTTACGAAACAAAGAGGTTAAACTTGGAGTCATCATGGACCAAATGATGCAACTTGGGAACTTGAAGAGGAGATCCGTTCTAAGTATCCAACATTCATTTTCAAGGTACGTAACTTAATTTTCGAGGACGAAAATTTGTTAAAGCGGGGAGGTTGTAATGCCCCGATTTCGCATATACATTTATTGTGAATTATAGAAAATATGTTCAGTTTTTTTAAATTAATGCCCGAATAATTTATCATTTAATTTATTTTATTTTTATGATCGTGCAAATTATGTCATTATAATTCATGTCAAGTCATGTGATTCATGTCGTTTCATTTCTCATTTTATTAATTGTGTTTCATCTCGTCATTTCTAGGCCCCGAGTCAAATTTTAAGTGATATTAATCGTATCCCAAAAGATTTTACAAGCTAAATAATATTATTATTTATTATTATTATTACTATTACTATTATTAATAGTATTATTATTTAGTTTAGCCCAATTATTATTCATTTTTATTGTGGCCCAATTAATAATG
Source organism: Orobanche coerulescens (assembly GCA_033398695.1). NCBI lineage: Eukaryota > Viridiplantae > Streptophyta > Magnoliopsida > Lamiales > Orobanchaceae > Orobanche > Orobanche coerulescens. The sequence goes on along the minus strand of CM065817.1, from coordinate 100,572,613 downwards.
ATTTGAAATATTTTATTTTAAGTTCAATTAATGAGTTGGCCCAAGCCATTTTTCCTAGCCCAATTAGATTTCTACCCGAAATCTAATTTATCTATACAGTATAAATACTGTATACTATACTCATACAAACCTAGAATACAATACCTTCTGCAAAAATATCTCACGACTGAGAAACTTAAGCCTCTACAACCTATACATCTACAAAAACAATCTCTACTGCAAAACAAAAAGGAAAAAGAAAAGGGGAAGCTGCAAACACACGAGAGAACAAGGAAGTTCTATTTTGATGTTTATTGTTTAGCATCTGATCAAGATTCCAGCCAAGTCCCATCCAATTTCCGTCAAATCTAATGAAGGTACAACTTTAAACCTTAGCACCCTCCATTCGATCTAAATTTTATCATCCTTCTGCTCGGTTCGAAAGTATTGGCAAATTACCGGCGATATCAGATTTCAGGGATGAAAATCCTTCAAAAAAAAAGAGCTGCCCACAACAGTTCTTCAAGGCAGTCATCATCAAACTAATCTGCATATATTTTTTTTGCCAACTAAGGGCAGGGAACACTAAGGAGTCTGGTCCGTTCGTCGTTCGATCATGTCTCATTCGATTTCGTTCAATCCTTTGAGGTAAAACATAATTTCTCGGTCCTTTCATCTCGCTACTGATTTCACTATCTAATTTCAAATTTATCGTGCTCATATAATCATATTATTCATAAAATCCCCTTCAGCCCGAAAAACACATCCTGGCCGGAATCAACTGATACAACCATAACCCTTGCCCCAGTTTCAGTTCCTGAAACCAAATCCAGGAACCATAAATATCCATGGCAACTCATCATGTTCCTATCAATTGAGACAGATCCGTAAGTCCAGAACCCAGGCTCATACGTCCGACCCTATACATATTTATCCAACTCAAGCCCTTCAACCCGTTCAAATTATCGGGCCAAATTATTAAATCGCTGCGCTCGGGCGCTGCATCCGCTGTCGCCGCCGTATGATCCAGTCGTCGCTCGGCCGACTGTTCTCAATCTTCTTCTTCCAGTTATGCGTGTGTGTGTATTTGTGTGCGTGCGAGTGTGTGTGTGTGTATGTGTGTGTATGTGTTTAGCAGAGATGTAGAGAGAGGTCGAGAGAGATGAGAGAAATTGGTGGTTTTGCAGGGAGTACTCTTAGAGAGAGAGAGACAGAGCCGAGAGTTTTGGGTGTTAGGGAGAGAGCATGAGATGAGATTAGATGAGAGAAGAATAACGAGAGAGTTGGGGTTAACAAGGGATCTGACCCTTTTTCCAGCGCATAAATTGGGTTTTATACCCTAATTAATTTGGTCTAATTTCCATCTCAGCTCCATCTTTCAATTTTATTCCGATTGACCCCATCTAGTTTTCAATGTTTCAAAGTTAGTCCTTTTTGATCAATATGTTAATCCCTTTCAATTATAATTTAATTCTCTTATTTTGTTTTCAGTAATATTATAATAATAATAAATTATTATAATTTATAGATAATATCAAGATTTATGGGCCTAGGATTGTCGACTCGTGCACCTGCATCACATTGAAGTCAAGTTCTGCATTTTATCTAGGTGTGGGGAATTTACTATGCTGTTGTTTATTTTAATTGTTTTATATATTATTTTGTATGTGCACGTGAAATCAGTCCGAAGCACTTAAATGTGCAAATCAGTCAGAAGCACTTAAATATGCAAATCAATCAGAAGCACTTAATTGTGCAAAAATAGTATGAAGCACTTAAATATGCATAAAGCCTTCGGGCTAGCCGACGGGCTTCAGAATTTATCAGTAATGTTGTTTATATTTGGAATATGCCCTCGAATGCCACTCAGAGGATGAGAGAGTGAGAGCATTGTATTGTTATTATGAATATTATATTAAATAAGGCATTTATTATTTCTATATTATTGTATATCATAGGCATTGTGATTTGGTATATAAAATAATAGTCCTTGCATTTGAGAGCAAACATTCCACTTCTTATGGAAATAAGATGATAGGCACTCGAAGTGTTTAGGACTCGAATGCTTAACTAATTCGCAAGTTGATAAAACTTAACTGGGCGGTAAGTTTAGACAAGACTTGTACAACGTGTACTTTGACATGTAGAGTGTCTGTATTCAATAAGGGGTAGTTGGAGCACATGTTATAGGTATGATAATAGGATTAGTATACTCGAACACGACTCAACTCGATTCGGTCACATGGATATCACTCAGGGATTGTCAATGACTAAATCGAAAGATTCTGATAGGTATACGTGGACCTTTGACTTGAGGTTTCAGTAGGATATGTGCTTGTGACATTAAGTTAGTCATTAGAGTAGTTCGATCCAATTGGTGGGGTCAATCTCGAAATACAACTTAGTGGGTAAGTAGCAGTCTCTACTGCATACCAAGATAGAATTTTTTCTCTTGTAAGTGAGCAGGTAAATATCATATGCGGTTAATGGCAAATGAGATCATAAGTCTTTGGCCAAAGCGTTTAGAGATAGTTGTATTTGACACACTGTTAGGCGTATTTTTATACGCGTATTTATCATTATTGTGTAGTATTTTGGAGAGTGAAATCGTCTAAATGAGCTTTTAATGCCTTAATTTTGTATGATTGACAGGAAATTGAAGTCCGGAAGCTAAAACGAGGCAAAACGGGCGGAAACGGCAAATCTGGACTCTGAGACGCGGCGCAAGGAAGCTGAGCCGCGGCACAGGAAGACACCAGCCGAAGGCAGAGTAACCTGTACTCTGTGCGCAGCCTGCCAGTGAGCCGCGGCACAAAAGAAATTGATGACGCCTGAGCATTGGTGAAGGCCGTGTGCCGCGGCACAGTTTAGTGAGCCGCGGCACACTTGGCGGTTTTTGTATGCCGCGCGGATTTTGAGTCATTTGGCTTGATTTTCGACCGATTAATACGGACGCGATTTGGAGGATATGTTGAGCTATAAATAGGGTTTAAGACCCTAATTAAATCATCTTTGGATCTTGAATCTTTTGGAGCTTAAGCTTGGAGACGGCAGAAGAAGAGGGAAGCAGAAGACTTCAAGGGCAGAAGGCGGAATCTGAAGAACGGAGGAATCCGAGCTTCATCTGCGTTTGAATTTTATGCTTTCATTTATTTATTCTGTATTTTCGATTAGTAGTATGTCAGGCTAAAGCCCTAATCTAGGGTTTTGATGAAACCTTTGTTTTGATGAATTGATTGAGATTATCCAATTTATTACCTTTTTATTGAGTTTTCCCAATTATGTTTAATGCTTGCAATTATCTGGCCAATAGTTGTATTGATTTAATCATTCACTTCGAATCGGGAGAGGAGATTTGGTGAGGAACTATTGGTGAGGACCGTTTATTACATGAGATAGGAATATACTCATAGGAACTACGTGGCCTTTAGGAGATTTCATGCTTTTTGCCTATCGACGAATTAATTCACCTAGGGATAGAGTGCGTTATTCGCCTTTAGATAAATCTATTGACCTCGGGAGAGGCAGTAGAATATATTAGCAATTTCCGCCTTCAATAAATTGGGAAAATTATTTATTACGGATAATCGAGAGTAAATTCGGATAAACTAAGGTGGATTCAGAACCCTAGACGTATTCATCATTTGATTTATTTTATTCAAGCCATCGTTTTATACTAGTCTTTTAGTAATTCTTCTAGTTATTAATTACAAAATCCCAAATTCGATTGTTTAGATAAAATTGGAATACACAAAAATCGGTAGTTAGAAATTAAATCCTCGTGGGAACGATACTCTACTTATCACTTTATTACTTGTAAACGATGACGTGCACTTGCGTGTAAAGAAATATCGCAACAAGTTTTTGGCGCCGTTGCCGGGGAGTGAAATTTTCTAATATCGATTTAAGTATTTCCAGTCTTAATTTGAACGTTTTATTTTTATTTTTTGTGTATTTAATTTCGTTTATTTGTTGTTCCTTTCAGGACCTTTCGTGTAGTGCATGAGAAAACTCGGTAACGAAGGCCTACTACCTTTGGATACCGAGCTCGAGCGCACTCTAAGAAGGAACAAAAAGGAGAAAAGAGAGTTGCAGACGACGGTCAACATGGCCAAGAATATCGAAGTCCAAGGAGGAGATAACCAAGTGCGGCAAGTTCAACCGAAACTAGCTCTTCGAGATTATGCCATGCCGCAGATCAACGCTAATTTTTCGGGAATTCGGCGTCCCACTATCCAAGCTAATAATTTTGAGATCAAGCCTGCTATTATTCAGATGGTGCAGGCGAGCCAATTCTGTGGACTGCCGAATGACGACCCGAATGCCCATATTGCTTCTTTCCTTGAGATATGCGACACGTTCAAGACTAATGGTGTCACCGACGATGCCATCCGATTGAGGCTTTTCCCTTTCTCTTTGAGGGATAAAGCAAAGTGCAGTTAAATTCCTTACTGTGGGTCGATTACAACATGGGAGAGGTTAGCGCAAGCCTTCCTTGCCAAATTCTTCCCACCACCTAAGACGGCAAGGTTGAGAAGCGAAATAACCACCTTTGGTCTGTTCGATATGGAATCGCTCCTCGTGGAGTGGGAGCGTTATATAGATTTGCTACGAAGTTGCCCTCATCACGGCATTCTGATTGGCTTGACTTCATACGTTCTATAATGGTTTGAGTGCTTACACGCACTCTCGTGGATGCGGCCTCTGGTGGGACCTTCATGGGAAAATCTATGGCCGAGGCACACGTGCTTTTGGAAGATATGGCCGAAAACGCATACCAATGGCCATCGGAAAGATTGACACCGAAGAGAGTCATGGAAGTTTCAAGCAATGATCCGATTTCCACCTTGTCAGCTCAAGTCGCCGCTTTGACCCAACAGCTCCAGGCATTCTCACACGCACCTTCCCCCGTTACCATTGAGACATGCAATTGGTGTAATGGATCACACCCGAGCGTGGAATGTCAAGTTGGAAACCCGTTCGAGCAACATCAGATGGAGCAGGCTCAATTCGTAGGAAATGGGAATCGGCCAAATAACCCGTACTCCAACACTTATAATCCGGGGTGGCGCAATCATCCCAACTTTTCATGGAGAAAGCAGATGAACTCACACCAGCCCCCGTTCGCCCAGAATCAACAGCAGCCCCCTCCCACTCCCAAAGTGTCTCTCGAGGAAGCACTTGCAAAATTGGCGGCAAATACGAGTCAATTTATGACTCGTACTGAAGCAACATTTCAGAATCATTCCGCTTCCATTCGGAATTTGGAGGTCCAGTTGGGCCAAATTGCTAATGTGTTGACAGCTCGTCCGGAGGGAGCATTGCCGAGTACAACAGAGACAAATCCTAGAGAGAGTCTAAACGCAATCAGCTTGAGAAGCGGGAAAGAGGTGCTGAATCAGCCCGAGCGGTGTGAAAAGAAGAAGGAAATTGAGGAAGAGAAGGATTTAAAGCCAGAGGAGTCGAAGGATTTGAAACCTTGATAAATTTCTTAGGATAACTCGAAGACATGTGTGCCCCCTGTCCCGTTTCCGCAGAGATTACAGCAAAGAAGGGCGGACAAACAATTTTCTAAGTTCCTTGATGTGTTTAAAAAGCTTCACATAAACATTCCGTTCGCCAACGCATTGGAACAGATGCCGAGTTACGTCAAGTTCATGAAAGAGATATTATCGAAGAAAAGAAAACTTGAGGAGTTTGAAACGGTCACCTTGACAGAGGAGTGCAGTGCAATTCTTCAAAAGAAGCTCCCACCTAAATTGAAAGATCCGGGAAGCTTCAACATACCGTGCACCATGGGGAATCTTTCGTTTAATAAGGCACTATGCGATCTTGGTGCAGTATCAACCTCATGCCTCTGTCGATTTTCAAAAGTGGATATTGGGAAGCCAAGCCAACAACATCTCCTTACAATTGGCGGATCGATCGATAAAGTATCAGGAGTGATCGAGGATGTATTAGTTAAGGTTGACAAGTTCATCTTTCCGGCCGATTTCATCGTACTCGACATGGAGGAAGATGAAAATATCCCAATCATCTTGGGACGACCATTTTTAGCGACTGGCCGAACCCTTATAGACGTGGAAAAAGGGGAGTTAACTCTGAGGGTCCAAGACGAGCAAGTTACTTTTCAAGTATTCAAATCGTTTCCATGTCCCGGAAGTATTGATAAAAGGTCACTAAGTGAAAGTGTAAATGCCGTTGAAAGAGGAAAGCACCGAAAACATCGTCGGTGGGAAAATTCAGATTTTGTGTTAAATGGTCCAAGTCTTAAGAAGGATGTAGACCGAGTGGCGTTCCTCGAGCATGAGGAAAAATCTGCTGCAGTCTTGAGTGAGTTTGTGAAGGAGGAGAGTGAGCCGGAAGCCAAGCGGACAATTAGTCATGGAAAAACCGGGTGTTTCGGGAAGTTATTCACGTCGAAACCTTTTCGCAAACAACATTTGATGACCGAACTGAAAGTCGAATCGCTAATGACCAATGGTCATAATTTTAACAAAAATATGAACGGTTCGATGAACGGGGCGGAAACCAAATGGAGTTTGCGAAAAGCGAACTAACGTTGTCCAATAGGTCCGGCTGAAGACTATAAACTTAGCGCTTTTTGGGAGGCAACCCGAGTTCGTAGTTGTAGATTTTTTTTTGCGTTTCTTCATTTTTCTTGCATTCGTGATTCTTATTTTTCATCATTTTTGTGCTTCACTTTGCTTCTGCCTCTCACTTTTAACGTGTTTTTCTCAAAATTTTGTGCAGAAAAGTCCCAGGGAAGAAACTGAAGTATGAGCCGCGGCACAGGTATTGTGAGCCGCGGCACACATCAATCGCAAGGGGAGGCTAAACCAACTGTACCCTGTGCCGCGGCACGGCATAAATGAGCCGCGGCACACATGAGCATTGAGCCGCGACACATGAAATCTGAGCCGCGGCACACGACAAAACGAGAACACAGGTAAAATGGACTGTACCCTGTGCCGCGGCTCACTTTAGCTATGCCGCGGCACACTATGCGGAATCTGAAAGGCCAGGTAGCATATAACACGCATTCGGCCGGCATTTCCAGGTACGCCTTCCTTCTCCTTCTCCTTCTCTCCCCAGCGCGCGGCCGGCCGAAGTTTTCTTCCATTTTTTTTCCTGTGATTTCTTCTTGCAATCTTCACAAAACCAAAAAGGTACGTTCAAACCTTTAATCTTTACTTGCTTATGGTTTATATTTGGAAGTTGTTTATGCTTTGGATGAATGGAACATGCTTATTCTCCTTCGAAATTTCTAGGATGGTTTAGGGAATAACATGGTAGTTTTAATCAGTTTTTCATGGTTAGTTTGGAATGTGAATGAGTTGAATGTGGTGAGATGATGCTGCTTGAATTGTGTTTCGATTTTTGAGGGTTGAATCGAGCTATAACTATGTTTATTCTTCAAGTAAACTTGTGCCCTCAAGGTGTTTGATAAATTGCCTAAGTGAAAAATTTTCTTTGGAAAAGAAATCTTTTGAATTCTCGTGCAACGTATACGTTTTGAATTTACAGCAAGCCCAACCCTTACATCCAGGTTAAACGTTTAAGTCCAATTTCATCCTTCTCTCACGTATGCGCTATTTTGTTAAATTCGTGATTTCTGGCTGGACATCCTTAGCCGAGCGTAGATCATTGTTATTATTGTTTGCGTGAATAAACCCTCGTGTTGTACTTTTCAGGACTGATTATGGCACGAACAAAGAAGCTGAGCAAGCGAGCTAGGACCCAGTCATCCCCTACTCGAGGGGAGACCTCTCGTGGTCGAGCCGAGGCGGAGGGGCACCAATTTTCGGATCCTGAAATTCACAGGATATTCAATGAAAAGATCCGGCCACGACCACTTATTCCAGAGAGAGGTTTTACTCCAGCCCCTCAGGACGGGGAATTGCTCGCTATGATTGATGAGATGGGGTGGGCCATATTTGCCGCACCTCCCGAGCCAGCGGTTATCTCGATTGTGCAGGAGTTCTACGCCAGTGCACTGCTGAAGCACATTCGGGCAGGGCATACGTTGCCGTCTTTAGAGTCTCGGACTCGGAGTCGGCGTCAGGGTTCTGATTGATTTCTCCACGGATTCTATTCGGAGGCTTTTTGGGTTTCCGGTGGTTGATGAGTCGGCCTATGACCGAGTGATGACCAGCCTCACGAAGGAGGCCCTGCTCGAGACCATTGCACAGCCCGATACCAACTAGGAGCAGCGGGCACAGGGCTCTTCCACTTTTCACTTCAGGAGCTCGCGCCTCAGCCGGCTCGGGCGTGCCTGGCTTTATTTTATCTGCGCACGCATTGACCCCACCTCCCAGATCCGTACAATCTTTCTCTCCCGTGCCCGGACACTTTTTGCTATCACTTCCGGGCTGCGTTTCGATGTGGCCCCCATCCTGGTCCGATCTATCTTCCAGTGCATCCAGGGGGGGCCAAGACGGGGTTGAAGCACCCCTCCCTCATCTGCGCTTTATGCCGGCAGTCGGGGCTGATGTGGTCAGACGACGAGCCGATGCTTGCCCCCCAGGCCCCGATCGACCACCGCATCATATCACACTTCGACCAGTGGGGAGGAGCGCCGGCGCACGCTCGGGGGAGAGGATTTCTGCTAGAGGAGTCCCACGAGGGATCCCCCGAGCCGCTTTTGTTGACACATGGAGATGCCGGCCCGCCACCCGACAGAGCTGTAACACCCCCAAGTTATTCAGGGTATATTACAGCGCCGTGAGCCCCGCCGTGGGACCCACAAGGCTAAACATACGCGGAACTATAAACTTGACCGAGAAGGTGTTGGGATTCGGTGCCTAAAACGAAGGCCCAGCGGAAGCGGTAAAACGAAAATTAATTCGATCCGAATCCCTACGAGAATCGATCGAGCTACGTATATACGAATATATAAACGAAAAGCAAGAGTCGTAAGAAACTAACCCTCGAAGTCCGTTGATTAAATGGAAACCTTCTCTTGAGCTATTCCCCAAGCTTTAGTTTGATCTCTACGAGTTCAATCCGCTCCAAGCCCTTGAACGATCCAACGCCGAAAACACCGCGTCTCTACTTGCCACGCGGAAAAGCAGCCGGAACAACAACACTTGATTAACCTCTAAGGTTACGGCTAGAATCAAGTGGTGAAGCTTTTGTTATTACACTCTAAGTGTATAATATATCTCTCTTAATGTATCTTGAATTTTCTCCAAGAAAACTCAAGAATAAAAGTGAAGAAGAAGATGAAGATGAAGACTAAGAAAAATAATTTTCTCTCTCACTTCTTCAAAGCTCACGGCTGGAATTGAGCTTTTTTATCCAAGTGAGAGTTTGTCTCCACTTATATTCTTATTCAACTCCCCATGATCTCCTACTTTAGACAATATCACCAAGGTGTGATATTTGTCCCCTTGTCTTGGTCACTAGTCCACCATCCTTGAAAGTGTAGACCAAGACAAAGTAAGGGAGTAGGTGATGGGGTGGCCATCTAGAAGGAATCGGATGAGTTCGATTCGTTTCGGACTCCCGTGAGTCCAAACAGATAAACTCCTATTCCGTTCCGATGTATTTGTGTCGATTAATTAATCCAATCAATTAATCACATTAAATACATAATAATATAATTAATTTCTCCAAGAAATAATTATATTCACGAATTAAATTAATCACCCGAGAATTTATTTAATCCATTAGGCCGTAAATCAATTTATCCGATAAATCGATTTAGACATCCATATCCCAAATTAGATATCAATATCTAATATTTATAATGAGAGATTAAGCTCGATTCATTCCGTCGTCAATCCTAATGCGCGACTCGGTAGGTCCGTCTCGATCGGCAATGGGAGGAACCAAAGAGTAGTAGCACCACCTAGCCGACTGGCGGCCTACACTGTACCCCAATCGAGAACGAATGATTGGGATCATTCAAGAACCATTCTGTCGTGAATACCGATGGCGTATAAACCCTTCTTTCAAATGTCCCGATCAAGTTTTAGGGTCACGGTCGTCAAACCCTATCCACTTGACGCTATGCATGCGTTAATGCAAATCGAGATCATCGAGTATCGTGTATCTAATACAACTGGCTCCAATGCTTTGGCCAAAGACTTATGATCTCATCCTGATAACCACATAGGACATATAACCCGCTCACTAACGGGAGAAAGAATTCTATCTTGGTATTCGGTAGGACTGCTACTTGCCCGTCAAGATGCACGTCGAGGTTGACCCCGCCTTAGGTTTACGAGGTCGAACTACTCTAATGAAAATCTTGACGTCACAAGCACATCCCTACTAAATCCTCAAGTCGAAGGTTCACGAATACCTATCACAACCTTTCGATTCCGTCATTGACTGTCCGGAGTGAAATCCATGTGACGAATCGAGGGTGAGTCGGTTCAGTATACTAATCTAATTAGCATACCTATAACGTGTGCTCCCACTAACCATTAGTGTTCGACGGGCACTCTCCATGTCAAAGAACACGTCATACAAGTCTTTACATAAACTTAACGCCTACCAAGTTTCATCGACTTGCGACGATTAAGTATTTGAGCTATAAACCTTTCCGAAGGCGACCCCTTATCTAATAAGGAGTGGAACGTTTTGCTCTCAAATACACGGACTAGTTTCTATATGTTTATTTACGAGTTAGGAATGCGGTAACTACCAGTAAATAAAGAAACAATCATTTGCCTTATATAAATGGTTTACATAATTACAAGTACAAAGCCCTCACTCAACAACCTCTGAGTGGCATTCGATGGCATACTCCAAACAATCTCCCACTTGCACTCAATGCCACACACTAAGGTATCTAATACCCATGTTCTCCGAGATGACGCTCCAAGCTAGTCCGAGATAGTGGCTTGGTCGGTGGATCGCGACGTTGTCGGCGAGTCTACTCTATGCGGACAATGTATCCCTTGCGAACAAATTCTCTTACGATATGTTACTTCCTCTCAATTTGTTTGGTCTTTGTTGTGAAACCTCGGCTCCTTGGCTGCGCTACTGACTCCGTCGTTGTCGCGATGCAGTAGACAGGCGGCTCGGCCACATGGTATCACTTGAAGTTCTCCCGAAACTTCTTAATCAGAACCCTTCCTTGGAAGCCTCAGGCCGCTTGATACTCGGCTGACAGGTGGAATCGGCGTCGCGCTTTGCTTGGCACTACGCCAAGAATCGCTCCTCCATTAAGAGTAAATATGTAGCAGTGGACATCGAGTCGTCCTTCGGTCCTTGGAAGTCGAATCGGTGAATCCCACCACATCAATTCTCCACCACCATACATCGAACCATATCTCTAGTCCTTCTCAAGTACTTGAGAACGTTCTTTCTGGCGATCCAATGTTCCCTACAGGTTTGCACAAACCTACTCACCACGCTTACGGCATGCGCAATGTCGGTCTTGTACACAACATAGCATACATAAGGCTACCCACGGCCGAAGCATATGGTATATTACTCATTTCCTTTCGTTGTTCCTCATTTTGAGGACACATCTTCAAGGTGAGTTTTATTCCATGTCGCATCGGTAGGAACCCTCTTTTAGAATCATCCATCTTAAATCGCTTTAAGATTTTATCTATATAGAGGGCTTGGGAAAGACCTATTGTTCTCTTCGCTCTATCCGGTGAGTCGAATACCAAGAATATAGGTAGCTTCTCCCAAGTCTTTCATGGAGAAATTACTCGAAAGCCAAGCTTTCACGTAACCGAGCATTCCCACATCATTTCCTATTAGTAGAAGTTCATCTACATATAGAACTAAGAATTATATCTTGCTCCCACTAACCATATAGTATACAAAAGGTTCCTCTTCATTTTGCACGAAGTCAAACTCTTTGTTGCCTCGTCAAAACGAAGATTCCAACTACTGTGACGCTTGCTTGATCCATAAATGGGCAATGAAGCTTGCACACTTTCTGAATATCGACTTCGGATACAAAGCCTTTAGGCTGCTCCATATAGATTTCCTCCTCGAGGAATCCATTAAGGAAAGCCGTCTTTACGTCCATTTGCCATATCTCATAATCGTGGTAGGCAGCTATAGCAAGCATCATGCGAATAGACTTGATCATGGCTACGGGCGAGAAGGTATCGTGGTAATCGATTCCTTCCTTCTGGGTATAACCCTTTGCCACTAGCCTGGCCTTATAGGCGTCAACCTTGCCATCACCATCAGTCTTTCTCTTGTAGATCCACTTGTTCCCAATAGGCACTATGCCCTTGGGGCGGTCTACTAGAGTCCAGACCTGATTGACATGCATCGAGTCTATCTCAGCTTCCATAGCTTCACGCCATTTCGCGGAGTCTACATCCACCATCGCTTGGTCATAGGTCGTCGGGTCGGTCTCTTGGCTATCACTTGGAACCTCATGGAGACCCAGCTCCTCCAAGTGCACAAGCCCATACCTCTCAGGTAAATGAGACACCCTACTAGACCTACGAGGTGGTTGTACTTGTGTTTGAAAGTTCGGTTCAGTTTCTTGCACAGTGTCTCTCGAGGAGTTTCATTGTATTCTTCTAAAGAAATACTTCTACCGCTCCGCCTTCTGAATGAACTCATCTTCCGGGAAGTGTGCTTGTAAAGCAACAATGATCCTTCGATCTTCGGGCATGTAGAATAGATATCCCATCGTCCCAGACGGAATCCAATGAAACGTCCCTTCGGACCTAGCTTCCAACTTTTCCACCTTAGTCTTCTTGACATAGGACATCCCCAAATCCTAATATGATTAAGACTTGGTTTCCTTCCCTCCCACATCTCATGTGGAGTTTTAGGAACGGATTTGGAAGGACATCTATTCAAGATATACGCGGCGATCAGTGCATACCCCCACGGGTAAATCGGCAAGTCAAGATAGCCCGGCATGGAACGGACCATGTTCAACAGGTCCGGTTCCTTCTTTCGACACACCATTTAACCGAGGAGTACCTGGAGGTGTTAGTTGTGAAACTATTCCATGTTCCTTAAGGAACTCGTCAAACTCCGTACTCATATACTCGCCACCTCGGTCCGACCAAGTGCTTTGATATGATTACGGTTTGTTTCTCGACTAGGGCCTTGAATTCTGGAATTTCTCAAAGGCCTCGGATTTATGTTTCATTAAGTATACATAACCATACCTAGTATGATCATCTCAGAAACGTAATGAAATATTGATATCCGTCACGTCTTTGCTTCTAAAGCACCACATACGTCGGTATGGATTAATCCCGATTTATCGGCGGCTCTTTCAAAAGTCCTCATGAAGGGGACTTAGTCATTTTGCCTTTAAGGCAAGATTCACAAGTAGGAAAGGGATCCGATCCCAATGGACCCATAAGTCCATCTTTTTCCATCTTGTAAACCTTGGTCCGACCAACATGACCAAGTCTAAGATGCCATTTCAAAACTTGATTGGTTTCATCCCTACCACGTTTTCTAGTCATAGTATTCACAACTACTTTGTTCTTTGAGATTTAGATGATATAATCCATTCAACAATGTAGCGACCCACTAGTTTATTTCTAAAATAAATTTTGCAGAACCATCACCAATGAAAAATGAAAAGCCTTTTCGGTCCATGACCGAATGGATACAATGTTTTTGTGCCCCTTGGGCAAAACAAGTACATCTTCTAAAGTCAAAACAAAGCCGATTCTAAACCCAAAAGAAGTGATCCTATGTCGGTCGCCTCGACACTATGCCCGCTTCCGATTGTGATCATAACTTCTCCACTCCAAGCTTCCTACTTTGTTCCGATCCCGATTCACGGTACAAATATGAGAACTAGCACGAATCCAAGATCCAGAAGTAGAAAATACGGTAGCGCAACAATTTGTTTCCAAAACTAAAAGTTCTCAGACGAAGTGCCATGAAGAATCGGACAGTCTCTAGCCCAGGCCCACTCACCGCACTTGAGACAAGTATCCTTTTTCTTGTTCTTCTAACCATTGGGGCCTTGCCCTTACCCTTAAGGTCCTTAGCTTGTGGTCCATCTGCTTCTTGGTCTTTTTCTTCTTATTCTTAGACCTCCGAGGTCCGTAAGAAATCACAAGAGCAGACTCCTTCATCCGCGGAGTCTTCATTTGAGACTGAGCGGTCACAAGTTTGTTCATTAGCCCGGCTAAATTACATGCAATCTCATTGCGGTTGAAGTTCATAACAAACTGTGAGAAGGAATCGGGAGAGACTGTAGGATAAGGTCGGTTTGGAGAGAAGTATCCATTTTAAAATCAAGAGCCTCCAATCTCTCGATCATGGATATCATTTTGAGGACGTGTTCCCCAACCTTCTCACCTTCCTTCATCCTTGCACCGAACAGTTGCTTGGATATCTCATATCTAGCGATTCTGCTGTGCTCACCATAAAGCTCGGTTAAGTGAGATAGAATCGCCTAGCGAAGTCATTTTCTCATGAGCTCTCTGAAGCTCATTAGACATGGAAGCCATCATATAAGCACGGACTTTCACGTCATCCTTAACCCACTTTTCGTGGTTTTCAATCTCTTCTGATTGGCTCGAGTCCGCATAGGAGGCGCCGGAATGTCCGTCTCCAAGGCGTATCCCAGTGCCTCTATACCGAGGACAATCATCAGTTGCGGAGCCAATCCACAAAGTTAGGTCCCATTAAGGTGTTCTTTTCGAGTAGAATTGCGAGTGGATTCATTGTCATATTGAGTTATATGCATTAAGTATAGCAGTTAATTAGTGACTTGTTATATTATGATCCGAGTATAGAATTAAGGTCCTTACTATTCTTGTTACCCGGCTCCCACTATTTTTATCGGAATAACACACTCCCATGTGAAATCCGAAGTATCGTCGCTCTACTTCATAGTGGTGATCGAGTTCTTTATAAATCTTAATAGAGAGGGCAACCGAACGGGTTTCTAGTCTATTAATTTTAATAAAGTGGTGTCCAACACCAACCCATCTAATGGATGATTCGATCTACTTTTTCACCTTGTTCACTCCCCACAACCAATACGGTTTATATCGATCGTGAACAAGTTAAGTTAATACCAACCACGCAAATCGGTTTCACAATTGAATCTTATCCGGCAACCTATCGGGTTTCTAGGGATAAAATTTGCTCCAACCGAAGGCATCAATGCGCTCCCGGTAATTTATCCGTCCTCCCGACGACTACCCCGATAACTCGGAAGCATAGCACATCCGGTTTGGATTTCAATTTCCCGAAAACTCGATGGAGGGAAGGAAAACCTTGAAACCTTATAAACTTAATTATTTGTTGTGGGAGAATTATCGCGATTAACGTTACACTTTGCATATTAATCGTTTAAGCGCGTTTGTGGCATTCATACAATATGAAACAACCAATCACAACCTAGTTGCTACCAACATGTGGTTCATGGACCGTTCCTAGAAAACAAAAACTCCGTAATCTAATTACAAGTCTTCGTCTTGAATCTTCGTCTTCTCGAAATGGATCTTCCTCCGGTCTTCGTCATTACATATAAATTTTACATTGAAAATTGCATCCTAGATACAAATTTTTCTAGTAAAATAAATAGGCTCAAAAGCGGCCTTTACAACCCAATCGAATAAAACGAAGCGATTCAAAACTAAGTCCACGAACCACATCCCCATTCAAAAGCATTCATTCAATAAATACTATATAAATGGAAAGCGTAGAGATACATTGATCCAATCAACAATACGAACCGATCCAATCGATTCACACAATCGGTAATATAATAACGTTCAAAATAATTTGGTCGAACATAAATATTCCAATTAATCAAATTTCCCTTATAAAATGAAATACCATAAATCATTTTAATCATATTAAATCCAATTTAACATGCGGGAGATTAATTTTTAAGATTACGGAAAAATCGGCCGGGGTGGCAGGCCGGCATGGCCGAGTCACCCTCGGCGGACTCACCGGCGATCACGCACAGCTTGGCGAGTCACGCTCGGAAGATGCCGGCCAGACACGACCGAGTCACCGAGACACGGTCGGGTCGCTGGCGATGACTTGGCGACTGCCGGACACGACCGTGTCACCCAGACACGGTCGAGTCACTTTCGGCCCGACACGCCGTGTCTCGACACGGCCGGGTCTCAGCGATGGCACAGCCACCTTTGCGGACACGGCCGAGTCACTCTCGGCCAAATTACCCTTTTTGTCAAAAAGTCGTCAAACGACGATTCGGGGCTAGATTTTCGACCGGATATCAATATCAATATTTTCCGACTTTCATATCTTCAATATAAATCATATTTCCCGAAATTTAAGATTTATATTTAGACATAAACTTACGAAAAATACAATTATTACGAGCGAAAAACATATACCACGATTATGACTAAAATGATTCCAAATCATTCACCATTTAATCGAGCATTCCAAATGCCAATATCGTATATACGATCGCAAGACCTACGCTCCGATACCCTTTGTTGGGATTCGGTGCCTAAAGCGAAGGCCAGCGGAAGCGGTAAAGCGAAAATTAATTCGATCCGAATCCCTACGAGAATCGATCGAGCTACGTATATACGAATATATAAACGAAAAGCAAGAGTCGTAAGAAACTAACCCTCGAAGTCCGTTGATTAAATGGAAACCTTCTCTTGAGCTATTCCCCAAGCTTTAGTTTGATCTCTACGAGTTCAATCCGCTCCAAGCCCTTGAACGATCCAACGCCGAAAACACCGCGTCTCTACTTGCCACGCGCCGTAAAAACGACCGGAACAACAACACTTGATTAACCTCTAAGGTTACGGCTAGAATCAAGTGGTGAAGCTTTTGTTATTACACTCTAAGTGTATAATATATCTCTCTTAATGTATCTTGAATTTTCTCCAAGAAAACTCAAGAATAAAAGTGAAGAAGAAGATGAAGATGAAGACTAAGAAAAATAATTTTCTCTCTCACTTCTTCAAAGCTCACGGCTGGAATTGAGCTTTTTTATCCAAGTGAGAGTTTGTCTCCACTTATATTCTTATTCAACTCCCCATGATCTCCTACTTTAGACAATATCACCAAGGTGTGATATTTGTCCCCTTGTCTTGGTCACTAGTCCACCATCCTTGAAAGTGTAGACCAAGACAAAGTAAGGGAGTAGGTGATGGGGTGGCCATCTAGAAGGAATCGGATGAGTTCGATTCGTTTGGACTCGTGAGTCAAACGGATAAACTCCTATTCCGTTAGATGTATTTGTGTCGATTAATTAATCCAATCAATTAATCACATTAAATACATAATAATATAATTAATTTCTCCAAGAAATAATTATATTCACGAATTAAATTAATCACCCAGTAATTTATTTAATCCATTAGGCCGTAAATCAATTTATCCAATAAATCGATTTAGACATCGATGTCCCAAATTAGATATCCAATATCTAATATTTATAATGAGAGATTAAGCTCGATTCATTCCGTCGTCAATCCTAATGCGCGACTCGGTAGGTCCATCTCAGTCAGCAATGGGAGGAACCAAAGAGTAGTAGCACCACCTAGCCAGCCTGGCGGCCTACACTGTACCCCAACTGAGAACGAATGATTGGGATCATTCAAGAACCATTCTGTCGTGAATACCGGAACGTATAAACCCTTCTTTCAAATGTCCCGATCAAGTTTTAGGGTCACGGTCAATCAAACCCTATCTGTACTTGACGCTATGCATGCGTTAATGCAAATCGAGATCATCGAGCTGTCGTGTATCTAATACAACTGGCTCCAATGCTTTGGCCAAAGACTTATGATCTCATCTGCCAATAACCGCATAGGACATATAACCCGCTCACTAACGGGAGAAAGAATTCTATCTTGGTATTCAGTAGGACCTGCTACTTGCCCGTCAAGATGCACGTCGAGGTTGACCCCGCCTTAGGTTTACGAGGTCGAACTACTCTAATGAAAATCTTGACGTCACAAGCACATCCCTACTAAATCCTCAAGTCGAAGGTTCACGAATACCTATCACAACCTTTCGATTCCGTCATTGACTGTCCCGGAGTGAAATCCATGTGACGAATCGAGGGTGAGTCGGTTCGAGTATACTAATCTAATTAGCATACCTATAACGTGTGCTCCCACTAACCATTAGTGTTCGACAGGCACTCTCCATGTCAAAGAACACGTCATACAAGTCTTTACATAAACTTAACGCCCAGTCAAGTTTCATCGACTTGCGAACGATTAAGTATTTGAGCTATAAACCTTTCCAGTGCCGACCCCCTTATCTAATAAGGAGTGGAACGTTTTGCTCTTAAATACACGGACTAGTTTCTATATGTTTATTTACGAGTTAGGAATGCCAGTAACTACCAGTAAATAAAGAAACAATCATTTGCCTTATATAAATGGTTTACATAATTACAAGTACAATGCCCTCACTCAACAACCTCTGAGTGGCATTCGAGGGCATACTCCTAACAGAAGGTCTACATACAATGGAAAGAAAGACGATACAAATGGTATTCAAAACCATAACCAATGAGACCATATACATCACTGCACAAATCAATACCTCGGCAACACAGGCCGGAACATCAAGGAAACTGAAATACAATACTCGAGTATTTAAAAATCCATTCCAGTACAACAACACTGAATGGAGGAATCCAAGAAAATAACCGGAGACAAGACACAGTATCACACTTGCCCATCATCTTCATGCCGACCCGATGCCCACCTGTCCGCTCTCCTGGAACTTGAAATACATGAAACATATTTCCCCCATAAAGGGGTTAGCCGTCGAATAGCTAGTGCAAGTATAACAATATGAAACATAATACTCCTCGACAATAAAGTAAATGTAATCCGTCAATTCATCAATATCCGTCAATTCATCAATTTAAGACTAGTATTCCGGAATAACTAAAATCTCATAAGACGTATGTGAATGCCGTAGAAACGGTTCGTTCACCTCATACGCCGTTACGTATGTGAATGCCGTAGAAACGGTTCGTTCACCTCATACGCCGATACATGTAGGAATGCCGTCAAAACGGTTCGTTCATTACATGCCAACAATATATCTATGAATGCCGTAAAAACGGTTCGTTCATGATATGCCATCAATATTTCTATGAATGCCATAAAAACGGTTCGTTCATATCATACCATCAATTCCTCTTACTTTCAAAGTCGAGCGTACAATCATAAATGTATACTTGCCTTAATAAAGCGTTACGAAGATCCCGAAGAACACGGTTCGACCGGAAGCTTGAACCACGAAGAAGACAACGAGCGGAAGGGTTCCGACTTGAGTTCTTCACAAGGATTTCGTCCTAAGTCATATCAATGATAAATCAACAATAAATGCGATGCATAATAATCGTACAACGCACAAAACCCCCCTCTTAGACCTTTTGTCGGACACTTTCAAGGCGTCGACTAATAACTCAACCAAAACGACGAATCAATACAATCCAACCATGGAATAACGATGGGAATGATAGAATACACTTAAATAATCATCAATCCATCACCAATCTAAATTACTACGGATTAAAAGGATGAAGTCAAACAAAATCCCCAATTTCCAACATAAAATTCGAAGTGTTCTTGAATAATCTTTCAATAATCCGATGAATACTCAAACATGTCCATAATCATGCGTATATCACTTCATACCCCATGATTTTAACATCCAAAACATCATTACCCAATACAAAATCGAAATCCAAGATGTTGAAGAAATTACCTCTTGAAGATCCAAGCACTATGATTCGAAGAGTACGCGATAGATCGATGATCCGAGCTTCACAATCAAAAAGAGATGAAGAGAAATCACACACTCAAGTGATAGGTGAAGAAACTTCTTCCTCTCAAGCCTCCTCTTTCGTGCCCAAGTGAAGAAATGGGGAAAAATGAGGTGATCCGCTCAAGAAAACGCAGATATAGGGTTAACTGTCATGTGTGCCGCGGCTCAGTAGAAGTGTGCCGCGGCACAGTACCAAAATATGCTCCCAGCGCTCGGCAGTCTTCCGCGGCTCAGCCAGTGTGCCGCGGCACCGGTACAAAGGTTTTGGCGAATACGGAAAATGAGAGTGACTTAGCTATTTCGACCATAACTCCCTCGTCTGGACTCCGATTGACTCACCGTCTGAACCATTGTAAAGCTAACTCGATGCTTTATAATATTGCCAAGATTCAGAATTTTTGGAGTTTCCCAGAATTTATGATGATTTAACAAAGTCGAACTCATACGTGGAAAAGTCGCTAAAGAACACGGAATTCAATAGAACGATACCGAAACGAACTCGGATGACAAAAAGTGTAGAATTAATCATTCTCAGGATGACGAAACGGTCCCAAGCAAGTCGTCAAAATAGACTTCCGCCAAAATAGGAAATTTCTGGGGAACAAAATTACGGGTATTACATTCTACCCTCCTTAAAAGAAGTTTCGTCCCGAAACTTAAAACAGGTAGGGAGAAGAAATATTTCGCCATGAAAAACTCAATGAGATACACAAGAACCGAAACTTACGCCCAAATGGCGAATCATCAATATAGAACACAACAATACATTACCCGAAGGTAAACCAAACCAATGCCGAAAAAGATACGAATTCACAATGCCCGAAGGCTCCAACGGAAATACCGATACATCACAATGGCCTGAAAGCCGAACAGCCCAAAGCTGTAAATCATCACAAAATAGATCTCAAAGAAACCAACCTGACTGTCGGACATACCCCTCGGCGTATGAACAACCAGTCGCAAATCGTCGGACATATCCAATACAACATGGACTACGAACGATCAATCAATAAAGCTCAAGAGGGACATCACAGTACGCCCGATCCGGAAATGTGTCCGTGCACATGTCCACCCCGTATACGGAAATCCAGAATATACGTGTGATAATGTACCTAATTAGCCTCAAGAACTACGTCTCGTGTGCACGGTCCAATGCGGAAATATCCACGCATGACCATCGAGTGCCTGGCTAAAAATCCTACACATAACCAATCGGCACGCAGACATGATTCCAGATATGCCACGATACAACATGACAACGAAACTCAAGGGATAAAACATCCAATACGGATCATACGACTCACCAAGTGAACGATGACAAACGAATACTGAAAGATCGACACGACCAATGATATTCAAAACAACCATCCTGGGATCAGAATTCCCTAAGGACCGATTAACACGGCAATAATCACAACACCACAATTCGGGAAATCCTCAACCCTCAACGATCACAAAATTATCGAGTTCACAAGAATAATAGTGTGCCGCCTTGAGTCGGCCAACACGACAATAATAATTCAAGGGATGGGAACTCTCCTCGACAGTCCCAATTCAATACTTCGATTACCGTAGAATGGCCAATCGATAACAACGATACAACGGATGAGAATATTTTTGACAACGGATGGGAATTATCTTTGACAACGGATGGGAATTATCTTTGACAACGGATGGGAATTATCTTTGATAATCCCAATTCAATACCTCGATTACCTTAGAACGGTCAATCGATAATCAATGATACGATAGAATAGATGTCCCGGTGTCTTAAACCGACCACCGAAACGGAGATGATAAAAGGATACATCAAACGTCTCCAATCGGTTAATATAATATTAATAGAAAAACACCGATATCAATGACGACGATCACCACAATTTCTCAATGGAACATCCATCACAATCACAATCGATACGTCGATACCGCGAACCGGCAATCGACAGCGACTTTACCAACAAGTATCGCAATTCCTCGAATCGGCCTTTAACAAACAACAGTAACATTTGGCATAATTTGCCGATGGGCGTCGTGTCAACCAATCCCCTGATATCAATACAATCATAAAGAGGTCATGTCCCAAAATGATACACACAATCGTACGCCTACATGATAACATTAGTCTCATTGATTAGTACGAGTATAAAACTTGTCTCGATATCAATACAACGTACTGTTACCAATTCAGTTGATTTCGTCTTACGAATTCCCTCAGTCTCGACCAAGTTAATCTACGAACCCTTCAACCTTAACCGCAACACAACAGTCATAATTCACGATCAAACATCATACCTTATTGTAAGACGAAGGATTAATAATCAACAGGTTTGATGACGACCAATATCAACACCACCAAATCACAAACTCAACCGTTTGAACCATATCTCGACTAAACACAGTCTGAACAATCCAACTCAGACACTGACAAACCCTGACCACAATACGAGTCGAAATATGATGATCATATCCGCAACAAATGAGGACCAATAATAAGGGTCTAAATATTATCGGTTCCAAACTCAATTCTTAAATACGAATTGACAAGGTTCCCTTCTCGTAAATCCGTAGTTAAAATTTCCCGATGATCATCGTTAATTCTAACCATCCAATTAGTTCAACATTATAGATAATCATATTTTAAGGTTATCAAACAATCCAATCATTCGATTTGAATATTTGCTCCGTACGTATGGGCTTCCAAATTCAGAGATGAATAATAGTCTCATCAAGCTCATAATCACATTTGTATTTCCTATACGAATATTATTTCCAACACATAGTTTAGCTCTAGATATAAATATTCCATATTCATATTCAAAACATCAACACTTCTTAAAAATTTTCATCACCTCGGATAATTCAAGAGTTCTGCAAGAACATGAAATATCCGAAATCACGTTCAGAACAACATATCCGAGGTACATATCTCCATGTTATCATTTCCTTCATCATGTCATTCATACAACCTCAAGAATCACAACAAAACCCTTATCGTCATATGAAGAAGATCTCAATAATCATATCGACATCCGAAATCTCTTATTACGATTCCAATAAATCTCGTATAGCATTATCACATGATACCAAGGTTGTAACACCCCAGATCCTCCTGGGAATATTACACGCCGTAAACCCTTCTCACAAGGATTTACCAGGCTAAGCACAAATTTCCACGTCATTTCAAAAATGCCAAAAAGACCGATGACGGTAATATTTTTCAAATACTAAAAAAATCATTTTTTAAATACCGTCAAAACGATCAAGGTTAAAATGCCGAAAACTCAGTTTAGGGAATCGGTTTTACAAAATAAAATTCAGTTGGCAAAATACCAAAATCCATTTCAAAAATACTCATGCAACGGATAAAAGTACAGACCAATTTATGCATTTACATTGAAATAAAAACGAACATCAAAATGCGCGATTCCCAACATACTCCCTCCCAAGTAGTAATCCTTAAGGAAAAAAAAATGAACCACTATCAAGGGGATACGAGGATTACTTTGTATGGACTAACCACGAAGAAGAATAATTTGAACTCCATTCCAAGAATCATCAAAAACTTCAAGAACAATACTTAAATCCGAGCTCTCCATCTTAATCTTGTTTAAGAGAATCATCTCTCAATGTTTAGGAACTTCAAGTACTTCCCAAGGCTCTCTCTCTCTATTAACTGAAGGAAGGAGAATGGACAAAATGCCTCTCAACACTCGTCTATCCTCTCTATAAAACACATCACTAGCGCGTGCTAGACCTTATATTAAGAATGCGCTACATGACTAACGTGCGCTATCCTTCCTTGATAGCGTGCGCTATCAGCGATCCGAAGCCACTACATTGCTTCGAAATTCATCTAACGTACGTAATGCCCATGCATTAGCGTACGCTAACAGGCGTTGACTTGCTACAGTATCGTGCCCCCACATGCCGAAAGCATCCGCGGTTACCGGGATTCCTTTGACCGATATGGAATTAGCGTGCGCTAATCATACGGTTTTAACGTGCGCTAGCTCTACACGACAACTCTTGCTGACCTTATCTGGATACGCGTCGAACATGGCCGGGTCCTCCCGCCGAAGCTAAGATTCCATTAATGGCGATCTGGTGTTAGCGTGCGCTAACCAACATGCGTTAGCGTGCGCTAACTGAATATAAAAATCAATCTAGGCCTACCTGTCGGCCACCTTTCGGAACTAACCCGGCAAGTTGTTACGCACGTTAGGGGTCCCCCTTAGCGCACGTAACCGAATCTCTCAGCGTGCGCCAAGTATGCACCGTAGCGTACGTTAAGTATATGTCTTAGTGCGCGCTAGGCATATCTTGTAGCGTGCGTTAACGTAGCTGTACTTAGCCATTTTTCGCTATTCTCGACATAAACACATTCAATAATATTGTCATACGTTCACATCATCCTCAAGTACAATTGTCCATCAACGACATCCAACATATAAACGAAAAAAAAATTATATCCGAAAAAAATCGGGGTATTACACTCTACCCCCCTTAAAAATAAGTTTCATCCTCGAAACTTGCAATCACTCGCACAAACAACATTTCAACGGAAATTTAAATTCACCAAGAATTATCAAATAATCCGAACAACATACTTACAAGTCTGCGAAGTCGAAGATCTCCCGTGATACTAGCATGCGACTCCTAAACAAAGTCTCAACATAATACCGATACACACCACTATCGCAATTAGCAACTTAACAAAATCTCAAGGAAGAGTTCACGTCCATGACCACGGCCACGATTCTTTCTACTTTCAGCCAACATTCTGAAGGGCACATCCGTGCGTAAGTATAATCCGAATCGCACATTCTCGAAGTGACCAAATTCCAAGAACACCAAGCTATAAACGAAACGATTAAGAAAAATACAAGAAGAGTGAGAGGACTTACAAGTACCGGTCGCACTGTGATGATGGCAGAGTAGTGATACTGTGGGCAAATACCGACTCAATCGACCCAAAAGACCGACAGCCTAGGTATCCATAAATCTAAGCTCTGATACCATATTCTGTAACACCCCCAAGTTATTCAGGGTATATTACAGCGCCGTGAGCCCCGCCGTGGGACCCACAAGGCTAAACATACGCGGAACTATAAACTTGACCGAGAAGGTCTACATACAATGGAAAGAAAGACGATACAAATGGTATTCAAAACCATAACCAATGAAACCATATACATCACTGCACAAATCAATACCTCGGCAACACAGGCCGGAACATCAAGGAAACTGAAATACAATACTCGAGTATTTAAAAATCCATTCCAGTACAACAACACTGAATGGAGGAATCCAAGAAAATAACCGGAGACAAGACACAGTATCACACTTGCCCATCATCTTCATGCCGACCCGATACCCACCTGTCCGCTCTCCTGGAACCTGAAATACATGAAACGTATTTCCCCCATAAAGGGGTTAGCCGTCGAATAGCTAGTGCAAGTATAACAATATGAAACATAATACTCCTCGACAATAAAGTAAATGTAATCCGTCAATTCATCAATATCCGTCAATTCATCAATTTAAGACTAGTATTCCGGAATAACTAAAATCTCATAAGACGTATGTGAATGCCGTAGAAACGGTTCGTTCACCTCATACGCCGTTACGTATGTGAATGCCGTAGAAACGGTTCGTTCACCTCATACGCCGATACATGTAGGAATGCCGTCAAAACGGTTCGTTCATATCATACCATCAATTCCTCTTACTTTCAAAGTCGAGAACGTACAATCATAAATGTATACTTGCCTTAATAAACGTTACCGAAGATCCCGAAGAACACGGTTCGACCGGGAAGCTTGAACCACGAAGAAGACAACGAACGGAAGGGTTCCGACTTGAGTTCTTCACAAGGATTTCATCCCTAAGTCATATCAATGATAAATCAACAATCGTACGATGGATAATAATCGTACAACGCACAAAACCCCCCTCTTAGACCTTTTGTCGGACACTTTCAAGGCGTCGACTAATAACTCATCCAAAACGACGAATCAATACAATCCAACCGTGGAATAACGATGGGAATGATAGAATACACTTAAATAATCATCAATCCATCACCAATCTAAATTACTACAGATTAAAAGGATGAAGTCAAACAAAATCCCCAATTTCCAACATAAAATTCGAAGTGTTCTTGAATAATATTTCATTAATCCGATGAATACTCAAACATGTCCATAATCATGCGTATATCACTTCATACCCCATGATTTTAACATCCAAAACATCATTACCCAATACAAAATCGAAATCCAAGATGTTGAAGAAATTACCTCTTGAAGATCCAAGCACTATGATTCGAAGAGTACGCGATAGATCGATGATCCGAGCTTCACAATCGAAAAGAGATGAAGAGAAATCACACACTCAAGTGATAGGTGAAGAAACTTCTTCCTCTCAAGCCTCCTCTTTCGTGCCCAAGTGAAGAAATGGGGAAAAATGAGGTGATCCGCTCAAGAAAACGCAGATATAGGGTTAACTGTCATGTGTGCCGCGGCTCAGTAGAAGTGTGCCGCGGCACAGGCCCAAAATTTGCTCCCGTGGCTCGCGGTGTGCGCGGCTCAGCCCAGTGTGCCGCGGCACCGGGTACAAAGGTTTTGGCCGAATCTGGAAAATGAGAGTGACTTAGCTATTTCGACCATAACTCCCTCGTCTGGACTCCGATTGACTCACCGTTTGAACCATTGGAAAGATAACTCGACGCTGTATAATATTGCCAAGATTCAGAATTTTTGGAGTTTCCCAGAATTTATGGTGATTTAACAAAGTCGAACTCATACGTGGAAAAGTCGCTAAAGAACACGGAATTCAACAGAACGATACCGAAACGAACTCGGATGACAAAAAGTGTAGAATTAATCATTTTCAGGATGACGAAACGGTCCCAAGCAAGTCGCCAAAATAAACTTCCGCCAAAATAGAAAATTTTCGGGGAACAAAATTACAGGTATTACAAGAGCGAGGTTGCAGGAGTTGTTTGATGGGCTGAGGGAGGATTTGAGGAGACAGAGAGAGGAGCAGAGAGAGGATATGAGGAGAGAGAGAGAGGAGCGTAGAGAGGAGACGAGGAGAGAGAGAGATGAGATGAGGAGAGAGAGAGAGAGCTTGATGGCTGCCATGCGGGAGGAGCAGCGGGCGGAGCGGGAGAGCGTTGTTGCTGCCGTCAGAGCCGAGATGCGAGAGCAGGCCCGCCGGGCCAGCCGACGAGAGGCGAGGCGTCTTGCTGCGAGGGATGCTTATCATCAGGAGCACCTCGCCGCATGGACAACCCACATCATGCATCCCGACGGGCCAGTTATTGCGCCCGCCCGGCCAGCCACACCACCCTCCTCACCGGACGATACCGGCACGGCTCTGAGCGGTGGAGGAGTACTTGACCTTTTACTTTTATTGCATATCATTTTTGTCCATTGAGGTCAATGTACGTCCTAAGTTTGGGGGGGATTTACTTTCAGTTTCTACATTCATTGCTGTACTTTATTTTATTGCTGTACGTTATTTCGTTGCACTTTTCATTACTTTGCGTAAAATTTTTTTTTAGATAGCCTTGCTTGTCTTAGTCTTTCTTTATTCGTGACTTTTTCGTGCTTCTATTTGTGTGATACTGATGTTACGACACTGTTTTTCTCTCTGAAGAAACGGTCGAGTTTTAGTCGAGTTGTAGTCAGTTATTTCTATTCTGCTTAGTATTCATTTAGGTCCGAAATTTTTCGTGATTGTAGAGGTCTTGGCAGAGAAGAGCCGATACATACTTGTTTTAAAATCACCGTCAATACGTTTGGTTACATCTTCCGGATAGTGAGTCGTACTGTTTCATTAGTCGTGTTGGCACTTAGATTGAGTTTAGAGTCGGTCAGTTTTTCCCAAAAGTCGAGATAATGTGTTCTATGATGGGAATTCTAGTAACCGGGGGTATTCACGTGACCCGTTGTTTACTCTCGCGTAAAACGACGACCCTGATTAGACTAGTGATTTAGATATTTCACATGTGCCAATGATAGGGAGCCTAGTAACCGGGGGTATTCGCGTGACCCGCTGTTTACTCTCGCGTAAAACGGCGACCTGGATTCGGACATGCGGAAATTATGTATTCGAGTTGTTTCTCCGCTATAGACGGGAACTTAGTAACTAGAAGCATCCATGTGCCCCATGAGTGTCTTTTACGTCAAACGGTTTTCCAATACATGAGAATGGAGTTTCCACCCTAGGATTATCCCGATGAAACATCCCGAGATCCTAACCTAGTGGTCAACTCGAATCAAATTCTTGAGTATATATATATAAGGGAATACTGTCCGAGGTTTAATTGTTATGAAACTCGTGAAAATTGTGCCTTTCCACTGTGGAACGGGACGAACTAGCTTGTTTATTTTAGCCTTTCATATTGACGGTCGATTTGACTCACGTTTTGTTAATCTTTGAGCTGGATTTTCTTCATGAACGAATGATTAGGACTGAACTTGATTACTTTGCGGAATCATTATTCTGAGTGCAGCTCGCTTTTACGACACTCGGATTCTTTAGAGAGACTTACAGGATAGTATTGATTAGGTTGAACACTATGAGTTGCACGATGATTCACGACATTCTTTTATTGAATTTAAATTCTTTTTTTTTTTTGCTTGAGGACAAGCAAAGGCTTAAGTTTGGGGGTATTTGTTAGGCGTATTTTTATACGCGTATTTATCATTATTGTGTAGTATTTTGGAGAGTGAAATCGTCTAAATGAGCTTTTAATGCCTTAATTTTGTATGATTGACAGGAAATTGAAGTCCGGAAGCTAAAACGAGGCAAAGCAGGCGAAAATGGCAAATCTGGACTCGAGCCGCGGCACAAGGAAGGCGAGCCGCGGCACAGAAGACACCGACCAAAGGTAGAGTAACTGTACTGCGTGCCGCACGGCCAGGTGAGCCGCGGCCGAAGAAATTGATGACGCCTGTGCATTGGTGAAGGCCGTGTGCGCGGCACGAGTTTAGTGAGCCGCGGCACACTTGGCGGTTTTGTATGCCGCGGATTTTGAGCATTTGGCTTGATTTCGGCCAGACTAATACGGACGCGATTTGGAGGATATGTTGAGCTATAAATAGGGTTTAAGACCCTAATTAAATCATCTTTGGATCTTGAATCTTTTGGAGCTTAAGCTTGGAGACGGCGGAAGAAGAGGGCGAGAAGACTTCAAGGCGAAGGCGGAAGCTGAAGAACGGAGGAATCCGAGCTTCATCTGCGTTTGAATTTTATGCTTTCATTTATTTATTCTGTATTTTCGATTAGTAGTATGTCAGGCTAAAGCCCTAATCTAGGGTTTTGATGAAACCTTTGTTTTGATGAATTGATTGAGATTATCCAATTTATTACCTTTTTATTGAGTTTTCCCAATTATGTTTAATGCTTGCAATTATCTGGCCAATAGTTGTATTGATTTAATCATTCACTTCGAATCGGGAGAGGAGATTTGGTGAGGAACTATTGGTGAGGACCGTTTTATTCTGTGAAATAAGAATATACTCATAGGAACTACGTGGCCTTTAGGAGATTTCATGCTTTTTGCCTATCGACGAATTAATTCACCTAGGGATAGAGTGCGTTATTCGCCTTTAGATAAATCTATTGACCTCGGGAGAGGCGGTAGAATATATTAGCAATTTCCGCCTTCAATAAATTGGGAAAATTATTTATTACGGATAATCGAGAGTAAATTCGGATAAACTAAGGTGGATTCAGAACCCTAGACGTATTCATCATTTGATTTATTTTATTCAAGCCATCGTTTTATACTAGTCTTTTAGTAATTCTTCTAGTTATTAATTACGAAATCCCAAATTCGATTGTTCAGATAAAATTGGAATACACAAAAATCGGTAGTTAGAAATTAAATCCTCGTGGGAACGATACTCTACTTATCACTTAATTACTTGTAAACGATGACGTGCACTTGCGTGTAAAGAAATATCGCAACACCGACGATAGCTCAGTGATCTCGGATTGCATTAACAAAATACATAGAGTCAAGTTACAAAAGGGTTTGACTTTATCGTGATCCTAATAGTTGACCGGTATATATGATTGAAGGGTTTATACGTATAGGGTATTCACGACATAATGGTTTTGGAATGATTCTATCATTCGTTCCTAGTTGGGTTACGGTATGGAGCACTAGGCTAGCTAAGTGTTACCCGTACTCCTTTATTCCTCTCATTGCCGACTAAGACGGACCTATGGAGTCGCGCACAAAGATATTTGATGGATAAATATGTATTTATTATCTCTTCATTAATATTGGATATTAGATATCTAATTTGATTTATTTGATAAATCATGCGGTCTAGTGAATTGAAATTAATTACGGGGTGATTAATTTAATTCATAAAAAATTATTTCTTAGAAATATATTATTATAATTTTGTATTTTAAAATTAATTAATTAGATTAATTGATTAAGTATAAATACATTTGAGATAAAATGAAGTGTACTTAACAGACTAGATACGCGAACGTTCGGTACACGAACCGAGTGGCTCGACTCGTTTTCTCACCTAATACCAAGTGCCCCACCCCCACCTTCTCCTCACCTTCCATGTTACTTCCTAACATGTGAGGTGTATTTTATATTTAGCAAATGTTGAAGACTTGTGACCTGATTCCATGTCTCATAATGTCATCTAATTTTGTTATATAATAAATGTATTGGTCTTTGTTTTGAACAAGACTTGAAAAACACAAACACACACTAATCAGCCGTGAGTTTGTGTGGGAGGAGAGAAAATATTTTTCTTCATTTTCTTGTTCATCTTAGAGAAGAAGAAAAAGGAAGAACAGAAGAGAAGAAAAATACTGTATCAATTCCTAGCCGTGTTCTTTAAGAACGAATTGATATATTATTTTTTCAATCAATATCGCGTGATAACGTAGAGATACACGTCAACTTCGCTGTTTAGATCATTTATCAAGCTAGAACGAATCGGATTCGTGTTCGTGTTGGTGACCGGAAATGACCAAAGCTTTGATCGGGAATTTTTCCTTCAAGAATATATTATCAAAGGCCCACGAGTGTATGATCTTTTAATTTTATCTTTGTCATTTTATATTCGTTCATATAATGCTTGATCGGTCCATTTTGGGGTTTGATTTTATCCAGTTGGACCGGTTTATTTTCCGCTGCGTATTCCGATTTTTAATCACCGAACCCATCAGTAGTATAGGAGAGAGGTCTATGAGATCGTATATTCGATATTTGCATTTGGAATGCTTGGTTATTCCTTATGATTTAGAATCATAATAGTTTTAATTGTTAATGTTTCATTGTTCATCTAAAAATTAATTTTCTATGATTTTATGTTACAATATAAATCTATTTTTCTTTTGAAAAAATGCTTTAAATTGTGTAATATAAAAATTAGAAAAATATTAGTTTTGGATTCGGGACGAAAAGACAAGCCGGAAAAATGGCCGGACCTGGCAGCTCGGGGCTACTGGGGATTGATCACTGGCAAAGCTGGGTCAGCGGCAGGCAAGCTCGAGGCCGCGGGCTTGGCCCGGGCCTTGTGTTTTCCGACTCCATTTTTATATTTTGTTTGGTAAATTAATTTCCCACAAATTAAATTGGATTTAATTTGACTAAAATATAATTATGGTAGTTTTATATTTAAAGAAATTAATTTAATGAAATATTTATTTTGTCCGGAACAAATTAAAATTAACGGTTATGTGAATTAATTGGA
This sequence comes from Orobanche coerulescens, assembly GCA_033398695.1. Lineage (NCBI taxonomy): Eukaryota > Viridiplantae > Streptophyta > Magnoliopsida > Lamiales > Orobanchaceae > Orobanche > Orobanche coerulescens. The sequence continues at coordinate 100,541,177 of CM065817.1, read as the reverse complement.
TTAATTCTAATAGTTGGATTAATTTTTGTTGATTAGATCAATATTTAGATTAATCAATATTGTCATTTATTTAATGTAATGGTTGCATTATTTTTGAATGGTGATGTAGTTTATGGACTTAGTATTTTGAATCTTTATTCGATGAGGTTGTAATGGCCGCTTTGAGCCGATTTAGTTTTTTAGTAAATTCGTATAGGATCCAAATTTTATTAATGTAATAAATTAGCTATGACGAAGAACCGAGGACGAACCGCCATGAAGACGAAGATTCAAGACTTGTAATTAGATTACTTGTATTTTTTTCCGAGTCGATGAAGACTCGGTGCTTAGGAATGGTCCATGAACTGCATGTTGTTAGTTTTAGGTTGTGTATGTTTCCATATTGTATGACGAGCAAACAAATTGTATGACGAACAAACAAACCGACAAACCGCGATTATAATATGAGTAATGTACAAAGTGTAACATACAATCGCGTAATTCTCCCACTTAACAAACATTAAGTTATAAAGGTTACGAGGTTTCCTACCCTCCGTCAAACTCATGAAAAAATGAAATCTAAACTTAAATATTATTCTTCCGAGTATGTCGGGGTAATATTTATGGGGAAGGTTGATAAATTCCTAGAGTGTATTAGATGCCTTTGGTTGTGACAAATCAAACCCCTAGAAACCGTATGGGTTGCCGGGGAAGATTCAATTGTCAGACTAATAGGAATTGACGGTTTAAACTTAGATAGTTTAGTGAGCCATAGAAACCGAATGGGTTGAGGGCAAGTGAACTACGGGTGAAAGAAGACCGAATCATCCATTAGATGGGTTGGTGTCAGACACCACTTTATAAAGAATGATAGAATAGAAACCGTATGAGTTGCCCTCTATTAAACTTTGTAAAGAACTCGATCACCACTATGAAGTCAACCGTAACTTCCGAATTTCACATGGGAGTGTGCAAATGCCGATACAATAGTGGGAGCTGAGTTATGAATAAAAAATGTCCTTAAATTCTTTACTCGGATCATAATTAAATAATCACTAACAAATCTTAAATTATTCTCTGCAGTTAACAATTGTTGGGATAACAAATACCCTGTATCGAAACAGACAGGATAATCAATCCCTGTATCGAATTATGATGATAAGAGGTTTTGACAATATGCCAATCCTCAATACAGTAAGGAAACTGTATCGATGAGTTGAAGTGTCAACCTGTATGGAAGGCCTGTCACAGATCCAGCATATAGTGGAAACTTTCAGTACAACAAAGAAATCTTATAAAGACCAAGTAAGGAAGCTGTCTCGAATTGTCAATACAGTGATCTTCCATACAGCTCTCAACAGGACAAAGAAGGAATCTTCAGTTCTCACTAGAAGTCAAGTCCCGTTGATAAAGAAGTATTTAAATACTAAAAGGATAAATTATTTAAATACTGTAAGTCAGAAGATCTTCAAATCCCGCTAAATCCGGATCGTGCTTTTTCATTCCATTGGAACGGAATCTTGCTCAACGGATTTATCCCAACGGATATATTTCAGAGACTATATATATCTCCAGAGTTTGAAGATTGAAGACTACTGAACTACTGAACAATCAAGCTTACAAAGAAATACTCAGAGCAAAACATATCTCCAGAAGCTTACTGCAACTCAGATCTAAGAGATATACAGTGCTCAACATCTTGAACAACACATCATCAGCTAGAAGCTCAGTAAGTCAAAGCTATTGTTCATACCCTGTTCTATCCTTTGAACAAACCCAGATCGTAACTGTGTGTGAAGAAGCCAGTCAAGCACTAGCTCAAACCAATCTGTGTGAACGGTTGAAGCTAAGATCTTTATATCAATCAGTGTGAACGATATATTGATTGTATGTTGTTATAATTACGTAGTTGTGTACGCAGTAATTATAATAAACTTTTAACTCCTGTGTGGAGGGTGGACGTAGAGGGGTTTACCTCGAACCACTTTAAATATTGTGTTATTTACCTTCTGCCTTACCTGTTTTAATTACTGTGATTATTTAAGTATACACTGCACATCGAGTTACGGTATCCACAGCAACTTACTGTATTTAAGACTTCCGCTACGCACTCAGATTTAAAATCAGTACAGCTTGTTGTTTAAACTATTTCCCAAGCTGTATCCAGTATACTTAGTGGCCAACGAGTAGTATCGGAGCAGTTGATTCTAAAAAGAATCAGTCGTATTTTTAACTGAATTAGATCCAAAATCACTTACTCTTTAAAACAGTCTCTTTCATTTCTTTATTTTCACATGGATACATCTATGATCAACAAAGTGCCTATGTTCTCTATTAACGAATTTGATGATTGGAGAATTAGGATGGAGGCTCATCTTGCAGCAATGCACGAATAGATGATTTTTGTTATACAGGATGGCCCCATCAAGATCATGAAGGTAAACACGGCCGCAAGGATTGAAGGCCAAGCCCATGCTGAGATGCTCGAGAAGGAACGCGAGCAATGGACCACAGATGAAAGAAAGCGAGCCAACCTCGACAATGTGGCTAAGAACGCGTTATTTGTCACTCTTGACAAAGGCACGTTCTCGAAGGTAAAGAGCTGTAAATCAGCCAAGGAAATCTGGGATAAACTCAAGATGATTTGTGAGGGAACTGAGCTCTTAAAAGAAAACAAAATTTCAAAATGACTCAGCAATTTGAATCTTTTGAAATGAAACCAACTGAGGGTATTGTTGGTGAACTTGTGAGGAACTTGACCTCAGATTCACTGGTATTGTTGGTGAACTTGAAGCTTTGGGCAAAATTTATACCCAAAAGGAGAATAATTTAAAAATTTTCAGATCTCTCCCTGCCCGATGGGACATTAAGACCACAGCTATGCGTTTTTCTTGCAATCTTAATGAAATATCTACTTTTGATCTCTTCTCTGACCTCAAAGCTTTTGAGTATGATATTGACAGAAGATAGAAAGCTGAAGAATCTCCTTCAAAGGTCACAGCACTAGCCGCTGTATCGAATCGTCGACACAGCATGCCCAGCTCGTCGAAGCCTAGTCACAAGAATGCTGACAGTGACGACGACATCCTGTCTCAAGATGAAATGGTGCTTCTCATGCACAAATTCAAAAAGTTCATCAAACAATCTGGAAAGACTCCCTACAGGCCCAAACATGTCCACAAGGTAAGTACCGAAACTTCATCCGGTGATGCTAACCTGTGCTATAATTGCAGGAAACCAGGGCATTATGCAAATAAATGTCCTCATCCCAAAGTTCAAAGGTTTCCGGAGGCCGAGCAACAAGAGAGAGATGAAAGAAGACGTGCTTGGAAAAACAAGCTCAAGGCCCTGATTGGAGAATCAGAAGCCTCCCCCACACCATCCAAATCAGAAGAATGTCTTCAGGTGGTCACTGAAAGTGATTCATCTGACGATGAGTTCGATGATAAAGCATATATGTGCTTTATGGCCAAGGAAATTCCGGAAGGTGAAGATAGCGATGATGAGGTAAGCTCAACCACAGCTATTCCATTAAATGCATCTCATACTTTTGAAAACATGATGAATGAGTTTAAAAATATTCAAAAGGCCCATGAGACATTGAAAAATGAGAATATACAGCTCCAACTGTCTAACCTAGAGCTGAAAGATGAAAATGACTTGCTCAAAATAAATTATGAAAATATGTCTATTGATTGTGAAACCAGCAAAGTCGATTTTGAAAAACTCATGGAGAGTAATCATCAACTTGCTCATGAACTAAGTGAGGTTAAAACTCACAACGAGAGCAAGACAAATGATTTGGTTCTACTTCAAGCCAAAGTCAAAACTCTCGAAATACGAGAAATTGAACTTGAGACCACTCTGAAATCGTTCGAGAAATAGTCCAAAAGAATGGAAGAAATTCTGAGCACTGGGCATCATGCTCATGATAAAAGTGGCTTAGGATACAACTCATGTTCAAACAAAGGGAAAACTAGTACAGTGTTTGTCAAGAGTGTGGAACACATTCCTGTATCGAAAGAAACTTCGAGTCCTGTGAAGGAACCTGTTGCACAGCGAACAACAAAGGCTGCTATTCCACCCCCGCAATCCTATTCCAGACAGCGGAATCATCAGTCATTCAGACCTAAAAGGCGCACTCAACACCATGCTCCTCGAGCACATCAACAGCGCCAACAGTCGTTCAGAAGGAAGGCTGTAACCAAATACCAAAGGCCCGCACGGCAGTACTATCAGTACAGCACGCCAAGGTATTGGATACAGGAGCCCCGTTATTCCTCGAGACAACAGGTGCCCGCTCAGTATCAACAACAGCATTGGGAATCCAACTGGAGACCCAGAAGGCAAGCTGTTAGGCCAAAGAAAATGGCTCCACCTCCAAGATGGCACTCGTACTGGATTAATAATAATAACCCTAAATTTTACATGCATAATAATTATCATGGTTATAGCGATTACGGATATGCCCCACGTAGATATCGCAACACTGTACCGAATGTGACCTACAGTAATCCAATTGCTGCCAGGAAAACTTGGGTACCTAGAGGAACTAACATTCATGGACCCAAAAATCAAAGGGGACCTAAATCTCCTTAATCTCTTTGCATACAGGACATCCAAGAGGAGGACACCTGGTACTTTGATAGTGGATGCTCTCGGCACATGACCGGAGATAGAAGCAAGCTATCAGATTTTGTAGAAGGTCGCGGTCCAAAAGTTCGTTTCGGTGATAAATCTAAAGGAAGAACAAGAGGGAAAGGAAACCGACTTGTCGGAAAATTCAAAGTCACCGATGTTGCATATGTTGAAGGCTTACAGTATAATCTACTTAGTATTAGCCAGTTCTGGGATAAACAGTTTTCGGTGAAATTCTATATAGATCGCTGTAGAGTCAAGAACATCCAGACCAAAGAAGTTGTGCTTACAGGAAGCATATCAGGTAACATGTATATTGCTGACTGGAAGCCTATGGGCTCCTCAATTCCATGCTTTGTTGCCAAAGGACTACAGATCTTAGCTAGTTATGGCACAAGAGGATGTCTCACGTCAACTTCAAGACGATCAACAAGCTCTCAAGACAGGGAATGGTAAGAGGATTGCCAAATATGTTATTCAAAAAGGACAGCGTCTGCGGACCGTGTCAGAAAGGCAAGCATATCAAGTCAACCCTGAAGAGCAAATCCTATCTTTCAACCCAAAGAGTGTTGGAGATGCTACATATGGATCTCTACGGTCCTGTAGACCCAGTAAGTTTGGGAGGTAAGAAATACTATCTTGTTGTTGTTGATGATTACTCCAGGTATGCTTGGACAATTTTCCTAAGCAAGAAGAAGGAAACAACATCAAAGCTGCCCGAGCTCCTGAGAAAGCTGCAAAATGAAAAAGCATTGAGTATCGTGTCCATTCGTTCCGACAGAGGTAGAGAATTTACTAACCGCTTTATAGAGCAATACTGTTCAGAAAATGGGATACAACACGAATACTCAGCTGCCCGAACACCTCAACAAAATGGTGTTGCCGAGCGAAAGAATAGGACGCTGAAAGAAGCAACAAGGACAATGATTGCCGCAAGCAAGTTGCCACAGCGTTTCTGGGGTGAAGCAACCAATACAGCATGCTACACTCAAAACCGCTGTATCTTCAACAAACACCACAACAAAACAGCATACGATGTATGGAACAACAAAACTCCGTTAGTTTCATATTTTCACATTTTTGGATGCAGGTGTTATGTGTTGAATAATGGGAAGGATCAACTTCAAACCTTTGATGAGAAATCAGATGAAGGAATATTTGTAGGATACTCCTCCGTCATCAAAGCTTACATGATCTTTAATAAAAGGAAGCTGACGATCGAGGAATCAGTTCATGTAGTGTTCGACGAACCTCACCATGACCCTATAGGAGTAGATGATATTACTCAGAATATCCAACAACTCTCTATCTTAGATCATCCAACTCCCATAGAACCGATTGTTGACCTAGAAATCACCGCCACAACTTTAAGAATCGACGTAGATGAAGCTGACGCTATACAGGCTGAAGCTGTATCTAGAGAAACTCTCGATACAGTACGGGATCCTGAATTAGAACCCGACCGAAGATGGTTGAGAGATCACCCGCAAGAGCTGATCATTGGAAACATAGATGCTGGTGTTTCTACCCGTAGGAGAATACAGAGTACACAAGGAAATGTACTTTGTGCACAAAAAGAACTAGATACTGAGATATCACCATTTCCTGAATGGAAATATCAATCCGAGCTTAGAAGACTCAATATGTGCACTATTGCTATATTCTTAGCCCAGTCTGAACCTGTTTCGACCATAGACGCTCTTAATAATTCTCATTGGATAACATCTATGGAAGAAGAGCTTAACGGTTTTGAAAGAAACAATGTATGGTATCTTGTACCCATACCTACACATCAATCGGTTATAGGAACCAAATGGGTGTTTCGAAACAAGAAGGATCGAAATGGACTTATTATAAGGAACAAATCAAGGCTAGTCGCACAAGGCTATACCCAGGAAGAAGGCATAGACTTTGATGAAACCTTTGCCCCTGTAGCCAGACTAGAAGCCATTAGGATATTCTTAGCCTTTGCCGCCCATAAGAGCTTCATTATATACCAAATGGACGTCAAGAGTGCATTCCTAAATGGAGACCATGCCGACGAAGTTTATGTTGAACAACCATAAGGGTTTGCCAACACAGACGGCATCGACCTAGTATACAGGCTAAGGAAAGCACTGTATGGTATTAAACAAGCCCCTAGAGTATGGTATGAGACCATGTCCCAGTATCTAACCAACAATGGATTTGAGAAAGGTGCTGTGGACAAGACCTTGTTCAAAATACAGGAAGGTGATGACCTTCTAATGGTGCAAATTTATGTAGATGATATAATTTTTGGTTCAACTAACCTTGCTTTGTGTCAAAGGTTCTCTCATCTCATGCAAAGTAAATTTGAAATGAGTATGATGGGAGAACTTAGTTATTTCCTAGGTTTGCAGGTAAAGCAGTTGCCTACAGGTATTTTTATCAACCAGGAAAAATACAGCAAGGAGCTTCTCAACAAATTTGGAATGAACACTTCCAAATCATCGCCAACCTCCATGAGCACTTCCGTGCAAATTAGTGCTGATGAAGCCGGAAAGCTGGTTGACCAAGCACTCTACAAGAAGCTTATTGGTTCGATCCTGTACCTAATGGCTAGTAGACCCGATATCCAGTTTTCTGTTGGTGTGTGTGCGAGATATCAAGTAGCACCTAAGGAATCACACTTCAATACAGCTAAACGAATCCTGAAGTACATTAAAGGAACAGTCGATGTAGGACTATGGTATCCTAAATAAGGCGGATTCAATTTAGTTGGATACAGTGACTCGGATCTCGGAGGCTAGTACAAGTGGAACTTGACACTTTCTTGGACCTAGACTCATTTCTTGGTTCAATAGGAAGCAATTGGCTAACTTACTTTCCACGGCTGAATCAGAATACTATGCTGCTGGTAGTTGTTGTATGCAGATCCTTTGGATGCAGCAACAATTGTCAGATTATGGAATTGAAGCCAGAGAGACGCCAATCATGTGTGATAGCACGAGTGCAATTGCAATAATGCACAATCCTGTCAGCACATACTATAGGATCTCGATTCAGTATATATTATAATATTTCATTTTAAAATAATTTTTGTCCACGTGCCCTGTTTTCATGTCAAACGTCATTTACATTAAATGCCTTACACGACATATGGACAACTGAATCTCAAAAGCCGCGATGTTTTTAAATTGTTTAATATTTTAAAACTGCCGTTTCAGGCATTTAGGGTAACAACAAATGTCAGAAGTGGGACCCGCTCATATTTTAATATTCCGTGGATAAGTGTACCAGTTACACTCAGTTCATCGTGACCGTTCTTTTCAAAAACCGGCTCCCATCCCTTAAAATCTAACCATTCGTACTCTGGAAAACCCTATTTCGCCGCCCACTATAAAAGGACTGATACTGCCATTAGAGACTCTTTACGCTTTCTGCAAAATTTAAGAGTACTCAAGCAAATACAGCCTACAAAGTTTTCTGCGTTTGACTGCAAATTTCGTTTATTCTCTTTCATATTTTTCTTGAGAATCATCAATGGCTGGTCAGACATCTTCTCCCGCACTCAAGAAATCCTCGAACATCATCGATGGACGGATCTTCTCAAGATCTGTCGTCATCGAGTGTATTCTCTCTGAAACCAATAACGTCGAACCCATGGAGTTCATCATCACCCGACTCCATCAACAAGGTCTCTACCACCTTGGGAGTCAAACCGCAGAGAAATACGATGTTCACTTGGTTGAGGACTTTTACCTTAACGCCGCCGTTCGCTTTTTGTCGCTAGCCCAGGGAGGCCACGTTGCTGATATCACTGCTATCATTCAAGAAGTGGAGATCTGTATCGATCGAGATCTTCTTCAGAAAATTTACAGGCTACCCGCTGATGGCCTGACCATGGAAGAACTTGAGACTTTTGGGTCTCATGAGCTGATAACAAAGTACTATGGGCTATTCACCGGCTCAGCTATTCTTGACGTGGTTCACACCACCTGTCACAAGAAGAATTTTTGTTTGCCATACGTGTATCTGCATGATTTTTGTTGCCGGATAATTGAGAATCGCACTGGTGCATTTGAAATGTGTACCAATCTGAGATTTAGGATGATGGTTGCAATTTTGACCTGTGAAAAGGTCAACTGGTGCCAGATTATCTTGAAGCGCTTGCAGGAAGAAGTATCCAAGCCTGCCACTCAAAAGAAGTCGTTTGGTTTAATTTTAAACCATATATTGACGAAATGCGGACTTTCACAATCCGCAGATGCGAAGAAAAACAGCTCCCGGATCTACTTAGGAGGCGTCAAGCCTTCGACCTATAACCAGAGAACTCTGGTTTGCAATCATCCATCCATCCGAAGTATGCCCGTATCTAAAGATCCAAGGGATGTCTCTTTGAAGTCCCAGGATGTGGAGTCTTCAAGGAAAAGAAAAAGATCTCACAGAAAGACACCCACTGCTGGTGAGAAGCCGAAAAGGAAGCTAAGGATGGTTTCTAAAGCTAAACCACCAAAACCTCCGAGGAAGCTTATACCGTGGCACAACCCACTGAATAACTACCCCAGGGCCCAACCCCTGTGGAAGAGGTGCCCGCTACTGTATCGACAGTAGATCCTGAGCCTTTGGCGGCTAAGACGGATGATCGGACATCTGCCAACTTAGAAGACTCTAGCGAGTTGGATGCCCCTTTGGAGCCAACAACTACTTCTCCTATGCGGGATTCCACACCCGTAGAGGATCCACCTTCCTTCGGGGCACCATCCCCTGTAAGGAATCCCTCTTCCCTACAGTATCCCACACCTGTAGAGTAAACCCTCGCTACAGCGGACTCAGACGTTGTACGCAGTCCCTCCCCGAACACCATTATCAACAAAACTCTTCTCTCTGTACAGATTGATCATGCTTATGATAGATTCCTTAAATGGAAAAGCTACAGTCTAGCTCCGTATGACATCTTATACAACTGGAGCGACTGGAGCCATGAAGAGAGATTTGTATTGGAAGTGACGGACTCAACAGAAGTTGCAGCCCTGATCCAATGGGACAATCTCTATTGCAAAGAATTGATTGAAAGCTATCTATTGCAAAAATCTGATGCTAGGAGAAAAGGAAAAGATAAGTCCGAGGACTCTCCCCAAGATCCAAAAGATGACGATGACTCAGACGACGACGACGATGCCTTACAAGCAGGTCTGAAAATGAGTCGTGAAGAGGCTCAAGATAGAGATGCCTCTCAAACCAAGAATGACGAAGGGCCATCAATTCGAAGTGAGCCCCCTTCGTCACAGCAAGAGCATATTCCTGACGACGAGGAATCAGTCCCACTGCCGGAATAGGCGGAAGCTGAGAGACAACAAGAGGAATCAGTCCCTCCTGTACCCATGCCTACAGACTCACCTTCGCAACAGGAGGATACAGCAACCCCTGCCACCGAACCCAAAAATACTGCTCCCGCCCCATCAACCGTGGAATCCAATGACGGTAATGTACCTGAGGATGTCCAACTCAATTCACACCCTATAGTGAATCTGAGAAGGTTGAATGGATCCGAAGATTTTACCAAGCCAGATTCTCCCAGCACTACTGCTAGGGAAGAGCGTCTGCGTGCTCTTGGTCTTCAAATAGTCTTTATCCAGGATGCAGTGAATGCCCTTCACTCAGTCGAAAAAGCTTTAGATTGGATGCACACATCGGCAGTTGAAGAAATGACAGGTTTAAGGCATGAAGTCTCTCGTGTTGTCGAACCCTTCACTGTCCTGCCCCATGCCTTCAAACAGGCCCTTGCCAATCTGCAATAGAAGCAAGAAAAGATCCTAAGAGAAGAGGAATAAAAAACGCGCATATCTGAGGCCAATACCGCAGCAGCTATGATCGAAACCACTTCTCATCTTCGAGCCCATGACAAAAGTATCAAGGATATGTCGGAAGTGCTTTCCACCCTTGTCGAGAGAATGACAAACATTGAGACGAAATAGGATGCCGCACTGGAGATCCTAGGACGTCTTGATGACGCCAAAAAGGGGGAAGAAGCAAGAGAAGCAGCTAGGAGAATAAGGCTACAACACGAAAGGGAATTTAATGCTGCCCAAGACAGCATTACCGCTGAATTGAACAAGCTAGCCCCTCCCTCTCAAAGTTTCAAGATTTCAGGCTCCCGATCTGAGTTTCATGACCCCAATGTCCCATGGCATAGCTTAATTCAAAGACCTTCTGAAATTCGTCTGCCAACCAACTGCCATCCAACTGCTGAAGAGGTGAAGCAATGGAGGAAAAATGAGCTGATGAGATATTTTGTTAAACTTGTCAAGGATCCCCCATCTTCAAAGGTTATAAGACATTAGTGGAGGCTGTAGACAAATTCACGAATATGTTAGAAGATTGAAAGCTTCCTCTCCAGCTTGATATGAAATCCAAGCATAAAAGAGGAGATCGGATCACCCATCCAGAAGACTGGATTCTTGCCTTTGACAGATCCTACGAAGGTAGAGCAATATACCTAGATCGAGGCAACGATTCCCTACAGCACTGGTGGCGTGGAACCGAGAATGACCAAGGGAAAAGCCATGGAGACATGCGGACTATAGGAGCTGAAATCCTTAGTATATTAGTTTTGTTTGTAATTTTTCTTTCGAAATAGCAAACCTTGTACTCTATTTTTGAATATCAATAAAAATGTTTGCTTGTCTTGAAAGATTACAACTCGTAATCTACTGTGTTAATGTATGATTACATAACTTAAATTGTTAGATAAACAATCACAAGTATAGAAACTTGTTTGAAAATTAATCTGTACGAACTTGTCTACGAACTATTCACAATTTCAGTTGTATGCATTTAGAATACATTGTAAGATTGTGCCTGCGCGCCAATCATAAGCTTAAGTTGTAAAAATTCTTAGCTGTATCGAACTCGCCTGCGAGCAGTTCATAAATTAGACTAAGTTGCTGAAAGACAGACCATTTGACAGAAGACCAAGAAATCTGCCCGAAGTCATCGAGAAAGTCATTCGCTTCATGAAGAAGGTTTTGGCATCATCAAGAAGACTTGAAAGATTTAAAGTCTTGGCGAATTGTCAAAAAGAGGGAAATTGTTGGGATAACAAATACCTTGTATCGAAACAGATAGGATAATCAATCCCTGTATCGAATTGTGATGATAAGAGGTTTTGACAATATGCCAATCCTCAATACAGTAAGGAAACTGTATCGATGAGTTGAATTGTCAACCTGTATCGAAGGCCTATCACAGATCCAGCATATAGTGGAAACTTTCAGTACAGCAAAGAAGTCTTATAAAGACTAAGTATGGAAGCTGTCTCGAATTGTCAATACAGTGATCTTCCATACAGCTCTCAACAGGACAAAGAAGGAATCTTCAGTTCTCACTAGAAGTCAAGTCCCGTTGATAAAGAAGTATTTAAATGCTGAAAGGATAATGTATTTAAATACTGTAAGTCAGAAGATCTTCAAATCCCGCTAAATCCGGATCGTGCTTTTTCATTATGTTGGAACAGAATCTTGCTCAACGGATTTATCCCAACGGATATATTTCAGAGACTATATATATCTCCAGAGTTTGAAGATTGAAGACTACTGAACTACTGAACGATCAAGCTTACAGAGAAATACTCAGAGCAAAACATATCTCCAGAAGCTTACTGCAACTCAGATCTAAGAGAGATACAGTGCTCAGCATCTTGAACAACACATCATCAGCTAGAAGCTCAGAAAGTCAAAGTTGTTGTTCATACCCTGTTCTATCCTTTGAACAAACCCAGATCAGCCCTGTGTGGATTGAGTAATCGTTGCTACTCCAGAACTCTGTGTGAAGTATTTGCATCGAAGAAGACGAAGTTTCATAACTGTGTGTGAAGAAGCCAGTCAAGCATTAGCTCAAACCAATCTGTGTGAACGGTTGAAGCTAAGATCTTTATATCAATCTGTGTGAACGATATATTGATTGTGTGTTGTTATAATTACGTAGTTGTGTACGCAGTAATTATATATAATAAACTTTTTACTCCTACGTAGAGGACCAGTGGACGTAGAGGGGTTTACCTGGAAGCACTTTAAATATTGTGTTGTTTACCTTCTGCCTTACCTATTTTAATTACTGTGATTATTTAAGTATACACTGCACATCGAGTTGTTGTATCCACATCAACTTACTATATTTAAGACTTCCGCTACGCACTCAGATTTAAAATCAGTACAGCTTGTTGTTTAAACTATTTCCCAAGCTGTATCCAGTATACTTAGTGGCCAACAACAATATCCCTCAAAATGACAATGAACCTACGCGCAATTTTACTTGAATAGAACACTCTAACTGGACCCAACTTTGTGGACTGGCTCCGAAATCTGAGGATAGTCCTCAGTATGGATACATTGGGATACGTCTTGGAGTCGGACATCCCACTGGCTCCTGCAAGGACCAGGGATAATCAGGAAGAAGTTGATGCCCATGAGAAATGGGTTAAGGATGATGTCAGGTTTCCTGCTTTCATGATGGCCTATATGAGCAATGAGCTTCAGAGGGCCCATGAAAACATGCCCTCTTCAATGGCGATTCTGGCACATCTTACTGAACTATACGGGGAGCATAATCGAACTGCTCGGTATGAGATATCAAAGCAGTTGCTTGGTGCTCGGATGAAGGAAGGTGAGAAAGTTGGGGATCATTTCCTTAAAATGATATCCATGATCGAGAGATTGGAGGCTCTTGATTTCAGGATGAATGCTTCTCTCCAGACCGACCTCATCCTACAGTCACTTCCTGACTCCTTCTCTCAGTTTGTGATGAACTTCAACTGGAATGAGATTGCTTGCAACTTAGTTAGGCTAATGAATAAACTGATTACGGAAAAGTCTCAGATAAAGACTAGTCTGAAGGAGGCTGCACTTGTCATTTCTTCTGGGCCTCGGAGGTCAAATAACAATAAGAAAAATGATAAGAAGCAGTTCAAGCCAAAAGGAGGGGTATAGAAAGATAAGAACAAGGCCCCAATGGTTCAAAAGAGTAAGGGGACAAGAAAACGGACAAATGCCTAAACTACGGTGAGCTAGGCCACTGGAGAACGTATTGTCCAAAACTTGACCGAAATGGGCCTTCAAGTACGGAACTACTGGTTTTGGAAACAAATTGTTCTGTAACTGTATATTCTACTTATTGGATACTTGATTCTAGTGCGAGTTCTCACATATATATAATGAATCAGGATCTGGAACAAAGTAGAATGCTTAGAGCTGGAGAAGTGATGGTAACAGTTGGCAGCGGGCATAGTGTCAAGGCTACTGACATCGGATCACTATTGTTGGATTTAGAATTCGATTTTATTCTTACTTTGGAAGATGTACTTGTATTGCCCAAGGGGCATAAAATATTGTATCAATTTTGGTCATGGACCAAAAAGGATTTCACTTCTTTATTGGAGAAGAGTCCAGTCAAATTTATTTTTGAAATAAATTGGTTGGTTGCTACATTATTAAATGGTTTATACCATTTGAATCTAAAGAATAAAACAACTGTGAACACTATAACTAGGAAGCATGGTAGGGATGAAACAAACCAAGCACTTAAGTGGCATCTTAGACTTGGTCATATTGGTCAGACCAAGGTTCTTAAAATGGAGAAAGATGGACTTACGGGTCCATTGGGATCGGATCCCTATCCAACTTGTGAATCTTGCCTTCAAGGCAAAATGACTAAGTTAGCCTTCACAAGGACTTTTGAAAGAGCTGTTGAAAAACTTGGATTGATCCATACCGACGTTTGTGGCCCTTTTGAAGTGGCACAAGATGGCTTTCAATATTTCATTACATTCATTGATGACCATACTAGGTATGGGTTCGTGTACTTAATGAAACATAAGTCTGAAGCTTTTTTATAAATTCAAGGAATTTAAAGCCCTAGTTGAAAATCAAACAGGTAACCGTGTTAAGGCTCTTCGGTCAGACCGGGGTGGTGAGTACATGAGTACCAAGTTTGATGAGTTCTTTAAGGAACTAGGAATAGTGTCACAATTCACTCCTCCAGCTACTCCATAGTTAAATGGTAATTCAGAAAGAAGGAACCGAACCTTGTTGGACATGGTTCGTTCCATGCTTAACTATACTGATCTACCGATTTATCTATGGGGTCAGCTCTCCTTACTGCTGCGCATATCTTGAATAGATGTCCTTCAAAATCCATTCCTAAGACTCCACATGAGATGTGGAGAGGTATAAAACCAGGTCTTAATCACATTAGGATTTGGAGATGCCCTACTTATGTCAAGACGTTTAAAGTAGAGAAATTGAAAGCTAGGTCTGTGAAAGGTCATTTAATAGGATATCCAGGGGATTCCATGGGATATATATTCTACATGCACAAAGACCATAATTGTTGCTTTACAAGCACACTTCCTCGGAGATGAGTTTATCAGGAAGGAGGCGCAGGTAGAAATATTTCATTTGAAGAAATAAAAGAAACACCAAATGACACATGTGCAAGATATTAGAACCGAACCTTCCGAAATACAAACACAACCTCGCAAGTCTAGTAGAATTTCTCAATTACCTGAGAGATATAGCTATCTGCATCAAGAGGAATTGGGTGTCCATGAGATGACAGAAAGTAGTCATGAGAATGATCCTTCTACATACGACCAAGTGATGGTAGATGTTAACTCCACCAAGTGGCAAGAAGCTATGGAAGCTGAGATAGACTCAATGCATGCTAAGCAGGTCTGGACTTTAGTAGATCGTCCTATAGTCATGGTGCCTATTGGAAATAAATAGATATATAAAAGAAAGACTGATGGAGATGGCAAGGTTGATACCTATATGGCCAGGCTTGTGGCAAAGGGTTATTTCCAAAGAGAATGAATCGATTACTTCAAGACTTTCTCGCATGTAGCTATGATTAAGTCTATTCGCATGATGCTTGCCATAGCAACCCACTTAGATTATAAAATATGTCAAATGGATGTGAAAACAGCATTCCTAAATGGATTCCTCGAAGAGGAGATTTATATGGAACAGCCTAAAGGATTCATATCTGAAACCAATATTCATAAAGTATGCAAACTTCAACGTTCCATTTATGGATTGAAGCAAGATTCGTGAAGTTGGAATCTTCATTTTAACGAGACAGTCAAAGAGTTTGATTTTGTCTAAAATAAAGAGGAGCCGTGTATTTACAAGAAGGTTGGTGGGAACAAAATTGCATTCTTAATAATATATGTGGATGACATCCTACTTATAGGAAACTGTTAGGAGTATACCCTCGAATGCCACTCAAAAGATGTTGAGTGAGGGCATTGTACTTGTTATTATGTAATTAATTATCATAAGGCAAATGGATGTTTCTTTATTTACAGGTAGTTACTGGCATTCCTAACTCGTAAATATACATATAGAAACTAGTCCGTGTATTTGAGAGCAAAACATTCCACTCCTTATTGGATAAGGGGGTCGGCACTGGAAAGGTTTATAGCTCAAATACTTAATCGTTCGCAAGTCGATGAAACTTGACTGGGCGTTAAGTTTATGTGAAGACTTGTATGACATGTTCTTTGACATGGAGAGTGTCTGTCGAACACTAATGGTTAGTGGGAGTACACGTTATAGGTATGCTAATTGGATTAGTATACTCGAACCGACTTACCCTCGATTTGTCACACGGATTTCACTCTGGGACAGTCAATGACGGAATCGAAAGGTTGTGATATGTATTCGTGAACCTTCGACTTGAGGATTTAGTTGGGATGTGCTTGTGACGTCAAGATTTTCATTAGAGTAGTTCGACCCTGTAAACCGGAAGGCGGGGGTCAACCTCGACGTGCGTCTTGACGGGCAAGTAGCACGTCCTACTGAATACCAAGATAAAATTCTTTCTCTTGTTAGTGAACGGGTTATATGTCCTATGCGGTTATTGGTAGATGAGATCATAAGTATTTAGCCAAAGCATTGGAGCTAGTTGTATTAGATACACGAGAGCTCGATGATCTGGATTTGCATTAACTCATGCATAGCATCAAGTACAGATAGGGTTTGACTGACCATGACCCTATAACTTGATCGGGACATTTGAAAGAAGGGTTTATACGCATACTGGTATTTACGACAGAATGGTTCTTGAATGATCCCAATCATTCGTTCTTAGTAGGGGTACAGTGCAGGCCGCCAGACTGGCTAGGTGGTGCTACTACTCTTTGGTTCCTCCGATTGCTGACTGAGACGGACCTACCGAGTCGCGCAATAGGATTGACGACGGAATGAATCGAGCTAATTCTCTCATCGTGAATATTAGATATTGGATATCTAATTTGGGACATTGGATATCTAAATTGATTGATTGGATAAATCAAATTTCTGGCCTAATGAATTAAATTAATTACTAGGTGATTAATTCAATTCATAAATATAATTATTTCTTGGAGAAATTAATTATGTTATTTTGTATTTGATATGATTAATTAATTGGATTAATTAATTGATATAAATACATTGAAATGAAATTGGAGTTTATCTGTTTGGACTCTATGGAGTCCGAAACGAACCGAACTCGTCTGATTTCTTCATCATGACCCCCCTTTCCACCTACCTTCTTCTTGTCTTTTGTTTCCATTTCATAATGGATGATAATGACATGGTGGGGCTATTTTCTCATGTGCATGAGTTGTAACATGTGGGTGGAAGTTGAATAAGAAGAGAAGACATTTACCACTCTCATTACCTATTGATTCCTACGGTTGAGAGAGCAAAAGAGAGAGAGTACAATTCTCAAGGTCTTCTTCTTTTTATTCAATTTTGTTCTTGATTGTTCTTGGAGAATATCAAGATTTTGATTGAGAGTTAGTGATATATACACTTAGAGTGTTATAATCACAATCGAAAGCTTCATCATCGTAGCTCTAGCCATATACTTGGAGGATAGCAAGGTGATCGTCATTCCGATTGTTTCTCCGGCACGTGGCAAGTATAGACGCGGTTCTTTCTGTAACACCCCCAAGATATTCGAGATATATTACAGCGCCGTGAATCCCTACATGGGACCCACTAGGCTGGACAAACATCATACTCATCTACTCACAGAACAACAGAATAACACCTCGTCATAAAGACGCCCAACAAAATAATCCACCCGGTTCAACCGGTCAACATAACATCATAATTCGACACAAACACGATAAACAACAATACAATCCAGACGAGTAAAAGTTCTTAAGTACTCGAGTACTTCTATTAGTTCAAACAAAACCACAAAATATGAAAAGGTAGAAGACACTAAGACGTCACTCGTGCACAATCATCACGCTCGGCCATCATCCGCATACTGGTCCAGCGCCCGTTCGTCTCGATGAACCTGACCTGAAATCCATAACACGAATTTCCCCAAAATGGGTCCCCAGAGGGGTTAGCAATTACGCTAGTACAAGTAACCAGATGAACAACTTACATCTTACACATATAGTAAATGCATGCAATAAAGAAAACCGTTCGAAAGCACTCATTTCCGGAAATGCCAATATCAAATCACATTTGTAAAATGCACCACAATTAACCGTCGATCCACGTCTCTGTGGACCCCTACCGAGACCCCATCGGATCTAACCCGTAGTGGTTAAAAGCAAGCTCGTCGATCCATGTCTCTGTGGACCCCTACCGAGACCCCGTCGAATCTAACCCGTAGTGAGCATACACACACACTATTTCTCATACAATACTACTATGTCAAGATTGTAAGTTCATAAGGATACTTGCCTCGATTAAATAGACGATGACACGAACGGAACGGAAGAATCAAGCACGACCGCGAGGAACCGACGAAAATGAACCTAACGATTCAAATAGCACAATCACAACCACTTCTAAACGATTATGGAAATGGAATACACCCGGAAACCCGCCTACGATTCATGTATAATCGAATAAAAATAACAACGAGGGCGGACCACAACCAAACCCTCTCGATTTGGCAAAGCTATGAAAATATACCATGAATCCATAGGAAAACTAATGATATCAACAAGATTAATCATATTCATCATGAATCCACCAACAAAACGGAACGAATCGGAAGAAAATCCCAAAACCCCCAAATTATCCAAAAGTAGGGTTCTAAGAGATTTACCGTGGATTAGGATGAAAGATTCGTGTTGATGTTGTTATAATACTCCAAGAACTCAAGAAAGATGTTGGATGAGATGATTGGAAGAAGAAATCGCCAAGAAGATCGCCCCGGAATCGCCTTCGCCGCGGAGAGAGGAAGAAATGAGGATTTATGACTATCTCGGTCAACTCCCTGGTTTATATACCCATGTATTGTTAGAGCGCTCTAATCCTCAAGGTTAGCGTGCGCTAACGGGATGAAAATACAGAACAAACAATTTGCGTCCCAGTCCAGTAGCCAGCTTTCTGGCCGTTAGCATACGCTACTCGAAACGTAGCGTGCGCTAATAACCTCTCGGTAGCGCGCGCTATCGACCAATAGCGTGCGCTACCTGGACATCAGCCGAGTCCAGTAGCCAATTGCCCAAAACTCACCTGACCCGTTAGCGTGCGCTACCATACGAGCATAGCGTGCGCTAACTGGCATTGACCGGTTCGGTAGTAAAGCATCGATCAAGATCGATACCACGCTAGCGCCATCAACCACTTAACGTGCGCTAGTCTCCCGACATTAGCGTGCGCTAGACAAGGTAGCGTGCGCTAATCCGATAGTCTAGAGGGCTGGGAGCTGAACTGCCACTCCCAGGGCTAACTCGCTAGCGCGCGCTACGAAGTAAACGTAGCGTGCGCTACAAAGGTACTTCTAGCGTGCGCTATGCATGAAAAATTAGCGTGCGCTAGGTACGGAATATAAACGGTCTACAACACCGGAATACGAACGAAACATCAAACGAAACACCTCACAACGCATCATAGCATAGAATGAATCCACGGCAACCCCGAAACGGCGGTTCCGCACAACAATTACGAGAATCAGATCAATAGATGACGGAAAAGTTACACTGAAAGATACATGAGGGTCGCTACAATCGAGAAATACACCGAAAATAAAAATAGAAGGGGAAGAAAAATGTGATATTACATTCTACCCCTCTAAAAATAAGTTTCGTCCCGAAACTTAAGAAACAAACAATTCGGGGTACCTAGCACGCATGCTATCCTCGGTTTCCCAAGTTGCCTCCTCGACTCCGTGTCTCGACCACTGCACCTTGACCAAAGGTATGGTCTTATGCCTCAATCGTTTCTCACGATGCTCCAAAATCTTCAAAGGACGCTCTTCAAAAGTAACATCCTCGGCGACATCAATCTCACCATAATCGATGACGTGACTAGGATCCGGGACATATTTCCTCAACTGAGAAACGTGAAAAACGCTGTGAACATGACTCAAGGCTGGAGGTAACGCCAAACGGTATGCCAACTCACCGACTCGCTCGAGAATCTCAAAGGGTCCAATAAATCTCGGACTCAATTTCCCCTTCTTCCCGAAACGAAAAAATCCCTTCGTCGGCGACACCTTTAGCAAAACGTGGTCTCCCACCTCGAATTCCAAAGGTCGGCGACGGACGTCGGCATACGACTTACGCCGACTGGCGCCAACATCCGTTCTCGAATTACTTCTATCTTCCGCCTCATCTCTAAAACGACGTCCGGCTCGGTCCCGACTAAATCGGACGTCTCATTCCAACAAATTGGTGATCGACATCGCCGCCCATAAAGTGCCTCATACGGTGCCATCCGAATCGACGCGTGCCAACTGTTGTTGTACGTGAATTCGATCAATGGCAATTGTTCCTCCCAATCGCTACTCCAATCGAGGGCACAAGCACGCAATATATCCTCGAATGTTTGTATAGTGCGTTCCGACTGTCCATCTGACTGGGGATGAAAAGAGGTACTCAAATGCAAACGGTTACCAAAAGCATTATGAACCTCCTGCCAGAAGTGCGATACAAAACGGCCATCACGATCCGAAACAATAGACTTCGGAGTACCGTGAAGCCTCACAATCTGCGCGATAAACACACGAGCTAACTTCTCTGGGCCCCAAGTGTCCTTGATGCCCAGAAAATGTGCCGACTTGGTCAGACGATCAACAATCACCCACACCATATTCATGCCCGACCTCGATCTCGGCAAACTCGTAACGAAATCCATCGATATATCTTCCCATTTCCATTCCGGAACGGGAAGTGATCGCAATAACCCAATCGGCCGATGCTCAATTTTGACCTGCTGACAAGTCAAACATCTCGCTACAAACTGTGCGACCTCCTCCTTCATATCATTCCACCAGAAATTTCTTCTCAGGTCCTTGTACATCTTACTCGAACCAGGATGAACGGAATAAGGTGTAGCATGGGCCTCCCGTAAAATACTCTGCCTCAACTCTGAGTCGTTCGGCACACAAAGCCGACTCTGGAATCTCAAAACACCATCCTCGTGAATCACAAACCCAGGAGACTTCCCTTTAAGAACGTTCTCTCGGATTTGAGTAATCATCGGATCCTCTAACTGCTTTAGCTTAATTTCATCGATCAAAGACGACGAAATCTCTAAAGCACGAAGTTGCCCGACGGCTCCAGGCAACAAAACTTCAACATTTAACTCGATCAAATCTCACCGAAGCTCAGACCGAGACGTAAGGATCTCAAGCATTCGTAACGCAACCGGTTTCCGACTCAAGGCGTCGGCCACGACGTTCGCCTTGCCCGGATGATAAAGGATTTTGAGGTCATAATCCTTAATCAACTCTAACCACCTCCTCTGCCTCATATTCAACTCTCGCTGAGTAAATATGTATTTCAGACTTTTATGATCGGTAAAAATCTGACATGCAGAGCCGAAAAGATAGTGACGCCAAATCTTTAGCGCAAAAACGACTGCCGCTAACTCCAAATCATGAGTAGGGTAGTTCAGCTCATACGGCCTCAACTGTCTCGACGCATAGGCAATGGTCTTGCCGTGCTGCATCAAACCCAAGACCCTGACCCGAAGCATCGCTATAAATGGCAAAACCCTCGTTGCCACATGGCAACGCCAAAACCGGGGCTGAAGTCAAACGCTTCTTCAGTTCCTCAAAACTCAACTGCCTCTCGTCATTCCAGACAAACTTCTCGGATTTCTGGAGCAACTGCGTAAGTGGTCGAGCTAGTTTCGAGAAACCCTCGACGAACCTACGATAGTAGCCAGCTAAACCCAAAAAACTACGGAGCTCCTTCACATTCCTGGGCGGTGCCCAATCCAACACTGCCTCAATCTTCTGCGGATCCACACGAACCCCCTCGGCTGAAATCACGTGACCTAAAAACATCACTTCCTTCAGCCAGAACTCACATTTCGAGAACTTTGCATAGAGTTGCTAGGTCCTCAAGATGTCTAATACTACCCGCAAATGATGGGCATGCTCTTCCTCATTCCTCGAATAAATAAGAATATCGTCAATAAAGACGACGACGCACTTATCCAGATACTCGATAAAAACTTTGTTCATCAACTTCATGAACACCGCCGGTGCATTCGTTAACCCGAAAGGCATAACTACGAACTCATAATGTCCATACCTCGTCCGAAAAGCTGTTTTCGGCACGTCGGATTCTCTCACCCGGAGCTGGTGGTACCCCGATTTCAAATCAATCTTCGAGAATACCGTAGCTCCCTGCAACTGGTCGAACAAGTCATCAATTCTCGGCAGAGGATATTTGTTCTTGATGGTCACCTTGTTTAGTTCGCGGTAGTCGATACACAAACGTAGTGAACCATCCTTCTTCCGCACGAACAGGACCGGTGCGCCCCAAGGCGAGGCACTCAGTCGAACATACCCCGACTCAAGAAGCTCACTCAACTGCTTCTTCAACTCGAACATCTCTGAAGGTGCCATGCGATAGGGCGCCTTCAAAATAGGAGCCGCGCCCGGCTCTAACTCTATAGCAAATTCGACCTCACGATCCGGTGGCAATCCCGGTAACTCGTCAGGAAATACATCAGGAAACTCGCTAACGACTGGAATCGACGAAAGCTCGACTCCAACACCCTTCGCCTGCAAGGCGTAGCACCAATAGCCAGTACACCCCTTACGCAGGAGTCTCACCGCCTTCAAGGCGTTAATAACGAACTGTTTCCCTCTTTCGCCCGCGAAAGAGTGCTCAATGCCGTCCTCGGCTAACATAGTGATGATTCTCGTGCGGTAGTTCATGATCGCACCATGCCGCTCGAGCCAATCATCCCCAAGAATCAAATCCTCACCCTCGATACTCACAACAATAAGATTAGAGGGCCAAGTCCTCTCACAAATAAGTACAGCAATGCCTCGAACCTCCCGATCACCAACGATCCTATCGCCGCTAGGAAGCTTAACGATGAAGGGTTCACAAGGCGTCAAACAATGAGACTCAAACGGCGCACACAATCCAAAGATATGAACGAATGCGTAGCACCGTAATCGAAAAGCACACCGACAGATGAGAAAGAATATAAACGGTACTGCCGCCACGGTAGCCGCCGGTCATCGGCTTTCCGCATCTCATAGACACGCGGGTGGGCCGAGCCGACACCGAAGCTCCCCCTTAGAGGGCTGACCCGACCTCTTCCCGACTAGCACTCGGCGGAGATTGAGGAACAAACGATCCTCGATTCACACTTGGTTCCCTAGGCGCTGGAATGGAAGCCCGGCACCAAGAATTCTCTCCTCTCAAAGACAGAAGCGGCCTTGTGGCCCGGTGGCCACACTGCGATTACACGTCGCCAAAGGGCTCAAACAAGTACGACCGACGTGGCACACGACCACAATTGAAACACTTCACATCACGGAAAGGAGCACCGGTAGTTCCACGAGGACCCCAAATGAACGAGCTGGACCACCGCCCGGAAATTAGCAAATTGGGATCTCTGACCCCCACTCTTGTGGCCCGAAAAGTTCCGTGGATTTGCTTCTTACTCTCGCGGGCCGCCTCATTCGCCGTCACTGCATACCGTAAGCAAGGGCCCTGCACTTGTAATCTTTCAAGGTAGTGCATACGAGCCCCGACATATAGTCCCGAATCGACAACTTCATCCGTCTGGAGAAATGGAAAATTTTGTCGCTCTCCTCGACAACTTGGGTCTTCACATAACCCAACTCCTTGTTAAAATCAGCAATAGCTTGAGATACGGGGATATCCCGCGGTTGAGCATCATAAAAAGCATGTACCCGAGCCTGTCTGACCGACCACGGGCAATATTCAGTCTCCATCAATTCTTGAAACTCAACCCACGAAGCAGCATGATCTTTGGGCCCAACGGCCTCCCACCAGTCCGTAACGTCCCCAGTGAGAAAGTACTGGGCAATAGGGACCTTACGGTCCTCGGGACAGTTGGTAGCAGTGAAGACTTTAGATATCTCCTTGATCCACCCTTCCCAGCCAATCGGGTCTGAAGCTCCCGAAAACTGAGGAGGATGCATCTTGATGACATCTTGGAGCCAACGGTCCGCTCCGCCCCGATTAGCATGGGCTTGATCCGGGTTCTGAACCGCCTGAGCTATTGCCGCCATTTGGTTCACCATTTGTTGCATAACAGCCGCAATACCAAGGTCAGCGCGCTCCTGAGAAGAAGCATGACTGTGGCGGTCGCCGATCGCGGCTCGAAGATCGCGACGTGGCCGCCCACCGGCCGCCCACGTCCCCGGCCGCGTCCACGACCACGACCGCGACCACGACCTCTTCCAGCATCCATACTGGAGTTAAATAAGTAGCAAAATCCATACGAGGGTAAGTACGAGAAAAGAACAATCACAAGTCGAGAATCAAAGGTACGATACAAGGAAATAATGAACAGAGGAAGGAAAACTTACGGACACTGGTAGTACCGGAATCATGGCAGCGTGACGATGATGTGCAAAACATAACACCACAAGACCCAATAAACCGACAAGCCTAGGTATCCATAAACCTAGTTCTCTGATACCATTTTCTGTAACACCCCCAAGATATTCGAGGTATATTACAGCGCCGTGAATCCCTACATGGGACCCACTAGGCTGGCCAAACATCATACTCATCGACTCACAGAACAACAGAATAACACCTCGTCATAAAGACGCCCAACAAAATAATCCACCCGGTTCAACCGGTCAACATAACATCATAATTCGACACAAACACGATAAACAACAATACAATCCAGACGAGTAAAAGTTCTTAAGTACTCGAGTACTTCTATTAGTTCAAACAAAACCACAAAATATGAAAAGGTAGAAGACACTAAGACGTCACTCGTGCACAATCATCACGCTCGGCCATCATCCGCATACTGGTCCAGCGCCCGTTCGTCTCGATGAACTCCGACCAAATCCATAACACGAATTTTCCCAAAATGGGTCCCCAGAGGGGTTAGCAATTACGCCAGTACAAGTAACCAGATGAACAACTTACATCTTACACATATAGTAAATGCATGCAATAAAGAAAACCGTTCGAAAGCACTCATTTCCGGAAATGCCAATATCAAATCACATTTGTAAAATGCACCACAATTAACCGTCGATCCACGTCTCTGTGGACCCCTACCGAGACCCCGTCGGATCTAACCCGTAGTGGTTAAAAGCAAGCTCGTCGATCCACGTCTCTGTGGACCCCTACCGAGACCCCGTCGGATCTAACCCGTAGTGAGCATACACACACACACACACCATTTCTCATACAATACTACTATGTCAAGATTGTAAGTTCATTAGGATACTTGCCTCGATTAAATAGACGATGACACGAACGGAATGGAAGAATCAAGCACGACCGCGAGGAACCGACGAAAATGAACCTAACGATTCGAATAGCACAATCACAACCACTTCTAAACGATTATGGAAATGGAATACACCCGGAAACCCGCCTACGATTCATGTATAATCGAATAAAAATAACAACGAGGGCGGACCACAACCAAACCCTCTCGATTTCGCAAAGCTATGAAAATATACCATGAATCCGTAGGAAAACTAATGATATCAACAAGATTAATCATATTCATCATGAATCCACCAACAAAACGGAACGAATCGGAAGAAAATTCCAAAACCCCCAAATTATCCAAAAGTAGGGTTCTAAGAGATTTACCGTGGATTAGGATGAAAGATTCATGTTGATGTTGTTATAATACTCCAAGAACTCAAGAAAGATGTTGGATGAGATGATTGGAAGAAGAAATCTCCAAGAATATCGCCCCGGAATCGCCTTCGCCGCGGAGAGAGGAAGAAATGAGGATTTATGACTATCTCGGTCAACTCCCTGGTTTATATAGCCAGGGAGTGTTAGCGCGCGCTAATCCTCAAGGTTAGCATGCGCTAACGGGATGAAAATACAGAACAAACAATTTGCGTCCCACCCAAGAGCGATTGCCGTTAGCGTACGCTACTCGAAACGTAGCGTGCGCTAATAACCTCTCTGTAGCGCGCGCTATCGACCAATAGCGTGCGCTACCTGGACATCAGCTGAGTCCAGTAGCCAATTGCCCAAAACTCACCTGACCCGTTAGCGTGCGCTACCATACGAGCGTAGCGTGCGCTTAATCGGCACTCGACCGTTCGGTAGTAAACCGCCCAAGATCGATGCAGCGCTTAGCGCCATCAATCACTTAACGTGCGCTAGTCTCCCGACATTAGCGTGCGCTAGACAAGGTAGCGTGCGCTAATCCGATAGTCCAGAGGGCTGGGAGCTGAACTGCCCCTCCCAGGGCTAACTCGCTAGCGCGCGCTACGAAGTAAACGTAGCATGCGCTACAAAGGGACTTCTAGCGTGCGCTATACATGAAAAAATAGCGTGCGCTAGGTACGGAATATAAACGGTCTACAACACTGGAATACGAACGAAACATCAAACGGAACACCTCACAACGCATCATAGCATAGAATGAATCCACGGCAACCCCGAAACGGCGGTTCCGCACAACAATTATGAGAATCAGATCAATAGATGATGGAAAAGTTACACTGAAAGATACACGAGGGTCGCTACAATCGAGAAATACACCGAAAATAAAAATACAAGGGGAAGAAAAATGCGGATATTACACTTTCGGCGTTGGATCATCCAAGAGCTTGGAGCGGATTGGGATCGTGGAAAGCAACCTAAAGCTGGGGGAATAGCTCAAGAGAAGGACACTATTCAATCAACGGACAACAAGGGTATGTTTCTCGTATCATCTTGTGTTTCGTTTTAATATTCGTATATACGTTGCTCGATCGATCCTCGTAGGGATTCGAATCGAATTAATTTTCATTTTACCACTTCCGCTGGGCCTTCGTTTTAGGCACCGAATACCAATAATGGTATCGGAGCGTAGGTTATGCGATCATATATACGATATTTTCATTTGGAATGCTTTGGATGGTGAATGATTTGGAAT
This sequence comes from Orobanche coerulescens, assembly GCA_033398695.1. Taxonomy (NCBI): domain Eukaryota; kingdom Viridiplantae; phylum Streptophyta; class Magnoliopsida; order Lamiales; family Orobanchaceae; genus Orobanche; species Orobanche coerulescens. The sequence continues at coordinate 100,514,223 of CM065817.1, read as the reverse complement.
CATTTATAGTCATAATCGTGGTGTATGTTTTCCATTCGTTGAAGTTATATTTTTCGTAAGTTTATGTCTAAATATAAATATTTAATTTCTGGGAAATGTGATTTATATTGAATATGTAAAAGTTGGAAAATATAAATCCGATCGAAAATCTAGCCCCGAATTGCCGTTGGACGGCCTGGGACTGGACCGAAAGAAGGGGCCCGTGGCCCAGGGATCAGGGGGCCTCGGCCCAGGGCTGTTGCAGCCCATATCATGCATTCTGGACTCGGGGCCGTGGCCCAGGGCTCAGGTGGTGCGGCCCAGGGCTGCTGGGCAGCCCTACTTGCTGCCTGATGTGTTTTAGGCGTGGTCCAGTGTAATATCCTAGAATTTCACTATGACTTTTTCACATATTTTATCTGAGTTGTACTGTACAGAGTGGGACCAATACAGTATGGATAAATAATTTTAGAAACCGTGACAGTCGTGCCAGTATGTCTATTGAGGTTATTTTGATTCTAGGATATTACATGCTTGGTGTGTCTTTCGATGTCAGATATACCGTATGAGTATTTGTATGATTGCCGTACTTGGTCGACAGTTGTAATTGAGGATATCGTGCATCAGACGTACCGTATGAGAATGATATCGGAACGAGTATATGTATTCGGTATGTCGCGTGTATGTGTTCAGTTTATTGAGACGACAGACAGGGGTAGAAATGGCTAAGTATGAAAGCTATTACATACGCTATGTAAGGAGTCTTACGTACGTAAGTAAGCAGGATTAACGTACGTTAAGAAATGTACATTACGTACGTTAATAAGGGATTCAGACAGGATCGATCCGTGGTCAGCAGGTGGGACCCGGTGCCAGCTGCTTTCGGTGTAGGATGTGGACAGGCGAGTCAACCTCGGCATTACGTACGCTATGCATGGCATATTACGTACGTAATATGGGTTGATACTGTAGCAAGTCAATTGTTACAGTACGTACGCTATGGTGATGGTATTACGTACGTAACGTTGTAATATCCGGATTTATTACTGTGTATTTCATCTGTACATTGAACCCTGTATTATTTTGGGAATGATGATATTGATAATGGAGTATGATCATTATCGTATTTGTATCTTTATACATGGGTGTAGCAACATATAAATTTTTCTCCATGCATATACGTGGTAACGTACGTTAAGAATGTAACTTAACGTACGTAACCTGTTAATGTTAACGTACGCTACGAATGAAGTGTAGCGTACGTAATGCGGTCAATTATTGGGTAGGCCGGCTAGCACATGGGGTACATGGTGGTGGGCTCGACCAAGATACCCGCCAGATTTGCACGGCATGAACCTGGACACTTTTTAAGTCAACGGACTTTAACGTACGTTATGGGCATCAGGTAGCGTACGTAAATTATATGGGTTACGTACGTAACACGATTAATGTAGCGTACGTAATGAAGTACAGAAACAAGACAGTGAACTATTTTGAACGATAACGTACGTTATGAAGAAGTCCTAGCGTACGTAACACTCAGAAAATTATAAAAGGAGCAGCACCCCATTTCATTCCAGCTTGTCCTTTTGCCCCTAAACTTCACCATATTCGTCCCCAGAAGATTTCCAGCCCCTTTTAACACCTTTAGATCATTTGTTACTGAATCATTGAGATTGTATGACACTACTTGATCATTGAAGACAACTTATATTGGATTTTGGAGTTGAAATCATCACGAGTCGGCGTTGAAGCAACCGGAGTTGGATTTTACTTATAGTCTCAGTATTTTCTTCCTCTTAAGGTATGTTATACTACTTCCAACTCTGATATTATGTTGTTATAGACGATATGATCACACTACCAAGAATAGTAGATCACTTTGACGATATATGCGACCTAGTATCATATTTAAACTATGATGATCGAATTATTATGGTTTAGAACACCGAAGTTGAACCTTGTTTTGACAAAGATGAGAATAGTGGATTGTAAACCGTATCAAATGTTATCGTCATCTTGATCGTAGACTTAGTGCCGATTTCCACCTTTACTATATGGATTTTGGAAAGAATCATCATAGTTGTAATCTTACTTGCATAGATGGAATAAGTAGTTCACTTTCAATATAAGCCTGGATTTAATAACGATATTAGACCTGTTATATCAACCTTAGACCAACCGAATCTTGCATGGGTATTACAATCAAGATTGAGAATAGTATTACGATGATATTCATATCCTTGGAATTGAAGATATTAATCCGTAGATCATTCATGAGTATGATATATATATCTATATTAGGTTACTCACTAAGGATTTCGTAATACTCCGTCACTAATCGAGACAGTCAGCTGCCCAGTGAGAAACTGACATACATGTTTAACGTACGTTAAGTTTGGCAATTAACGTATGTTATATTATGTTGTAAACGTACGTTACGCCCCGTATGTAACGTCGTTACACTATCAAGCGAGTCAAGTCGATCGATCGTAGAGGAACCGTCAAGATATGGTTAACGACGTTAGACTTCATAGTTTACGATGCTAACGAGTAAGTCTAACGACGTTACAGAGGACATGTAACGACGTTATGTAAGTCGAGCTTTTCGTTTTGTGGACTTTCAACCGTAATTTGGATGGTTAGATGTTCGTTCGACCTAAGATGAATTCCATGTTATTTCTCTTATTTAAGGTTCGAACTTTGCTACGTGATTGATCGAGAGGGGCGACCTTCGAGTGTCTTGTTTTCGTGGAAGTATTGTTCTGTCTTCTAATCGAGGCAAGTACTCTAATTAGAATTGTTTATATTATGACAATTATGATGTGGTTGTATCGTGTAAATATGTTGTGAATATATGTCCACCATGCGTTGATCCGACGAGAATCATCATGGGAATCTATAGCTGTGTGCGCTGGATCGTTGGACAGGTAGTTTCCACCATGTGTTGGTCCGACGGGATCATCATGGGAATCTATAGCTGTGTGCGCTGGATCGTTGGAATACCATCAGTATGTTGAAACTGTTATGATATGATATGTGTTGTGGATATTCTCGTTGGAGAAACTTGTTATGATATAATTTTTGATTATATCACTGTTGTATGATTATTTTACTTGTACTAGCATCGTTGTGCTAACCTCTTCGGGGGTGAACATTGTGTTTGTTCAGGATCCAGGAGAGCGGGGAAACAACCACTGGAGATGCATGACGACGAGGGTGAAGAGTGATGTTCCGGCCGGGTTTACTTTCTGTTATTTGTTGGTTATTTCAATAAGTACTCGAGTACGTCGTCCGTTTATAATGTTTGGATTTTAGTGATGTAATAATAACTCTTCATTGGATATTTGTATTTCGGTTTTTGAACTAGACGGTTGTATTTTACTTTAGCAATTTCATAAAGCGGTATCTGTTATTGTCTTTTCTTTTAATCAGCCTTGTAAATTCTTATGTAAAGGATTTACGGCGCTGTAATATTCCTGAATATATCGGGGGTGTTACAGAATATGGTATCTGAGCTAAGATTATGGATATCTTGGCCGTTGGGTTAAAGTAGGGGTCATTTATGTCTTTTGAGGTAACCGGCCATGAATGACATCACTGCACTGCCTACGTCTTCATGCGAACGGTGGTTGTAAGTTCCTAAACTCTATCTCATTCTTTACATGTTGTGTCTCTTTATATTTGAACATTAGAACAATGTTGTTTCCTGTATATTAAGTACTTGTGCTTACAGTATGTTGAGAGGCGGACGTGGACGTGGTCGCGGTTGTGGACGCGGATGAAGGAATGCTGAAAGGGAGGCGTCGCCTTCTAATCAGGCTAGTCATAGCTCAGGCGAGCCGCAGCAATCCATCAATAACGAACCGGAACCTGGTGTACCAGAAATCCTTCGTCAAGTCGTGAACCAGATGACTCGGCCGCAGTGTCGTGGACCGAATGCAAGTGGCGGCAGAATTCAAAGAAGGAGATGGACAACAAAGGATTCCGTAAATGGGATATCGAGGTGACCGATGGTTACAAGAGGTGGCAAAGATGCAACCACCCAAATTTGACGGCTTTTCCGAGACTCCCACTTGGGACCATTGGTTGAAGGAACTGGAGAAAATTTTTGCTGGAATTAATTGCCCGAATGACAGAGAGCTCCTATTGCCCAAGATTTCTCGATAGGAGAGGCATCCGAGTGGTGGGAAGCTATCCGACTGCAGATCATGATGCCGATTGGCGGAATTTAAAATGATGATGGAAGCTCAAGATTGCCCTCGTCTGTGAGGGAAGCCAAAATTCGAGAATTTTTCTCTCACCATCGATGAACCCGTATCCCTGCACGATTAAGACGTTTAACCAAAGAATTAGCATTTGTTCGACATCTGGTCAGAACAGATACGGAGATGATGATTCATTTTGAAATGAGAATGAAACCAGAAATCCAGAGGTACATGTCCGGTTTTGAATGTACCACTCTTCGCCAATACCAGGATAAGGCGTTGGCGTATGAAATTAAAGAAGCAGCAATGGAGAAGTTTATGGAGTCGAAGAAACAGAAAGTCTCTGGTACTTTTACAGAGCACAAGAGCAGTGGCCCCCGCAAGGCCCAGTCTTCTTTTTCTTTCAAGAAACCTCTGCACCCATCTAAGAACGGAAAGAATTACGGAACAGTGTCAGCCACGACGGATACATCTAGGAAGTGCTTTAATTGTGGTCGCCCAGGCCACCTTTGGCGCGATTGTTTGCAGACCCCAGTTACATGTTTTGACTGCGGACAGGAAGGGCACCGTGCGACGTTCTGCAAGGACGCCACCAAATACAAAGGAACCCGTTCATCACAGCCAGTTCAAAAGGAAGCTAGTATCCAACAGACGCAGCAAAGTGTTCAGATGCCTCAAAATTTTGGCCGTGGACGAGACAGAGGACAATGGGACCGAAAGGGGACATCGAGTGCCGGATCTGTTCCCCCACGCCTGTATGAGATGAGGAGGACAGACGATCAGGATGTCACGCCGTGTGCATCGGCCCGCATTCTTTCCCAACCAGTTAACGTTTTATTCGATACAGGAGCTACGCATTCTTTTATATCTTTGTCTTGTGTAAATCGTTTGAATATTTCTAGTTTTCATACTTGTGAACCTTATGTTGTTGGTTTACCGAGTGGAGAGAGGATTGTTGGGAACTTAGAGACTAGGGATTTTCCTGTATTATTTGGGGGTAGGAAATGGCTCTCAAATCTAATTGTGATAGAAATGCAAGGAGATGACCTAATACTCGGAGACGATTGGCTTAATCGATATGGAGCAATTGTAAATTACGGAAGGAGGAATATTTCGCTGATCGCTGATGATGGCTCCGAAGTACTGTTTGAAGGATGGAAACCAGGAAGCTCAAGAAAGTTGATCAAAGCAATGAAAGCTGTCAAATTGTTGAAACAGGGCTGTATCGGGTACTGGTGTTAGGCAATGAAGAAAGAAGATGAAATTGTGGAACTTTCATCCATTCCTATTGTGAACGAATTCCCAGATGTATTTCCTGACGAGTTACCTGGACTACCTCCACGACGGGACGTAGAATTCATGATTGAGCTGGAACTCGGAGCTACACCAATTTCTAAGGCGCCGTATCGTATGGCACCTATGGAGATGTACGAACTGAAGAAACAACTGGAGGAATTACTGGACAAAGGCTATATTCAGCCAAGCGTTTCACCCTGGGGAGCGCCGGTTCTTTTTGTTCGAAAGAAGGATGGATCGCTTCGACTGTGTATTGACTACCGAGAGCTGAACAAGATGACGATTAAGAACAAGTATCCGTTTCCACGGATTGATGATATGTTTGACCAGTTGCAAGGAGCAACAGTGTTTTCAAAAATTGATCTAAGATTAGGATACCATCAGCTGAGGATTAAGGAATCTGATGTTCCAAAGTCAGCTTTCAGAACTCGCTACGGACACTATGAGTTTGTAGTGATGCCATTTGGTCTCACTAATGCGCCTGCTGTATTCATGCAGTTGATGAACCGAGTGTTCATCGAATATTTGGATAAATTTGTGGTCGTGTTCATTGTTGATATTCTGGTATATTCTAAGAACCCGGAAGAACATGCGCAACATTTGCGGATTGTATTGGAACTTTTGAGAAGCGAGCAATTGTACGCCAAACTTTCTAAGTGTGAATTCTGGCTAAAAGAAGTAATGTTCCTCGACCATGTGGTGTCAGCTGAAGGAGTCCGAGTAGATCCTCAGAAGATCGAAGCAATTATGGATTGGAAGCCTCCAAAGAATGTGAAAGAAGTCCGAAGTTTCTTAGGACTCGCTGGGTATTATCGTCGGTTCGTGGAAGGGTTTTCCAAAATTTCCCGCCCACTTACTCGACTCCTGCAGAAAACTCAAAAGTTTGAGTGGAATAAGTTGTGTCAGGTTAGCTTTGATGAATTAAAGAAGAGATTGACGATGGCACCGATTCTATCACTTCCACAGGGAACTGGAAGGTTTATAGTTTACAGTGATACTTCGAACCAAGGACTCGGGTGCGTATTGATGCAGAATGATAAGGTGATCGCTTATGCGTCACGACAGCTGAAACCTTATGAAGTAAATTACCTAACGCATGATTTGGAGCTAGCAGCAGTGGTTTTTGCTCTGAAGATCTGGAGGCATTATCTGTACGGGACTCACTGTCAAATCTTTACGGAACACAAGAGTCTCAAGTATATATTCAGTCAGAAAGAATTAAACATGCGGCAAAGAAGATGGTTAGAACTGATTAAAGACTATGACTTGGAGATTTTATATCATCCAGGCAAAGCGAATGTAGTGGCCGATGCACTTAGCCACAAGCCTGTTTCTATTCAGATGCTGGAGACGCTGACCTCCCAACTTAGCCTTCAACGAGAGATGATTCGTGAAGGAATTGAAGTGTGGTTACAAAGAGTCCAAGGACAATCAGGCGTGATGGAGATAACTTCATCATTAACCAAGAAATCAAATCCAGACAGCGGATGATCCTCTCGATGATTCGGTTACGTGATGAAGTAATCAAGGGAAAGGCCCCCAGATACCTAATTCATGATGATGGAATTTTGAGATTCCGTAACCGACTCTGCCTCGATATCGATGTTCAAACAGACGATTATGAAGGAAGCTCACAGTCGCCCTATTCTATCCACCCGGCACCAAGAAATGTATAAGTTCTTGAAGCAAAATTTCTGGTGGGGCAACATGAAGAAAGATGTAGCGGACTATGTTTCGAAATGCTTGACTTGTCAGCAGGTTAAGATCGAGCATCATCGGCCTGCCGGAATGTTGAAGCCACTCCCGATTCCTGAATGGAAGTTAGAGGACATATCGATGGACTTTATCACTAATATGCCGAGAACCAGGACAGGAATGAACATGATTTGGGTGATAGTTGATCGTTTAACCAAATCAGCTCATTTTCTAGGCATTAAGGATACGTGGGGACCAGAGAGGTTGGCGCGAGTATTTATTTTGGAGATAGTTCGATTGCATGGTACGCCGAAGACTATTGTTTCTGACCGAGACGGCCGTTTTGTGTCTCACTTTTGGAAAGCAGTTCATAAGGCCTTGGGGACCGAATTGAACTTCAATACAGCTTATCACCCGCAGACTGACGGACAATCTGAGAGAACTATACAAACGGTGGAAGACATGCTAAGGGCCTGTGCCTTAGATTGGTCAAACGATTGGGAAGTTCATCTACCGTTGATTGAATTTACCTACAACAATAGTTGGCATGCTTCCATTAAGATGGCACCGTTTGAGGCATTATACGGAAGGAGATGCAGATCGCCCCTATGCTGAGATGATTCATCGGAATTGATCGGAACAGAACCAGAGTTGATCGTGCAGACTCGAGAGAAGATAGCCTTGATCCGTAAAAGGCTGTTGACCGCCCGAAGTCGCCATAAATCCTACGCGGACGTACGCCGTCGCCCATTGGAGTTCAATACTGGAGACCATGTACTTTTGAAGGTTTCTCCTACTCGGGGAACCTTTCGTTTTGGAAGGAAAGGAAAGCTGAGTCCGAGATATATCGGACCATTTGAGATCCTTGAGATAGTTGGGGAGTTGGCATACAGATTGGCATTACCACCGTCGTTGAGCCATGTTCATAACGTATTCCACGTATCCCAGTTACGGAGATATATACCCGACCCTAGTCATGTCATTGATTTTGGGGAAATCGAAGTCGCTCAAGATGGGACGTTTGAAGAAAGACCGGTCAAGATACTCGAGAGTCGAGTTAAACAGTTGAGGAACAAATTCATCGTTTTGGTCAAAGTTCAATGGTCACGCCACGGAGTGGAAGAAGCCACTTGGGAAACGAAAGCTGATATGAAGTCTAGATATCCCGAGTTATTTTTGTCTTGAGTTTCGGGACGAAACTCCTTTTTAGTAGGAGAGTATGTAATATCCGGATTTATTACTGTGTATTTCATCTGTACATTGAACCCTGTATTATTTTGGGAATGATGATATTGATAATGGAGTATGATTATTATCGTATTTGTATCTTTATACATGGGTGTAGCAACATATAAATTTTTCTCCATGCATATACGTTGTAACGTACGTTAAGAATGTAACTTAACGTACGTAACCTGTTAATGTTAACGTACGCTACGAATGAAGTGTAGCGTACGTAATGCGGTCAATTATTGGGTAGGCCGGCTAGCACATGGGGTACATGGTGGTGGGTCGACTAAGATACCCGCCGATTCGCACGGCATGAACCTCGACACTTTTAAGTCAACGGACTTTAACGCACGTTATGGGCATCGTAGCGACGTAAATTATATGGGTTACGACGTAACACGATTAATGTAGCGCATTTAATGAAGTCCGTAAACAAGACAAGGAACTATTTTGAACGATAACGACGTTATGAAGAAGTCCTAGCGCATTTAACACTCGTAAAATTATAAAAGGAGCAAAGACCCCATTTCATTCCACTGGCCCTTTTGCCCCTAAACTTCACCATATTTGTCCCCAGAAGATTTCCAGCCCCTTTTAACACCTTTAGATCATTTGTTACTGAATCATTGAGATTGTATGACACTACTTGATCATTGAAGACAACTTATATTGGATTTTGGAGTTGAAATCATCACGAGTCGGCGTTGAAGCAACCGGAGTTGGATTTTACTTATAGTCTCATTATTTTCTTCCTCTTAAGGTATGTTATACTACTTCCAACTTTGATATTATGTTGTTATAGACGATATGATCACACTACCAAGAATAGTAGATCACTTTGACGATATATGCGACCTAGTATCATATTTAAACTATGATGATCGAATTATTATGGTTTAGAACACCGAAGTTGAACCTTGTTGTGACAAAGATGAGAATAGTGGATTGTAAACCGTATCAAATGTTATCGTCATCTTGATCGTAGACTTAGTTCCGATTTCCACCTTTACTATATGGATTTTTTAAAGAATCATCATAGTTGTAATCTTACTTGCATAGATGGAATAAGTAGTTCACTTTCAATATAAGCCTGGATTTAATAACGATATTAGACCTGTTATATCAACCTTAGACCAACCGAATCTTGCATGGGTATTACAATCAAGATTGAGAATAGTATTACGATGATATTCGTATCCTTGGAATTGAAGATATTAATCCGTAGATCATTCATGAGTATGATATATATCTATATTAGGTTACTCACTAAGGATTTCGTAATACTCCGTCACTAATCGAGACAATCAGCTGCCCAGTGAGAAACTGACATACATGTTTAACGTACGTTAAGTTTGGCAATTAACGTACGTTATATTATGTTGTTAACGTACGTTACGTCTGCTACGTAACGTACGTTACACTATCAGGCGAGTCAAGTCGACTGATCAGAGAGGAACCGTCAGTATATGGTTAACGTACGTTAGATTTCATAGTTTACGTACGCTAACGAGTAAGTCTAACGTACGTTACAGAGGACATGTAACGTACGTTATGTAAGTCAGACAGTTTTCGTTTTGTGGACTTTCAACCGTAATTTGGATGGTTAGATGTTCGTTCGACCTAAGATGAATTCCATGTTATTTCTCTTATTTAAGGTTCGAACTTTTCTACGTGATTGATCGAGAGGGGCGACCTTCGAGTGTCTCGTTTCGTAGAAGTATTGTTTTGTCTTCTAATCGAGACAAGTACTCTAATTAGAATTGTTTATATTATGACAATTATGATGTGGTTGTATCGTGTAAATATGTTGTGAATATATGTCCACCATGCGTTGATCCGACGGGAATCATCATGGGAATCTATAGCTGTGTGCGCTGGATCGTTGGACAGGTAGTTACCACCATGTGTTGGTCCGACGGGATCATCATGGGAATCTATAGCTGTGTGCGCTGGATCGTTGGAATACCATCAGTTTGTTGAAACTGTTATGATATGATATGTGTTGTGGATATTCTCGTTGGAGAAACTTGTTATGATATAATTGTTGATTATATCACTGTTGTATGATTATTGTACTTGTACTAGCATCGGTGTGCTAACCCCTTCGGGGGTGAACATTGTGTTTGTTTAGGATCCAGGAGAGCGGGGAAACAACCACTGGAGATGCATGACGACGAGGGTGCAGAGTGATGTTCCGGCCGGGTTTACTGTTTGTTATTTGTTCGTTATTTCAATAAGTACTCGAGTACGTCGTCCGTTTATAATGTTTGGATTTTAGTGATGTAATAATAACTCTTCATTGGATATTTGTATTTCGGTTTTTGAACCAGACGGTTGTATTTTACTTCAGCAATTTCATAAAGCGGTATCTGTTATTGTCTTTTATTTTAATCAGCCTTGTAAATTCTTATGTAAAGGATTTACGGCGCTGTAATATTCCTGAATATATCGGGGGTGTTACAAACGCAAGGTACAAAATAGTACAGTTAACCCTGGATGACCATTACGTACGCTATGCAGGACATATAGCGTACGTCAAAGGCCTTACGTACGTTAAGATTGGGACTTAACGTACGTAACGAGATGCGCAGTTTATATAATAAGAGCTGGTCTTTCATTTGTTCACGAAAGGAAACTCATTTCTCCCACCACAATTCGTCCTTCTTCACTTCTAAGTGTATTCTAGACACTTTTAACTTGGCTAGGAGCTTGAGAGCATGAATCTGAGGCTTGGATATGAAGATGTTAATGATTCTTGAAGTGTTTGATCCTTATGGCTCTTCATCAAAAGGTATGTTGATGAACTCTACTCCTTGAATTCGGATTTTGATGTTAACGTTGATGTTCTTCTCTGTATAGTGATGATTATGGTGTTGATGTTATGATTTTGAGATTATACGAATCGTATATTGAAGAACAAAATGATACATGCCTTGGATTATGGATTAGATGATGATTAGATGTTAGAACACATCTAATTACGTCGTTTTGTTGGCTTCAAACATGATTATGGACTAATTCATGTTCTTGAAGAATTCTTGAATGATATCCGTAAATTGGAAGGATTACGGTTAATTTTGGTATATGATTATTCATGATGATAGCCGGTAATTGTATTCCTATGAATTTGCAAGAATGAGCCGTGTTAATCCGAATTTAAGATTGAAGTCGGAACCAAGAATGTTGTAGATGTTGATAGAACTATTGATTATCGAAATTCGGCTTGTATTCGTATTGATAAGAGTTGATATGGTTTGATTTCGTATGATCAAGATACCGTTAAGATTGATTGGTTGATTATACCGGTTGTTGATTGTTATCGAACGTATCGTTGATTGATTATTGTATTAGGTTGCGTTAGGTGATCATTGATATTAACCGTTGTGCTGCGGTGAATCGGGGCTGCGGAGCTTGTAGATGAAGACGACGAGACTAGTAACAACTTCATCGTATTGGTATTGAGGCAAGTTATACTTGCTCAGTTCATAGTGTTAATAAATGATTTCGTTTTCATTTCATTTATGATTCATATAGCAATGGCATTATGGAATATATGAATTGTCAGAATGGTGGTATGTATGGTATTTTTGGACTAAGATAAATCATAATGTATATGATTTTAAGGATGTCTAGTGGAAATGGGAACGTGAATTATAATTTGGTCTATTGCATGAGAAGTTGGATATCCAGGTTAATTATCGTGTCGATGTTTAACTCGGGATGGTGGATTGGTATTAGTTATGGACTGTACATCATTTTGGATTGTCGGATAAACCGTGTATTCGTTTAGGGCGGTTGGTCGTGGAAAGGTTAGCGTCTCCAGCTTGAGGTAAATTACTATTGTTAGATTATGATAATCATCGTTGCATTATTGCATGTATGTGTTGATATTTCATGCGGTGAGTGTGCACCATTGTTTGTTACGTTCTGTGATGTGCTCTTTCTTTGAGCCGTAATCTGTGGGGCCTATGTGTTAGGGATAAAACCTGTATGGTACCCGAATGGAAATGTCTTAGGGGACAAGACCTAAATGGCACCTATGTCCGGAGTATTCCTGAGTAGATGCTTCCGTGACCCTCGGCTGCTGCCTTGGGAGTTTATGTGATATTGTCCAGAGTGTTCCTGAGTAGATGCTTCCGTGACCCTCGGCTGCTGCCTTGGGAGTTTATATGATATTGTCCGGAGTATTCCTGAGTAGATGCTTCTGTGACCCTTGGCTGCTGCCCTGGGAGTTTGTGTGCTATTATTATATGCATTGTTGATCATGATGTGAACCGTTGTCTGACGGAATACGACATTATGGTCGTGTCGGTCCTTCATGATCGAGTTATTGTTGCCCTTTTGGAAAATCTTTTGATCTTTGTTGGATATGCGTTTCTTCGAGATTTGTTGTCATGTTGTATCGTGGCATATCTGGAGTCAGATACGTTCTGATCGTTCATGTGTAGGATTTTCGGGACGGGCACGTGTAGCATATGTTGGTTTCGACCTCATATTGAACCGTGCACACGAGACGATTTCGAGGCCGAGTAGGTACGAGAGACCAGACGTGTATTGATCAATACCCGTGGTTGGCTTGTACACGGACACATGTCCGGATCGAGCGTATCGTGACGCCCATCTTGAGTCTTATTGATTGGTCGCTCACACCATGTATAATCGATCTGCTCGATATTCGATTGTCTTTGAAATCCCGGATATATGATTTGTATATGGTTGACGATTTTATTCTCTCGTGTATCCGTCATTGAACCTTTACTAATCTCGTTCGGAGTTACCATATCGATGGTCAACTCATTGGTATCGATCCTTTATAAATCTCGTTTGGAGTTCACCCTGTCATTGGTAATCTCGTTCGTTATTGATCCTTATTGATTCAGTTTGAGAGTTGTCTCATCGTTGGTATTCTTGGTTATTTGTCCTTGATTGATGTTATTGGAGTTTACCGTGTCGTCGGTATTCTCAGTTGTTGATCCCTTATTATCCCTATTGGAGTTTACCGTGTCGTCAGTATTCTCCATTGTCGATTCCTTATTGCTCTTGTTGGAGTTTACCATATCGCTGTTATTCCCGGTTGTTGGTCCTTATTGATCTTGCTAGAGTTTACTGTGTCGTTAGTATTCTCGGTTGTTGACCCTTTATTGATCTTATTGGAGTTTATCGTACCGTTGGTATTTCAGGTTGTCGACTCTTATTGGTCTGGTTGGAGTTTACCGTATCGTTGGTATTCTCGGTTATTGATTCTTCATTGATCCTTACCGTGTCGTCGGTATTCTCGGTTATTAATTCTTCGTTGATCCTTACCGTGTCATCGTTATTCTCAGTTGTCGACCTTTTATTGATCTTGTTGGGATTTGCCGTATTGCCGATATTTTCGGTTATTGATTCTTTATTGATCTTGTTGGAGTTACCAGATCATGGTATTCTCGTCCGTGGTTGATCCTTTGTCGATCTTGTGTGGAAATATCATGTCATTGATATTTCCGTTGTGATGCATCGATTGTTTATCATTATTGATTGTGTGAGCATTCATGCTTTGTATTGATATCCGGGACTTGCCATTGTTTCGGGACAGTTGATTTGCAGATGCATCGTGTGATATCAGTTCCTATCAGTATTGGGATCCGATTGTGCGACCCAGCCGGCAGAATCAAACTTGACCAGATTATTATATACTCGAGATATGATTATGTTTGGAAATCTTGGTAATGTTTCGGATACAGGACAGGTGATTACATTTGAATTCGTTCATTACTTAAGGACGCGGGACGTGGAATATGGTAAGAACTGATTTGATATGGATTGTGATGGATTGGTAAGGTTACTACGGTGAGATTATATTGGAAATATTCTTACCCTGTAAATTACATTGATATGTATTGTTTTTGTGATGTGATCGTTGTCATTGTTGAGTATTATGGCTGACCCCGTCGTGGGCTCTATCTTTTAGGTACTCGGAGTTCGAGCTAGTAGCGGTTGTGAAGGGATTAGCTTTCCGGTGATACTGGCTATGGCGTGATTGTTCGGATTGTGTATTCTTTTATGGTTTTTCTAATTCGCTGCAAATGTATATAATTATGTTTTTATCCGCTGTGTGTGTATATGTTTCTAAATGGCTTTTCGGTATTCTTCTGAACTATGTTGTGTGTGTGTACTTCAAAACGGCCCTTTTGGCATTTTTAAATGTTTGCGAAAATGATTTTAGCCTTGTGGGTTCCAATATGGGCCCCACGGCGCTGTAATATTCCCGGTCGGTTTTGGGGGTGTTATAGAAGATGGTATCGGAGCTTGGGTTTCGTAAAATCCGGGCGTGTGTGTTATGTGGCTCTACCGGTGCGGTAGTAGCGTGACTTTTGAGAATGATTTCCTAACTTTTGAGTCAACCCGATTTTGGAGGTTTCAAAATTTTTGAAATATTTTCAAATTGTTGTATTTGCGATGCCGGTGTGTTGTTAGTGTGTTGAGACTTTGTATGGGAGTCGTATGCTGGTATCACGGAAGATCATCGACTTCACGGACCTGTAAGTATGTTCTTTCAGTTATTTTAGTTTTGATGATGATTATTTGAGTATGGTGTCGTGATTTGAGATATTTTGGGATTGAGATACTGATTATGACAGGTGTTGAGTTTCGAGTACGAAACTTATTTAAGTGGGTATATATGTAATATCCTAGAATTTCACTATGAATTTTTCGCATTATTTTATTTGAGTTGTACTGTACAGAGTGGGACCAATACAGTATGGATAAATAATTTTGGAAATCGTGACAGTCGTGCCAGTATGTCTATTGAGGTTATTTTGATTCTAGGATATTACATGCTTGGTGTGTCTTTCGATGTCAGATATACCGTATGAGTATTTGTATGATTTCCGTACTTGGTCGACAGTTGTAATTGAGGATATCGTGCATCAGACGTACCGTATGAGAATGATATCGGAACGAGTATATGTATTCGGTATGTCGCGTGTATGTGTTCGGTTTATTGAGACGACAGACAGGGGTAGAAATGGCTAAGTATGAAAGCTATTACATACGCTATGTAAGGAGTCTTACGTATGTAAGTAAGCAGGATTAACGTACGTTAAGAAATATACATTACGTACGTTAATAAGGGATTCAGACAGGATCGAGCCGTGGTCAGCAGGTGGGACCCGATGTCAGCTGCTTTCGGTGTAGGATGTGGACAGGCGAGTCAACCTCGGCATTACGTACGCTATGCATGGCATATTACGTACGTAATATGGGCTGATACTGTAGCAAGTCAATTGTTACATTACGTACGCTATGGTGATGGTATTACGTACGTAACGCAAGGTACAAAATAGTACAGTTAACCCTGGATGACCATTACGTACGCTATACAGGACATATAGCGTACGTCAAAGGCCTTACGTATGTTAAGATTGGGACTTAACGTACGTAATGAGATGCGCATTTTATATAATAAGAGCTGGTCTTTCATTTGTTCACGAAAGGAAACTCATTTCTCCCACCCCAATTCGTCCTTCTTCACTTCTAAGTGTATTCTAGACACTTTTAACTTGGCTAGGAGCTTGAGAGCATGAATCTGAGGCTTGGATATGAAGATGTTAATGATTCTTGAAGTGTTTGATCCTTATGGCTCTTCTTCAAAAGGTATGTTGATGAACTCTACTCCTTGAATTCGGATTTTGATGTTAACGTTGATGTTCTTCTCTGTATAGTGATGATTATGGTGTTGATGTTATGATTTTGAGATTATACGAATCGTATATTGAAGAACAAAATGATACATGCCTTGGATTATGGATTAGATGATGATTAGATGTTAGAACACATCTAATTACGTCGTTTTGTTGGCTTCAAACATGATTATAGACTAATTCATGTTCTTGAAGAATTCTTGAATGATATATGTCCGTAAATTGGAAGGATTACGGTTAATTTTGGTATATGATTATTCATGATGATAGCCGGTAATTGTATTCCTATGAATTTGCAAGAATGAGCCGTGTTAATCCTAATTTAAGATTGAAGTCGGAACCAAGAATGTTGTAGATGTTGATAGAACTATTGATTATCGAAATTCGGCTTGTATTCGTATTGATAAGAGTTGATATGGTTTGATTTCGTATGATCGAGATACCGTTAAGATTGATTGCTTCATTATACCGGTTGTTGATTGTTATCGAACGTATCGTTGATTGATTATTGTATTAGGTTGCGTTAGGTGATCGTTGATATTAACCGTTGTGCTGCGGTGAATCGGGGCTGCGGAGCTTGTAGATGAAGACGACGGGACTAGTAACAACTTCATCGTATTGGTATTGAGGCAAGTTATACTTGCTCAGTTCATAGTGTTAATAAATGATTTCGTTTTCATTTCATTTATGATTCATATAGCAATGGCATTATGGAATATATGAATTGTCGGAATAGTGGTATGTATGGTATTTTTGGACTAAGATAAATCATAATGTATATGATTTTAAGGATGTCTAGTGGAAATGGGAACGTGAATTATAATTTGGTCTATTGCATGAGAAGTTGGATATCAAGGTTAATTATCATGTCGATGTTGAACTCGGGATGGTGGATTGGTATTAGTTATGGACTGTACTTCATTTTGGATTGTCGGATAAACCGTGTATTCGTTTAGGGCAGTTGGTCATGGAAAGGTTAGCGTCTCCAGCTTGAGGTAAATTACTATTGTTAGATTATGATAATCATCGTTGCATTATTGCATGTATGTGTTGATATTTCATGCGGTGAGTGTGCACCATTGTTTGTTACGTTCTGTGATGTGCTCTTTCTTTGAGCCGTAATCTGTGGGGCCTATGTGTTAGGGATAAAACCTGTATGGTACCCGAATGGAAATGTCTTAGGGGATAAGACCTAAATGGCACCTATGTCTGGAGTATTCCTGAGTAGAAGCTTCCGTGACCCTCGGCTGCTGCCTTGGGAGTTTATGTGATATTGTCCAGAGTGTTCCTGAGTAGATGCTTCCGTGACCCTCGGCTGCTGCCTTGGGAGTTTATATGATATTGTCCGGAGTATTCCTGAGTAGATGCTTCCGTGACCCTTGGCTGCTGCCCTGGGAGTTTGTGTGCTATTATTATATGCATTGTTGATCATGATGTGAACCGTTGTCTGACGGAATACGACATTATGGTCGTGTCGGTCTTTCATGATCGAGTTATTGTTGCCCTTTTGGAAAATCTTATGATCTTTGTTGGATATGCGTTTCTTCGAGATTTGTTGTCATGTTGTATCGTGGCATATCCGGAGTCAGATACGTTCTGATCGTTCATGTGTAGGATTTTCGGGACGGGCACGTGTAGCATATGTTGGTTTCGACCTCATATTGAACCGTGCACACGACGCATTTCGTCAGCCGAGTAGGTAGGTACGAGACCAGACGTGTATTGATCAATACCCGTTGTTGGCTTGTACACGGACACATGTCCGGATCGAGCGTATCGTGACGTCCATCTTGAGTCTTATTGATTGGTCGTTTATAGTCCATGTATAATTGGATCTGTTCGATATTCAGATTGTCTTTGAAATCCCAGATATATGATTTGTATATGGTTGACGATTTTATTCTCTCGTGTATCTGTCGCCGTTGAACCTTTACTAATCTCGTTCGGAGTTACCATATCGATGGTCAACTCATTGGTATCGATCCATTATAAATCTCGTTTGGAGTTCACCCTGTCATTGGTAATCTCGTTCGTTATTGATCCTTATTGATTCCGTTTGAGAGTTGTCTCATCGTTGGTATTCTTGGTTATTAGTCCTTGATTGATGTTATAGGAGTTTACCGTGTCGTCGGTATTCTCAGTTGTTGATCCCTTATTATCCCTATTGGAGTTTACCGTGTCGTCAGTATTCTCGATTGTCGATTCCTTATTGCTCTTGTTGGAGTTTACCATATCGCTGTTATTCCCGGTTGTTGGTCCTTATTGATCTTGCTAGAGTTTACTCTGTCGTTAGTATTCTCGGTTGTTGACCCTTTATTGATCTTATTGGAGTTTATCGTACCATTGGTATTTCAGGTTCTCGACTCTTATTGGTCTGGTTGGAGTTTACTGTATCGTTGGTATTCTCGGTTATTGATTCTTCATTGATCCTTACCGTGTCGTCGGTATTCTCGGTTATTGATTCTTCGTTGATCCTTACCGTGTCATCGGTATTCTCAGTTGTCGACCTTTTATTGATCTTGTTGGGATTTGCCGTATTGCCGGTATTTTCGGTTATTGATTCTTTATTGACCTTGTGGGAGTTACCAGATCATGGTATTCTCGTCCGTGGTTGATCCTTTGTCGATCTTGTGTGGAAATATCATGTCATTGATATTTCCGTTGTGATGCATCGATTGTTTATCATTATTGATTGTGTGAGCATTCATGCTTTGTATTGATATCCGGGACTTGCCATTGTTTCGGGACAGTTGATTTGCAGATGCATCGTGTGATATCGGGCCTTATCGATTGGGATCCGATTGTGCGACCCAGCCGGCAGAATCAAACTTGACCAGATTATTATATACTCGAGATATGTTTATGTTTGGAAATCTTGGTAGTGTTTCGGATACAGGACAGGTGATTACATTTGAATTCGTTCATTACTTAAGGACGCAGGACGTGGAATATGGTAAGAACTGATTTGATATGGATTGTGATGGATTGGTAAGGTTACTACGGTGAGATTATATTGGAAATATTCTTACCCTGTAAATTACATTGATATGTATTGTTTTTGTGATGTGATCGTTGTCATTGTTGAGTATTATGGCTGACCCCATCGTGGGCTCTATCTTTTAGGCACTCGGAGTTTGAGCTAGTAGCGGTCGTGAAGGGATTATCTTTCCGGTGATACTGGTTATGGCGTGATTGTTCAGATTGTGTATTCTTTTCTGGTTTTTCTAATTCCGCTGCAAATGTATATAATTATGTTTTTATCCGCTGTGTGTGTATATGTTTCTAAATGGCTTTTCGGTATTCTTCTGAACTATGATGTGTGTGTGTACTTCAAAATGGCCCTTTTGGCATTTTTAAATGTTTGCAAAAATGATTTTAGCCTTGTGGATTCCAATATGGGCCCCACGACGCTGTAATATTCCCGGTCGGTTTTGGGGGTGTTACAGAAGATGGTATCGGAGCTTGGGTTTCGTAAAATCCGGGCGTGTGTGTTATGTGGCTCTACCGGTGCGGTAGAAGCGTGACTTTTGAGAATAATTTCCTAACTTTTGAGTCAACCCGATTTTGGAGGTTTCAAAATTTTTGAAATATTTTCAAATTGTTGTATTTGTGATGCCAGTGTGTTGTTAGTGTGTTGAGACTTTGTATGGGAGTCGTATGCTGGTATCACGGAAGATCATCGATTTCACGGACCTGTAAGTATGTTCTTTCAGTTATTTTAGTTTTGATGATGATTATATGAGTATGGTGTCGTGATTTGAGATATTTTGGGATTGAGATACTGATTATGACAGGTGTTGAGTTTCGAGTACGAAACTTATTTAAGTGGGTATATATGTAATATCCTAGAATTTCACTATGAATTTTTCGCATTATTTTATTTGAGTTGTACTGTACAGAGTGGGACCAATACAGTATGGATAAATAATTATGGAAACCGTGACAGTCGTGCCAGTATGTCTATTGAGGTTATTTTGATTCTAGGATATTACATGCTTGGTGTGTCTTTCGATGTCAGATATACCGTATGAGTATTTGTATGATTGCCATACTTGGTCGACAGTTGTAATTGAGGATATCGTGCATCAGATGTACCGTATGAGAATGATATCGGAACGAGTATATGTATTCGGTATGTCGCGTGTATGTGTTCGGTTTATTGAGATGACAGACAGGGGCAGAAATGGCTAAGTATGAAAGCTATTACATACGCTATGTAAGGAGTCTTACGTACGTAAGTAAGCAGGATTAACGTACGTTAAGAAATGTACATTACGTTCATTAAGAAGGGATTCAGACAGGATCGAGCCGTGGTCAGCAGGTGGGACCTGGTGTCAGCTGCTTTCGGCGTAGGATGTGGACAGGCGAGTCAACCTCGGCATTACGTACGCTATGCATGGCATATTACATACGTAATATGGGTTGATACTGTAGCAAGTCAATTACTACATTACGTACGCTATGGTGATGGTATTACGTACGTAACATAAGGTACAAAATAGTACAGTTAACCCTGGATGACCATTACGTACGCTATACAGAACATATAGCGTACGTCAAAGGCCTTACGTACGTTAAGATTGGGACTTAACGTACGTAACGAGATGCGCAGTTTATATAATAAGAGCTGGTCTTTCATTTGTTCACGAAAGGAAACTCATTTCTCCCACCCCAATTCGTCCTTCTTCACTTCTAAGTGTATTCTAGACACTTTTAACTTGGCTAGGAGCTTGAGAGCATGAATCTGAGGCTTGGATATGAAGATGTTAATGATTCTTGAAGTGTTTGATCCTTGTGGTTCTTCTTCAAAAGGTATGTTGATGAACTTTACTCCTTGAATTCGGATTTTGATGTTAACGTTGATGTTCATCTCTATATAGTGATGATTATGGTGTTGATTTTATGATTTTGAGATTATACGAATCGTATATTAAAGAACAAAATGATACATGCCTTGGATTATGGATTAGATGATGATTAGATGTTAGAACACATCCAATTACGTCGTTTTGTTGGCTTCAAACATGATTATAGACTAATTCATGGTCTTGAAGAATTCTTGAATGATATATGTCCGTAAATTGGAAGGATTACGGTTAATTTTGGTATATGATTATTCATGATGATAGCCGGTAATTGTATTCCTATGAATTTGCAAGAATGAGCCGTGTTAATCCGAATTTAAGATTGAATTCGGAACCAAGAATGTTGTAGATGTTGATAGAACTATTGATTATCGAAATTCGGCTTGTATTCGTATTGATAAGAGTTGATATGGTTTGATTTCGTATGATCGAGATACCGTTAAGATTGATTGGTTGATTATACCGGTTGTTGATTTTTATCTAACGTATCGTTGATTGATTATTTTATTAGGTTGCGTTAGGTGATCGTTGATATTAACCGTTGTGCTGTGGTGAATCGGGGCTTCGGAGCTTGTAGATGAAGACGACGGGACTAGTAACAACTTCATCGTATTGGTATTGAGGCAAATTATACTTGCTCAGTTCATAGTGTTAATAAATGATTTCGTTTTCATTTCATTTATGATTCATATAGCAATGGCATTATGGAATATATGAATTGTCGGAATGGTGGTTTGTATGGTACTTTTGGACTAAGATAAATCATAATGTATATGATTTTAAGGATGTCTAGTGGAAATGGGAACGTGAATTATAATTTGGTCTATTGCATGAGAAGTTGGATATCAAGGTTAATTATCGTGTCGATGTTGAACTCGGGATGGTGGTTTGGTATTAGTTATGGACTGTACTTCATTTTGGATTGTCGGATAAACCGTGTATTCGTTCGGGGCGGTTGGTCGTGGATAGGTTAGCGTCTCCAGCTTGAGGTAAATTACTATTGTTAGATTATGATAATCATCGTTGCATTATTGCATGTATGTGTTGATATTTCATGCGGTGAGTGTGCACCATTGTTTGTTACGTTCTGTGATGTGCTCTTTCTTTGAGCCGTAATCTGTGGGGCCTATGTGTTAGGGATAAAACCCGTATGGTACCCGAATGGAAATGTCTTAGGGGATAAGACCTAAATGGCACATATGTCCGGAGTATTCCTGAGTAGATGCTTCCGTGACCCTCGGCTGCTGCCTTGGGAGTTTATATGATATTGTCCGGAGTATTCCTGAGTAGATGCTTCCGTGACCCTTGGCTGCTTTCCTGGGAGTTTGTGTGCTATTATTATATGCATTGCTGATCATGATGTGAACCGTTGTCTAATGGAATACGACATTATGGTCGTGTCGGTCTTTCATGATCGAGTTATTGTTGCCCTTTTGGAAAATCTTCTGATCCTTGTTGGATATGCGTTTCTTCGAGATTTGTTGTCATGTTGTATCGTGGCATATCTGGAGTCAGATACGTTCTGATCGTTTATGTGTAGGATTTTCGGGACGGGCACGTGTGGCATATGTTGGTTTCGACCTCATATTGAACCGTGCACACGATGTAATACCCGAGATTTCTGTTATGTAATTGGAACTTGTGATATTGTAATGATTGTACTTTTGTCTGAGTACTATTCTCCGTATTCATAATCCGATATTGTCGAACGTATAATTTCGTATATATGATATAAAGATTGAAATTCTGTGCATGTAGCGCACGCTACAGGCTGCGTGTAGCGTACGCTAACAGGGATTCATAGCGCACGCTACAGGGGATCATTAGCGCACGCTATGCGTGGTCAAATTGATTGAGACGTGCGGTAGGTGAGATCTGGCCGGGGGACCCCTGTCGGATCGTGTCGGGATGAACCTGGACGGCTTTCGGGAAAAGCCAAGTCAACGCCTTAGCGCACGCTACAGGCATATGCGTAGCGCATGCTAAGTGCTGACTTCAGTTAAGTCAGACAGCCGTTAGCGCACGCTACGAGCAGGGACTAGCGCGCGCTAATAGCCATTTATTATAAATAGGACAGCATCCTATTCGTGATTTCAGTTCTTTCTCCTCCCATAACCCGAACTCTTACACTTAGAACATAACTCCCTTCGTCCTAAACACTTCGTATCAACCTCCTAGTTCGAGATTGAAGATCGTATATCATTGGAGATTGGTGTTCAAGCCTTCGGTGTTGGATTGCTTCATTTTCCTCCGTGTTCTTCACTACTTTGAGGTAGGTGATTCTTCACCGATGTTAGTAATGTTCCTAAGGAAGTTTGAATCATGTTTGGATAGCAAGTATTTCGTTATAATCGGTCATCACATGTTAGAAGAATACTTTTGACGTATCGGCACTATATATCGCATTTAACCTTTGAACCATCTTATTATAAGGACTCCTAAGCATGTTCAAATCGATTTATGATCAGTAATCGGATATTGCCCAGTTGCTACGTTGTACACGTTGGAATCATGTGTTTTGGAACGTAAGACGATCGGAACTTAGATTATTCCTTGAAGATCGTAGATGGATTATGATATTGAGATGACTATCTGTATATTTGTATTTCATAATCATAAAACTTCCACAAACCTTATTAGCATGATATGCCCGAGGATAACTTGTAGTATCACGGTAGAATTCATGAGTTCTTCACCATTCAACCCAGTTTCCGGTTTGCAGTATTCTGCCATGCAAGATTAGCGCACGCTAACATGTGTGAGTTAACGTGCGCTATCGGGGTTCAATTAACGCACGAAATGTACGTAGCGTACGTTATGAGACCAGCCGAGTCAGACTGCCAGTCCGTGGCTAGCGCACGCTAGTCTTATACGATAGCGTACGCTAACAGTCCGGCTTAGCGCACGTTACGTAGAGTACGTAGCGCGCGCTAAGCAATCCGGACAGATTGTTTATTTTGAGCTTTTCGGCCGTAGGCCGAATTGTCAGGCCATTGTTCGACTTGAGATGATTTGTATATCATTCCTTTTGTTAAGGTTCAAGCTTGCTACGTTGATCGAAGGAGGCGACTTTCGAGAGTGTTGAGATCAATGAAGTATATCATTCTTGCCATCTTCGAGGCAAGTATCGTGATATGTTAATATCGGTATTTTTTGGAGCATGCGTATGATTATTCATGTTGTTGAACATGATATTTACTTCGTTGATTTGCCATGATATTCGTTATATAGTGTTTATATGTTCATGTTGATTAACATAATGATTTGGCATATGTGTATGCATGAGTTGTGTTTGTATACGTTGTACGATCTATGCTGAGGGCGCTGGATCGGATGTCCACCTCGTGTTGGTCCGACGGGATCATCTTGGGATCTAGGCTGAGGGCGCTGGATCATTGGACGGGTTATTTCCACCTCGTGTTGGTCCGACGGGATCATCTTGGGATCTATGCTGAGGGCACTGGATCATTGGAATACCCATGCTGTAAAATGGAATCGTGTAGATTCGCATTGTCGGATTCCGGTAGCGGAAGTCCGTGTGGTGTATCGTGTTATGTATTGTTGATGCATATTCGAATTGTTTAATTTGATACTTGTACTAGCATCGTTTTTCTAACCCCTTCGGGGGTGGACATTTGTTTTGATGTTCAGGTAGCCGAGGAGCAGGGAAACAACCACAGTACCGACGTGACGACGAAGGGGTTCAGTGATGTTTATTGTTATTGGAGATTTGTTTTCTTGGTTTGGTTTCTGTACTTGAGTACGCGTGTCTTATTGATATTAATTCGATATGGTTGTATTAATTACTCGTTGAACCAGTTGTACGTTTTCACAAACTTGAATTTCCGCAGTATTGATGTCTTAGATTTACTTTCCTTTTTAATTAGCCTTGTAAATCCTTACTTAAAAGGTTTACGGCACTGTAATTATTCCGAATATCTCGGGGTGTTACAGAATATGGTATCGGAGCTAAGATTCATGGATATCTTGGCAGTCGGGTTTTAGTTGGGTCTGTTTACGTTATTTGATTTACGGGTCGTTTGTAACATCACTGTTCAGCCGAAGTCGTCATGTGGACCGTGGTTGTAAGTCTCTTAATCTCTTATACTACCGTTTTACTTAATTACTGTTTTGTGAGTATTGACGGACTTTATTTCAAAATTTTGTTCTGGATATTGAGAAATTGCGTTTACAGTATGTTGAGAGGAGGACGTGGACGCGGACGCGGTTGTGGACGCGGACGTGGTAACATGAGACATGAGGATTCCGCAACTACCCCAAAAATATCGGCTAGTCGAACCGATTCCCATTCTGGAGGGCAGCAAGGATCAGCGAATGATGACGCAAATCCTAACATGCCGGGAGTGCTTCAACAGGTGGTGGCGCAGATAAACCAGTTCGCTCAGGTCGTTGATCGCATGCAGACGGCAATGGGACAGCAGCACCACGAGAATAACCGGGGAGACAGATGGCTTGCTGAAGTGGTTAAATTGCACCCGCCAAAATTTGACGGATCTGCTGAGGCACTTACTTGGGATCACTGGCTCAAGGAGTTGGAGAAGATATTCGCGGGTCTTAACTGTCCCGAGGACCGGAAGGTTCTCATTGCCCAGTATTTTATGACTGGGGAGGCCTTTGATTGGTGGGAGGCTATTCGACCCGAGAATCATAATGCGGATTGGACGGAATTCAAACTAATGATGGAAGCACAGTATTGTCCTTGTCCAGTTAGAGAGGCAAAGATCCGAGAGTTTTTCTCACCACAGAGTTCGGAGGCATCTGTGACAGATGTAATTAAAACTTTTAATCATCAGCTGACTTGTGTGCGACACTTGGTCAGAACGGAGGCAGAAAAGATTTTTCATTTTGATATGTGGATGAAGCCGGAGATTCAGCAGTACATGTCCGGATTCGAGTGTACTACGTTGCGACAGTATCAAGACAAAGCGCTGGCC
This sequence comes from Orobanche coerulescens, assembly GCA_033398695.1. Lineage (NCBI taxonomy): Eukaryota > Viridiplantae > Streptophyta > Magnoliopsida > Lamiales > Orobanchaceae > Orobanche > Orobanche coerulescens. The sequence goes on along the minus strand of CM065817.1, from coordinate 100,488,310 downwards.
TACGACATGAAAGAGCCGGCGGTGGAGAAATCAGTAGAGGCAAAGAAGCAGAAGGTGACCGGCAGCTTTGCAGAAAACAAGAGTGGTGGGGCCCGCAAGGGCCAGTCTTCCTTTTATTCAGCTAGGAAACCTCCACATCCTTCTAGAGGCGGAAAGAAGTTCCGGACAACATCAGCAGTTTCGGACGCATCAAGGAAATGCTACAATTGTGGTCGAGCAGGGCATATTCGACGTGATTGCCCCGCATCTTCTGTGACTTGTTACGATTGTGGACAAGAAGGGCACCGTGCGGCCTTCTGTGGAGCCGCTACTAGATCTTTTGGTACCCGCACTCCACGATTCCTAAGGAGATAAGTGAACCGAGACATACGCAGAGTGGATTTCAGCAGCAGAACATTGGGAAGAGAGAGACATCCAAAGGCCGGGTCCGTTCCTCCGCGCCTGTACGAAATGAGGAGATCGACGATCGAACACTGCTGTTGCATCAGTACGATTCGCATCCTTTTGCAACCAGTTAGTGTTTTATTCGATTCCGGAGCTACACATTCTTTTGTATCATTGAACTGTGTAAATCGTTTAAAAATCTCGTGCTTAATTGATTGTGAACCGTATGTTGTGGGATTGCCGAGTGGAGAGAGAATTGTGGGAACCCTAGAGGCTAGAGATTTTCCAGTATCTATAGGAGGGAGAGATTGGCCGTCGAATCTCATTGTTGTTGACATCTACGGGGACGATTTAATTCTCGGAGACGATTGGCTCAACCGTTATGGAGCTATCCTGAATTACCGAGAGAGAGAGTCATTTCTATCATTGCTGATGATGGGTCTGAACACTTATTCTGAGGATGGAGACCGGGAAGCTCGGGAAAATTGATCAAAGCAATGAAAGCCGTAAAATTACTGAAACAGGGATGTCATGGACTTTGGTGTTATGCCATGAGGAAAGAGGAAGGAGTAGAGCTCTCGTCTATTTTAGTTGTGAATGAGTTCTCAGATGTATTTCGTGACGAGCTACCAGGGTTACCTCCGCAAAGAGAAGTGGAATTCACCATCGAATTAGAGCCTGGAGCAACCCCTATTTCCAGGGCACCATACCGCATGGCGCCAACCGAGATGTATGAACTCAAGAAGCAACTGGAGGAATTGTTACAGAAGGGCTATATTCAACCTAGTGTTTCTCCTTGGGGAGCGCCCGTTCTCTTTGTCCGGAAGAAAGACGGATCCCTCCGACTATGTATTGATTACAGGGAACTCAACAAAATGACGATCAAGAATAAGTATCCTATACCTCAGATCGACGACTTGTTTGATCAACTGCAAGGGGCAAGGGTATTCTCGAAGATTGACTTGCGATCAGGATACCATCAGTTGAGAATTAAAGAATCGGATATACCGAAATCTGCTTTCAGATCCCGGTACGGGCATTATGAATTTGTAGTGATGCCATTTGGACTTACCAATGCTCCTGCGGTATTCATGCAATTGATGAATCGGGTATTCTTGGAGTACTTGGATAAATTTGTGGTCGTTTTCATTGACGACATCTTGATATATTCGAGAGACGCAGAGGAACATGATGAACATTTAAGTGTGGTTTTGAGCATCTTGAGAAAGGAACAGTTGTATGCTAAGCTTTCTAAATGCGAATTCTGGCTTAAGGAAGTAACCTTCCTTGGGCATGTGATATCATCCGACGGAGTTCAGGTGGACCCGAAGAAAGTCGAAGCAATCTTGGAATGGGAAGCCCCTAAAAACGTGAAAGAAGTCCGAAGCTTCTTAGGACTTGCTGGATATTATCGCCGCTTTGTAGAGGGGTTTTCCAAAATTGCTCGTCCGCTCACTCAGCTGTTACAGAAAACTCAAAAGTTCACGTGGAATGAGAAATGTCAGGCTGGTTTTGACGAACTTAAGAGGAGACTGACGACAGCACCTATATTAGCACTGCGAGAGGGAACTGATGGATTCATGGTATACAGCGACGCTTCAAATCAGGGTTTGGGTTGTGTGTTGATGCAGAAGGATAAAGTGATTGCTTATGCTTCACGGCAATTGAAACCGTACGAAATTATTTATCCGACTCATGATCTGGAGCTAGCAGCTGTGGTCTTTGCCTTGAAAATTTGGCGACATTATTTGTACGGCACTCATTGTCAGATCTTTACAGATCATAAGAGCCTCAAATACATTTTCAGTCAGAAAGAATTAAACATGAGGCAGAGAAGGTGGCTGGAATTGATCAAGGATTACGACATGGAGATTCTCTATCGTCCGGGGAAAGCAAATGTAGTAGCCGATGCTTTGAGCCGTAAACCTGTTTCTCTTCGAGTGTTGGAAGCTCTCACGTCCCAAACCAGTATTCAACGAGAACTGATCCGCGAGGGGATTGAAGTATGGGCACCAGGAATCCAAGGGCAACTGTATGTGATGGAACTGACTTCATCACTAGTCGAGGAGATCAAATCTAAGCAGTTGGACGATTCTTTAATCCTTCGATTATGTGATGAAGTAAAGAAAGGAAAAGCCCCAGGATTCGTGATACAAGATGACGGAGTTCTGAGATTTCAGAGTCGACTTTGCGTTCCCGAGGATGATGATTTGAGGCGGACAATTTTGAAGGAAGCTCATAGCACGCCCTATTCTATTCACCCAGGCAGCAGTAAGATGTATAAGGATTTAAAGCAAAACTTCTGGTGGGGGAATATGAAGAAGGACGTAGCGGAGTACGTTTCGAAGTGTTTGACTTGTCAGCAGGTTAAGATTGAACATCAGCGACCTGCCGGGATGTTAAAGCCGCTTCCGATTCCTGAATGGAAGTGGGAGGACATTTCGATGGATTTCATCACCAGTATGCCAAGGACTAGAACAGGAATGAACACGATTTGGGTTGTAGTTGATCGACTAACCAAGTCGGCTCATTTCCTAGGGATCAAAGATACATGGGGACCCGAGAGATTGGCGCGAGTATTTATTGCGGAGATAGTCAGATTGCATGGGACGCCGAAGACCATTATTTCGGATCGAGATGGTCGTTTTGTGTCGCACTTCTGGAAAGCAGTTCACAAGGCTTTGGGGACTGAGCTCAACTTTAGCACAGCTTATCATCCCCAAACAGACGGTCAGTCCGAAAGGACTATTCAAACTGTAGAAGACATGCTTAGAGCCTGTGCTTTGGATTGGTCAACTGATTGGGAAATTCATTTGCCAGTAGTTGAATTCACCTACAATAATAGTTGGCATGCTTCAATTAAGATGGCACCATTTGAAGCTTTGTACGGGAGAAGATGCCGATCACCCCTGAGTTGGGATGATTCTTCGGATTTGATCGGGACGGAACCGGAATTGATTATTCAGACTCAAGAGAAGATAGCTTTGATTCGACAGAGATTGTTGACTGCCCAGAGTCGACAGAAGTCTTATGCTGATGTACGTCGTCGTCCTCTAGAGTTCGACGTTGGGGATCACGTACTATTGAAGGTGTCTCCTACACGAGGGATTTTCCGTTTTGGGAGAAGAGGCAAGCTTAGTCCGAGATATATCGGACCATTTGAGATCCTAGAGAGAGTTGGGGATTTAGCATACAGGTTGGCCTTACCGCCATCGCTGAGTCATGTTCACAATGTGTTTCACGTATCCCAACTGCGGAAGTATGTACCGGACCCCAGTCACGTCATTGATTTCGACGAGATCGAGATAGCTAATGATGGCACCTTCGAAGAGAGACCAATCAAGATACTTGAGAGCCGGATCAAACAATTGAGGAATAAACCAATACATTTGGTTAAAGTACAATGGTCACGACATGGAGTCGAAGAGGCCACTTGGGAAACGGAGGACGGTATGAAGGCTAAATATCCGGAGTTGTTTTCATCCTAAGTTTCGGGACGAAACTTCTTTTTAGGGAGGAAGGATGTAATACCCGAGATTTCTGTTATGTAATTGGAACTTGTGATATTGTAATGATTGTACTTTTGTCTGAGTACTATTCTCCGTATTTCATAATCCGATGTTGTCGAACGTATAATTTCGTATATATGATATAAAGATTGAAATTCTGTGCATGTAGCGCACGCTAAAGGCTGCGTGTAGCGTACGCTAACAGGGATTCATAGCGCACGCTACAGGGGATCATTAGCGCACGCTATGCGTGGTCAAATTGATTGAGACGTGCGGTAGGTGAGATCTGGCCGGGGGACCCCTGTCGGATCGTGTCGGGATGAACCTGGACGGCTTTCGGGAAAAGCCAAGTCAACGCCTTAGCGCACGCTACAGGCATATGCATAGCGCACGCTAAGTGCTGACTTCAGTTAAGTCAGGCAGCCGTTAGCGCACGCTACGAGCAGGGACTAGCGCGCGCTAATAGCCATTTATTATAAATAGGACAACATCCTATTCGTGATTTCAGTTCTTTCTCCTCCCATAACCCGAACTCTTACACTTAGAACATAACTCCCTTCTTCCTAAACACTTCGTATCAACCTCCTAGTTCGAGATTGAAGATCGTATATCATTGGAGATTGGTGTTCAAGCCTTCGGTGTTGGATTGCTTCATTTTCCTCCGTGTTCTTCACTACTTTGAGGTAGGTGATTCTTCACCGATGTTAGTAATGTTCCTAAGGAAGTTTGAATCATGTTTGGATAGCATGTATTTCGTTATAATCGGTCATCACATGTTAGAAGAATACTTTTGACGTATCGGCACTATATATCGTACGAACCTTTGAACCATCTTATTATAAGGACTCCTAAGCATGTTCAAATCGATTTATGATCGATGTCGGATATTGCCCAGTTGCTACGTTGTACACGTTGGAATCATGTGTTTTGGAACGTAAGACGATCGGAACTTAGATTATTCCTTGAAGATCGTAGATGGATTATGATATTGAGATGACTATCCGTATATTTGTATTTCATAATAATAAAACTTCCACAAACCTTATTAGCATGATATGCCCGAGGATAACTTGTAGTATCACGGTAGAATTCATGAGTTCTTCACCATTCAACCCAGTTTCCGGTTTGCAGTATTCTGCCATGCAAGATTAGCGCACGCTAACATGTGTGAGTTAACGTGCGCTATCGGGATTCAATTAACGCACGAAACGTACGTAGCGTACGTTATGAGACCAGCCGAGTCAGACTGTCAGTCCGTGGCTAGCGCACGCTAGTCTTATACGATAGCGTACGCTAACAGTCCGGCTTAGCGCACGTTACGTAGAGTACGTAGCGCGCGCTAAGCAATGCGGACAGATTGTTTATTTTGAGCTTTTCGGCCGTAGGCCGAATTGTCAGGCCATTGTTCGACTTGAGATGATTTGTATATCATTCCTTTTGTTAAGGTTCAAGCTTGCTACGTTGATCGAAGGAGGCGACTTTCGAGAGTGTTGAGATCATTGAAGTATATCATTCTTGCCATCTTCGAGGCAAGTATCGTGATATGTTAATATCGGTATTTTTGGAGCATGCGTATGATTATTCATGTTGTTGAACATGATATTTACTTCGTTGATTTGCCATGATATTCGTTATATAGTGTTTATATGTTCATGTTGATGAACATAATGATTTGGCATATGTGTATGCATGAGTTGTGTTTGTATACGTTGTACGATCTATGCTGAGGGCGCTGGATCGGATGTCCACCTCGTGTTGGTCCGACGGGATCATCTTGGGATCTAGGCTGAGGGCGCTGGATCATTGGACGGGTTATTTCCACCTCGTGTTGGTACGACGGGATCATCTTGGGATCTATGCTGAGGGCACTGGATCATTGGAATACCCATGCTGTGAAATGGAATCGTGTAGATTCGCATTGTCGGATTCCGGTAACGGAAGTCCATGTGGTGTATCGTGTTATGTATTGTTGATGCATATTCGAATTGTTTAATTTGATACTTGTACTAGCATCGTTTTGCTAACCCCTTCGGGGGTGGACATTTGTTTTGATGTTCAGGTAGCCGAGGAGCAGGGAAACAGCCACAGTACCGACGTGACAACGAAGGGGTTCAGTGATGTTTATTGTTATTGGAGATTTGTTTTCTTGGTTTGGTTTCTGTACTCGAGTACGCGTGTCTTATTGATATTAATTCGATATGGTTGTATTAATTACTCGTTGAACCAGTTGTACGTTTTCACAAACTTGAATTTCCGCAGTATTGATGTCTTAGATTTACTTTCCTTTTTAATTAGCCTTGTAAATCCTTACTTAAAAGGTTTACGGCACTGTAATTATTCTGAATATCTCGGGGTGTTACACACGAGACGTACTTCGTGAGGCTGATTAGGTACGAGACCAGACGTGTATTGATCAATACCCGTGGTTGGCTTGTACACGGACACATGTCCGGATCGAGCGTATCGTGACGTCCATCTTGAGTCTTATTGATTGGTCGTTCACAGTCCATATATAATTGGATCTGTTCGATATTCAGATTGTCTTTGAAATCCCGGATATATGATTTGTATATGGTTGACGATTTTATTCTCTCGTGTATCTGTCGTCGTTGAACCTTTATTAATATCGTTCGGAGTTACCATATCGATGGTAAACTCATTGGTATCGATCCTTTATAAATCTCGTTTGGAGTTCACCCTGTCATTGGTAATCTCGTTCGTTATTGATCCTTATTAATTCTGTTTGAGAGTTGTCTCATTGTTGGTATTCTTGGTTATGAGTCGTTGATTGATGTTATTGGAGTTTACCGTGTCGTCGGTATTCTCAGTTGTTGATCCCTTATTATCCCTATTGGAGTTTATCGTGTCGTCAGTATTCTCGATTGTCGATTCCTTATTGCTCTTGTTGGAGTTTACCGTATCGCTGTTATTCCCGGTTGTTGGTCCTTATTGATCTTGCTAGAGTTTACTGTGTTGTCAGTATTCTCGGTTGTTGACCCTTTATTGATCTTATTGGAGTTTATCGTACCATTGGTATTTCAGGTTGTCGACTCTTATTGGTCTCGTTGGAGTTTACCGTATCGTCGGTATTCTCGGTTATTGATTCTTCATTGATCCTTACCGTGTCGTCGGTATTCTCGGTTATTGATTCTTCGTTGATACTTACCGTGTCATCGGTATTCTCAGTTGTCGACCTTTTATTGATCTTGTTGGGATTTGCTGTATTGCCGGTATTTTCGGTTATTGATTCTTCATTGATGTTGTTGGAGTTACCAGATCATGGTATTCTCGTCCGTGGTTGATCCTTTGTCGATCTTGTGTGGAAATATCATGTCATTGATATTTCCGTTGTGATGCATCGATTGTTTATCATTATTGATTGTGTGAGCATTCATGCTTTGTATTGATATCCGGGACTTGCCATTGTTTCGGGACAGTTGATTTGCAGATGTATCGTGTGATATTAGTTCCTATCAGTATTGGGATCCGATTGTGCGACCCACCCGGCAGAATCGAACTTGACCAGATTATTCTATACTCGAGATATGTTTATGTTTGGAAATCTTGGTAGTGTTTCGGATACAGGACAGGTGATTACATTTGAATTCGTTCATTACTTAAGGACGCGGGACGTGGAATATGGTAAGAACTGATTTGATATGGATTGTGATGGATTGGTAAGGTTACTACGGTGAGATTATATTGGAAATATTCTTACCCTGTAAATTACATTGATATGTATTGTTTTTGTGATGTGATCGTTGTCATTGTTGAGTATTATGGCTGACCCCATCGTGGGCTCTATCTTTTAGGTACTCGGAGTTCGAGCTAGTAGCGGTCGTGAACGGATTAGCTTTCCGGTGATACTGGCTATGGCATGATTGTTCGTATTGTGTATTCTTTTCTGGTTTTTCTAATTCCGCTGCAGATGTATATAATTATGTTTTTATCCGCTGTGTGTGTATATGTTTCTAAATGGCTTTTCGGTATTCTTCTGAACTATGCTGTGTGTGTACTTCAAAACGGCCCTTTTGGCATTTTTAAATGTTTGCGAAAATGATTTTAGCCTTGTAGGTTCTAATATGGGCCCCAGGGCGCTGTAATATTCCCGGTCGGTTTTGGTGGTGTTACAGAAGATGGTATCGGAGCTTGGGTTTCGTAAAATCCGGGCGTGTGTGTTATGTGGCTCTACCAGTGCGGTAGTAGCGTGACTTTTGAGCATGATTTCCTAACTTTTGAGTCAACCCGATTTTGGAGGTTTCAAAATTTTTGAAATATTTTCAAATTGCTGTATTTGCGATGCCGGTGTGTTGTTAGTGTGTTGAGACTTTGTATGGGAGTCGTATGCTGGTATCACGGAAGATCATCGACTTCACGGACCTGTAAGTATGTTCTTTCAGTTATTTTAGTTTTGATGATGATTATTTGAGTATGGTGTCGTGATTTGAGATATTTTGGGATTGAGATACTGATTATGACAGGTGTTGAGTTTCGAGTATGAAACTTATTTAAGTGGGTATATATGTAATATCCTAGAATTTCATTATGAATTTTTCGCATTATTTTATCTGAGTTGTACTGTACAGAGTGAGACCAATACAGTATGGATAAATAATTTTGGAAACCGTGACAGTCGTGCCAGTATGTCTATTGAGGTTATTTTGATTCTAGGATATTACATGCTTGGTGTGTCTTTCGATGTCAGATATACCGTATGAGTATTTGTATGATTGCCGTACTTGGTCGACATTTGTAATTGAGGATATCGTGCATCAGATGTACCGTATGAGAATGATATCGGAACGAGTATATGTATTCGGTATTTCGCGTGTATGTGTTCGGTTTATTGAGACGACAGACAGGGGCAGAAATGGCTAAGTATGAAAGCTATTACATACGCTATGTAAGGAGTCTTACGTACGTAAGTAAGCAGGATTAACGTACGTTAAGAAATGTACATTACGTACGTTAAGATGGGATTCAGACAGGATCGAGTCGTGGTCAGCAGGTGGGACCTGGTGTCAGCTGATTTCGGCGTAGGATGTGGACAGGCGAGTCAACCTCGGCATTACATACGCTATGCATGGCATATTACGTACGTAATATGGGTTGATACTGTAGCAAGTCAATTACTACATTACGTACGCTATGGTGATGGTATTACGTACGTAACGCAAGGTACAAAAAAGTACAGTTAACCCTGGATGACCATTACGTACGCTATACAGAACATATAGCGTACGTCAAAGGCCTTACGTACGTTAAGATTGGGACTTAACGTACGTAACGAGATGCGCAGTTTATATAATAAGAGCTGGTCTTTCATTTGTTCACGAAAGGAAACTCATTTCTCCCACCCCAATTCGTCCTTCTTCACTTCTAAGTGTATTCTAGACACTTTTAACTTGGCTAGGAGCTTGAGAGCATGAATCTGAGGCTTGGATATGAAGATGTTAATGATTCTTGAAGTGTTTGATCTTTGTGGTTCTTCTTCAAAAGGTATGTTGATGAACTCTACTCCTTGAATTCGGATTTTGATGTTAACGTTGATGTTCTTCTCTATATAGTGATGATTATGGTGTTGATGTTATGATTTTGAGATTATACGAATCGTATATTGAAGAACAAAATGATACATGCCTTGGATTATGGATTAGATGATGATTAGATGTTAGAACACATCCAATTACGTCGTTTTGTTGGCTTCAAACATGATTATAGACTAATTCATGTTCTTGAAGAATTCTTGAATGATATATGTCCGTAAATTGGAAGGATTACGCTTAATTTTGGTATATGATTATTCATGATGATAGCCGGTAATTATATTCCTATGAATTTGCAAGAATGAGCCGTGTTAATCCGAATTTAAGATTGAAGTCGGAACCAAGAATGTTGTAGATGTTGATAGAACTATTGATTATCGAAATTCGGCTTGTATTCGTATTGATAAGAGTTGATATGGTTTGAATTTGTATGATTGAGATACCGTTAAGATTGATTGGTTGATTATACCGGTTGTTGATTGTTATCTAACGTATCGTTGATTGATTATTGTATTAGGTTGCATTAGGTGATCATTGATATCAACCGTTGTGCTGCGGTGAATCGGGGCTTCAGAGCTTGTAGATGAAGACGACGGGACTAGTAACAACTTCATCGTATTGGTATTGAGGCAAATTATACTTGCTCAGTTCATAGTGTTAATAAATGATTTCGTTTTCATTTCATTTACGATTCATATAGCAATGGCATTATGGAATATATGAATTGTCGGAATGGTGGTATGTATGGTATTTTTGGACTAAGATAAATCATAATGTATATGATTTTAAGGATGTCTAGTGGAAATGGGAACGTGAATTATAATTTGGTCTATTGCATGAGAAGTTGGATATCAAGGTTAATTATCGTGTCGATGTTGAACTCGGGATGGTGGTTTGGTATTAGTTATCGACTGTACTTCATTTTGGATTTTCGGGTAAACCATGTATTCGTTCAGGGCGGTTGGTCGTGGAAAGGTTAGCGTCTCCAGCTTGAGGTAAATTACTATTGTTAGATTATGATAATCATCGTTGCATTATTGCATGTATGTGTTGATATTTCATGCGGTGAGTGTGCACCATTGTTTGTTACGTTCTGTGATGTGCTATTTCTTTGAGCCGTAATCTGTGGGGCCTATGTGTTAGGGATAAAACCTGTATGGTACCCGAATGGAAATGTCTTAGGGGATAAGACCTAAATGGCACCTATGTCCGGAGTATTCCTGAGTAGATGCTTCCGTGACCCTCGGCTGCTGCCTTGGGAGTTTATGTGATATTGTCTGGAGTGTTCCTGAGTAGATGCTTCCGTGACTCTCGGCTGCTGCCTTGGGAGTTTATATGATATTGTCCGGAGTATTCCTGAGTAGATGCTTCCGTGACCCTTGGCTGCTGCCCTGGGAGTTTGTGTGCTATTATTATATGCATTGTTGATCATGATGTGAACCGTTGTCTAACGGAATACGACATTATGGTCGTGTCGGTCTTTCATGATCGAGTTATTGTTGCCCTTTTGGAAAATCTTCTGATCATTGTTGGATATGCGTTTCTTCGAGATTTGTTGTCATGTTGTATCGTGGCATATCTGGAGTCAGATACGTTCTGATCGTTTATGTGTAGGATTTTCGGGACGGGCACGTGTAGCATATGTTGGTTTCGACCTCATATTGAACCGTGCACACGAGACGTACTTCGTGAGGCTGATTAGGTACGAGACCAGACGTGTATTGATCAATACCCATGGTTGGCTTGTACACGGACACATGTCCGGATCGAGCGTATCGTGACGTCCATCTTGAGTCTTATTGATTGGTCGTTCACAGTCCATGTATAATTGGATCTGTTCGATATTCAGATTGTCTTTGAAATCCCTGATATATGATTTGTATATGGTTGACGATTTTATTCTCTCGTGTATCTGTCGTCGTTGAACCTTTACTAATATCGTTCGGAGTTACCATATCGATGGTCAACTCATTGGTATCGATCCTTTATAAATCTCGTTTGGAGTTCACCCTGTCATTGGTAATCTCGTTCGTTTTTGATCCTTATTAATTCCGTTTGAGAGTTGTCTCATCGTTGGTATTCTTGGTTATTAGTCCTTGATTGATGTTATTGGAGTTTACCGTGTCGTCGGTATTCTCAGTTGTTGATCCCTTATTATCCCTATTGGAGTTTACCGTGTCGTCAGTATTCTCGATTGTCGATTCCTTATTGCTCTTGTTGGAGTTTACCGTATCGCTATTATTCCCGGTTGTTGGTCCTTATTGATCTTGCTAGAGTTTACTGTGTCGTCAGTATTCTCGGTTGTTGACCCTTTATTGATCTTATTGGAGTTTATCGTACCATTGGTATTTCAGGTTGTCGACTCTTATTGGTCTGGTTGGAGTTTACCGTATCGTCGGTATTCTCGGTTATTGATTCTTCATTGATCCTTATCGTGTCGTCGGTATTCTCGGTTATTGATTCTTCGTTGATCCTTACCGTGTCATCGGTATTCTCAGTTGTCGACCTTTTATTGATCTTGTTGGGATTTGCCGTATTGCCGGTATTTTTGGTTATTGATTCTTCATTGATCTTGTTGGAGTTACCAGATCATGGTATTCTCGTCCGTGGTTGATCCTTTGTCGATCTTGTGTGGAAATATCATGTCATTGATATTTCCGTTGTGATGCATCGATTGTTTATCATTATTGATTGTGTGAGCATTCATGCTTTGTATTGATATCCGGGACTTGCCGTTGTTTCGGGACAGTTGATTTGCAGATGTATCGTGTGATATCAGTTCCTATCAGTATTGGGATCCGATTGTGCGACCCAGCCGGCAGAATCGAACTTGACCAGATTATTCTATACTCGAGATATGTTTATGTTTGGAAATCTTGGTAGTGTTTCGGATACAGGACAGGTGATTACATTTGAATTCGTTCATTACTTAAGGACGCGGGACGTGGAATATGGTAAGAACTGATTTGATATGGATTGTGATGGATTGGTAAGGTTACTACGGTGAGATTATATTGGAAATATTCTTACCCTGTAAATTACATTGATATGTATTGTTTTTGTGATGTGATCGTTGTCATTGTTGAGTATTATGGCTGACCCCGTCGTGGGCTCTATCTTTTAGGTACTCGGAGTTCGAGTTAGTAGCGGTCGTGAAGGGATTAGCTTTCCGGTGATACTGGCTATGGCGTGATTGTTCGGATTGTGTATTCTTTTCTGGTTTTTCTAATTCCGCTGCAAATGTATATAATTATGTTTTTATCCGCTGTGTGTGTATATGTTTCTAAATGGCTTTTCGGTATTCTTCTGAACTATGCTGTGTGTGTGTACTTCAAAACGGCCCTTTTGGCATTTTTAAATGTTTGCGAAAATGATTTTAGCCTTGTGGGTTCCAATATGGGCCCCACGGCGCTGTAATATTCCCGGTCGATTTTGGGGGTGTTACATCCAGCCCCTTTCGGACGCATTTTGGGCTCGATTTCTTCGTGTATTCCTGAAAATTGATTTTCCACATTTAAAATTAGATTTAATATGATTAAAATGATATATGGTATTTCATTTTATAAGGGAAAATTGATTTATTGGAATACTTGTGATCGGCCGAATTATTTTGAACGTTTCATAATACCGGTTATGTGAATCGATTGGATCGATTCTATTTGTTGTTTATATGTTGATTGGATCAATGTATCTCTATGCTATCCGTTTATATAGTATTTATTGGATGAATACTTTTGAATGGGGATGTGGTTCATGGACTTAGTTTTGAATCGTTCGGTTTTATTTGATTGGGTTGTAAAGGCCATTTTGAACCTATTTATTTTACTAGAAATACTTGTATCTAGGATGCAATTTTTCGATGTAAAATTTATATGTAATGACGAAGACCGGAGGAAGATCCATTGAGAAGACGAAGATTCAAGACCGAAGACTTGTAATTAGATTACGGAGTTTTTGATTCTAGGAACGGTCCATGAACTACATGTTGGTAGCAACTAGGTTGTGAATGATTGTTCATATTGTATGAATGCTACAAACACGCTTAAATGAATTAATGTGCAAAGTGTATTAATCGCGAAAATTCTCCCATGACAAATAATTAAGTTTATAAGGTTTCAAGGTTTTCCTTCCCTACATCGAGCTTTCGGAAAATTGAAATCCAAACCGGATGTGCTATGCTTCCGAGTTATTGGGGTAGTCGTTCGGGGAGGATGGATAAATTACAGGGAGCGCATTGAATGCCTTCGGTTGGAGCAAATTTTATCCCTATAATCCTGATAGGTTGCCGGATAAGATTCAATTGTGAGACTGATTTGCGTCGATGGTATAAACTTAACTTGTTCACGAACCATAGAAACCGTATATGTTGAGGGGAGTGAACAAGGGGAAAAATAAGATCGAATCATCCATTAGATGGGTTGGTGTTGGACACTACTTTATGAAAATTAATAGACTAGAAACCTGTTCGGTTGCCCTCTATTAAGATTTATAAAGAACACGCTCACCACTATGAAGTAGAGCGAACGATACTTCCGGATTTCACATGGGAGTGTTTTATTCCTATAAAAATAGTAGGAGCTTGGTAATAAGAATAGAGAAGACCTTAATTCTATACTCAGATCATAATTAAATGAGTCACTAATTAATCTGTCATACTTAATGCCGACATAACTCTCAATATGACAATGAGCCCACTCGCAATTCTACTCGAAAAGAACACCTTGATCGGACCTAACTTCGTGGATTGTCTCCACAATCTGATGATAGTCCTGAGTATAGAGGCACCAGGATACATCTTGGAGACGGACATTCCAGCGCCTCCAGTGCGATTAGTGTTATTGATTCGTGGTGATTTTATTTTTGTAGTATTCGTGGGATTGCCGAATCCTTGGTCATTTTTGGAAGCTCGAGAACTATCCGACCGTGTCCGTTCGTTGTTCGGTTGCTCGTGGTATCGAGGCAAGTATCTTGTCTATACGTTTCATGTTTCGTAGGCATAATTATTGATAAATGATTTTATGCAAAACCCAATGTTTAATAAACGTAAAAAGGGATCGGTATGTTCTCGATAAATGTTGTCTTTCAACGATAATTCGTGTACTTCGTGAATATATGTGTTCTCAGAATATGTGTGTTGGTTTGGTATGTTGAAAGATGCTATGATCACTTTGAGTGAGTTTAATAGACCGTAATCCTTTGCCGGGGATTACGTAATGTTATGTGTACTTGTTCGGTAAGAACGTAATATATGTGATATTAGTTGTTACTCCTTTGAAAGGAGGTTGTGATGTTTAAGTGTTGCTTGGTTGGATGTTCTGCTCATTGTTATGTGATCGTTGAAAGTGATGTGCCTCTGGGTAGGATTGATAAATCTCCGGGATCCATACTTGTTAGTATGGGTGGGGCGTGACCGTAGGGTTATCCACCGGGTATGTCTTGCGGGGACTCCGAGGTTCGTGGCTTGTTAGCCCGATGCCGGGATAACTAATGGGGTTATCATCGGGTATGTCTTGCGGGGACTCCGAGGTTCGTAGCTTGTTAGTGCGATGCCTGGATAACTTATGGTTGTGGTTTGGTTATGTACGTATCTGTGCTTGTAGTCACGTGACTGCGGTTACGGTAACATGTGATTTGATATAGTTTCCCTATGGGTTATTCACTCGGGTTTGTTCTACGGGAGCATCTGAGGTTCGTGGCTTGCTAGCACGGGACGCGAATAATCTGTGGAAACAGGTTGTTATGGTATGATCGGGTCGTGGACCCCATGTGTTGTTATCGAAATAAAGATTTTTAGAAAAATGACTTTTGGGCTGTGACCCTAAATGTTTTCGAAAGGCTTGAGAATTCTTAAACCCCAAATGTTTTCAAAACTCTCGAGATCGTAAAATGTTTTTACAATATGTATATCGGGTTTACCCCTACCGTTCGATTTAACCGTTTTGATCAAGTGATTTACCTCGGGAAGTATGTTTATGACTATTATGTTCCGTGGAGTATGATAAGTATAGCTTGTATTTGTATTTTATACTTGCACTAGCAAAACAGTGGAGTTTTACTAACCTCGAGTATTCGGGGGGTGGATGTCTGTATTGCGTCCAGGTACTTGCTGGTTGCTGGGGAGCAAATCACAGGTTCGATACGAAAGATGATGGAAGGCGACGATACTAATCACAGGAAGACCAATATCAGAGTATTTGTTAGAGTCTTGTTGGTTAACCCTCCGATGGTTTGTTCTCCCGTTTTATGGGAGTGTTATTGTATTCTAGCCCCATGCGTGAGTATGTGTTATGGGAAAGAATCGTGAATGTAATGATGTGTGTGTTGAGATAAAGATCAAATCGGTCTGATGGTCCTTCATATAGCCATGTCGGCATATGATTGATGTATTGTTTTTGTATTTAGCCTGGTAGATCCTCACGGAGAGGGTCTGCGGCGCTGTAATATTCCCGATTCGTTTGGGGGTGTTACAAACAAAACCAATATCGAATGCATTGTTTCTGCATCCACTGGTGGTCCAATGGATATTGCCGATGAATGTCATCTTTTCAGAACTATTGAAGAGATTTTCGAGGATAAAGGGGTAAAAAAGTTAATTTTTCGAGGATAAAGGGGTAAAAACGTTAAAGATTTTCAACTTTGAAAGATGACATTATTGACCATTACTTTATGAATTTTGTAGAATAAAAGGTGGGGCTCTTACTCGATATGCGCTACCATCAAATCCATTGGCAAGTACGGGATGAAAAACAAATGGTATTTCACAGAATGCGACACATGCAAAAAGGAGGTGCATGATCTAGATCCTGGGTACTACTGTCTTGAGTGTGACAAAGAAGTTTGTGCGACATCAAAAAGGTCAACTATTTACATACTACAACATCAAACAGTAACTCTGTCCTGAACTACTTTTTTTTTTTTTCAGATATAGACTATTTATGAAAGTGTCAGATTCCACTGCAAGTGCAGAGGTCATAGTGTGGGACAAGCATTGTGCTGAAGTGATTAGTAGAACAGTTTCTGAGTTGATGGAAGATCTGATTAAAAAGGTAAACAATGATATTCACCAATTCATTTAACCAAATCTCTATATATACTTAAGTTGTTTGTTTATTGTTACACAGGACGACGATCTCGACGATATTCCCGAGCAGATCAAATATTTACTTCTCAACAAAAAAATGCTATTCAAAATTCAGATAAAGCCAGACGAGAACTATAATTATACAGAATCTTTTGGAGTTAAGAACCTCATCACCGATAGAGCCAAAGTATCAGAATACGCTGGTTTTTTCAGTAGAAGAACTTAAAACTAGAAAATAAAAATATCATACTGATTATCTAATGTTGCTAAATTTTTTAAATAAATCGATCCAGGAAATTGTTTCGGACGAGGAAGTCAACCCTCCTAAGAAGGCTAAAGGCAAAGAGAAAGCTGATGAAGGCATGGATTGTAAGACAGTAAAGCGTAAACTTTATGATGAAATGTCTGCCACGCGGCCGAGGAGAAAGGCAAAGGGCATTGCAATCAAGGAAGAGAAGACGGACAATCATTGATCGAGTTCCCGGATTTTTTATGTTGCTTATATTTATTTACAATATTTCAGTTGAATTTTTTTAAACGATGATTTCATGCATTTTATTCCCAGACTTTCACTTCGTTCAGTTGAATTTTTTTTAAACGATGTTTTCATGCATTTTATTCTAAGACTTTCACTTCGTTTGTTTTATTTCAATTAAATTACTTTATAATAAGTTGAGCAGGCTATGTAAGATCTATAGCTTTTTCTTAGGTATTCCTAAAACATTACTATATCGATTAGAAACATCTTGATATCCTAACTATCATTTGAAACTAACCAACTCATAACATAAGGAAAATGTCAGTTCAACCAAATTAAAATGGACCATTTAAGTTATGATGAGTTTGGGCCAAAAAAAAAAATATCCTTTTTTTTTATTTTCGTTTATATTAAAGACAAATCTAAGAAAATTACTTAAGTAATTAATTGCAACCATATCGAGCTAAATAACAATATTACTTTCATTTCACACACCCAAAGTTACATATAAATAAAAATCTAATTACAACAAATTGCATTCATGAATGTGACGAAAGTCATTTGAAGGAAAATCTTATATTTTGGGCCCAAACTATCATGAACTAATTTAGTCGACTCATACATTCACCATTTAGCAAGCAACTCATAAATCAAATAGAATTAATGTATTATAGTTAAAAATCATAAGTACATAGTTGTTAAGAATAACGTCTATTCTGAACTATGTTGAATAAAAAATGTTTTAATTACTATGGTAGTTGGATAATTAATAATTTTTAGAAAAATTTATACCCGTTGATAAAGTATTATACTCGGCAGTTTTATAAAACCGTTTTTTTACAATAATATATTTATTTAAAATATGTTCATATAAAATTATTTTAGTTTATTTTAATTAGAATGGCAGCGTGGCAATTAATAATACATAAAATATTTTTATACATATAAAATGTTCGATTATAATATTAATATATATATATATATATTCCTAATTACTGTAAAAATAGTATGAATAAAAAATATAATTTCAGCAGTTTAAAAAAACCAGTATTGTTTTAACTGCCAAAAGTACCCAATAAATGAAATGTCGATTATAATATTAATATAGATAATATTAATATAGATATAGGTATAGATATAGATATAGATATAGATATAGATAATAAAGGGTAGTTAATTTAACGAAAGTGCTGTCAAGCTAATGGACAGTTAATAAAGATAATGGGCAGTTTCAATAACTACCGATTTTCAACTATAAAGTAGACCATATATATAAACATAAAGATAAAGATGTGCAGGGTATCATTTATCAAATAAGATAAATTTAAAACTTTTCCTATTATTCAAACTATTTCTGTTCTTTTTTACTAGAAAATTTGTGTTTTTATGAAGAAATCAGGGTTCGAGAAATAATTCCGACGCATTCAGAAGTATGAAAAAGATAACTAAATCCACAACCATCAACGGCAAACGACAGAAGCAGGATGAAAATTTTTCAGGTACGACAATCATTAAAAAAATATGCATATCAAAATTATTATATATGGAGATATGGAGATATGGAGATATACTTAATCATACCTTGAGATCTATTTTTT
Source organism: Orobanche coerulescens (assembly GCA_033398695.1). Lineage (NCBI taxonomy): Eukaryota > Viridiplantae > Streptophyta > Magnoliopsida > Lamiales > Orobanchaceae > Orobanche > Orobanche coerulescens. The sequence continues at coordinate 100,469,714 of CM065817.1, read as the reverse complement.
CTACTGATATTTCATTATAATTTTGTCATGAAACTCTTCTGAGGTGATTATATAGAAGAAAAAATTAGAACATAAGTTAATGAATAATTAACACATATTAATATTACGCTGTTAAATTTGCAAATTTTATTTCACAATGATAAGTTAACTTATCTGTTATCTTGAGATTTTTAATTCTTCAATTTTACGCTGCTCAGTGTATTACCCCCAAAACATTAACTGCAAACAGTAATTGTAATATATGAAGTTATCAGATCACTAATGGCAGACATTAAACGTATGATGAACAAAACTCGACATGCTAGATACACAATGGAAAATGAGTGCATAATCCAGAACAGAGAGTGATACGAATTAACGTATGATATGTACGTAAATTCGCTGGAAAATGCAGCGGTTATATTTGTTTCCTTACAACATTCGTTTTTGTGTAACACTGGTGAAATTCAACTGAAAGTAGGGCAATTCGGCTTTGCGAAAACACGAATAAAATGAAAGTAGATTATCAAACTAGACCTATAGTTTGATAAGACAATCTCTCCTCAAGACCTATTGAGAATTGATTAAATTACAACTCGAAAACACGTCGAATTATAATCGAAGTGTGCTGAAAATCATTCAACTGGAATACATATGATGTATTTCGTTTTTTCTTCATTCAAAGGTGATTACAAATGGTTGAGGATGAGGCTTATATATAGCCAATACAAGATCACACAAGATCAAATAAGATCAAGCTAAAAAACAAGCAAATAATAAACTAATCTACCAACTTTGACAAAGAGAAGAAAACACAACATGCTTGGTTTCTTCCTCTCATTTTCGGCCGTGGGGTAGCATCAAGGAGTAGATAACATCTTCTTCATGTGATATCTTTTTGTAAGACTTTGCTAAGGATAGGAAATGAAAGCAACATCTTGGCATCTTCTTAATGAAAGCAACATCTTGACATTTCTTCCTTGCATGTTCGGCCGATTTGGAGAAAGGTTGGAGTGAGCCAAATCTCTACCTTGATCTTATTATGGTGGACTTTGAACAAAATGAAAGCAAACTTTGAAAGTAGTGGGGACAAAATCTTTCATGAATCACCCATCACAATCGGCCGAAATCTCCCCTAATATGGCCGATTTTGTATGCATGAACATGCATACGTGTGCATGTTTTGATACGTCTAAGTTATCCCGGTTCCGATTATTAAGATCGTTCCCATTTCCGCGGATGTTTTCTCGCCAAAGTACGTAGGTGCATGTGCATGCAACTTGGTATCGTCACCTACGTCGATTCTTACTTCGCTTACTTCGTTTGGAGATGCCGTAATCGCATCATCCCCTCCCCCTTTGAAAGGAATTGTCCTCAATTCAGTGATTCCCTCGTCGTCAAGGTAAGAAGATAGATCGCCCACGTTAAAAGTGGCGTGTACCCCATAGTCGCCCGGAGGTTCTACCTTATACGCATTGTCGTTCACTTTTCCCACGATTTTGTAAGGACCCTCGGCCCTCGGCATAAGTTTGTTCTTGCGGTTGCTCGGAAATCTCTCTTTTCTCAAGTGTACCCAAACCAAGTCGCCTACTTCGAATAGCCTCGGTTTTCTGTGATTGTTGGATTTCCGTTTGTATTCATCATTCACCTCTTTGATTCGATCATGTATTTGTCCGTGCAATTTGATCATCGACTTAAGTTTCGACTCCGCATCTTTGTGTACCAACTCGTCTTTCGGCAATGGAATCAAGTCCAAGGGTATATAAGGATTTAACCCGTAAACGATTTCGAAAGGAGAATGTGCCGTAGCATGTGTAGGGGATCGGTTATAGGCAAATTCCGCATGAGCAAGTTTCACGTCCCAATCTTTTTGCGTTTTATTCACAAGTCCTCGCAACAACGTTCCTAATGTTCGATTTGTGACCTCGGTTTGACCATCGGTTTGTGGATGGTGCGAAGTGCTAAATAAGAGCTTCGTTCCCACTTTCCTCCATAAAGTATTCCAAAAATAGCTAAGAAATTTTAGAATCCCGATCCGACACAATAGTCTTCGGTACTCCATGTAAACGAACCACCTCTCGGAAGTATAAGTCGGCCACGTTGCTTGCGTCGTCGGTTTTGTGGCAAGCCACGAAATGAGCCATCTTTGAGAACCGATCAACAACCACCATAATAGCATCTTTACCTCGTTGAGTACGGGGTAAAGCGATGATAAAGTCCATGGATACATCTTCCCACGGCCTTGCTGGAACCGGTAGAGGCATATATGATCCCGGTTTGAACGAACTCTTCGAGATGTGACATGTTACACATTTACTTAAAACATTGTAAACGTCTTTTAGCATTTTAGGCCAAAAGAAATGTTCTTTTAGTACTTCCAACGTTTTAGCCGTGCCAAAATGTCCTGCTAAACCTCCTCCGTGAGCTTCTCGGACCAATAATTCCCGAACCGCCTGTTTTGGAACACAAAGTCTATTTCCTTTAAATAGGAAATCATCTTGTAACATGAACTCCCCGAATGGACCAGATTTGCAACGAGTAAAAATTTCTCCGAAATCTTCATCATTTTCATAACATTCCTTCAACATTTCGAAACCAAGTAACCGAACCTCCAGAGTAGAAAGTAAGGCATACCTCCTAGATAACGCATTCGCAACGACATTGCTTTTACCGTCTTTGTACTTGGATGAAAAGTGAAATGATTGTAAGAATTCCACCCACTTGGCATGCCTCGGACTCAATTTATGTTGCCAGTTAATGTACTTCAATGATTCGTGATCCGAGTGTAGGATAAAATGCTTTGTCCGTAAGTAATGACTCCAATGATCAAGAGCCCGTACGATAGCATAGAATTCTTTATCATAAGTACAATAATTCAACCGAGCTCCGTTCAACTTTTCCGAAAAGTAAGCGATAGGTCGTTTACCTTGAATAAGAACCGCTCCAATTCCAACTCCGCTAGCGTCACACTCAACTTCGAATGGTTGAGAAAAATCGGGTAGTGTTAGAATCGGTGCTTCGCATAATTTGGCCTTTAACTTCTCGAAAGCTCCTTGGGCAGACCCGTTCCATACAAATGGTCCTTTTTTTTAAACACTCCGTTATCGGACTTGAAATGGTGCTGAAGCCTCAAATAAACCTCCGGTAAAAAGAAGCAAGTCCGTGAAATGATCTCACTTCCGTCACGGTCGTAGGGGTCGGCCAAGATTTAATTGCTTCGATTTTTGTTTGATCAACCGCCACTCCGTCCTTCGAAACGACATAGCCAAGAAAGACTATACTTTCGACGAGGAACGAACACTTCTCTTTTTTTCCATACAATTTTCGGTCCCTCAAGGTTTCGAAGATTAGCCTTAAGTGTCCGAAATGTTCTTGTAGTGATTGACTATATATTAGAATATCATCCAGATATACAACCACGAACTTCCCCATAAATGGTTTAAGTACCTCTTTCATCAACCTCATGAAGGTACTAGGCGCATTTGTAAGACCGAAAGGCATAACGGTCCATTCGTATAATCCATTTTTCATTTTGAAGGCCGTCTTCCACTCGTCACCTTCTCGCATTCGGATTTGATGATATCCGCTTCGTAAATCAACTTTGGAAAAGATCACCGAACCATGTAGTTTGTCTAACATATCATCAAGTCTCGGGATAGGGAACCGATACTTGATGGTGATATTGTTCATGGCCCGACTATCCACACACATCCGCCAAGAACCATCTTTCTTAGGGACAAGTAAGACCGGAACCGCACACGGACTCAAACTCTCCCGGACATATCCGTGGTCCAAAAGCTCCTCGAATTGTCTTTGTAATTCCTTCGTCTCCTCGGGATTACATCTATACGTGGATTTATTAGGAAGTGGTGCTCCCGGTATAAGATCAATTTGGTGTTCGATCCCGCAAATAGGTGGTAAACCCGACGGTAATTCTTCGGGAAAAACATCCTCAAATTCGCGTAACAACACATCTAGCTCTCCTCCATTTTGTACTCCTATGTTCTCTTCCCGTGTCTCTTTAAACATCACCAAATATACTCGCTCCCCGTCATTAATGGCATGTTCCATTTCTCTTTCACTAGCAAGCATGGTAAGTTTAGGTTTCTCCATTCGACTAGAACTCATCGAACGGATGGCTTGCGGGGACATTGGTTTGAGTACAATCTTCTTTCCTTTGTCTTGTAATTCATATTCATTATTCCGACCTCGATGTAAAACATGTCGGTCGAACATCCACGGTCGTCCCAAAAGCATGTGGCATGCGTCCATCGGGAGTACGTCACATAACACATCGTCTCCGTATGATCCCATAGTTAAGTTGACCTGTACTTGTCTCGTCACCTTCACCTTGCTTCCATCATCGAGCCAATGTAAAGCATATGGTCTTGGGTGAGCCATAGAAGTTAGCCCGAGCTTGGTGACCATCTCGTTTGATGCCACATTCGTGAAACTCCCTCCGTCTATTATCAAGCTACACCACTTTTCTCCGACTTTGCATTTGGAATGAAAAATCTGGTCTCTTTGTTCCGTATCACTTGGAATAATTTTGGTATGTAATGCTCGAAGCACTAAAGTAGTATCATATTCCGGAGCATCATAAGTCTCGTAATCCTCATTCTCTTCCTCAGCCTCCACGTTAAATACGTCACCAAGTCCTTCCTTCTCGTCCTCGACCAAAAGTTCGTCTCGGACCGCAAGAGCTTCTCTTAAAGTGACCACCCGTTTATTTGGACATGCATTTTGATAGTGACCAAAGCCTTGATATTTAAAACATCGTACTTTAGCCAAGCTCGTTTCCTTGGAAACGTGAGGATCCTTCGGTGCCGGGGTAGGGACTTGAAAAGGTACGGTAGTTTTCGTAGTAGAACTTGAGCCGGCACTTGCATTTCTGAATTTGTATGGGAATTCGGGTTTGGTAAACTTCAACTTGTTTTGAGCTTCAATTTTTATGCATAGTCCGCATAAAGTGTCAAAATCTTCGTATGGGTATAATTCCACCGTATTTGAAATGTTTCGGTTTAGGCCACGTAAGAAACGTGACATTCTTTGTTCTTGATTTTCTTCAAGTTCTCCCATTAAGGCCAAGCCTTCAAATTCGTCGATGTATTCTTCCACACTTAGTTTCCCTTGTACAAACTCCGCAATTTTTCGGTATAAGGGTAACCGATGTGATGTCGGGACATACCTTTTACGTAGTTTTTTCTTCAAAGAATCCCAAGAACGGATTTTCTCTTTTCCCGCACGAGCTCGTTGTGTTTTCATACCCTCGAACCATAAGGAAGCGCCCTTCCCTAACTTGAGAATTGCATATTTGCAACGTTTCTCATCGTTAAGGTGTTTGAAGTCGAATATACGTTCAATCTTCCTCTCCCACTCCAAGTAAACTTCGGGATTAGTACCTCCGACAAATTCCGGAAGTTCATTAACTTTAAATTCGTCCACATGCGCGGTGAATGTGCATCATATCCTCCTCTTCTTGCTTGAAAACGTGGTTCTTGCATGCTGTGTAGTGCCTCACGTAGTTTCTCCATGAAATCGTCGGAAAAATCCATGATAAGGTAGCTTTGATAAGAAAATCGCCAAGAGAAATTCGCCAAGGAAGTAACCTTGGGATCCGATGCCACTAATGATACGAATTAACGTATGATATGTACGTAAATTCGCCGGAAAATGCAGCGGTTATATTTGTTTCCTCACAACATTCGTTTTTGTGTACCACTCGTAAAATTCAACCGAAAGTAGGGCAATTCCGCTTTGCGAAAACACGAATAAAATGAAAGTAGATTATCAAACTAGACCTATAGTTTGATAAGACAATCTCTCCTCAAGACCTATTGAGAATTGGTTAAATTACAACTCGAAAACGCGTCGAATTATAATCGAAGTGTGCTGAAAATCATTCAACTGGAATACATGTGATGTATTTCGTTTTTTCTTCATTCAAAGGTGATTACAAATGGTTGAGGATGAGGCTTATATATAGCCAATACAATATCACACAAGATCAAATAAGATCAAGCTAAAAAACAAGCAAATAATAAACTAATCTACCAACTTTGACAAAGAGAAGAAAACACAACATGCTTGGTTTCTTCCTCTCATTTTCGGCCGTGGGGTAGCATCAAGGAGTAGATAACATCTTTTTCATGTGATATCTTTTTGTAAGACTTTGCTAAGGATAGGAAATGAAAGCAACATCTTGGCATCTTCTTAATGAAAGCAACATCTTGACATTTCTTCCTTGCATGTTCGGCCGATTTGGAGAAAGGTTGGAGTGAGCCAAATCTCTACCTTGATCTAATTATGGTGGACTTTGAACAAAATGAAAGCAAACTTTGAAAGTAGTGGGGACAAAATCTTTCATGAATCACCCATCACAATCGGCCGAAATCTCCCCTAATATGGCCGATTTTGTATGCATGAACATGCATACGTGTGCATGTTTTGATACGTCTAAGTTATCCCGGTTCCGATTATTAAGATCGTTCCCATTTCCGCGGATGTTTTCTCACCAAAGTACGTAGGTGCATGTGCATGCAACTTGGTATCGTCACCTACGTCGATTCTTACTTCGCTTACTTCGTTTGGAGATGCCGTAATCGCATCAGAGACTGAAGAGCTAATTGTACAAAATACTCATCCCATATAAGCTAAAATTGGGAAAAAAGGATAATTTATACCAATCTGTTTTGGAGTATCCATCGTGTAGTGTATGCTAGAAATATGGAGTACGAAAATAAGTTTGCATTGTTGTTATCTTCGTGTCACACTCCTTGATTTCTGGGGTTTCACATGCACGGCAAACCCACAAAGCAAAATCCTGAGTGCTCCTTACCCCATAACATTCCTGATGTACTGCTATTTGACATCTAAAACACAGAATTTCTTAGATTAGCAAAGAAAAAATTTTAATAGGTGTCTATGAGTCACACAACTGCAACTGCAGATAATTACACCTGTTGCATATTACTATTTTGTTGTAGTCCCAGTCTTCAACCCATCTACAAACAGCACATTTTTCTGTTGTCCACTTTGCATGAACAGGTTGGTAGTTTTATGCAAAGTTAAATTAGTGAGAATACATGTTATTCATTTACCAATGCATAATTAACATAAATTAAATGTGGTGTACCAAAGCAAACCAAGCTACAACCTTTCAGAAAAGCAAACAGCTGTAGTTCATCTAACCGCACAGAATCGAAGCCATGTATATTGTACTCTGCCATCTGTACCAAACAACTGTTATAAGAGAAAATCAAGAACATGTCACAAAATCATAAAATAAACAGTTGTTCAGGAACTAACCCATTTTTCAAGTGTTAGATTAGAGCCCTTCACTTTAACACTATACTTCCACTTCTTCGCTCTACATCCTGTATGCCGTTCCCACTGATTGAGCCCAAACTTTTTGGTACCGCATGAACCACACATGCATTAAATAAAATTTTTACATCAGAAGAAAAAAAATCAACTAAATAATAAAAATAAACATGTCATACGACATAGATCGAGCTCGATTTTGGAAAAAATATTAGAGAAGGAGATCAAATTTCAACTTTAAAAAAATATCATGAGAAACGATCTACATTTCAAACAAATATTTGGGAGTATTAGATACCGGAATATGCCAAAGAAACGGATACGACGCGAGTATGCACGTCGGATACGCATGGTATGCAAAATAAAAAAATCAACTAAATAATAAAAATAATCATGTCATACGGCATAGATCGAGCTCGATTTTGGAAAAAATATCAAAGGGGGAGAGAGAGATGAAAGCTTAACTTTGAAATGAGGGGAGTCAGCCATTGATACGGGTTTCTTCTCCATCATATCTGAAGTTCATTTTACTAACTGGGAACCGAAAATAGAAGAATACACGCGACAGAATTGCGATGGCGGTGGATGGTGAAGTGAACCGGAAAAAAACACATCTTCTTCACCTTGGGTTTGAGTCTGGAGGGCGAGATCTAGGCGGTGTAAGGTGAAAGACTCCTCACTTTAGGAGGACGGAGGGCTATCGGTGGAAGGTGAAGGGAGTCGGCGGAAGGTAAGAGTTTTAGGGTTTCAGCTGGCCCGTAGAAATGGATGGTGTTATGTGAAGGGAGTCGGCGGAAGTAAGAGTTCACTTCAGCACTAGGGTTTCTAGAAGTTTTTTTAATTATTTTTTATTAATATTGGTTTAAGTCGGTAGAAAGGCAGATGTAGAGGCGGGGTACGCGAGTAGAGGAAAAGTACGATGCTAGGCGTTTAAAATATTTTTGTATTACTATGAATTTTATTCCTTGGCCTATATATATATAAAGATATATATATATATATATATTGTAATACCCGCATTTTTTCTTTCCCTTGTATTTTTCTTTTTCGGCGTATTTCCCGATAGTAGAGATCCTCGTGTATCTTTCAATGTATCTTTCCTATTATCTATGGATTTTATTCCCATTGTTGTCTTGCGGGACCGCCGTTTCGGGGTTGCCGTGGATCTATTCTACGTTATGATGCCTGTTGAGATGTTCCGTTTGATGTTTCGTTCACATTCCGGTGTTTTTGGACCGTTCATATTTCGTACCTAGCGCACGCTACTCTTTCTGTATAGCGCACGCTAGGGTTCCCTTAGTAGCGCACGCTACGTTTGTTTCGTAGCGCGCGCTAGCGAGTAGCCCTGGGAGTGGCAGTGCTGTTTTTCCAGCCTTCTGGACCAGCATATTAGCGTACGCTACATGTGCTAGCGCACGCTAATGTCGAGAGACTAGCGCCGCGGCCGATGGTGCCGTGCGTGCGCTAGCGTGAGTGTCGATCGGGCGATTTACTCACGAACCGGTCAGATGCCAGTTAACGCACGCTACGCTTGTATGGTAGCGCACGCTAACGGATCAGTTAGCGCACGCTACGCTTGTATGGTAGCGCACGCTAACGTATCAGGTGGGTTCTGGGCAGTTGCCACTGGACTCGACTAATGTCCAGGTAGCGCACGCTATTGGTCGATAGCGCGTGCTACCGAGAGGTTATTAGCGCACGCTACGTTTCGAGTAGCGCACGCTAACGGCCAAAAGTCCGCTCTTTGGTCGACGCTAACTATTTTGGCCTGTAATTTTTCCCCGTTAGCGCACGCTACCCTTGAGGATTAGCGCACGCTAACACTCCCTGGCTATATAAACCAGGGAGCTGACCGAGATAAACACAATTTCTCATTTCTCTCCTTCTTCCGCGGCCGAGCGACTCCAGAGGCGATTTGAGGCGATTTTCTTCTTCCAATCACTTCAGAGATTCTTTTGCTTGAATCCTTGGTGTAGATTAACATCATCCACTTGTGTTTCTCATCCTAAATCCAAGGTAATCTCTTAGAACCCTACTTTTGAATAATTTGGGGGTTTTGGGATTTTCTTCCGATCCGTTCCGTTTTATTGATGGATTCATGATGAATATGATTAATCTTGTTGGTATCCCTAGTTTCCCTACGGATTCATGGTATATTTCGTTATTTTCACGGAATCGAGAGGGTTTGGTTGTGGTCCGCCCTCGTTGTTGTTTATATACGAATATACATGAATCGTAGGCGGGTTTTCGGGTGTATTCCAATTCCGTATTCATTTAGAAACGTTTTTGATTGTATTCTTCGAATCGTTAGGTTCGATTTCATTGGTTCCTAGCGTTCGTCGGTGACTTTCCTTTCCGTTCTTCGCGTCGTCAATAATTCGAGGCAAGTATTTTTGGAAACCTTTAAGCTTAACATGAAATGGTAATGTATATTACTTGTGTGTAACTCACCTCGTGTTGGCCCGACGGGGTCAAGGAATGAAATCTATGCTGCCGCCCTGGATTTCACGAGTTTCGTACCGCTAGCCAACTCGGGAGGGTCCCTGCGAGGCCTCGAGTGAGAATGTATGCTGCCGCCCTGTTCTCACGGCATAGCGTGTGCGTGGTTTTGTTTTTCTGTAATTGTAGCCAACTCGGGAGGGTCCCTGTGAGGCCTCGAGTGAGAATGTATGCTGCCGCCCTGTTCTCAAGGCTAATTGGGGACTGTATGTTTTCCGGGAAAAAGACATGTCTTATTTTGGTTTTCGAAATGATATTGGTGCATGTACTATGAAATGTGTAAGCGATTGGTTTGCCTTGATTACTTGTACTAGCGTAATTGCTAACCCCTTTGGGGACCCGTTTTGGGGAAATTATTGTTATGGATTTCAGGTTATGAATATCCGGACGAGCGAGCACCAGGACAGTACGAGGATGTTGGCCAGGGTCGTTGACATGTGTATTTGGGTCTACATATTTCCTTTGTTCATTTCGATATGGTTGTTCCCACAGTTTTAAAACTTATAGATTGTACTCACGAGTACTTAGGCTTTTTGTTTCAAACTCCGTATTGTATTGCTTTAAATTGTCACGTTGTTGGTTGATGCTTATTTTACCGGTTGCTCCGGGCGTAACTTTGCATGTCATGTTGTTTAATTGCGTATCCTCGCTAACCAAGATGGTTAGTCGAGTGGAGTTTTTCTATTATAGCCTGGTAGGTCCCATGTAGGGGTCTACGGCGCTGTAACATATTCCGAATATCTCGGGGTGTTACAGAAAATGGTATCGGAGCCAAAACCTCTCTCAGTACGGCATGGTTCGGGTGTGGTCAAGTTCTGCCGAAACCGATGAGGGCGGGGAGTGAACGTCGGTGCAAAGAGGGCACGGTCAAAGTGCGACTCCTGACAAGGCTTCTAGGCGGAGAACATGAACCGATTCTATGTCGGAATGAGAGGTGGTCCTAGGCTTGTGAGATCAGACGGTCCGGAATGTGGACACACTTGTATTGCGCACTTTTGGTAGCTCCACCTTTCGGTGACCGGGGTGTATGAGCGTGGATCATCGTGGGCCACTGTGGGAACCTCGACATGCGGGAAAAATGCAGCGGCGAGGGAATGCCGTTCAACCGAGGTACTAACGCCAGGAAGCGCGTAGGGTGAAGGTTGATGTCGATTGGTGATGCGGTATGTGCGTGGCGCACTGCGGGCTAGCGCGAGGTGCGCGAGTGAAGAGCCTGTCCATCTGGGGATGGTGCCGTATGTGTTTGGCCACGATCGTTTTGTGTGCGTGAGGCAATACAGTGTGCAGAAAGAAACATTCTTCCCCAGCACGAGGACGTGCTGCGATTTGGGTGGGGGAAGATGTCACGACCCGATATGTCGTGTCCGTGTTGACCGTCCAAATGAGGTGTGCCTTCTGGTTAGCTTGCCACAAGTGGGGTAAAAGGTGGCGACATTAGCGTTAAGGCGTTGTTTGCCCGGATGCATCGGTCTGGCCGAGTCAGGCATGCCGACCCGGTTTAGTCCGGAGAGCTTGTCGCTAGTCAAGGACTTGACTATGAAGGGGATTGTTGCTGGTAGGGCACAACTGGTCGGGGACTAATGCCGTCTCCCTGATGAGCCCATGGTAGGGCAAAACCAGTTGGCATGCTATGAGGGATAGGCTGGTCCCGGGGTGTGAGGGCCCCTGGGACGCCGCACGGGCTTCGGAACTCCCGTCCCGTGACACATGGTATCGGAGCTCTAGGTTTATGGATACCTAGGCTTGTTGGTCATTTGGGTCTAGTCGTGTTTTGGTTTGCATATTGTCACGCCGCTTCCAGCATCCCGGTACTTCCAGTGCTCGTAAGTTTTCCTATTCGGCTCTTTTGTTTCTTGCATTGTATTTCTACTTCTGAATCGTAATTGCTTTTCCCCCTTACTCATCATCGATATACTTCTGTTATCTCTCAACATCAGTATGGATGCCAGAGGAAACCGTGGTCGTGGTCGTGGTCGTGGCCGTGGGCGCGGCCGAGGACGTGGGGCAGCCGGTGGGGCGGCCACGTCGCATTCTTCGAGGCCGGCGATGCGGTGACCGTCACGATCATGCTTCTTCTCGGGAGCGCGCCGATCTTGGTATTGCGGGCATCATGCGGCAAATGGTTAACCAGATGGCGGCTATAGCACGCAGTGGTTGAGAACCCCGTCGAGGCCCATGCTAATCGGGCGGAGCGGATCGGCTTCGTGGATGTCATCAAGATGCATCCTCCTCAGTTTTCGGGAGCTTCGGACCCGATCGGCTGGGAAGGGTGGATCAAGGAGATATCCAAAGTCTTCACTGCTACTAATTGCCCCGAGGACCGTAGGGTCCCTATTGCTCAATACTTTCTCACGGGAGATGCTACAGATTGGTGGGAGGCCGTTAGTCCCAAAGATCATGTTGCTTCGTGGGCCGAATTCCAAGAATTGATGGAGACCGAATATTGTCCGTGGCCGGTCAGACAGGCTCGAGTGAATGCTTTCTACGATGCTCAACCACGGGATATCCCCGTATCTCACGCCATTGCCGACTTTAACAAGGAGTTGGGTTATGTTAAGACCCAAGTTGTCGCTGAGAGCGACAAAATTTTCCATTTTTCCAGAAGGATGAAGCTGCCCATTCGGGACTATATGTCTGGGCTCGTCTGTACTACCTTGAAGGATTATCAGAGTCGAGGTCTTGCTTATGATATGTCGGTGACGGCGAGCGATTTGGCTCGTGAGAGCAAGAAGCAGAAGTCGGTTGGAAATTTTTCTGGTCCCAAGAGTGGAGGCCAGCAGAAATCTCAAGCTGCAAATATTTCAACGGGCGGTTTGGCTCGTTTCTCTGGGAGCTTTCGGGGTGCCGCCGGAACCTCCGCTCGTGAACCCACATGTTTTAACTGTGGTGTGCAGGGCCATAGGAGCCGGCAGTGTTCTTGTCCGAAGCTTACTTGTCACACTTGTGGGCAGCTGGGCCACCGGGCCCCTTTTTGTGAGCAGGTCAAACAGTTTCGTGGCGCCCGTTCTTCCCAACCAGTACCGTTGGAGCCGAGTGTGAACCAGGGCTCATTTGCTCCTCCGCCTCCACCGAGTGCCGACCGAGGTAGGGGTCGGGGTCAGCCCGCTAGGGGTGGAGCTTCCAGTGTCGGCTCTGCTCAGCCGCGTATCTATGAGATGAGGAGGGCCGATGATCCAGCAGCTACTGTGGCGACAGGTACCGTTCACGTTCATTTCCATCCTGTCAGTGTGCTTTTCGATTCGGGTGCTACGCATTCATTCATTTCTCTAGAGTGTGTACGCCGTTTGAGTCTCGACTGTTTGTCACCTTGCGAGCCTTTCATCGTTAAACTTCCTAGCGGTGATAGAATTGTCGGTGATCGAGAGGTCCGAGACTGCTCTGTGTTTATTTGTGAGAGAGCTTGGCTCTCTAATCTTATTGTCGTTAATATTGAGAGTGAGGATTTGATTCTCGGGGATGATTGGCTCGAGCGGCATGGTGCAATCATGAACTACCGCACGAGGATCATCACCATGTTAGCCGAGGATGGCACCGAGCACTCCTTCGCGGGGCGAAGGAGGAAATCGAAATTCATCATCAATGCCTTGAAGGCGATGAGTCTCTGCGAAAGGGGTGTCTTGGTTAGTGGTGCTACGCCTTGAAGGCGGAGAATGGAGGAGTCGAGAATTCGTCGATACCAGTCGTAAGTGAATTTCTGATGTATTTCTGACGAGTTCTTAAGGCCGCCACGGATCGTGAGGTTGAGTTTGTTATAGAATTAGAGCCGGGCGCGGCTCCGATTTCAAAGGCGCCGTATCGCATGGCACCTTCAGAGATGTCAGAGTTGAAGAAGCAGTTGAGTGAGCTTCTTGAGTCGGGGTATGTTCGACCGAGTGCCTCGCCTTGGGGCACACCGGTCCTGTTTGTGCGAAAGAAGGATGGTTCACTACGTTTGTGTATCGACTATCGCGAACTAAACAAGGTAACCATCAAGAACAAGTATCCTTTGCCGAGGATTGATGACTTGTTCGATCGATTCTGAGGAGTCATGCGGTATTCTCGAAGATTGATTTGAAATCGGGGTACTATCAACTTCGGGTGAGAGAGTCCGACGTGCCGAAAACAGCTTTTCGGACGAGATACGGACATTATGAATTCGTGGTTATGCCTTTCGGGTTAACTAATGTGCCGGCGGTGTTCATGCAGTTGATGAACAAAGTCTTTATCGAGTATTTGGATAAGTGTGTCGTCGTCTTCATTGACGATATTCTTATCTATTCGAGGAATGAGGAAGAGCATGCCCATCATTTCGGATAGTGTTAGACATTTTGAGGACCGAGCAACTCTATGCGAAGTTCTCGAAATGTGAGTTCTGGCTGAAGGAAGTGATGTTTTTGGGTCACGTGATTTCAGCCGAAGGGGTTCGTGTGGATCCGCAGAAAATTGAGGCAGTATTGGATTGGGAATCGCCCACAAACGTGAAGGAGGTCCGTAGTTTCTTGGGTTTGGCTGGCTACTACCGTAGGTTCGTCGAGGGTTTCTCAAAACTAGCTCGGCCACTTACTCAGTTGCTCCATAAATCCGAGAAATTCATCTGGACCGATGAGAGGCAGTCGAGTTTCGAGGAGCTGAAGAAGCATTTGACTTCAGCCCCGGTCTTGGCGTTGCCATGTGGCAACGAGGGATTCGCCGTTTATAGCGATGCGTCGGGTCAGGGTCTTGGGTGCGTATTGATGCAGCACGGCAAGACCATTGCCTATGCGTCGAGACAGTTAAGGCCGTATGAACTTAACTACCCTACTCACGATTTGGAGTTAGCGGCGGTAGTCTTTGCACTCAAGATTTGGCGTCACTATCTTTTCGGCTCTACATGTCAGATTTTTACCGATCTTAAAAGTCTGAAATACATATTTACTCAGCGGGAGTTGAATATGAGGCAGAGGAGGTGGTTAGAGCTGATTAAGGATTATGACCTTGAAATTCTTTATCATCCGGGCAAAGCGAACGTCATGGCCGACGCCTTGAGTCGGAAACCGATTGCTTTGCGAACGCTTGAGGTCCTTACGCCTCAGTCTGAGCTTCGGCGGGCTCTGATCGAGTTAGATGTTGAAGTTTTGTTGCCTGAAGCTGTCGGGCAACTTTGTGCTCTAGAGATTTCATCGTCTTTGATCGATGAAATTAAGTTGAAGCAATTAGAGGATCCGATGATTACTCAAATCCGAGAGAACGTTCTTAAGGGAAAGTCTCCTGGGTTTGTGATTCACGAGGATGGCGTTTTGAGATTCCAGAGCCGGCTTTGTGTGCCGAACGATCCAGAGTTGCGACAGAGTATTTTTCATGAGGCCCATTCCACACCCTATTCCGTTCATCCTGGTTCGAGTAAGATGTACAAGGACCTGAGGAGGAACTTCTGGTGGAATGATATGAAGGAAGAGGTCGCACGGTTTGTGGCGAGATGCTTGACTTGCCGGCGGTCAAAATCGAACATCGGCCGGCTGGATTATTGCAGTCACTTCCCATTCCAGAATGGAAATGGGAAGATATATCGATGGATTTTGTTACGAGTTTGCCGAGATCGAGGTCGGGTATGAATATGGTATGGGTGGTTGTTGATCGTCTGACCAAGTCGGCACATTTTCTGGGCATCAAGGACACTTGGGGCCCGGAGAAATTGGCTCGTGTGTTTATCGCGCAGATTGTGAGACTTCATGGTACTCCGAAGTCTATTGTTTCGGATCGTGATGGCCGTTTTGTATCGCACTTTTGGCAGGCGGTGCATAAGGCGTTAGGTACCCGTTTGCAATTGAGTACCTCTTTTCATCCCCAGTCAGATGGGCAGTCGGAACGCACTATCCAAACATTCGAGGACATGTTGCGTGCTTGTGCCCTCGATTGGAGTAGCGACTGGGAGGAGCACTTGCCATTGATCGAATTCACGTACAACAATAGTTGGCACGCATCGACTCGGATGGCACCGTATGAGGCACTTTATGGGCGACGATGTCGATCACCGATTTGTTGGAATGAGGCGTCCAATTTGATCGGGACCGAACCGGATGTCGTTTTAGAGACGAGACGGAAGATAGAATTAATTCGAGAACGGATGTTGACCGCCCAGAGTCGACAGAAGTCATATGCCGATGTCCGTCGTCGACCTTTAGAATTCGAGGTGGGAGACCACGTTTTGCTGAAGGTGTCACCGACGAGAGGAGTTTTCCGTTTCGGGAAGAAGGGGAAGTTGAGTCCGAGATTTATTGGACCCTTCGAGATTCTCGAGCGAGTCGGTGGGTTAGCATACCGGTTGGCGTTACCCCCGGCCCTGAGTCATGTTCATAACGTTTTTCATGTTTCCCAGCTGAGGAAATATGTCCCAGATCCTAGTCACGTCATCGACTATGGGGAGATTGACGTTGCCGAGGATATTACTTTTGAGGAACGTCCTTTGAAGATTTTAGAACATCGGGAGAAACGACTGAGGCATAAGACCATCCCTTTGGTCAAGGTGCAGTGGTCGAGACACGGTGTCGAGGAGGCAACGTGGGAGACCGAGGATAGCATGCGTGCTAGGTACCCTGAGTTGTTTGTTTCTTAAGTTTCGGGACGAAACTTGTTTTTAGAGGGGTAGAATGTAATACCCGCATTTTTTCCTTCCCTTGTATTTTTCTTTTTCGGCGTATTTCCCGATAGTAGAGATCCTCGTGTATCTTTCAATGTATCTTTCCTATTATCTATGGATTTTATTCCCATTATTGTCTTGCGGGACCGCCGTTTCGGGGTTGCCGTGGATCCATTCTACGTTATGATGCCTGTTGAGATGTTCCGTTTGATGTTTCGTTCACATTCCGGTGTTTTTGGACCGTTCATATTTCGTACCTAGCGCACGCTACTCATTCTGCATAGCGCACGCTAGGGTTCCCTTAGTAGCGCACGCTACGTTTGTTTCGTAGCGCGCGCTAGCGAGTAGCCCTGGGAGTGGCAGTGCTGTTTTTCCAGCCTTCTGGACCAGCATATTAGCGTACGCTACTTGTGCTAGCGCACGCTAATGTCGAGAGACTAGCGCATGCTGATGGTGCCCGGTAACGTGCGCTAGCGTGAGTGTCCAGTACTGGACAGTTTACTACTGAACCCGGTCACGTGCCAGTTAGCGCACGCTACGCTTGTATGGTAGCGCACGCTAACAGATCAGTTAGCGCACGCTACGCTTGTATGGTAGCGCACGCTAACGTATCAGGTGGGTTACGGCGCTTGCCACGGACTCGACTAATGTCCGAGTAGCGACGCTATTGGTCGATAGCGCGCTACCGAGAGGTTATTAGCGCACGCTACGTTTGAGTAGCGCACGCTAACGCCAAAAGTCGCTCTTGGATCGACGCTAACTATTTTGGCCTGTAATTTTTCCCCGTTAGCGCACGCTAACCTTGAGGATTAGCGCACGCTAACACTCCCTGGCTATATAAACCAGGGAGTTGACCGAGATAAACACAATTTCTCATTTCTCTCCTTCTTCCGCGGCCGAGCGACTCCAGAGGCGATTTGAGGCGATTTTCTTCTTCCAATCACTTCAGAGATTCTTTTGCTTGAATCCTTGGTGTAGATTAACATCATCCACTTGTGTTTCTCATCCTAAATCCAAGGTAATCTCTTAGAACCCTACTTTTGAATAATTTGGGGGTTTTGGGATTTTCTTCCGATCCGTTCCGTTTTATTGATGGATTCATGATGAATATGATTAATCTTGTTGGTATCCCTAGTTTCCCTACGGATTCATGGTATATTTCGTTATTTTCACGGAATCGAGAGGGTTTGGTTGTGGTCCGCCCTCGTTGTTGTTTATATACGAATATACATGAATCGTAGGCGGGTTTCCGGGTGTATTCCAATTCCGTATTCATTTAGAAACGTTTGTGATTGTATTCTTCGAATCGTTAGGTTCGGTTTCATTGGTTCCTAGCGTTCGTCGGTGACTTTCCTTTCCGTTCTTCGCGTCGTCAATAATTCGAGGCAAGTATTTTTGGAAACCTTTAAGCTTAACATGAAATGGTGATGTATATTACTTGTGTGTAACTCACCTCGTGTTGGCCCGACGGGGTCAAGGAGGGAAATCTATGCTGCCGCCCTAGATTTCACGAGTTTCGTACCGCTAGCCAACTCGGGAGGGTCCTTGTGAGGCCTCGAGTGAGAATGTATGCTGCCGCCCTGTTCTCACGGCATAGCGTGTGCGTGGTTTTGTTTTTCTGTAATTGTAGCCAACTCGGGAGGGTCCCTGTGAGGCCTCGAGTGAGAATGTATGCTGCCGCCCTGTTCTCAAGGCTAATTGTGGACTGTATGTTTTCCGGGAAAAAGACATGTCTTGTTTTGGTTTTCGAAATGATATTGGTGAATGTACTATGAAATGTGTAAGCGATTGGTTTGCCTTGATTACTTGTACTAGCGTAATTGCTAACCCCTTTGGGGACCCGTTTTGGGGAAATTCTTGTTATGGATTTCAGGTTATGAATATCCGGACGAGCGAGCACCAGGACAGTACGAGGATGTTGGCCAGGGTCGTTGACATGTGTATTTGGGTCTACATATTTCCTTTGTTCATTTCGATATGGTTGTTCCCACAGTTTTAAAACTTATAGATTGTACTCGCGAGTACTTAGGCTTTTTGTTTCAAACTCCGTATTGTATTGCTTTAAATTGTCTCGTTGTTGGTTGATGCTTATTTTACCGGTTGCTCCGGGTGTAACTTTGCATGTCATGTTGTTTAATTGCGTATCCTCGCTAACCAAGATGGTTAGTCGAGTGGAGTTTTTCTATTATAGCCTGGTAGGTCCCATGTAGGGGTCTACAGCGCTGTAACATATTCCGAATATCTCGGGGTGTTACATATATAAAGATATATATATATATATATATATTAATTTATTTATATATATATATTAATTAATTTTAATTTATTTTAATTATTTTTACATCTCATAAGTTAACTATTTTTTATACATTCATAATTATGTTTGTTTTCATGAAACTATACTTCCGCAATTCCACATCCATATCGTCTATTTGTATCTCTCTCTCTCTCTCTCTCTATATATATATATATATATAAAGATACTGATATTAGATGGGGTGAAAAGGTTGTTCAAGTAAAGATCATAAAATAAGGATAAGTATTAATTTGATATATATTTTTAACTGAAAAGTTAAAAATCGTTTAAATTATTAACTAAAATAAAACATTAAACAGAGATAGACTTTTTGTTTGGTTAATAAAAGAAAATATCTCATTTTTGTTTTGCTTTATGTATCAAGTATATTTTTTCACTACAATGATTAATCATGATGATTGTCCAAGTAACTACATTGTATGTGAAAATATTAATTAAACTTAAAATAAAACATTAGACAAAAATAAACCTTTTGTTTGGTTAATAAAAGAAAATATCTCATTTTTATTTTTCTTTATGTAGCAAGTAGAGTTTCTACTGCAATGATTAGCCATGATGGTTATTCAGGTAGTTATGTTGCAAGTGAAAATGCTCCTCATTATTCTGGTATATTGGATTTAGTCTTTGTAACACCCCCGATATATTCAGGAATATTACAGCGCCGTAAATCCTTTACATAAGGATTTACAAGGCTGAAGAATTGAACAGACATTAACAGGTACAAATGAATGGAAGTAACGGAATTAAGATACAACCGTTCTGACCAAATACAGAAAATACAAATGTTCAACAAAAACTTATTAATACATCACCAAATTCAAATTCATCATAAACGACTACGTACTCGAGTACTTATTGATATAACCAACAAACAACAGTCAAATACACCCGGACGGAACATCACTCTGCACCCTCGTCGTCATGCAGCTCCAGTGGTTGTTTTCCCGCTCTCCTGGATCCTGAACATAAACAAAATGTTCACCCCCGAAGGGGTTAGCACAACGATGCTAGTACAAGTACCACAACATATTATTCATATCTCACGAAGAATGATAACGTAAATGTAACACCCCCAATTCCTATTGGGTTATTACAGTGCCGTGGACCCCACACCAGGAGATCCACCAGGCAAACATGACTAATATACATTAAATTGAACAACAAGGGAAAATCATAGTCCTTACCATGATGTCCGACACAACATTCCGATAAGGAATTTCAATGACAAAAGTGGCCTACATGGCCAAAATGAAATACAACAACATCCACGAACATCTGTTCGGGTAATACAACATGACAACAACTGACGATGCCGGAGTACACTCCAACTGACTGCCCAACAATGAACAACTCGGACTAGTATCGCTCGAATGCCTCGTTGCCATCGTCATGCCCCTGTGTCTCAACTCTCTCCTCGCAAGCACCTAAAACATGAAAACATGTTCCGCCCCCACGGGGTCAGTCATCCAGATAATGAACACCAAATACATGTATAACATGATATGCATCCAAATGCAGAATGAAACGGTACAATGATAATAATAATACGAGATGCTCACAAATCAAGGTAAGAACCGAGCATTCGTGAAATACTATGCCCACGACATACTATTAATACATTCGACGAAGTTAGAACATAAGTGCCGACACGAATCAAAATCACGTAATACCACAATGAATTACAAGACATGAACCAAACCAGACTGAATTAATTATGAATCACAATGCCCGAAGGCTCCAATGAAATTACCAGACAATAATAAAGGCCTGAAAGTCATTCAGCGGAAATTAACAAATATCACAAACACCTGAAGTCAAAACAGCCCGAAGCTGTAACAATGAGGGCCGAAGCCACGGCACGAAGCCGTATCACAATAAGGGCCGAAGCCACGGCATCCAGCCGTATCACAATTAGGTCCGAAGCCACGGCACGAAGCCGTATCACAATAAGGGCCGAAGCCACGGAATCCAGCCATATCACAATTAGGGCCGAAGCCACGGCACGAAGCCGTATCACAATAAGGGCCGAAGCCACGGCATCCAGCCGTATCACAATTAGGGCCGAAGCCACGACACGAAGCCGTATCACAATGAATGATAGTGTGCTGCCTTGAGTCGGCCAACACGATGATAGTAACACACGGATAGACACCGCCCTTGACAGTCCCAAATTAACACCTCGATTGCCTTAGGATGGCCAACCGACAACAATGATGCAGCGGATGATTGAACACTTCGATTTGCCTGAGAACGGCCAATCGATGACAATGATACGAATGATGCCTCGGCACCTTTAATCGGTTACCAACGCATTTAAGGTGAGAAATGAATAAGCCAATACCTTTAATCGGCCTGCAGATTTTAATGACGATCCAAACAGGAATAACAATGATCTCAACGATGTCTTAAATTGACATCTATATTAACAACAATCGATACATCGATACCGCGAACCGGCTATCGACAATGACATTAATAATGAGTACTACAATGCCTTGAATCGGCCGTTAACGAACAACAATAAACATTTGGCAAAATTGCCGGAAGGTATCGTATCGAACGATCTCTTGATATCAATGAATTCATGAAGAGACTAAGTCTCTGAATGATACAACACATTCATACACATACATGATGACATTAGCTCATTGACCAGTACAAGTATAAAACTTGCCTCAAACCGAAGGCGAGAAGGTACTTCCACGATCAACGTCCTTAATGAAATTACCGGCCGCTCTAACAACCTTAAACAACACAAAAACCAACAATTCTCTTAATACACGAATCAAGCATGATCATAACCAACTCAAAAGTCGATACAACAATACCCGAAACTCATTGGGGCATTTACACAAACGCGTTGTAAACAATCTCCAATTGTTTACAACCAAAACTCAATTACATCCGAAACCAACTCCCAATGAATGATTCAAACCCACAAAAACTCATGAATACTACCAATAATCCAATAGGAATACTTAGAACGATATTTCAACAACATTTAGTCGAAAACCCCCAAAATTCCAAAGTCAACCCGTAAGGGTTCTTGAACAATTCTTCAATTATTCACAAATTCCGAAAATTACACCAATGAATCCGTAGAAATACATGTATCCAAGATAGATAATCCATATCTAACATATTCCAAGATAATATCGATTTACACGAAGAGATCGAAAGCAAAACACCCAAGATCCGAAATTCTAGATCCAAGAATCATTACCTTGATTTGGAGTGATGAAACTGATTTAGATGATGATTAATCCAACTTAGAAGCTTGAAGATGATGCTAGATGATTGCATCTCGAAAAGACCTTTCCGAATCGCCGAGCTCGTCGAAATGATTGAGAAATGAAGAAATGACTAAAGTTGGACGAATCGTCCTACTTATCTTGTCTCGGCAGCGCGCTAACTCCTGATGTTAGCGTGCGCTAACGCGTGTACCGAGTAATCCAGTACCTCCTGACTGAATCGTTAGCGTGCGCTAAGTACCTTTGGTAGCGTGCGCTAACAGCCTGTCCTTAGCGTACGTTAACCTTATGTTAGCGTGCGCTACCTGATAGTTGGTATCCAAAATCCTGGAGTCCAGAACCTACTGTCCCCTGTTCTGAGCGCGCTAGCGTGCGCTACTCTGAAGTGTTAGCGTGCGTTACCAGCATAGTTAGCGTACGCTACTTACCACTCGTAGCGTGCGCTACGAATTTCCCAAATCAGCCCAGTACCTTCTGGACTGTCTGCCTCACTTGCGCTAGCGTGCGCTAATACTGAATCATTGCGTGCGTTACATGCACCTCATTAGCGCGCGCTAACTACAATGTGTAGCGTGCGCTACCTCTCAAACTGAAAATCAAAACATGATGATGATGACAATAATCTCGGCTCGATCTCAAACAGTGATGATCCCAAAATACGCCGAATGGTGAACATAGTTGACTGAATATGAATGATGAATGATTATTACTGAGTGAAAAAAATTTCTGAGTGACAGTTACTGAATGATAATAAATGAATTCACAACCGGGTATTACATACTCCCCCCCTTAAAAAGAGTTTCGTCCTCGAAACTGAGGGTAAACAACTCGGGATATGAACTATCCATCACGATCTGAAAACAATAACGCCCAAATAGTCCTCGGGACCAAATCAACCGCAAGCCCAAGTCCCCAAGACTTGACGTTTCGAAACACAGTGAACGATTTCTCAAATTATCACGAAATCTCGAGCACAACGCCGGAGGTATGAACTCCCAACAAATGATCCAAATCTCAAGATTCTCAAATATAATCATAATAAGATAGATCAACAATAAATGATCCAAATCTCAAGATACATTATTACTGATAGATTTACACAGTCATCGAAAACAAGGTTACATCTCAAATGTACCCAACATCGATATCCTTCCATATCATCGATTTCCTCTATCTCAACGATTTAAGGTGTATCCGACGATGAACTTGCCACTAACTATGATCTCAGAAGGTCACGAGAATGAAAGTGACAAAAATGAATGATGAATTATAAATGACTACAAATCCGACAAGGATTTGGAATGACTCACCAAGGTGAATTAATAACGTCATGAGTGATAGTTCCCTGAAGTGATTGGAACCGCCGTTCCTCGTGAATTGAATGATTAATCGATAATTATGAGTCCCAATATGATTGATATATATGATGAATGAATTATATGAATGAATGAACGACAATGAAATGAATGATTATACTATTAACGCACAAGAATTAAGTTGTTCAAACCGGTGATGAATGTCCTTACCTCTGGCCCTCGAGGCCTGATAGGGTCCCTTGGATGATGCACGGGCTGGAGTAACGAAGTCTCTCGAGGCCCTTGAGCTCTCTTGAGATTTACTGGCGTTAGAACCCCTGCAGTATTTCTGCCGGTGCTCCTGCCTCCCGCACAGAAAACAAACAATAGCTGGCACCGTACACCGGGTACTAACGTGACCTGCTGAATCACAGTTAAAGCAAACAACAGTCGAACTCGCCGCCTGAGAGGAAGATGCTGTCCCAGCACGAAGACGACTAGAAAACGACCCCTTGGATGACGGAGCCCGATGTCCCTCTGAACGAGCCGGCATTCTAGTCCTCTCACCTGAAGAAACTGAAGGATGCTTCTGAGTAAGCTCCTTGATCAAAAGCTCTGCTCCAAGAGCCTTCCCGATGAACTCACTAAGTGAATTACAATTGTGGTTGAACAATCGCATCCTCAATCATGGATTTAGCCTCTTGCTAAAATACTTAATTTTATCCGCCTCGGTACGGATAATTGACGAAGCAAATCAAGTAGTCCCCGAAACTTCTCAACGATGACAATAACACCCTCGTCCCCATCGGGTTCGGGGTTCAAAACCTCGACAACTTAGCTTCACGAAGTGGAGCCGGATAATACCTCTCTAACATGAGAGTCTTGAACTCGCTCCAAATACAATCACGATCGATGGGTTTCACGTAATCCACCACGAATAAGCGCCCTTACTCAAGTAATAAGCCGCTATCGCCACTTTACTCTCCTCCGACACCGAACCATGTCGAAGAGTTTATCAAAATGCTCGAGCCAATGAACAATATCAGCCGGTTCCGAACCCTCAAAAGTAGGCGGCATCTGACGAGAGATATCGCCAACAATCTGATTCACTCCTCCAGTCTGTCCATGAAATGGCACCTGGTATCCCTGTTGCGGTGGACCACAACCCATCGAGGTCTGCATGGTCTCCACTATCCGCGTCATCTGAGTCATCTGGGCCATCATGCCCTGCATAAATATGAATGGATCAACCCGAACACCTTCCGAATGAGATGCCTCTCGGGTACGACTCCCTGACAGTGAATGATTATCTGCTGATGAATGAGTAGCCTCGCTATTTGATGAATTAATGATATCCCTCCCGTTCGTGCGGGCATGCACACGAGATCGTGGGTTCCGGCCCGCACCGCGGCCTCTTCCCCTGCGTCCTCTGACCGCTCTATCCATACTAAAGTAGGAAAGTCACATGATGATTATAGATTCCGCATGAATATCGCATTATGATTACGTTACAGAATGACAATAATGAGCATACACGCTCTAACACAATGAATTCATTAATGATTTAATGAAATGATCGTCGACATTACGTCAGAGTATGATAAGACCGTATGAAACATCAAATGAGGTAACATGATTGCCTGATGAAATTCCTGAAATGATTACCTTGAACAAGTTAACAAGGTTGAAAATTCGATCCTCAAGATCAACAACTGAACCGTGAGATGGGCTGAATGATTAATGAATTAACTGAACAATGAGATTGACTGAATGAGGAATGAATTAACTGAGCAATGAGATTGACTGAGTGACGAGTGAATTAGCTAAACGATGAGATTAATTGAGTGATGAATGAATTAGCTGAACGATGAGGTTAATTGAGTGATGAACGAAGCAACTGAGCAATGATATTGACTGAATGATGAATGAATTAACTGAGTGAGGAATGAGTTAACTGAGTGATGAATTAACTGAGTAATGATATTGACTGAGTGATGAATGAATTATCTGAGTGATGAATTAACTGAGTAATGATATTGACTGAGTGATGAATGAATTATCTGAGTGATGAATTAACTGAGTAATGATATTGACTGAGTGATGAATGAATTATCTGAGTGATGAATTAACTGAGTAATGATATTGACTGAGTGATGAATGAATTAACATGATCGACAAGATCAGAATGATGATTGAGGATTATTAACTGATGAATGAGTTGATCCTTAATGCTTACACAAGCCACACGTGTCCCAAAACAATTAGTCATGAATCAATCATAACACTAATATCGCATATAGGTTTCAACAAGGCATGAACAATTAATGACATGATGAATGTATGAACATAAAGAGAATCGAGTCCTTACACAGGTCATACGAAGCTTCGAGGTCTCGCGATACTAGTCTTCACCGATTTACGACTCGATGAATGAATGACTCGTGCAGTCGCACTAATATTACGACTCACAAAACCTGACTGACTAGATTGTCATAACCTGACAATCCCACTACTACCGCGTCGGTAGGACCACATAACTCACATCTCAGGGTATTTCACAACCCAAAGCTCCGATACCATTTCTGTAACACCCCCAATTCCTATTGGGTTATTACAGTGCCGTGGACCCCACACCAGGAGATCCACCAGGCAAACATGACTAATATACATTAAATTGAACAACAAGGGAAAATCATAGTCCTTACCATGATGTCCGACACAACATTCCGATAAGGAATTTCAATGACAAAAGTGGCCTACATGGCCAAAATGAAATACAACAACATCCACGAACATCTGTTCGGGTAATACAACATGACAACAACTGACGATGCCGGAGTACACTCCAACTGACTGCCCAACAATGAACAACTCGGACTAGTATCGCTCGAATGCCTCGTTGCCATCGTCATGCCCCTGTGTCTCAACTCTCTCCTCGCAAGCACCTAAAACATGAAAACATGTTCCGCCCCCACGGTCATCATCCAGATAATGAACACCAAATACATGTATAACATGATATGCATCCAAAGGCGTAATGAAACGGTACAATGATAATAATAATACGAGATGCTCACAAATCAAGGTAAGAACCGAGCATTCGTGAAATACTATGCCCACGGCATACTATTAATACCTGTTCGACAGTTAGAACATAAGTGCCCGACGGCGAATCAAAATCACGAATACCACAATGAATTACAAGACATGAACCAAACCACGACTGAATTAATTATGAATCACAATGCCCGAAGGCTCCAATGAAATTACCAGACAATAATAAAGGCACGAAAGTCATTCAATGGAAATTAACAAATATCACAAACACTGAAGTCAAAAGCGGCCCGAAGTCAGAATAATGAGGGCGAAGCCACCGCACCAAGCCGTATAACAATAAGGGCCGAAGCCACGGCATCGGCCGTATCACAATTAGGGCGAAGCCACGGCACGGCCGTATCACAATAAGGGCGAAGCCACGGCATCGGCCGTATCACAATTAGGGCGAAGCCACGTACGCGGCCGAATCACAATAAGGGCCGAAGCCACGGCCTCCAGCCGTATCACAATTAGGGCCGAAGCCACGGCACGAAGCCGTATCACAATGAATGGTAGTGTGCTGCCTTGAGTCGGCCAACACGATGATAGTAACACACGGATAGACACCGCCCTTGACAGTCCCAAATTAACACCTCGATTGCCTTAGGATGGCCAACCGACAACAATGATGCAGCGGATGATTGAACACTTCGATTTGCGTGAGAACGGCCAATCGATGACAATGATACGAATGATGCCTCGGCACCTTTAATCGGTTACCAACGACGAAGGTGAGAAATGAATAAGCCAATACCTTTAATCGGCTTGTACAGTTTTAATGACGATCCAAACAGGAATAACAATGATCTCAACGATGTCTTAAATTGACATCTATATTAACAACAATCGATACATCGATACCGCGAACCGGCTATCGACAATGACATTAATAATGAGTACTACAATGCCTTGAATCGGCCGTTAACGAACAACAATAAACATTTGGCAAAATTGCCGGAAGGTATCGTATCGAACGATCTCTTGATATCAATGAATTCATGAAGAGACTAAGTCTCTGAATGATACAACACATTCATACACATACATGATGACATTAGCTCATTGACCAGTACAAGTATAAAACTTGCCTCAAACCGAAGGCGAGAAGGTACTTCCACGATCAACGTCCCCATGAAATTACCGGCCGCTCGAACAACCTTAAACAACACAAAAACCAACAATTCTCTTAATACACGAATCAAGCATGATCATAACCAACTCAAAAGTCGATACAACAATACCCGAAACTCATTGGGGCATTTACACAAACGCGTTGTAAACAATCTCCAATTGTTTACAACCAAAACTCAATTACATCCGAAACCAACTCCCAATGAATGATTCAAACCCACAAAAACTCATGAATACTACCAATAATCCAATAGGAATACTTAGAATGATATTTCAACAACATTTAGTCGAAAACCCCCAAAATCCCAAAGTCAACCCGTAAGGGTTCTTGAACAATTCTTCAATTATTCACAAATTCCGAAAATTACACCAATGAATCCGTAGAAATACATGTATCCAAGATAGATAATCCATATCTAACATATTCCAACATAATATCGATTTACACGAAGAGATCGAAAGCAAAACACCCAAGATCCGAAATTCTAGATCCAAGAATCATTACCTTGATTTGGAGTGATGAAACTGATTTAGATGATGATTAATCCAACTTAGAAGCTTGAAGATGATGCTAGATGATTGCATCTCGAAAAGACCTTTCCGAATCGCCCGATCTCGTCCGAAATGATTGAGAAATGAAGAAATGACTAAAGTTGGACCGAACTGTCCTACTTATACTGTCTCAGCTTAGCGCGCGCTAACTCCTGATGTTAGCGTGCGCTAACGCGTGTACCGAGTAATCCAGTACCTCCTGACTGAATCGTTAGCGTGCGCTAAGTACCTTTGGTAGCGTGCGCTAACAGCCTGTCCTTAGCGTACGTTAACCTTATGTTAGCGTGCGCTACCTGATAGTTGGTATCCAAAATCCTGGAGTCCATAACCTACTGTCCCCTGTTCTGAGCGCGCTAGCGTGCGCTACTCTGAAGTGTTAGCGTGCGTTACTAGCATAGTTAGCGTACGCTACTTACCACTCGTAGCGTGCGCTACGAATTTCCCAAATCAGCCCAGTATCTTCTGGACTGTCTGCCTCACTTGCGCTAGCGTGCGCTAATACTGAATCATTGCGTGCGTTACATGCACCTCATTAGCGCGCGCTAACTACAATGTGTAGCGTGCGCTACCTCTCAAACTGAAAATCAAAACATGATGATGATGATGACAATAATCTCGGCTCGATCTCAAACAGTGATGATCCCAAAATACGCCGAATGGTGAACATAGTTGACTGAATATGAATGATGAATGATTATTACTGAGTGAAAAAAAATTCTGAGTGACAGTTAGTGAATGATAATAAATGAATTCACAACCGGGTATTACAGTAAATGACAAAATACCAACGAGTCTTCTCCTACGAGAAACTCATAAATGACATACACAACTGATAATCACAACATGATATCACAACATACACATGGTAATTCCGACGATCCAGCGTTCACTGCCTAGAACCCACGATGATCCCGTCAGACCAACCCGTGGTGGAAAAACCCGTCTGTTGATCCAGCGCACGCTAGCATAGATCCCCCGATGATCCCGTCGGACCAACACGAGGTGGACATATAACAATGACATACATGCACGACAATATGTATAACATCAATACATAAAACAAATAAGGTACTTGCCTCGATTTGAAGACAAAACAATACTTCCACGAAAACGAAACACTCGAAGGTCGCCCCTCTCGATCAATTACGTAGCAAAGTTCGAACCTTAAATAAGAGAAATAACATGGAATTCATCTTAGGTCGAACGAACATCTAACCATCCAAATTACGGTTGAAAGTCCATAAAACGAAAACTGTATGACCTACATAACGTATGTTACATGTCCTCTGTAACTTATGTTAGACTTACTCGTTAGCGTACGTAAACTATGAAGTCCAGCGTACGCTAACCATATACCGACAGTTCCTCCCTGATCAGTCGACTTGACTCGCCTGATAGTGTAACGTACGTTACGTACCAAACGTTGCGTACGTTAACAACGTAATATAACGTATGTTAGTTGCCAATCTTAACATACGTTAATCATGCCTGTCAGTTTCTCACTGGGCAGATGACTATCTCGATTAGTGACGGAGTATTACGAAATCCTTAGTGAGTAACTTAATATACCATCAAATATATATCATACTCATGAATGATCTACGGATTAATATCTTCAATTTCAAGGATATGAATATCATCGTAATACTATTCTCAATCTTGATTGTAATACTCATGCAAGACTCGGCTGGTCTATGGTTGATGTATTTGATCTAATATCGTCATCAAATCCAGGCTTATACTGAAGGTGAACTACTTATTCCATCTTGCAAGTAAGATTACAACTATGATGATTCTTTCCAAAATCTATTTGGTAAAAGTGGAAATTGACACTAAGTTTACGATCAATATGACGATAACATTTGATACGGTTTATAATTCACTATTCTCATCTTTGTCACAACAAGGTTCAACTACGGTGTTCTAAACCATAATAATTCGATCATCACAGTTTAAACATGATACTAGGTCGCATACATCGTCAGAGTGATCTACTAGTGTGATTATATCGTCTATAGCAACATAACTTCAAGGTTGGACGTAGTATAACATACCTTAAGAGGAAGAAAATACTGAGACTATAATTAAAATCCGACTCCGGTTGCTTCAACGTCGACTCGTGATGATTTCCACTCCGAAGTCCAATATAAGTAGTCTTCAATGATCAAGTAGTATCTTACAATCTCAATGATTCAATAACAAGTGATCTAAAGGTGCTAAAAGGAGATGGAAATCTTCTGGGGACGAAATATGATGAAGCTTAGAGGCAAAAGAACGAGATGAAATGAAATGGGGTGCTGCTCCTTTTATAACTTCCTGAGTGTTACGTACGTTAGGACTACTTCATAACGTACGTTACTGTCCAAAATAGTTCACTGTCTAGTTTTTGAACTTCATTACGTACGCTACACTTATCATGTTACGTACGTAATCCATAAAATTTGCATACGTTACATCATGTCCATAACGTACGTTAAAGTCCGTTGACTTAAAAAGTGTCCAGGTTCATGCCGTGCGAATCTGGTGGGTATCTTGGTCGAGCCCACCACCATTTACCCCATGTGCTAGCCGGCCTATCCAATAATTGACTGCATTACGTACGCTACGCTTCAAAGATATAAATACGATAATTATCATACTTCAATTATCAATATCATCATTCCAAAATAATACTGGTTTCAATATACAGATGAAATACTTCCATAAAAATCCGGATATTACAGTCTTTATATATCAATTTATTAATTATCAATATATAAGTGTATGCTTTTAACTGATTTTTCTTACGAAAAAAAATTAGCAAGTGGAGCTGTTAATGAGGATGGTGTTGCAAGTACCAATATTGCGAGTAGAAGTGTTAATCTTTGTTCCGGTATGCCAATTTTCAATAATGGGTAAATTATTATATTTTCCGTAGTTGTTTTCTTTTATTTGTATGCACTTATAATGAAATAATAATATATCTGATTGTCTTTTCTATTGTAGGTCGTGATGACAATATAGATCATACAAGTAAAAGAAAAAAACATGTGAACAGAGATATTAATCGAGCTATAAATAGTAATGGATCATCAAAGCATGTTGGTATGTTTAATTATTTTTAATTCATAAAGTCATACTTGCAAACATTATTTTAATTTATGCAGTTCGGTTATTACTTTTTTTATTATGAATAAATATATATTTAGATGTATTAATTATTATTTTTTTACATTCAGAATATTGGGACATTCGCGATCTGTCACATAATTGTAGATATTATGGTTCTTTGATCTGGTGTGAGAAAAGATTATCTACCTCCTCAAAGCTAAAGCCCGTGTATTCTGAATGTTGTGGAAGGGATGGAAAAATACATCTCCCCAAATTGAACAACCCTCCTCAAATATTGCAACAACTATTACATGGAGACAGTGATAAAAGCAAACATTTTCGTGATAATATTCGATCATACAATAGCATGTTCTCATTTACATCCATTGGAGCTAAATAGATACGAGTATTAATCAGGGTAAATCACCTCCGATCATTAAGATGCAAGGGCAAAATTACCACTTAATAGGCAGTCTATTGCCACCAGATGGTGATGCACCAAAGTTTGCTCAGCTTTACATCTACGATACTGAAAACGAGGTGGCAAACAGAATAAATGCCGTTAGGTACTTTTATAATTCTTTTTTTTATTTTTAGTTATGTAATTCAATTTATGTGATCAGAAAAAATTTATTCTTTCAACAATGTTTTTATTTATATTTTAAATGCGTAGGAAAAATAGTGAGTCTAATGATCTTCATTCGGAAATAGTTCATGAACTGAAGACTATGTTGGATGAGAACAATGTGTTGGTCAAGACGTTTAGGATGGCGAAAGAGAGAGTGTTGGATGATAGAAGTTCAGACATTAAGCTGAAATTGATTGGGAAGCGAGGTAAGGATGGAAGAACATATAATTTACCATCAGTGTCTGAAGTTGCTGCATTAATTTTTGGAGATTTTGACCAAGTAGATGGGGATAGAGATATTTTGGTAGAGACACGATCAGGAAAGCTGGACCGCATCAACGAGCTGAATGCAGCTTACCTTGCATTGCAATATCCTCTTCTTTTTCCGTATGGTGAGGATGGTTACCGCGAGGATATAGAATTTGCCGAAGGTAAGGCATGCGAAGGGGGGAGGAAAAACATTAGCCAGAGAGAATTTTTCGCCTACCGTATGCATGACAGGGATGATGAGGCAACTACATTATTGCACTCTAGGAAACTATTCCAACAATTTTTGGTTGATGCATTTACAACTGTTGAGTCAGCAAGAACAAGGTGGGTCCGTCAAAATCAGCCGCAACTGAGGGCACAATTGTACAAAAGTCTTCAAGATGCATATCTGCATGGTGAAACAGATGCTTCTGCACAAGGAACACGCATCATATTGCCCTCTTCATTTGCTGGTGGGCCTAGAAACATCATACAAAATTATCAAGATGCCATGGCTATATACAGATGGGCTGGATATCCTGATCTATTCATCACGTTTACCTGCAACTCAAAATCGCCTGAGATCACTAGATTTTTAGATAAAAGAAACTTGAAACCAGAAGACCGTCCCGACATAGTATGTAGGGTATTTAAAATGAAGTTAGACGACTTGATGAATGATATTCAGAAGAAAAACATATTCGGTGAAGTAAAAGCAGGTAATCTTTTAAATTTAATAATTTTATTATTTTATACTATACTATTGATGTAAAATTTGATATAATATATATTTGTCGATTTGTCGATTTTTAACTATATTATGTTTTGTAAATTTCAGTTGTCTACACCATCGAGTTTCAAAAACGTGGGTTGCCACATGCGCACATATTGGTATTTCTATGTAAAAAAGATGGATTTGGAACAGCAACGACGATCGACGATGTTATCTCTGCAGAGATACCCGATCAGAAGAGTGAACCTGAGTACCACGCTTCTGTTATCGAGTACATGATTCATGGCCCATGCGGAGCGGCTAACAAGTCGGCTCCATGCATGTTTGATGGAAAATGTACAAAGTATTTCCCTAAGAATTATGTCGAAGAGACTACAATTGATGAGGAAGGATACCCAACATATAGACGGAGAGATGATGGACGGTTTGTTCTGAAGAATGGCGTTCCGCTTGACAACAGATACGTTGTACCCCACAATCGTTATCTACTACTCAAGTATGGATCCCATTTGAACGTTGAGTGGTGCAATCAGTCAAGATCAATAAAGTATCTTTTTAAATACATAAACAAAGGAAATGATCACGTGACTGCATCATTTTACAAAAGCTCGCCAAATTTTAATTCTGCAGAACATATTGATGAGGTCAACCAGTACTATGACTGCAGATATGTTTCTTCATGTGAGGCGGCATGGAGACTTCTTGAATTTGAGCTTCATTATAGGGATCCACCCATTGAACACCTGACCTTTCATCTCCCTGACGAACAAACTATTGTTTTTAGCGATAAAGCTGAAATATCTACTGTGCTAGCAAAACCTACTTTGAACCAAAGCCAATTCATAGCTTGGTTCAAGGCCAATGATCGGTATCATTGGGCAAACAATCTTACCTATGAGGAATTTCTACAGCATTTTGTTTGGATTCAGAAGGACCGAATATGGAAGCCAAGGAGAAGGAAAAGAACAGTTATTGGACGTGTGATTTTTGTTCCTCCAGGATGTGGAGATATGTACTACTTGAGGCTAATGATTAACATTGTTCGCGGTGCGAAATGCTATAAGGATTTGATGAAAGTCAATGGCATCCAATACGATACCCTATGTGATCCATGTTATGCATTGGGTTTGTTGAGCGAAGATAAAGAATATATTGATGCCATGGTAGAGTCAAGTCAGTTTGCTTATGCGCATTCGATGCGGCTATTATTTTCTACATTGCTTTCATCAAATTGTATAAGCCGACCTGAACATATTTGGGAAGCCTGTTGGGTGTACTAAGGTGAGGATGTTCTAGACAAACAACGCAAATTGGCCCGTCAAAGAGGTATGTTTAATCTATTTTGTATGTTATACTTTCCAATTCATTATATTTCTTCAAAATTTTCATTCATAAAAAAAAATAGTAGTCACATAAAGAATATTGATTTTTATCTTAGATTTACGTCTGACCCAAGAAGATATTAGAAATTACACGTTGGTAGAGATCGAGAAGCTTTTGCAGGCTAGTGGAAAAAGTTTGAAAGATTTTCATCCCATGCCAATACCAGGCAGTCGCTACTTCAATGGATCACGTAATAGATTGGTACTTGACGAGCTAAGATATGATCCAATAGCTCTCTCATTAGAGCATGATAATCTACTACAAAGCATGAATATCGACCAACTTCGTGTTTACGATGTGATCATGTCTTCAATTAATGATAATAAAGGGGGAGTTTTCTTCATATATGGCTACGGTGGCACTGGAAAGACCTTTGTGTGGAGGACATTATCATTATGTTTGAGGTCGCAAGGAGAAATAGTTTTAAATGTCACATCAAGCGGTATTGCTTCTCTTTCACTACCTGGTGGAAGAACAGCTCATTCAAGATTTTCCATTCCATTCGAGATTAACGGAGAATCGACATGTAATATCAAACTTGGAAGTCATCTAGCTGAATTGTTAATGAAAACAAAACTTATCATATGGGATGAGGCACCAATGATGCACAGACACGGTTTTGAGGCCCTGGACACTTCCTTGAAGGACATAATGAAGAATATTATCCGGCTAATCAGAAAAAACCTTTTGGAGGTAAGATCGTTGTGTTTGGTGGTGATTTTCGTCAAATATTGCCCGTAATTCGAAAAGCTCGAAGACCTGATATTGTTGGTGCTGCCATCAATTCATCTCCACTGTGGAAACACTGTAAGGTTCTTCGACTGACCAAGAATATGAGGCTGACAAATACATCATCAGTACAGGAAATGGAAGAGCTACAATGTTTTTCCGAATGGATTGCCAACATTGGTGATGGTGTTATTGGAGAACATGACGAAGAAGGAATTACCATTGACATTCCTCATGATTTTTTGATACAAGACTTCGAGGATCCTATCCCAGCAATTGTTGAGAGCACATATCCATCCTGTGGCATTTACACTGAAGATTCGTCTTACTTTAAAGAAAGGGCGATTTTAGCACCTACACTTGACGTCGTTGATGAAGTGAATCAATACATGAACGCACAATTAGCTGGAGATGGACGCTTATATTTAAGTTCGGACGAACCATGTCATTCAAACAATACTACTGAGGTCATAAATGCACTTCACACAACTGAGTTTTTAAATGAAATCAGATCTTCAGGGGTTCCAAACCATGAACTTAATTTGAAAGTAGGTACTCCGGTGATGTTGCAATGAAATGTTGACCATTCAATTGGACTATATAATGGTACAAGAATGGTCGTCACAAAGCTTGGGAACCATGTAATTGAAGCTGAGATTTTAACAGGATGTAACGCAGGACATCGAGCATTAATTCCTAGAATGTCGTTGACACCTTCTGATCCCAGGTTACCACTCAAATTCACAAGAAGGCAATATCCCTTGATTGTGTTATTTGAGATGACCATAAATAAGAGTCAAGGTCAATCTTTGACTCATGTTGGACTATTTCTAAGGAAACCGGTTTTTTGTCACGGTCAACTATATGTGGCTTTTTCAAGGGTTACTCATCCAAAGGGTCTCAAGATCTTGATATGCGACAAAGAGAACAACAAATCTACCACAACAAGAAATGTCGCCTATAGGGAGGTCTTCCGCAATTTGTAAAAATAGTTATTTTCATTTATCTCGGATAATATTAAATATATTGCATTGTGTTATATTGATCTTAATGTTTTTTCTCTTCATTATTTAAACTCTCTCGGTGTGCAAATATTTCAACTATTTACAGAATTTAAATTAAAGCCCGTGCATCGCACGGCGGGTATTACTAATATATATTATATCAAGTTTTACATCAATAGTATAGTATAAAATAATAAAATAATTAAATTTAAAAGATTACCTGCTTTTACTTCACCGAATATGTTTTTCTTCTAAATATCATTCATCAACTCGTCCAACTTCATTTTAAATACCCTACATACTATGTCGGGATGGTCTTCTGGTTTCAAGTTTCTTTTATCTAAAAATCTAGTGATCTCGAGCCATTTTGAGTTGCAGGTAAACGTGATGAATAGATCAGGATATCCAGCCCATCTGCATATAGCCATGGCATTTTGATAATTTTGTATCATGTTTCTAGGCGCACCAGTAAATGAAGAGGGCAATATGCTGCGTTTTTCTTGTGCAGAAGCATCTGTTTCACCACGCAGATATGCATCTTGAAGACCTTTGTAAAATTGCGCCCTCAGTTGCGGCTGATTTTGACGGACCCACCTTGTTCTTGCTGTCTCAACAGTTGTAAATGCATCAACCAAAAATTGTTGGAATAGTTTCCTAGAGTGAAATAATGTAGTTGCCTCATCATCCCTGTCATGCATACGGTTGGCAAAAAATTCTCACTAGCTAATGTTTTTCCTCCCCCCTTTGCATGCCTTATCTTCGGCAAATTCTATATCCTCGCGGTAATCATCCTCACCGCACGGAAAAGAAGAGGATATTGCAATGCAAGGTAAGTTGCGTTCAGCTCGTTGATGCGGTACAACTTTCCTGATCGTGTCTCTACCAAAATATCTCTATCCCCATCTACTCGGTCAAAATCTCCAACCATTAATGTAGGAACTTCAGACACTGATGGTAAATTATCTGTTCTTCCATCCTTACCTCGCTTCCCGATCAATTTCAGCTTGATGTCTGAACTTCTATCATCCAACACTCTCTGTTTCGCCATCCTAAACGACTTGACCAACACATTGTTCTCATCCAACATAGTCTTCAGTTCATGAACTATTTTCGAATGAAGATCATTAGACTCACTATTTTTCCTACGCATTTAAAATATAAATAAAAACATTAGTTGAAAGAAGAAATTTTATCTCATCACATAAATTGAATTACATAACTAAAAATAAAAAAAGAATTATAAAAGTACCTAACGGCATTTATTCTGTTTGCCACCTCGTTTTCAGTATCGTAGATGTAAAGCTGAGCAAACTTTGGTGCATCACCATCTGGTGGCAGTAGACTGCCCATTAAGTGGTAATTTTGCCCTTGCATCTTAATGATCGGAGGTGATTTACCCTGATTAATACTCGTATCTATTTTTGCTCCAATGGATGTAAATGAGAACATGTTATTGTATGATCGAATATTATCACGAAAATGTTTGCTTTTATCATTGTCTCCATGTAATAGTTGTTGCAATATTTGAGGAGGGTTGTTCAATTTGGGGAGCTGTATTTTTCCATCCCTTCCACAACATCCAGAATACACGGGCTTTAGCTTTGAGGAGGTAGATAATCTTTTCTCACACCAGAACAAAGCACCACAATATCTGTAATTATGTGACGGATCGCCAATGTCCAATTATTCTGAATGTAAAAAAATAATAATTAATACATCTAAATATATATTTATTCATAATAAAAAAAGTAATAACCGAACTGCATAAATTATAATAATATTTGCAAGTATGACTTTATGAATTAAAAATAATTAAACATACCAACATGCTTTGATGATCCATTACTATTTATAGCTCGATTAATATCTCTGCTCACATGTTTTTTTCTTTTACTTGTAGGATCTATATTGTCATCACGACCTACAATAGAAAAAATAATCAGATATATTGTTATTTCATTATAAGTACATACAAATAAAAGAAAACAACTACGGAAAATATAATAATTTACCCATTATTGAAAATTGGCATACCGGAACAAAGATTAACACTTCTACTTGCAATATTGGTACTTGCAACACCATCCTCATTAAAAGCTCCACTTGCTAATTTTTTTTTTGTAAGAAAAATCAGTTAAAAGCATACAGGGTATTTTCTGTCTAACCAAATAAAAATGAGATATTTTCTTTTATTAACCAAACAAAAGGTTTATTTCTGTCTAATGTTTTATTTTAAGTTTAATTAATATTTTCACATATAATGTAGTTACTTGAACAACCATCATGATTAATTATTGTAGTGAAAAAATATACTTGATACATAAAGAAAAACAAAAATGAGATATTTTATTTTATTAACCAAACAAAAAGTCTATCTCTGTATAATGTTTTATTTTAGTTAATAATTTAAATGATTATAACTTTTCCATATCAATTATTTTTTAGCTAAAAAATATATCAAATTAATACTTATCCTTATTTTATGATCCTTACTT
This sequence comes from Orobanche coerulescens, assembly GCA_033398695.1. Classification (NCBI taxonomy): domain Eukaryota; kingdom Viridiplantae; phylum Streptophyta; class Magnoliopsida; order Lamiales; family Orobanchaceae; genus Orobanche; species Orobanche coerulescens. The sequence continues at coordinate 100,431,365 of CM065817.1, read as the reverse complement.
GAACAACCTTTTCACCACATATAATGTCAGTATCTTTTTATATATATATATATATATATATATATAGAGAGAGATATACACATAGACGATATGGATGTTGAATTGCGGAAGTATAGTTTCATGAAAACAAACATAATTATGAATGTATAAAAAATAGTTAACTTGTGAGATGTAAAAATAATTAAAATAAATTAAAATAAATTAATATATATATATATATATATATGCCAAGGAATAAAATTCATAGTAATACAAAAATACTTTAAATGCCTATCATCGTACTTTTCCTCTACTCGTGTACCCCGCCTCTACATATGCCTTTCTACCGACTCAAACCAATATTAATAAAAAATAATTAAAAAAGCTTATAGAAACCCTAGTGCTGAAGTGAACTCTTACTTCTGTAATATCCGTAACTTTTCATTGTTAGCAGTTTCCATTTTTGGTGTATGTCTATTTTTATCGACTCGCTTGTAACCATTTCAATATTTTGAATCTACTTTATTCTTAGAGTTTTTCTATTTGGACGAGTTTTGGTGATGTTTTCACGTGATTTCGTTTTATGATATATTTTTAGAAAGAGAATGTTGGCTGCTCAGAGTCGACAAAAGTCTTATGCGGACGTTAGGCGTCGAGCCTTGGAGTTTGAGGTGGGAGATCATGTTCTGTTGAGAGTGTCTCCGACGAATGGAGTTTTCCGTTTTGGAAAAAGGGAGAAGCTCAGCCCGAGGTATATTGGGCCTTTCGAGATACTGGAGAGAGTCGGTGAGTTGGCATACCGTTTGGCTTTACCTCCGTTGCTGAGTCATGTTCATAGCGTATTTCACGTTTCCCAATTGAGGAAGTACGTTCCGGACCCGTCCCATATTATTGACTTTGGAGACGTGGAGATCGAGAAAGATGTTACGTTTGAAGAGAGGCCCGTCAAGATTTTGGAGCGTCGAGACAAATAGTTAAGGCACAAAACCATTCCCTTGGTTAAGGTGCAATGGTCAAGACACGGAGTAGAAGAAGTGACGTGGGAGTTAGAGGAGGATATGCGTTCGAGGCACCCCGAGCTTTTTGATTCTTAAGTTTTGGGACGAAACTTTATTTTAGAGGGGGGTAATGTAATATCCGTAACTTTCCATTTTTAGCAGTTTCTATTTTTGGTATATGTCTATTTTTATCGACTCGCATGTAACCATTTCGACATTTTTGAATCTACTTTATTCTTGGAGTTTTTCCATCTGGACGAGTTTTGGTGATGTTTTCACGTGATTTCATTTTATGATATGTTTTGCCGTATGAACGTTCGATTCTCGTAAAACTCGTTCGTTTTTGTTGTTTCTTCGTTTGTACAAGTTCGTATGATTGAGTTGGTCGTGTTGAGACTTTCGGTTGCAAATCCTACGTCATATCGTGATTTTCGGACACTTGGGCCATTTTCATAATTTCCTATAAGTTTAGGGAATTTTATATTCGTTGTTGTATTTCGAATTCCCGGGTAGTCGAATTGATGTTTTCTTGTGATGGTTAGACTCGTCATCGAATATTCTTCGTAGTCGTATTTTTGGTTCGATAGCAGTTCTGCGCTTCGGGGTCGTCCGGAATCGTTTGGACAAAGAATGCGAGCTAATCATCGAAGAGGTGTTATGGCCGTAACACCCAGAAGTTACGGCCGTAAGTTGGCCATGTTACGGCCGTAAGTATCCCCCGTTACGGCCGCAACAACCCGCTATTTTAAAACAGCGGGCAGAGGTCAACACCTCATTTTCTATCTCTTTTCTTTCGTTTTCTTCACGGGGCGACTCCAGAGGCGATTTTCTTCGGTTTTGATCCGAGAATTCTTCGTGTTCCATCACCGTAGAATCGTATTAGCATATCACCATCAGCGTAGTCATCCTCCATCGTCCGAATCCGAGGTATTTTCTTCAGGAACACTAACTTGTCTAATTTGGGGGTTTTCCGGGATTCTAGGGATTAGTTCCGAATTGTTCAATTATGCTATGATATTCCTTACCGATTGTGGTTATTGGGTTATTACAAATCCATTTTACTTGATTTTAATTCGTGAATTATCATTACGGGGAGATTTTGCGTAAACCCTCGCCCGTATCGATTGAACGTCTATTGTCGTGAATTGTAATCGGGGTTATGGGAGTATTCCTTTCGATTTTTGATGTCCGTTGGGACTGAGTTATGTTAATTCTTCGTTAGCAACCGTCGTCTTCCACTCGGATCATCCGTAGTTGTTTTTCACTTCCGATTCTTCGAAGATGTCACAAAGGCAAGTACTTTACATTTGTTTACATGTTCTAGTATTTGAATTATGGCTTTATCGTGGTTGTTGCGGATGGATATGTGTATGTTCACCTAGGGACGGTCCGATGGGGCCTCTAGGGATACGTATTGCCGTGTGTGTGCGTATCACGAACCTTGGTTAACCACCCAGGGATGTCCGACGGGGCTCTGCGGGGTACGGTGGCCGTGAGTCTCGTACCAAGGTTAACTTTGAATTATGATTGTTGGAAATAATGTGTTTTGTGATTGTACATTGTAAATATTCCGGAATATAAAACATTTTCTAAAATGATTTTTGGCGCATATATTCATCTGATTAGAATGTAGTTCAAATGGATTGTACTTGCACTAGCAGTTGTCGCTAACCCCTTAAATGGGGGAAATACTTTTTGTATTTCAGGTATTGATCGTGGAGACAAGCGAGCACTCGATCCGTATGAGGATGATGGGCAAGCATGATATTGTCCAGTAGTTGATTATTGGTGTTCATGCACGCTTATTATTGATGTCTGATTTTGGGATTTCTGTATTATAAAATTGGTTTAAGTACTCGAGTACTTCCTGTTTGAATTTGTTAATGCTGTGTTCCTGTTTTGGGAAATGGATTTGATGTCAGATTTTATTTGTCGGTTTGTAGTCTTTTATTTGAATTGTCGTTTTATTGATGATTGCTTGTCATTGTCGAATGTCGTGTTTGGTACGTTAGCCTGGTGGATTCCACAGTGTGGGGTCCGGCGCTGTAATATGCCCTGAATGTCTTGGGGGTGTTACAGAATATGGTATCGGAGCTTAGGTTTATGGATACCTAGGCTGTCGGTTATTTGGGTCTAGTCAAGTGTCGTTTTTGGGACAGTATAACTGCTATGCCATCATCTCAGTACGCCGGTGCTCGTAAGTTTTTGCTAACTTGACTCGTTTCACCGTTCTGTTCTATTCTTGTCTTAGTATCTTGTTGCGTTTTGCGTTTGAATTGTACTTACCCGTTACTTCTTCAGAATTCCTGCTGGTAGAGGACGCGGACGCGGTCGCGGATGCGGTAGGGGACGTGGCGCAGCCGGTGGGGCAGCCATGTCTGATCACTCGGGAACTGATTAGGCGATGCCTTCTTTGTCGAACAGTGTTCCCCCTAGTTCAGGAGGTCAGCAGGACCAATCTGCTAGCTCCGATAATGCTAATGAGAATGTTGGAGTGGCTAATATTTTGCAACAAGTAGCGAACCAGATGACGCTACTAACTCAGGCCGTTCTGGTCGGCCAAGCTAATGCCAACCTGGTTCCACCTACTGGATCCGGCAATGACAAGTTACTTCAGGACGTGATTCGTATGCGCCCTCCGCAGTTTGATGGTGCTTCCGACCCTTCCGGATGGGAGAGTTGGCTTTTTGAGATGAAAAAGTATTTGAGACTGCTAATTGTTCTGAGGAGAGAAAGGTACCCATTGCTCAGTACTTCCTCGCCAAGGAGGCAGCAAAGTGGTGGCAAGCGGTGAAACCGCGTGACCGGGCAGCCACGTGGGCAGAGTTTTGGGATCTGATGGAATATGAATTTGTCCATGGCCAGTGAAAGAGGGGAGGATCCGAGCCTTCTTTGAGGCTAAGCCCCAAGATGTACCTATTTCTCAAGCTATCAAAGACTACAATCTACAGCTACATTACGTGAGAAACCAAGTCCGAGATGAGCTTGACAAGATCCGCCACTTTGATATGCGGATGAAACCGAGGGTGCGCCACTACATGTCTGGTCTGGGGTGCACGACTTTGAAAGATTATCAGAATAAAGCGATGGCTTATGAGATGTCGTTTTCTGCGATAGAGACGGCAACCGAAGGAAAGAAGCAGAAGACCTCCGGTCAGTTTTCGGGAGGCAAGTCAGGAGGGTATCCGAAGGCTCAGTCTGGTTTGCGAGTCTTCGGGAGTCAGTCGCCATCAGTTGGGCGAGGAAACGGTTCTAGGTCTGCCCCTACTGGTGCCGTTCGCGGTCCTACGTGCTTCAACTGTAGTCATCCGGGTCACATGATGAGTGAGTGTGATAGGCCTCCGATCCAGTGTCTTGCTTGTGGTCAGATGGGTCATCGTGCTATGTTTTGTACGGATGCAGCTCGGGCTCCAGTTACTTAGATATCAGCCCTAGCTGCGGGAGAGCCGAGTGTGAATCAGGCACCAACAGTTCCTCAGCCGCAGCAGAGTTTTGGTAGAGGTCGAGGACGTGGGCCCCCTTCTAGAGGGGGAGCGTCTAGTGCGGGGTCTGTTCCACCCCGAGTGTATGAGATGAGACGAGCAGGACATCCTAACGCGACGGTGGCTACAGGTATCGTCCACAACCTTGATCATCCCGTTTCCGTATTGTTCGATTCTGTTGCTACGCATTCTTTTATATCCATGGATTGTGTGCGTCACTTGCATGTTGATTGCCTAGTTTCTTGTGAGCCTTTTGTTGTTAAACTTCTTAGTGGGGATAGCATCGCGGGGGACCGTGAGATTAGAGATTTTTCTGTGAGTATCGCGGGGAGGGATTGGCCTTCTAATCTGATTACGGTAGATATTAGGGATGAGGATTTGATTCTGGGTGAGGATTGGATGGACCGTCATGGGGCGATCATGAATTATAGAACGAGAACCGTTTCGATGTTAGCCTCTGACGGTACCGAGCATTCTTTTGTGGGGCGTAAGCGGAGTAGCCAGAGATTACTGATCAGCGCCTTGAGGGCGGTGAGACTTCTTCGGGGAGGTTGCACGGGGTATTGGTGTTACGCTTTGAGATCGGGGGAAGGGGGAGTCGAGATCTCGTCTATTCCGATAGTGTGTGAGTATGCTGACGTCTTTCCAGATGAGTTGCCGGGTTTGCCGTAGGACCGAGAAGTTGAATTTACGGTCGATTTAGAGCCGGGTGAAGCACCGATTTCTAAGACACCATACCGTATGGCGCCTGCTGAAATGCTGGAGTTGAAGAAACAATTGGGGAAGTTGCTGGACATGGGGTATATTCGACCGAGCGCTTCACCTTGGGGCACACCGGTCCTGTTTGTGAAGAAGAAGGATGGGTCACTTCGTTTGTGTATCGACTACCGAGAATTGAACAAAGTGACCATAAAAAACAAGTATCCGCTCCCGATGATTGATGACTTGTTTGATCAGTTGCAAGGGGCAACCATGTTTTCGAAGATTGATTTGAGATCGGGGTATTATCAGCTCAGAGTGAAGGATACCGACATTCTGAAGACAGCCTTTCGGACGAGATACGGTCACTACGAGTTTGTGGTTATGCCTTTTGGACTAACCAACGCCCCAGCCGTGTTCATGCTGCTTATGAACAAAGTCTTTATCGAGTACCTCGATAAGTGTGTAGTCATTTTTATCGTTGACATCTTGATTTACTCGAGGAGCGAGGAGGAGCACGCCCGTCATTTGCATATCGTATTAGATATTTTGAGAACTCAGCATCTTTTTGCGAAGTTCTCAAAGTGTGAGTTTTGGTTACGGGAGGTTATGTTTCTCGGTCATGTGATCTCAGCCGAGGGTGTTCGTGTGGACCCACATAAGGTAGAGGCAGTGTTGGATTGGGCGCCGCCCAAGAACATGAAGGAGGTCCGTAGTTTTCTGGGTTTGGCCGGGTATTACCGTAGATTCGTCGAGGGGTTCTCTAAGCTCGCTCGACCGCTGACTCAGTTGTTATAGAAGTCAGAGAAGTCTGTGTGGACCGATGAGAGACAGAATAATTTTGAGGAGTTGAAGAAGCGGTTGATCACCGCTCCTGTTTTGGCTTTACCGAGTGGTAATGAGGGTTTCTCATTTTTCAGTGATGCTTCGGGCCAAGGGCTCGGATGTGTACTTATGCAGCACGGGAGGACGATTGCCTATGCTTCCCGTCAGCTGAAACCGTACGAGTTTATTTACCCTACACACGATCTTGAGTTGGCCGCAGTTGTATTTGCATTGAAGATCTGGCGTCATTACGTGTATGGCTCGTGGTGTCAGATTTTCACCGATCACAAGAGCCTGAAGTACATTTTTACGTAGAAAGAGCTTAATATGAGACAGAGGAGATGGTTGGAGTTGATTAAAGATTACGATCTTGAGATCCTTTATCATCCGGGCAAGGCTAATGTGGTAGCAGATGCCTTGAGCCGGAAATCAGTATCACTTCGGGCGCTTGATTTACTTACGGGCCAGTCGGGACTTCAGCAAGAGTTTATGAGGTTGAGCATTGAGATTGTGCCGCCAGAGAGTTCCAGGCAGTTGCGTACTCTTGATATTTCTTCATCTCTCGTCGATGACATTAAATCGGGACACTTGGAGGACCCGATGTTTATTCAGCTTCAAGAGAGTGTGGGGAAGGGGAAAGCCCCGGTATTTGTTATTCATGAGGACGGTGTGTTGAGATTCCGAGGTCGGTTGTGTGTTCCGAACGACTCGGAATTGAGACAGAGTATTATGCGAGAGTCTCATGCGTCACCTTACTCAGTCCATCCGGGCTCGAGTAAAATGTATAAAGATCTGAGGAAAAATTTCTGGTGGAACAACATGAAGAATGAGGTAGTTCAGTTTGTGGCTAAGTGTTTGACTTGTCAGCAAGTCAAGATTCAGCATCAGCGGCCAGCAGGGTTGTTGAAACCACTTCCCATCCCGGAGTGGAAGTGGGAGGATATCTCTATGGATTTTGTCATGGGTTTACCAAGGACGAAGACTGGTATGAATATGGTGTGGGTAATTGTAGACCGACGGACTAAGTCGGCACATTTTCTGGGCATCAAGGATACTTGGGGTCCAGAAATGTTGGCTCGTGCTTTTATCGTACAGATAGTGAGACTTCATGGTACGCCGAGGACCATTATTTCAGACAGAGATGGCCAATTTGTATCGCATTTTTGGCAGGCGATACATAAGGCATTGGGGACACATTTACATTTGAGCACTTCGTTCCATCCCCAGACCGATGGATAGTCCGAACGTACCATTAAGACGTTCGAGGATTTGTTGTGCGCGTGTGCGTTAGATTGGAGTAGTGACTGGGAGGGACATCTGGCCTTAATTGAGTTTACTTATAATAATAGCTGGCACGCGTTGATTAAGATGGCACCATATGAGGCACTTTATGGCCGACGTTGTCGATCACCGATATGTTGGGATGAGCTGTCCGATTTAGTTGGCACCGAACCAGACCTCGTGTTAGAGACGAGGGAGAAAGTTTAGTTGATTAGAAAGAGAATGTTGGCTGCTCAGAGTCGACAAAAGTCTTATGCGGACGTTAGGCGTCGACCCTTGGAGTTTGAGGTGGGAGATCATATTCTGTTGAGAGTGTCTCCGACGAAGGGAGTTTTCCGTTTTGGAAAAAGGGGGAAGCTCAGCCCGAGGTATATTGGGCCTTTCGAGATACTGGAGAGAGTCGGTGAGTTGGCATGCCGTTTGGCTTTACCTCCGTCGCTGAGTAATGTTCATAGCGTATTTCACGTTTCCCAATTGAGGAAGTACGTTCCGAACCCGTCCCATATTATTGACTTTGGAGACGTGGAGATCGAGAAAGATGTTACGTTTGAAGAGAGGCCCGTCAAGATTTTGGAGCGTCGAGACAAACAGTTCAGGCACAAAACCATTCCTTTGGTTAAGGTGCAATGGTCGAGACACGGAGTAGAAGAAGTGACGTGGGAGTTAGAGGAGGATATGCGTTCGAGGCACCCCGAGCTTTTTGATTCTTAAGTTTCGGGACGAAACTTTATTTTAGAGGGGGATAATGTAATATCCGTAACTTTCCATTTTTAGCAGTTTCCATTTTTGGTGTATGTCTATTTCTATCGACTTTCTTGTAACCGTTTCGACATTTTGAATCTACTTTATTCTTGGAGTTTTTCCATTTGGACGAGTTTTGGTGATGTTTTCACGTGATTTCATTTTATGATATGTTTTGCCGTATGAACGTTCGATTCTCGTAAAACTCGTTTGTTTCCGTTGTTTCTTGGTTTGTACAAGTTCGTATGATTGAGTTGGTCGTGTTGAGACTTTCAGTTTGCAAATCCGACGTCATATCGTGATTTTCGGACACTTGGGCCATTTTCGTAATTTCCTATGAGTTTAGGGAATTTCATATTCGTTGTCGTATTTCGGATTCCCGGGTATTCGGATTGATGTTTTCTTGTGATGGTTAGACTCATCATCGAATATTCTTCGTAGTCGTATTTTTGGTTCGATAGCAAGTCCGGGTTTCGGGGTCGTCCAGAATCGTTTGGACAGCAGCTGCCAGAATTGCTGTCCAGTAGGGTGTTACGGCCGTAACACCCAGAAGTTACGGCCGTAAGTTGGCCATGTTACGGCCGTAAGTATCCCCCGTTACGGCCGTAACAGGCCGCTGTTTTAAAACAACGGGCAGAGGTCAACACCTCATTTTCTATCTCTTTTCTTTCGTTTTCTTCACGGGGCGACTCCAGAGGCGATTTTCTTCGGTTTTGATCGGAGAATTCTTCGTGTTCCATCACCGTAGAATCGTATTAGCATATCACCATCAGCGTAATCATCCTCCATCGTCCAAATCCGAGGTATTTTCTTCAGGAACTCTAACTTGTCTAATTTGGGGGTTTTCCGAGATTTTAGGGATTAGTTCCGAATTGTTCAATTATGCTATGATATTCCTTACCGATTGTGGTTATTGGGTGATTCCAAATCCATTTTCCTTGATTTTAATTCGTGAATTATCAATACGGGGAGATTTTGCGTAAACCCTCGCCCGTATCGATTGAATGTCTATTGTCGTGAATTGTAATCGGGGTTATGGGAGTATTCCTTTCGATTTTTGATGTCCGTTGGGATTGAGTTATGTTAATTCTTCGTTAGGAACCGTCGTCTTCCACTCGGATCATCCGTAGTCATTTTTCACTTCCGATTCTTCGAAGATGTCACAAAGGCAAGTACTTTACATTTGTTTACATGTTCTAGTATTTGAATTATGGCTTTATCGTCGTTGTTGCGGATGGATATGTGTATGTTCACCTAGGGACGGTCCGACGGGGCCTCTAGGGATACGTATTGCCGTGTGTGTGCGTATCACGAACCGTGGTTAACCACCCAGGGATGTCCGACGGGGCTCTGCGAGGTACGATGGCCGTGAGTCTCGTACCAAGGTTAACTTTGAATTATGATTGTTGGAGATAATGTGTTTTGTGATTGTACATTGTAAATATTCCGGAATATAAAACATTTTCTAAAATGTTATTTGGCGCATATATTCATATGATTAGAATGTAGTTCAAATGGATTGTACTTGCACTAGCAGTTGTCGCTAACCCCTTAAATGGGGGAAATACTTTTTGTATTTCAGGTATTGATCGTGGGGACAAGCGAGCACTCGAGCCGTATGAGGATGATGGGCAAGCATGATATTGTCCAGTAGTTGATTATTGGTGTTCTGTCTGTCAGTTATTATTGATGTCTTATTTTGGGATTTCTGTATTATAAAATTGGTTTAAGTACTCGAGTACTTCCTCTTTGAATTTGTTAATGTTGTGTTCCTATTTTGGGAAATGGATTTGATGTCAGATTGTATTTTTCGGTTTGTAGTCTTTTATTTGAATTGTCGTTTTATTGATGATTGCTTGTCGTTGTCGAATGTCGTGTTTGGTACGTTAGCCTGTTGGATTCCACAGTGTGGGTTCCACGGCGCTGTAATATGCCCTGAATGTCTTGGGGGTGTTACAGAATATGGTATCGGAGCTTAGGTTTATGGATACCTAGGCTGTCGGTTATTTGGGTCTAGTCAAGTGTTGTTTTCGGGACAGTATAACTGCTATGCCATCATCTCAATACGACGGTGCTCGTAAGTTTTTCCTAACTTGACTCATTTCACCGTTCTGTTCTATTCCTGCCTTAGTATCTTGTTGCGTTTTGCGTTTCAATTGTACTTAGCCGTTACATCTTCAGAATTCCTGCTGGTAGAGGTCGCGGTCGCGGATGCAGTAGGGGACGTGGCGCAGCCCGTGGGGCGGCCATGTCCGATCACTCGGGAACTGATTCGGCGATGCCTTCTTTGTCGAACAGTGTTCCCCCTAGTTCCGGAGGTCATCAGGACCAATCTGCTAGCTCCGGTAATGCTAATGAGAATGTTGGAGTGGCTAATATTTTGCAACAAGTAGCGAACCAGATGACGCTACTAACTCAGGCCGTTCTGGTCGGCCAAGCTAATGCCAACCCGGTTCCGCCTACTGGATCCGGCAATGACAAGTTACTTTAGGACGTGATTCGTATCCGCCCTCCGCAGTTTGATGGTGCTTCCGACCCTTCCGGATGGGAGAGTTGGCTTTTTGAGATGAAAAAAGTATTTGAGGCTGCTAATTGTTCTGAGGAGAGAAAAGTACCCATTGCTCAGTACTTCCTCGCCAAGGAGGCAGCAACGTGGTGGCAAGCGGTGAAACCGCGTGACCGGGCAGCCACGTGGGCAGAGTTTCGGGATCTGATGGAATATGAATTTTGTCCATGGCCAGTCAAAGAGGGGAGGATCCGAGCCTTCTTTGAGGCTAAGCCCCAAGATGTTCCTATTTCTCAAGCTATCAAAGACTATAATCAACAGCTGCATTACGTGAGAAACCAAGTCCGAGATGAGCTTGACAAGATCCACCACTTTGATATGCGGATGAAACCGATGGTTCGCCACTACATGTCTGGTTTGGGGTGTACGACTTTGAAAGATTATCAGAATAAAGCGATGGCTTATGAGATGTCGTTTTCTGCGACAGAGACAGCAACCGAAGGAAAGAAGCAGAAGACCTCCGGTCAGTTTTCGGGAGGCAAGTCAGGAGGGTATCCGAAGGCTCAGTCTGTTTCGCGAGTCTTCGGGAGTCAGTCGCCATCAGTTGGGCGAGGAAACAGTTCTAGGTCTTCCCCTACTGGTGCCGTTCGCGGTCCTACGTGCTTCAAATGTAGTCGTCCGGGTCACATGATGAGTGAGTGTGATAGGCCTCCGATTCAGTGTCTTGCTTGTGGTCGGATGGGTCATAGTGCTAAGTTTTGTACGGATGCAGCTCGGGCTCCAGTTACTCAGATATCAGCCCTAGTTGCCGGAGAGCCGAGTGTGAATCAGGCACCAACAGTTCCTCAGCCGCAGCAGAGTTTTGGTAGAGGTCGAGGATGTGGGCAGCCTTCTAGATGGGGAACGTCTAGTGCGGGGTCTGTTCCACCCCGAGTGTATGAGATGAGACGAGCAGGAGATTCTGACGCGACGATGGCTACAGGTACCGTCCACATCCTTGATCATCCCATTTCCGTATTGTTCGATTATGTTGCTACGCATTCTTTTATATCTATAGATTGTGTGCATCGCCTGCATGTTGATTGCCTAGTTGCTTGTGAGCCTTTTGTTGTTAAACTTCCTAGTGGGGATAGCATCGTGGGGGACCGTGAGATTAGAGATTTTTCTATGAGTATCGCGGGGAGGGATTGGCCTTCTAATCTGATTGCGGTAGATATTAGGGACGAGGATTTGATTCTGGGTGAGGATTGGCTGGACCGTCATGGGGCGATCATGAATTATAGAATGAGAACCGTTTCGATGTTAGCCTCTGACGGTACCGAGCATTCTTTTGTGGGGCATAAGCGGAGTAGCCAGAGATTACTGATCAGCGCCTTGAGGGCGGTGAGACTTCTTTGGGGAGGTTGCACGGGGTATTGGTGTTACGCTTTGAGATCGGGGAAAGGGGTAGTCGAGCTCTCGTCTATTCCAGTAGTGTGTGAGTATCCTGACGTCTTTCCAGATGAGTTACTGGGTTTGCCGCCGGACCGAGAAGTTGAATTTACCGTCGATTTAGAGCCGGGTGCAGCACCGATTTCTAAGACAACATACCGTATGGCGCCTGCTGAAATGCTGGAGTTGAAGAAACAGTTGGAGGAGTTGCTGGACATGGGGTATATTCGACCGAGCGCTTCACCTTGGGGCGCACCGGTCCTGTTTGTGAAGAAGAAGGATGGGTCACTTCGTTTGTATATCGACTACCGAGAATTAAACAAAGTGACCATCAAAAACAAGTATCCGCTCCTGAGGATTGATGACTTGTTTGATCAGTTGTAAGGGGAAACCGTGTTTTCGAAGATTGATTTGAGATCGGGGTATTATCAGCTCCGAGTGAAGGATACCGACATTCCGAAGACGGCTTTTCGGACGAGATACGGTCACTACGAGTTTGTGGTTATGCCTTTTGGACTAACCAACGCCCCAGCCGTGTTCATGCAGCTTATGAACAAAGTCTTTATCGAGTACCTCGATAAGTGTGTAGTCGTTTTTATCGATGACATCCTGATTTACTCGAGGAGCAAGGAGGAGCACGCCCATTATTTGCATATCGTATTAGATATTTTGAGAACTCAGCATCTTTTTGCGAAGTTCTCAAAGTGTGAGTTTTGGTTATGGGAGGTTATGTTTCTCGGTCATGTGATCTCGGCCGAGGGTGTTTGTGTGGACCCACATAAGGTAGAGGCAGTGTTGGATTGGGCGCCGCCCAAGAACGTGAAGGAGGTCCGCAGTTTTCTAGGTTTGGCCGGGTATTACCGTAGATTCGTCGAGGGGTTCTCTAAGCTCGCTCGACCGCTGACTCAGTTGTTACAGAAGTCAGAGATGTTTGTGTGGACTGATGAGAGACAGAATAGTTTTGAGGAGTTGAAGAAGCGGTTGACGACCGCTCCTGTTTTGGCTTTACCGAGTGGTAATGAGGGTTTCTCAGTTTTCAGTGATGCTTCGGGCCAAGGGCTCGGATGTGTACTTATGCAGCACGGGAGGACGATTGCCTATGCTTCCCGTCAGCTAAAACCGTACGAGTTGAATTACCCTACGAACGATCTTGAGTTGGCCGCAGTTGTATTTGCGTTGAAGATCTAGCATCATTACTTGTATGGCTCGTTGTGTCAGATTTTCACCGATCACAAGAGCGTGAAGTACATTTTTGCGCAGAAAGAGCTTAATATGAGACAGAGGAGATGGTTGGAGTTGATTAAGGATTACGATCTTGAGATCCTTTTGTAACAGCCCAAAAACAGTGGCTATTACAGTGCCGTGGACCCCTACTGGGACCCACCAGGCGATATCACGTTATACACTTACAACCTGACAATGTGGCACCGTACCACAATATTTATCAAAACCATGATGTGAAGTATAAGTTATACATGTCTTTAATACGAGCAAATGTACACAGGATACAAATTCGGTACAGACCATATGACGATGGGCGATACCTAACAGATTATAGTACATTCATCCGACACAAAGTAAAATGAAAATCACAATAAAACATAACCGAACATCAAAAGACTCGCCCCCCCCCCCCCCCGAAATAGCATACCTCAAAACCCTCCGTCGCCATTGTGCTCCTCCTGTGCCTTGCCCTTTCCTCGCCCTGAAATACAAGTATATCGCCCCAAACCACAGGGTCAGATATACATGATAATAATTCTCATGACATTATACAATTCATATATATACGGATCTCAAAGAAACAAACGACTACTGAATATACCCCGCAGGCGTATAAACAGTCAGTCCCAACTGTCGAACATATCCAAATATACAAACGACCACATAATATGGCTCAAGACGGATATCACAGTACGCCCGATCCGGCAATGTGTCCGTGCACACGTCCACCCCGTATACGGAATCCAGAATATTCGTGGGACGATGTACCTAATTAGCCTCACGAACTACGTCTCGTGTGCATGATCTAAATGCGGGAATATCCACGTATGATCATCACGTGCCCGGCTAAAAATCCTACACATAACCAATCGGCACGCAGATATGACTCCAGAGATGTCACGATACAACATGACAACTAAACTCAACGAATTACACCTTTTATCAAGGAATCGAACAACTCACCGAAGTGTCAACAAATCCAAAGAGAACCAACGGTAATAACAACGATAAACTCGGCTATATCATCCCAACACAAATGATAATACGGTCAACGACATCACCATATCACGAATCATAGATTCTCAGAACATTTCATATACACGAAACGCATAATAATCACAAGAATTCAACCATCATTATAACCAAGCAAGATAACTTGCCTCAATTCCGTAGATGAATAATCCTTCTTTGAATGGTCAAACGAACGTTATCCCCATCTAAGAATACTCACGTGAATAAGCAACCTTGAATGAAATGTAATTCATTCAACAACACATTCGTACGATAACGGTATCATTACATAAACAATATTCGTAAATTTACTTGAATAAATCAGTTATCCTATTGATCACTTTAATGTTCCAATTACAAATCATCCTATGTTTATCATGTTCATTCACATATTCTAACATTATGTCAAATACTTGAAGTCCAGATTATTACCCATGTAACATTGTGAAGACATCTTTTCAAATCATCGACACTTCCGATTACGAAATAAGTTTGTGTTTAATTACGTTCTTCATTATTTTACCAATGATTACATTAAAACTGATTCCTATATGAAAGCATAAGTTCAAGTTTTTAGTGAACTAAGAACATCATCTTAATTTACATCTCCTAACACACACGGATTAATGAAATTGAATTCGGCTACTCATCTACCACATTTGTATCACCATATTCACTACAATCCTCTTAAGAACATTATCAACATATTAATGTAGTGATTAACACCCTTTTAAGTTATCAACGAAATCGATTAACTTGAACATATGAAGATTACAACTTCCTTCTATCAAAATCTATTGTTTTACTTTTGAAGAATTTATTAAAAACCTAGTTATATCATTGGATACTTGGAATTTTAAATGTAACTTCATCCCATCTTGTGAAAATTATCTTCAAAGGGTTAACATAATTCTTCCAACAATTTATTACGAAGGTATTGGTTTTAGAGGCCAAACTTATGGTTCCATATTACCTTTCAAGAATCAATTAAATGTTCAAGACAAGATTAGTATCTCTCATCTCTAGTCATTAAGGATTTCATCCCTAACATGTTCCTAGTGTAGAGACTATAATCAACTTCCGATTATCATGTTGTAAATCCGGTTTTATCTATCATTATCAACACAACCATATTATGAAGTTATTATACATCAAGAAGTAATACTAATACCCCTAATGTCGACCTTCACTTAGTTTGAGCATGATTCAATTAATTTATCATGTTTACACTAGCTTAACTAACATTATGTGAAGTATTTATATACTAACATCATCATAAGCATAGATTTAATATGAGTTAAAGAAAGACCAACCTCAAGATGAAGAAAAACACCAACACTTAAAAGGACACACTTCAATCTCCTAATCTTCAAGTTACAAACCAAGTGCTGAAGCTCCAACACAAGTTAGAAGGGCTAGAAATGGAGTTGGCAGGGAAGGGAATCGTTTTCTCAGTGGGGAGGTTGAATGGGTCGAGTAGGAAATGAAAGACAAGTCATATTTTTATAACCTGAACTCGGCATTACGTACGTTAAAGAGAGGGGGTTAATGTACGTTAAAGCCCTTACGTACGTAATCTCATGAACATTACGTACGTAATCAATTTTATCAGATCTTACTGACTTGAAACACGCAAATCGTTACGTACGTAAATATGTAACTATTACGTACGTAATAGCTGTTGACTTGGCCGTCGCGATCGACTCCTGACCACCTACCCCCGTTCGGTCCCACCCGCCGAAAGGCGGGCTGTTGATGGATCTCTCGCATTACGTACGTTAACATATGAATGTTATGTACGTAAGGCTATGTACATAGCGTACGTAAAGAAGATAGGTTAACGTACGTTAAATTCCATAACAAGCAGAAATGGAATTCTCCCAATATCACCCATCAATTAATAAAGTATGAATGACCATGATTCCAACTTACAGAATTCGTCGATTTATTTGGTACAACAATACAGATATGGTGAGAAAATACTTGGTTTCAATCAGAAAATACAATAGTAAAGGCGAGGGTATTACATACTCCCCCCTTAAAAAGGAGTTTCGTCCCCGAAACTAAGGAGTAAATATCTTGGGGTATTTCTCTCGCATGCTATCTTCAGTCTCCCACGTAGCTTCTTCGACTCCATGTCTCGACCACTGAATTTTTAATAAGGGAATCGCCTTGTTCCTCAGCTGTTTGATTCTTCTCTCAAGTATCTGCACATGGCGTTCTTTATACGAATGGTCATCGGCTATTTCGACCTCATCGTATTGAATAATGTGGCTTGGGTCAGTAACATACTTCCTCAACTGAGATACATGGAATACGTTGTGAATCCAGCTCAAAGTTGGTGGTAATGCTAAACGATATCTCAAATGGACCAATATGCCTTGGGCTCAACTTGCCTCTCTTCCCGAATCGGAAAACACCTCTAGTAGGAGATACTTTGACTAGTACATGGTCACCAACCTCAAACTCGAGTGGTCGTCGACTATTATCTGCATATGATTTCTGGCGGCTTTGGGCCGTTAATAGACGACTCTTGATCAGGCAAATCTTCTTGCGGGCTGCCAATAACATGTTAGGTTCCGTACCAATAGATTCAGACAAATCGTCCCAACACAAAGTGGACCTACAAAGACGACCATACAATGCCTCATAAGGTGCCATCTTGATCGAGGCGTGCCAGCTGTTATTATATGTGAATTCTACCAACGGTAGTTGGGCTTCCCAATCGGGCTTCCAATCGAGAGTACATGCCCTCAACATATCCTCTAGAGTTTGAACAGGCCTCTCAGAATGACCGTCGGTCTGAGGATGAAAAGCCATACTGAAGTTCAACTGTGTACCCATCGCACGATGAACCGCCTTCCAGAAGTGCGACACAAACCGTCCGTCACGATCTGATATAATACTCTTAGGGGTACCATGCTGTCTCACAATCTCTTTGATGAATAACTTGGCCAATCTCTCAGGGCCCCACGTATCCTTGATCTCCAAGAAGTAGGCCGATTTAGTCAGTCGATCCACAATCACCCAAATCGTATTGATGCCTCGACGGCTCGTCGGCAAGCTAGTAATAAAATCCATCGATATGTCTTCCCACTTCCACCCGGGAATCAGAAGCGGTTTCATCATGCCAGCTAGTCGTTGATGCTCAATCTTGACCTGCTGACAGGTCAAACATTTCGAAACGAATTCGGCAACCTCCCGTTTCATGTTACCCTACCAATAATACGGCTTCAAATCCTTATACATTTTGTTCGATCCCAGGTGTATGGAATACGGGGTAGCATGAGCCTCCTTCAGAATAGTATTCCTCAACTCTTCGTCTGCTCGTACACATACTCGGTTTTTAAAGCGTATCAGTCCATCCCCGTGAACCACAAATCCAGGGGCCTTCCCTTGATCGATTTCTCCTCGAATTCTGGATAAGAATGGGTCCGCCATCTGTTTCGTCCTAACCATCTCATCCAGGGAAGATGAAATCTCAAGCGTGCAAAGTTGTCCCTGAATGCGCTGTAACCAGACCTCAATCTCTGGTCTTATGAACTCTAATTGCAACTCCCTCTGGGCGGTCAAACGAGCCAGTAGATGCTCCTGCACTGTCTTACGGCTGAAGGCATCGTCAACCACGTTTGCCTTGCCTGGATGATAAAGGATCTCAATATCATAGTCTTTGATTAGCTCTAACCACCTCCTTTGTCTCATATTCAACTCCTTCTGAGTAAAAATATACTTCAGGCTCTTGTCATCCGTAAAAATCTGGCAGGTAACTCCATACAGATAGTGGCGCCAGATTTTTAAAGCAAATACTATGGCTGCTAACTCCAAATCATAAGTTGGGTAGTTGACCTTGTAAGGACGCAACTATCTGGATGCATAGGCGATCACTTTCCCATCCTGCATTAATACGCAGCCAAGGCCCTGTCTCGATGCATGACTATATACCACGAATCCTTCCGTTCCTTTAGGTAGAACTAAAACAGGTGCT
Organism: Orobanche coerulescens; assembly: GCA_033398695.1. Classification (NCBI taxonomy): domain Eukaryota; kingdom Viridiplantae; phylum Streptophyta; class Magnoliopsida; order Lamiales; family Orobanchaceae; genus Orobanche; species Orobanche coerulescens. Next base: position 100,413,203 of record CM065817.1, on the reverse strand, counting down.
GAAATTAATCGACTTTTGAGTTCATCAAAACTTTGCTGACATGCTTCCGACCACAAGTACTTCTTATCTTTCCTCAACAGATTTGTCATCTGTTGAGCAATTTTGGAAAATCCTTCCACGAATCGTCTGTAATAGCCTGCTAGACCCAGAAAACTACGAACTTCCTTCACATTCTTCGGAGGTAGCCAACCTCGGATAGCTTCTGTCTTTTGTGGGTCTACTCTCACTCCATCTGCTGATATTACATGTCCCAGAAAAATAACTTCAGACATCCAGAATTCACACTTAGAAAATTTTCCATATAGTTGTTCTCGCCTTAATGCATCGAGAACCTGGCGGAGGTGACACTCATGCTCCTCATGATCACGAGAGTAGATCAGGATGTCGTCAATAAAAACGACTACAAAACGATCCAGATAATTAATAAAAACCCGATTCATCAATTCCATGAATACTGCAGGTGCATTAGTCAGTCCGAATGGCATGACAACGAACTCATAATGCCCATAGCGAGTACGAAAAGCTGTCTTCGGGACGTCAGACTCTCGAATCCACAATTGGAGGTACCCGGATCTCAAGTCCATCTTGGAAAATACAGCGGCTCCCTGGAGCTGATCCAATAGATCATCGATGCGAGGTGAAGGATATTTGTTCTTAATTGTTACTTTGTTCAGCTCACGGTAATCAATACAAAAACGCAGCGATCCGTCCTTCTTCCGTACGAATAACACCGGCGCTCCCCAAGGGGATGCACTGGGTCGAACATATCCTTTCTCAGTTAACTCCTCAAGTTGTCTTTTCAACTCCTGCATCTCAGTCGGGGCCATACGATATGGTACTTTCGAAAGCGGGGACGTCCCTGGCTCCAACTCAATGGTGAATTCTACCTCTCGCTGTGGGGGTAGTCCTGGAAGCTCTTCTGGAAATACATCTGGATAGTCTCGAACTACCGGAATATCAACCAATTCGACTGGTCGGTCAGTTGTCTTGGTCATGTAACACCAATAACCAATGCATCCCTGGTTCAGTAATCTCACAGCCTTCATAGCGCTGATGACTCTCCCAGAATGATTGGGATTATCACCCCGAAAAATACACTCGACACCATCATCAGATGTGACGGTCACCATTCGCTTACGGACGCTAAGCACGGCATCGTGACGATCCATCCAGTCGATACCCAATATTACATCATCTTTAGGTAAATCAACCACAATCAAGTCAGACAACCACTCACGGTTGTTTATGTGAATCGGACAGTTCTGTACTTCACGACTCCCAATAATTCTTCTACCGTCGGGTAGACCAATTAAATAAGGTTCACAACCAGTAACATGATTCAATTGCAAATGACTCAAACAAGAAGTAGACAAAAAGGAGTGTGAAGCACCAGTATCAAAAAGAACACAAACAGGCTGAGAGTGGATCTCGAGAGTACCTGCAATCATGCTGGCTTCGGGATCATCCGCTTTCTTCATCTCGTAGACTCTAGGTTTTGCAACCCCGGAAGCAGGTGTACCAGCTTGATTTCCACGACCCATCCCTTTGTTTGCCCCAGTAGTCTGGTAAGAAGCGGACGGAGGAGCACGTTCCTGAACAGAAGACTATACTGGAGCAAGAGATGCTACTGGAGCATACCCGGGTCCACCCCTGCAATAGCGAGCACGGTGTCCGTTCTTCCCACAAGTGTGACAGGCAACGGCCGTCTTCGGACACTTGGAGCAGATATGTCCCTGGTCCCCACAGTTATAACATACGACAGGTGAGCTGATTGCCCGAGAGTGCGTTCCTGTCGGTTTCGGTGCCATAGGTGGCCGTTCAGAAGGATTTGGTATAGGCTGGGGCTTCTTGAACATCCCCCGGTTACTGTATCCATGGGTCTGGTTCCTGGATCTCTTGTTGGAAAACTGAGGCTGCTTCTTGGAAATCTCCTTCGCAGTAAGTTCATACTCTAAAGCCTTCACAAGAAACTCCGGTAGGGTCGTACAGTGGTGATTGAGTAATTGCATCCTCATTCGGGGTTTAAGCCTCTTGAGGAAATATTTGATCTTATCAGCTTCCGAACGGACAACTGACGTAGCAAAAGGGAGAAGTGCTTGGAATTTTTCAGCAATCGCTAACACATCCTCGTCTTCCGATGGATCGGGGTTCAGTAATTCGGACAGTTTGGCTTCACGGAGGGATGCAGGATAGTAACGATCTAGCATAAGATTCTTGAATTCCTCCCAAGTACCTGCGCCATCGGCAGGCCTCACAGAAAGCCACCAAGTATGGGCACTCTTACTAAGGTAGTAGGCTGCCACAGCAACTCGATTTTCCTCTGGACACTCCACCATCTCGAACAGTTTCTCGAAATGCTCTATCCAGTGTACAATGTTAGCAGTCTCAAATGAGCCTTCAAAAGTCGGAGGTCTCTGTCGTGATATGTCGCTAATAATCCGGCTCACGATCCCGCCATGCACCAGAGGCGGAGGCTATTGCCCCTGCTGTTGACCAGTAGTATTCCTCTGCATAGCTTCCATCAGCTGACCCATTTGGGTTATCTGGGCCATCATGCCCTGCATCACAGTGTAAGGATCGACACGTGCATTTTCTCCAGTTGTGATTGGTCCCTAGAAGGCGAATCACTGCCTGCGGAACTCTGTTCCACATTCGCGCGTCTGTTGGCTCGTGGTATCGGGATTCGGCCTCTTCCGCGGCCTCGTCCCCCTCTGCCACGGCCTCTCAGATTCCTTTCCATACTGAAAGAATCAAGTCACAAGTACAGTTCAAGTTATCAATCATAATGCATGCTAAGTTAATAGCAACAGGGAATTTCATATACAACAAAGCAGTTCGTAAAGAATCACTGGCACCGCAGGTGCTACACACTCAATATCATATCAACATTAAGTCGAAACAATTCCAATCACATAATTAATTTAGGTTTTCCTCAAACACATGAATTTTACCACATGTTAGCAAGATGCCAAGATAAGTAAAGAGACCAATACGTCATCAATATCATGCCAGTAATCAAATTATGGCTCATGAGAACATACCATATTCGACGGGTCAGGCGCTTGCACAGGTTACACGTGGCATGAAGGTTTCTTGATGCTATTTCGATTCTACAATGACTCAAAAGAAAAACACACTGTCTGATACCATCTTCTGTAACAGCCCGAAAACGGCGGCTATTACAGTGCCGTGGACCCCTACCGGGACCCACCAGGCGATATCACGATATACACTTACAACCTGACAATGTGGCACCGTACCACAATATTTAACAAAACCCCGATGTGGAGTATAAGTTATACATGTCTTTAATACGAGCAAACGTACACAGGATCCAAATTCGGTACAGACCATATGACGATGGACGATACCTAACAGATTATAGTACATTCATCCGACACAAAGTAAAATGAAAATCACAATAAAACATAACTGAACATCAAAAGACTCCCCCCCCCCCCGAAATAGCATCCCTCAAAACCCTCCGTCGCCATTGTGCTCCACCTGTGCCTTGCCCTTTCCTCGCCCTGAAATACAAGTATTTCGCCCCAAACCACAGGGTTAGTTATACATGATAATAATTCTCATGACATTATGCAATTCATATATATATATATATATATGGATCTCAAAGAAACAAACGACTACTGAATATACCCCGCAGGCGTATAAACAGTCGGTCCCAACTGTCGAACATATCCAAATATACGAAAGACCACATAATATGGCTCAAGACGGACGTCACAGTACGCCCGATCCGAAATGTGTCCGTGCACACGTCCACCCCGTATACGGAATCCAGAATATAAGTGGGACGATGTACCTAATTAGCCTCACGAACTACGTCTCGTGTGCACGATCTAAATGCGGGAACATCCACGCATGATCATCAAGTGCCCGGCTAAAAATCCTACACATAACCAATCGACACGAAGATATGACTCCAGAGATGTCACGATACAACATGACAACGAAACTCAACGACCTTTTATCAAGGAATCGAACAACTCACCGAAGTGTCAACAAATCCCAACAGAACCAACGGTAACAACAACGATAAACTCGGGTATATCATCCCAACAAATGATAATACGATCAAGGACATCACCATATCACGAATCATAGATTCTCAGAACATTTCATATACATGAAACGCATAATAATCACAAGAATTCAACCATCATTATAACCAATCAAGATAACTTGCCTCAATTCCGTAGATGAATAATCCTTCTTTGAATGGTCAAACAAACGGTATCCCCGTCTAACAATACTCACGTGAACAAGCAACCTTGAATGAAATGTAATTCATTCAACAACACATTCGTATGATAACGGTATCATTACATAAATAATATTTGTAAATTTACTTGAATAAATCAGTTATCCTATTGATCACTTTAATGTTCCAATTACAAATCATCCTATGGTTATCATGTTCATTCACATTCTAACATTAATGTCAAATACTTGAAGTCCAGATTATTACCCATGTAACATTGTGAAGACATCTTTTCAAATCATTGGCACTTCCGATTACGATATAAGTTTGTGTTTAATTACGTTCTTCAATATTTTACCAATGATTACATTAAAACTGATTCCTATATGAAAGCATAAGTTCAAGTTTTTAGTGAACTAAGAACATCATCTTAATTTACGTCTCCTAACACACATCGATTAATGAAATGGAATTCGGCTACTCATCTACCGCATTTGTATCACCATATTCACTACAATCCTCTTAAGAACATCATCAACATATTAATCTAGTGATTAACACCCTTTTAAGTTATCAACGAAATTGATTAACTTGAACATATGAAGATTACAACTTCCTTCTATCAAAATCCATTGTTTTACTTTTGATGAATTTATTAAAAACCTAGTTATATCATTGGATACTTGTAATTTTAAATGTAACTTCATCCCATCTTGTGAAAATTATCTTCAAAGGGTTAACATAATTCTTCCAACAATTTATTACGAAGGTATTGGTTTTAGAGGCCAAAATTATGGTTCCATATTACCTTTCAAGAATCAATTAAATGTTCAAGACAAGATTAGTATCTCTCATCTCTAATCATTAAGGATTTCATCCCTAACATGTTCCTAGTGTTGAGACTATAATTAACTTCCGATTATCATGTTATCAATCCGGTTTTATCTATCATTATCAACACAACCATATTATGAAGTTATTATACATCAAGAAGTAATACTAATACCCCTGATGTCGATCTTCACTTAGTTTGAGCATGATTCAATTAATTTATCATGTTTACACTAGCTTAACTAACATTATGTGAAGTATTTATATACTAACATCATCATAAGCACATATTTAATATGAGTTAAAGAAAGACCAACCTCAAGATGAAGAACAACACCAACACTTCAAAGGACACACTTCAATCTCCTAATCTTCAAGTCACAATCCAAGTGCTAAAGCTCCAACACAAGTTAGAAGGGCTAGAAATGGAGTTGGCAGGGAAGGGAATCGTTTTCTCAGTGGGGAGGTTGAATGGGTCGAGCAGGAAATGAAAGGAAAGTCATATTTTTATAACCTGAACTCGGCATTACGTACGTTAAAGAGAGGGGGTTAACGTACGTTAAAGCCCTTACGTACGTAATCTCATGAACATTACGTACGTAATCAATTTTATTAGATCTTACTAACTTAAAACACGCAAATCGTTACGTACGTAAATATGTAACTATTACGTACGTAATAGGCGTTGACTTGGCCGTCGCGATCGACTCCCAACCACCTACCCCCGTTCGGTCCCACCCGCCGAAAGGCAGGCTGTTGATGGATCTCTCGCATTACGTACATTAACATATGAATGTTACGTACGTAAGGCTACGTACATAGCGTACGTAAAGAAGATAGGTTAACGTACGTTAAATTCCATAACAAGCAGAAATGGAATTCTCTCAATATCACCCATAAATTAATATAGTATGAATGACCATGATTCCAACTTACAGAATTCGTCAATTTATTTGGTACAACAATACAGATATCGTGAGAAAATACTTGGTTTCAATCAGAAAATACAATAGTAAAGGCGAGGGTATTACACCTTTATCATCCGGGCAAGGCTAATATGGTAGCAGATGCCTTGAGCCGGAAATCGGCATCACTTCGGGCGCTTGAGTTACTTATGGCCCAGTCGGGACTTCAGCTAGAGTTTATGAGGTTGAGCATTGAGATTGTGCCACCAGAGAGTTCCGGGCAGTTGCGTACTCTTGAGATTTCTTCATCTCTTGTCGATGACATTAAATCGGGACAGTTGGAGGACTCGATGTTTATTCAGCTTCGAGAGAGTGTAGGGAAGGGGAAAGCACCAGGATTTGTTATTCATGAGGACAGTGTTTTGAGATTCCGAGGTCGGTTGTGTGTTCCGAATGACTCGGAATTGAGACAGAGTATTATGCGAGAGTCTTATGCGTCACCTTACTCAGTCCATCCGGGCTCGAGTAAAATGTATAAAGATCTGAGGAAAAATTTCTGGTGGAACGACATGAAGAATGAGGTAGTTCAGTTTGTAGCTAAGTGTTTGACTTGTCAGCAAGTCAAGATTGAGCATCAGCGGCCAGCCGGGTTGTTGAAACCACTTCCCATCCCGTAGTGGAAGTGGGAGGATATCTCTATGGATTTTGTCATGGGTTTACCAAGGATGAAGACTGGTATGAATATGGTGTGGGTGATTGTAGACTGACTGACTAAGTCGGAACATTTTCTGGGCATCAAGGATACTTGGGGTTCAGAAAAGTCGGCTTGTGTTTTTATCGCACAGATAGTGAGACTTCATGGTACGCCGAGGACCATTATTTCAGACAGAGATGGCCGATTTGTATCGCATTTTTGGCAGGCGGTACATAAGGCATTGGGGACACAGTTACGTTTGAGCACTTCGTTCCATCCCCAGACCGATGGACAGTCGGAACGTACCATTCATACGTTCGAGGATTTGTTGCGCGCGTGTGCGTTAGATTGGAGTAGTGACTGGGAGGGACATCTAGCCTTAATTGAGTTTACTTATAATAATAGCTGGCACGCATCGATTAAGATGGCACCGTATGAGGCACTTTATGGCCGACGTTGCCGATCACCGATATGTTCGGATGAGCCGTCCGATTTAGTTGGCACCGAACCAGACCTCGTGTTAGAGACGAGGGAGAAAGTTGAGTTGATTAGAAAGAGAATGTTTGCTGCTCAGAGTCGACAAAATTCTTATGCGGACGTTAGGCGTCGAACCTTGGAGTTTGAGGTGGGAGATCATGTTCTGTTGAGAGTGTCTCCGACGAAGGGAGTTTTTCGTTTTGGAAATAGGGGGAAGCTCAGCCCGAGGTATATTGGGCCTTTCGAGATACTGGAGAGAGTCAGTGAGTTGGCCTACCGTTTGGCTTTACCTCCGTCTCTGAGTCAAGTTCATAGCGTATTTCACGTTTCCCAATTGAGGAAGTACGTTCCGGACCCGTCCCATATTATTGACTTTGGAGACGTGGAGATCGAGAAAGATGTTACATTTGAAGAGAGGCCCGTCAAGATTTTGGAGCGTCGAGACAAAGAGTTAAGGCACAAAACCATTCCTTTGGCTAATGTGCAATGGTCGAGACACGGAGTAGAAGAAGCGACGTGGGAGTTAGAGGAGAATATGCGTTCGAGGCACCCCGAGCTTTTTGATTCTTAAGTTTCGGGACGAAACTTTATTTTAGAGGGGGATAATGTAATATCCGTAACTTTTCATTTTTAGCAGTTTCCATTTTTGGTGTATGTCTATTTTTATCGACTCGCTTTTAACCGTTTCGACATTTTGAATCTACTTTATTCTTGTAGTTTTTCCATTTGGACGAGTTTTGGTGATGTTTTCACGTGATTTCATTTTATGATATGTTTTGCCGTATGAACGTTCGATTCTCGTAAAACTCGTTCGTTTCCATTGTTTCTTGGTTTGTACAAGTTCTTATGATTGAGTTGGTCGTGTTGAGACTTTCGGTTTGCAAATCCGACGTCATATCGTGATTTTCGGACACTTGGGCCATTTTCGTAATTTCCTATAAGTTTAGGGAATTTCATATTCGTTGTCGTATTTCGGATTCCCGGGTAGTTGGATTGATGTTCTCTTGTGATGGTTAGACTCGTAATCGAATATTCTTCATAGTCGTATATTTGGTTCGATAGCAGGTCCGGGTTTCGGGGTCGTCCGGAATCGTTTGGACAGCAGCTGCTAGAACTGCTGTCCAGTAGGGTGTTACGGCCGTAACACCTAGAAGTTATGGCCGTAAGTTGGCCATGTTACGGCCATAAGTATCCCCCGTTATGGCCGTAACAGCCCGCTGTTTTAAAACAGCGGGCAGAGGTCAACACCTCATTTTCTATCTCTTTTCATTCGTTTTCTTCACGTGGCGATTCCAGAGGCGATTTTCTTCGGTTTTGATCGGAGAATTCTTCGTGTTCCATCACCGTAGAATCGTATTAGCATATCACCATCAGCGTAATCATCCTCCATCGTCCGAATCCGAGGTATTTTCTTCAGGAACCCTAACTTGTCTAATTTGGGGGTTTTCCGGGATTCTAGGGATTAGTTCCGAATTGTTCAATTATGCTATGATATTCCTTACCGATTGTGGTTATTGGGTGATTCCAAATCCATTTTCCTTGATTTTAATTCGTGAATTATCAATACGGGGAATGCATAAACCCTCGCCCGTATCGATTGAACGTCTATTGTCGTGAATTGTAATCGGGGTTATGGGAGTATTCCTTTCGATTTTTGATGTCCGTTGGGACTGAGTTATGTTAATTCTTCGTTAGGAACCGTCGTCTTCCACTCGGATCATCCGTAGTCGTTTTTCACTTCCGATTCTTCGAAGATGTCACAAAGCCAAGTACTTTACATTTGTTTACATGTTCTAGTATTTGAATTATGGCTTTATCGTGGTTGTTGCGGATGGATATGTGTATGTTCACCTAGGGACGGTCCGACGGGGCCTCTAGGGATACGTATTGTCGTGTGTGTGCATATCACGAACCGTGGTTAACCACCCAGGGATGTCCGACGGGGCTCTGTGGGGTACGGTGGCCGTGAGTCTCGTACCAAGGTTATCTTTGAATTATGATTGTTGGAGATAATGTGTTTTATGATTGTACATTGTAAATATTCCGGAATATAAAACGTTTTCTAAAATGATTTTTGGCGCATATATTCATCTGATTAGAATGTAGTTCAAATGGATTGTGCTTGCACTAGCAGTTGTCGCTAACCCCTAAAATGGGGGAAATACTTTTTGTATTTCAGGTATTGATCGTGGGGACAAGCAAGCACTCGAGCCGTATGAGGATGATGGGCAAGCATGATATTGTCCAGTAGTTGATTATTGGTGTTCTGTCTGTCAGTTATTATTGATGTTTGATTTTGGGATTTCTGTATTATAAAATTAGTTTAAGTACTCGAGTACTTCCTGTTTGAATTTGTTAATGTTGTGTTCCTGTTTTGGGAAATGGATTTGATGTCAGATTTTATTTGTCGGTTTGTAGTCTATTATTTGAATTGTCGTTTTATTGATGATTGATTGTCGTTGTCGAATGTCGTGTTTGGTACGTTAGCCTGGTGGATTCCACAGTGGGGGGTCCACGGCGCTGTAATATGCCCTGAATGTCTTGGGGGTGTTACAACTTCCGCCGACTCCCTTCACATAACACCATCCATTTCTACGGGCCAGCTGAAACCCTAAAACTCTTACCTTCTGCCGACTCCCTTCACCTTCCACCGATAGCCCTCCGTCCTCCTAAGGTGAGGAGTCTTTCACCTTCCACCGCCCAGATCTCGCCCTCCAGACTCAAACCCAAGGTGAAGAAGATGTGTTTTTTTCCGATTCACTTCACCTTCCACCGCCATCGCAATTCTGTCGTGTGTATTCTTCCATTTTCGGTTCCCAGTTAGTAAAACGAACTTCAGATATCATGGAGAAGAAACCCGTATCAATGGCAGACTCCCCTCATTTAAATGTTAAGCCTTCATCTCTCTCTCCCCCTTTGATATTTTTTTCCAAAATTGAGCTCGATCTATGCCGTATGACATGATTATTTTTATTATTTAGTTGATTTTTTTATTTTGCATACCATGCGTATCCGGCGTGCATACTCGCGTCGTATCCGTTTCTTTGGCATATTCCGGTATCTAATACTCCCAAATATTTGTTTGAAATGTCGATCGTTTCTCATGAGATTTTTTTAAAGTTGAAATTTGATCTCCTTCTTTAATATTTTTTCCAAAATCGAGCTCGATCTATGCCGTATGACTTGTTTATTTTTATTATTTAGTTGATTTTTTTTATTCTGATGTAAAAATTTTATTTAATGTATGTGTGGTTCATGCGGTACCAAAAAATTTGGGCTCAATCAGTGGGAACGGCATACAGGATGTAGAGCGAAGAAGTGGAAGTATAGAGTTAAAGTGAAGGGCTCTAATCTAACACCTGAAAAATGGGTTAGATCCTGAACAACTGTTTATTTTATGATTTTGTGACATGTTCTTGATTTTCTCTTATAACAGCTGTTTGGTACAGATGGCAGAGTATAATATCCATGGCTTCGATTCTGTGCGGTTAGATGAACTGCAGCTGTTTGCTTTTCTGAAAGGTTGTAGCTAGGTTTGCTTTGGTACACCACATTTAATTTAAGTTAATTATGCATTGGTAAATGAATAACATGTATTCTCACTAACTTAAATTTGCATAAAACTACCAACCTGTTCATGCAAAGTGGGCCACAGAAAAATGTGCTGTTTGTAGATGGGTTGAAGACTGGGACTACAACAAAATAGTAATATGCAGCAGGTGTAATTATCTGCAGTTGTGTGACTCATAGACACCTATTAAAAGTTTTTCTTTGCTAATCTAAGAAATTTTGTGTTTTAGATGTCAAATAGCAGTACATCAGGAATGTTATGGGGTAAGGAGCACTCAGGATTTTGCTTTGTGGGTTTGCCGTGCATGTGAAACCCCAGAAATCAAGAAGGAGTGTGACACGAAGATAACAACAATGCAAACTTATTTTCGTACTCCAGATTCCTAGCATACACTACACGATGGATACTCCAAAACAGATTGGTAAAAATCATCCTTTTTCCCAATTTTAGCTTATATGGGATGAGTATTCTGTACAATTAGCTCTTCAGTCTCTGTTCTGGATTATGCACTCATATTCCATTGTGTATCTAGCATGTCGAGTTTTGTTCATCATACGTTTAATGTCTACCATTAGTGACCCGATAACTTCATATACTACAATTACTGTTTGCAGTTAAAGTTTTGGGGGTAATACACTGAGCAGCGTAAAATTGAAGAATTAAAAATCTCAAGATAACAAATAAGTTAACTTATCATTGTGAAATGAAATTTGCAAATTTATATATTAATATGTGTTAATTATTCATTAACTTAAGTTCTAATTTTTTCTTGTAGATAATCACCTCAGAAGAGTTTCATGACAAAATTATAATGAAATATCAGCAGAAAAAAATAGATCTCAAGGTATGATTAAGTATATCTCCATATCTCCATATCTCCATATATAATAATTTTGATATGCATATTTTTTTAATAATTGTCGTACCTGAAAAATTTTCATCCTGCTTCTGTCGTTTGCCGTTGATGGTTGTGGATTTAGTTATCTTTTTCATGCTTCTGAATGCGTCGGAGTTATCTGTCGAACCCTGGTTTCTTCATAAAAACAAAAATTTTCTAGCAAAAAAGAACAGTAATAGTTTGAATAATAGAAAAGTTTTAAATTTAATTTGAGAAAACTTACTATAAATCTTATTTGAGAAATGATACCCTGCACATCTTTATCTTTATGTTTATATATATGGTCTACTTTATAGTTGAAAATCGGTAGTTATTGAAACTGCCCATTATCTTTATTAACTGCCCATTAGCTTGACAGCACTTTCATTAAATTAACTGCCCTTTATTATCTATATCTATATCTATATCTATATCTATACCTATATCTATATTAATATTATCTATATTGATATTATAATCGACATTTCATTTATTGGGTACTTTTGGCAGTTAAAACAATACTGCTTTTTTTAAACTGCTGAAATTATATTTTTTATTCATACTATTTTTACAGTAATTAGGAATCTATATATATATATATATTATAATCGAACATTTTATATGTATAAAAATATTTTATGTATTATTAATTGCCACGCTTCCATTCTAATTAAAATAAATTAAAATGATTTTATATGAACATATTTCAAATTAGAATATAATATTGTAATAAAATGGTTTGATAAAGCTGCCGAGTATAATACTTTATCAACGGGTATAAATTTTTTTAAAAATTATTAATTATCCAACTACCATAGTAATTAAAACATTTTTTAATCAACATAGTTCAGAATAGATGATATTCTTAATAACTATGTACTTACGATTTTTAACTATAAAACATTAATTCTATTTGATTTATGAGTTGCTTGCTAAATGGTGAATGTCGACTAAATTAGTTCATGATAGTTTGGGCCCAAAATATAAGATTATCCTTCAAATGATTTTCATCGCATTCATGAATGTAATTTGTTGTAATTAGATTTTTATTTATATGTAACCTTTGGTTGTGTGAAATGTAAGTAATATTGTTATTTAGTTCGATATGGTTGTAATTAATTACTTAAGTAATTTTCTTAGATTTGTCTCTAATATAAACGAAAATCAAAAAAAGGATAATTTTTTTTTTTTGGCCCAAACTCATCATAACTTAAATGGTCCATTTTAATTTGGTTGAACTGACATTTTCCTTATGTTATGAGTTGGTTAGTTTCAAATGATAGTTAGGATATCTGTAATATCCGAATTTATTATTGTGTATTTCATCTGTATGATATTTATCGTATTTGTATCCTTGTACATGAGTGTGGCAACATGTAAATTTTCTCCATGCATATAAATGATAACGTACGCTAAGAACATAGCTTAACGTACGTTACCTGTAAATAATAATGTACGCTATGAATGAAGCGTAGCGTACGTAATACAGTCAATTATTGGGTACGTCGGCTAGCACATGGGGTAACTGGTGGTGGGCTCGGCCAAGATACCCACCAGATTCGCACGGAATGAACCTGGACACTTTTAAGTCAACGGACTTTAACGTACGTTATGGACATTATGTAGCGTACGCAAATTATACAGATTACGTACGTAACATGATAAGTGTAGCGTACGTAATGAAGTTCAGAAACAAGACAGTGAGCTATTTTGGATGATAACGTACGTTATGAAGTAGTTCTAGCGTACGTAACACTCATAAAGTTATAAATGGGGCAGCACCCCATTTCATTTCATCTCGTTCTTTTGCGTCTAGCTTCACCATATTTCGTCCCCAAAAGTTTTCCAGCCCCATTTAACACACTTAGATCACTTGTTACTGAATCATTGAGATTGTAAGATACCACTTGATCATTGAAGACTACTTATATTGGATTTTGGAGTGGAAATCATCACAAGTCGGCGTTGAAGCAACCGGAGTTGGATTCTACTTATAGTCTCAGTATTTTCTTCATCTTAAGGTATGTTATACTACTTCCAACCTTGAAGTTATGTTGTTAAGGACGATATGATCACATTACCGAGAATAGTAGATCACTTTGACGATGTATGCAACCTAGTATCATGTTTAAACTATGATGATCGAGTTATTATGGTTAAGAACACCGTAGTTGAACCTTGTTATGGCAAGGGATGAGAATAGTGTTCTGAGAATTATAAACCATATCAAATGTTATCGTCATATTGATCATAAACTTAGTGTTGATTTCGACTTTACTAAATGGATTTTGGAAAGAATCATCATAGTTGTACTCTTTCTTACAAGTTGGAATAAGTAGTTCACCTTCAAGATAAGCCTGGATTTAATGACGATATTAGATCAAGTACATCAACCATAGACCAGCCGAATTTTGCATGAGTATTATAATCAAGATTGAGAATAGTGTTACGATGATATTCGTATCCTTGAATTTGAAGATATTAAATCCGTAGATCATTCATGAGCATGATATATATTCGAAGGTGTTATAAGTTACTCACTGAGGATTTCGTAATACTCCGTCACTAATAGAGACAGTCGTCTGCCCAGTGAGAAACTGACATGCATGTTTAACGTACATTAAGATTTGTAACTAACGTACGTTATCTTGCATAGTTAACGTACGCTACGTTTGGTACGTAACGTACGTTATACTATCAGGCAAGTCAAGTCGACTGATCAGAGAGGAACTGTCGGTATACGGTTAGCGTATGCTAGATTTCATAGTTTACATACGCTAATGAGTAAGTTTAACGTACGTTACAAAGGACATGTAACGTACGTTATGTAGGTTAGACAGCTTTCGTTTTATGAACTTTCAACCGTAATTTGGATTGTTAGATGTTCGTTCGACCTAAGATGAATTCCATGTTATTTCTCTTATTTAAGGTTCGAGTCTTGCTACGTGATTGATCGAGGGGGGTGACCTTCGAGTGTTTTAATATTCGTAGAAGTATTATTCTTGTCTTCGAATCAAGGCAAGTACCTAATTTGTTTTACGTATTGATGTTATACATATTGCCGTGCATATATGTCGTTGTTGTATGTCCATCTCGTGTTGGTCCGATGGGATCATCGGGGGATCTATGCTAGCGTGCGCTGGATCATCGGACGGGTTTTTCCACCACTGGTTGGTCTGACGGGATCATCGTGGGTTCTAGGCAGTGAACGCTGGATCATCGGAAATACCATGTGTATGTTATGATATCATGTTGTGATTATTAGTTGTGTATGTTATTTATGAGTTTCTTGTAGAAGAAGACTCGTTGGTATTTTTGTCATTTACATTATTATGATTATTCTTTGTGAGATGTTGAATAATATATTGTGGTACTTGTACTAGCATTTTTGTGCTAACCCCTTCAGGGGTGAACATTTGTTTATGTTCAGGATCCAGGAGAGCGGGAAAACAACCACTGGAGCTGCATGACGACGAGGGTGCAGAGTGATGTTCCGGTCGGGTTTATTTATCTGTTGTTTGTAACGTTTTAATAAGTACTCGAGTACGTAGTCGTTTATGATGAATTTGAATTTGGTGATGTATTAATATTCCTCCCTTGAACATTCGTATTTTGAGTATTGGTCAGGACTGTTGTACTTTACTTCTGTTATTTCATACATTGGTATCTGTTAGTGTCTTTTTTTTGTTCTTCAGCCTTGTAGATTCTTATGTAAAGGATTTACGGCGCTGTAATATTCCTGAATATATCGGGGATGTTACAGAATATGGTATCGGAGCTAAGATTACAGATATCTTGGCCATTGGGTTAAAATAGGGGTCGTATATATCTTTTGAGGTAACCGGCCGTGAATAACATCACTGTATTGCCTACGTCTTCGTGTGAACGGTGGTTGTAAGTTCCTAAACTCTATCTCGTCCTTTACATGTTATATTTTCTTGTACTTGAGCATTTGAACGATATTTTTTCTTGTATATTGAGTATTTATGCTTACAGTATGTTGAGAGGCGGACGTGGATGTGGTCGCGGTCGCGGACGTGGACGAAGGAATGCAGAAAGAGAAGCTTCGCCTTCTAATCAGGCCAGCCACAGCTCAGGCGAACCGCAAAGATCTATTAATAATGAACCGAAACCTTCTGTGCCCGGAATCCTTCGTCAGGTGGTGAACCAGATGACTCAATTCGCCCAGGTTGTGGACCGAATGCAGGTGGCGGTGGGATTACAGCAGGGAGATAGACAGCAAGGGATCCCAGACATGGGAAATCGACGTGACCGATGGCTGCAAGAGGTGGCGAAGATGCAACCACCCAAATTCGACGGCTTTTTTGAGACTCCCACATGGGACAATTAGTTGAAGGAATTGGAGAAATTTTTTGCCGGGATTAACTGCCCAGACGACCGGAGAGCCTCTATCGCTCAATACTTTCTGATAGGAGAAGCATCCGAGTGGTGGGAAGCCATCCGGCCTACAGATCATGATGCAGACTGGACATAGTTTAAATTGATGATGGAAGATCAGTACTGCCCTCGTCCTGTGAGGGAAGCCAAGGTTCGGGAGTTTTTCTCTGCTCAGCCTTCAGATGTGGCAGTATCTCAGGCAATTAAGATGTTTAACCAACAACTAGCATTTGTTCAACATCTAGTCAGAACAGATGCTGAAATGATGATCCATTTTGATATGAGGATGAAACCAGAAATCCAGAGGTACATGTCCGGTTTTGAATGTACCACTCTCCGCCAATACCAGGATAAGGCATTGGCGTACGAAATCAAAGAAGGAGCAATGGAGAAGTTTACGGAATCCAAGAAGCAGAAAGTCTCTGGTACTTTCACAGAGCACAAGAGCAGCAGGCCCCGCAAGGCCCAGTCGTCCTTTCATTCTTTAAAGAAACCTCCGCACCCAGTTAGGAGCGGAAAGAACTTTGGAGCAGCATCAACCATGACAGGTGTCACTAGAAAATGCTTTAACTGCGCCCAGATGGGGCACTATCGACGGAATTGCCCCCTACCTGCCATGACTTGTTTTGATTGTGGTCGAGAGGTACATCGTGCGGTGTTCTGTGAAGAGGTTGCAAAGTCTTTTAGAGCCGTACACCACATCTAGTCCAGAAGGAAGCCACTATCCAACAGACGCAGCAAAGTGTACAGATGCCTCAGAATTTTGGCCGCGGACGAGGCAGAGGACAGTGGGACCGAAAGGGTACATCGAGTGCCGGATCTATACCCCCACGTGTATACGAGATGAGGAGAACAGAGGATGCTGCTGTCGCATCAGATACTGTTTAGATCCTTTCCCAGCCAGTTAGCATTTTATTCGATACAGGAGCCACGCATTCATTTATATCCTTATCTTGTGTAAATCGTTTGAATGTTTCTAGTTTTCATAATTGTGAACCTTATGTTGTTGGTTTACCGAGTGGAGAGAGAATTGTTGGAAACTTAGAAATTAAAGATTTCCCTGTATCATTTGAAGGCACAGAGTGGCTCTCAAATCTGATTGTGATAGAAATACAAGGAGACGACCTGATATTCGGAGACGATTGGCTTAATCGATATGGAGCTATTGTAAACTATCGAAAGAGGAATATCTCGCTAATCGCTGACGATGGGTCCAAAATACTGTTTGAAGGATGGAAACCTGGAAGCTCAGGAAAGTTGATCAAGGCGATGAAAGCTGTCAAATTGTTGAAACAGTGTTGTACCGGATACTGGTGTTATGCAATGAAGAAAGAAGAAGAAATTGTGGAACTTTCATCCATTCCTGTTGTGAAGGAATTTCCAGATGTATTTCCTGATGAGTTACCTGGACTACCTCCATGACGGGATGTAGAATTCACCATTGAGATGGAACCCGGAGCTACACTAATTTCTAAGGCGCCGTATCGTATGGCACCTACCGAGATGTATGAACTGAAAAAGCAGCTGGAGGAGTTACTGGACAAAGGATATATCTAGCCAAGCGTTTCACCCTGGGGAGCACCAGTTCTTTTTGTCCGGAAGAAAGATGGATCGCTTCGACTGTGTATTGACTATCGAGAGCTGAACAAAATGACGATTAAGAACAAGTATCCGTTGCCACGGATTGATGATTTGTTTGATCAGTTGCAAGGAGCAACAGTATTTTATAAAATCGATCTGAGATCAGGATATCATCAGCTGAGGATTAAGGAATCTGATGTTCCGAAATCAAAGTTCAGAACTCGCTACGGACACTATGAGTTTGTAGTGATGCCGTTTGGTCTCACTAATGCACCTGCTATATTCATGCAATTGATGAACCGAGTGTTCATCGAATATTTGGATAAATTTGTGGTCGTGTTCATTGATGACATTCTGGTGTATTATAAGAGCCCGGAAGAACATGCACATCAATTGCGGATTGTATTAGAACTTTTGAGAAGTGAGCAACTGTACGTCAAACTCTCTAAGTGTGAATTCTGGCTAAAAGAAGTAATGTTTCTCATTCATGTGGTGTCAGCTGAAGCAGTCCAAGTAGATCCTCAGAAGATCGAAGCGGTTATGGATTGGAAGCCTCATAAGAACGTGAAGGAAGTTCGGAGTTTCTTAGGACTTGCTGGATATTATCGTTGATTCGTGGAAGAGTTTTCCAAAATTTCCCGCCCACTTACTCGACTACTGCAGAAAACACAAAAGTTTGAGTGGAACGAGTTGTGCCAGAACAGCTTTGATGAATTGAAGAGGAGATTGACGACAACACCGATTTTAACACTTCCACAGGGAACTAGAGGGTTCATAGTTTACAGTGATGCTTAAAACCAAGGACTCGGATGCGTATTTATGTAGAATGATAAGGTGATCGCTTATCCGTCGCGACAGCTGAAACCTTATGAAGTGAATTACCCAACGCATGATTTGGAGCTGACAACAGTGGTTTTTGCTATGAAAATCTGGAGACATTACCTGTACGGGACTCACTGTCAGATCTTTACAGATCACAAGAGTCTCAAATACATCTTCAGTCAGAAAGAGTTGAATATGCGCCAAAGGAGATGGCTTGAACTTATTAAGGACTATGACTTGGAGATTTTTATCATCTAGGCAAAGCAAATGTAGTGGCCGACGCACTTAGCTGCAAGCCTGTTTCTATTCAGATGCTGGAGACTCTGACCTCCCAGCTCAGCATTCAACGAGAGATGATTCGTGAAGGAATTGAAGTGTGGTTACAAAGAGTCCAAGGACAACTGTGCGTGATGGACATAACTTCATCGTTAACTGAAGAAATCAAATCTAAGCAAGTAGATGATCGTTTGATGATTCGGTTACGTGATGAAGTGATCAAGGGAAAGGCCCCCGGATTCATAATTCATGATGATGGAGTTTTGAGATTTCAGAAACGACTTTGCGTTCCCGATGTCGATGTTCTGAAATAGACGATTATGAGGGAAGCTCACAGCAGGCCCTATTATATCCACCCGGGCACCAGTAAGATGTATAAGGACCTGAAACACAACTTCTGCTGGGGCAACATGAAGAAAGAGGTAGCAGAGTATGTCTCGAAATGCTTGACTTGTCAGCAGGTTAAGATCGAGCATCAATGTCCTGTCGGAATGCTGAAACCGCTCCTGATTCCTGAATGGAAGTGGGAGGACATATCGATGGACTTTATTACTAGTCTGCCGAGAACCAAGACATGAATGAACATGATTTGGGTGATAGTTGATCGTTTAACCAAATCAGCTCATTTTCTAGGCATTAAGGGCACGTGGGGACCCGAGAGGTTGTCACAAGTATTTATTTCAGAGATAGTCCGATACGCCAAAGACCATTATTTCTGACCGAGATGGTCACTTTGTATCGCATTTTTGGAAAGCAGTTCATAAGGCCTTGGGAACCCAATTGAACTTCAGCACATCTTATCACCCACAGACAGATGGACAATTCGAGAGGACTATTCAAATGATGGAAGACATGCTAAGGGCTTGTGCCTTAGATTGGTCAGCTGATTGGGAAGTTCATCTACCGTTGATTGAATTCACCTACAACAATAGTTGACATGCTTCCATTAAGATGGCACCGTTTGAGGCATTATATGGAAGGAGGTGTAGATCACCCCTATGTTGGGATGATTCGTAAGACTTAATCGGGACGGAACCGTAATTGATCGTGCAGACACGAGAGAAGATAGCCTTGATTCGTGAAAGGCTGTTGACCGCCCAGAGTCGACAGAAATCATATGCAGACATATGCCGTCGCCCATTGGAGTTCAGTACTGGATACCACGTACATTTAAAGGTTTCTCCTACTCAGGGAATCTTTCGTTTTGGAAGGAAAGTAAAGCTGAGTCCGAGATATATCGGACCATTCGAGATCCTTGAGAGAGTTGGAGAGTTGGCATACAGATTGGCGTTACCGCTGTCATTGAGCCATGTTCATAACATGTTCCACGTATCCCAGTTATGGAGATATATACCAGATCCTAGTCATGACATTGATTTCGGTGAGATCGAAGTCGCTCAGGATGGAACGTTTGAAGAAAGACCAGTCAAGATACTCGAGAGTCGAGTTAAGCAGTTGAGGAACAAACCAATTGTTTTGGTCAAAGTTCAGTGGTCACGCCACGGGGTGGAAGAAGCCACTTGGGAAACGGAGGATAGCATGAAGTACAGATATCCAGAGTTATTTTTGTCTTGAGTTTCGGGACGAAACTCCTTTTTAGTAGGAGAGTATGTTATATCCGGATTTATTATTGTGTATTTCATCTGTATTTGAACCCTGTATTATTCGGAATTGTGATCTCGATAATTGGAGTATGATATTTATCTTATTTGTATCCTTGTACATGAGTGTAGCAACATGTAAATTTTCTCCATGCATATAAATGATAACGTACGCTAAGAATGTAGGTTAACGTACGTTACCTGTTAATAATAACGTACGCTACGAATGAAGCATAGCGTACGTAATGCAGTCAATTATTGGGTAGGTCGGCTAGCACATGGGGTAACTGGTGGTGGGCTTGGCCAAGATACCCACCAGATTCGCACGGCATGAACCTGGACACTTTTAAGTCAACGGACTTTAACGTACGTTATGGACATTATGTAGCGTACGCAAATTATACGGATTACGTACGTAGCATGATAAGTGTAGCGTACGTAATGAAGTTCAGAAACAAGACTGTGAGCTATTTTGGACGATAACGTACGTTATGAAGTAGTTCTAGCGTACGTAACACTCAAAAAGTTATAAATGGGGCAGCACCCAATTTCATTTCATCTCGTTCTTTTGCCTCTAGCTTCACCATATTTCGTCCCCAGAAGATTTCCAGCCCCTTTCAACACACTTAGATCACTTGTTACTGAATTATTGAGATTGTAAGATACTACTTGATCATTGAAGACTACTTATATTGGACTTTGGAGTGGAAATCATCACAAGTCGGCATTGAAGCAACCAGAGTTGGATTCTACTTATAGTCTCAGTATTTTCTTCATCTTAAGGTATGTTATACTACTTCCAAACTTGAAGTTATGTTGTTAAGGACGATATGATCACATTACCGATAATATTAGATCACTTTAACGACGTATGCAACCCAGTATCATGTTTAAATTATGATGATCGAGTTATTATGGTTAAGAACACCGTAGTTGAACCTTGTTATGGCAAGGGATGAGAATAGTGTTCTGAGAATTATAAACCGTATCAAATGTTATCATCATACTGATCGTAAACTTAGTGTTGATTTCCACTTTTACTAAATGGATTTTGGAAAGAATCATCATAGTTGTACTCTTGCTTACAAGTTGGAATAAGTAGTTCACCTTCAGGATAAGCCTCGATTTAATGACGATATTAGATCAAGTACATCAACCATAGACCAGCCGAATTTTGCATGAGTATTATAATCAAGATTGAAAATAGTGTTACGATGATATTCGTATCCTTGAATTCGAAGATATTAAATCCGTAGATCATTCATGAGCATGATATATATTTGAAGGTGTTATAAGTTACTCACTGAGGATTTCGTAATACTCCGTCACTAATCGAGACAGTCGTCTGCCCAGTGAGAAACTGACATGCATGTTTAACGTACATTAAGATTTGTAACTAACGTATGTTATCTTGCATAGTTAACGTACGCTACGTTTGGTACGTAACGTACGTTATACTACCAGGCGAGTCAGGTCGACTGATCAGAGAGGAACTGTCGGTATACGGTTAGCGTACGCTAGATTTCATAGTTTACGTACGCTAACGAGTAAGTTTAATGTACGTTACAAAGGACATGTAACGTACGTTATGTAGGTCAGACAGCTTTCGTTTTATGAACTTTCAACCGTAATTTGGATTGTTAGATGTTCGTTCGACCTAAGATGAATTCCATGTTATTTCTCTTGTTTAAGGTTCGAGCCTTGCTACGTGATTGATCGAGGGGGGTGACCTTCGAGTGTTTTGATATTCGTAGAAGTATTATTCTTGTCTCCGAATCGAGGCAAGTACCTTATTTGTTTTACGTATTGATGTTATACATATTGTCGTGCATATATGTTGTTGTTGTATGTCCACCTCGTGTTGGTCCGACGGGATCATCGGGGGATCTATGCTAGCGTGTGCTGGATCATCGGACGGGTTTTCCCACCACGGGTTGGTCTGACGGAATCATCGTGGGTTCTAGGCAGTGAACGCTGGATCGTTGGAAATACTATGTGTATGTTATGATATCATGTTGTGATTATCAGTTGTGTATGTTATTTATGAGTTTCTTCTAGAAGAAGACTCATTGGTATTTTTGTCATTTACGTTATTATCATTATTCTTCGTGAGATGTTGAATAATATGTTGTGGTACTTGTACTAGCATCGTTGTGCTAACCACTTCGGGGGTGAACATTTGTTTATGTTCATGATCCAGGAGAGCGGGAAAACAACCACTGGAACTGCATGACGACGAGGGTGCAGAGTGATGTTCCGGTCGGGTTTATTTGTGTGTTGTTTGTACCGTTTTAATAAGTACTCGAGTACGTAGTCGTTTATGATGAATTTGAATTTGGTGATGTATTAATAATCCTTCCTTGAAGATTTGTATTTTCAGTATTGGTCA
Source organism: Orobanche coerulescens (assembly GCA_033398695.1). NCBI lineage: Eukaryota > Viridiplantae > Streptophyta > Magnoliopsida > Lamiales > Orobanchaceae > Orobanche > Orobanche coerulescens. Next base: position 100,390,559 of record CM065817.1, on the reverse strand, counting down.
GGACTGTTGTACTTTACTTCTGTTATTTCATACATTGGTATCTGTTAGTGTCTTTTTTTTGTTCTTCAGCCTTGTAAATTGTTATGTAAAGGATTTACGGCACTGTAATATTCCTGAATATATAGGGGGTGTTACAATATCGAGATGTTTCTAATCGATATAGTAATGTTTTAGGAATACCAAAGAAAAAGCTATAGATCTTACATAGCCCGCTCAACTTATTATAAAGTAATTTAATTGAAATAAAATAAACGAAGTGAAAGTCTTAGAATAAAATGCATGAAAACATCATTTAAAAAAAATTCAACTGAACGAAGTGAAAGTCTGGGAATAAAATGCATGAAAACATCATTTAAAAAAATTCAACTGAAATATTGTAAATAAGTATAAGCAACATAAAAAATCCGGGAACTCGATCAAGGACTGTCCGTCTTCTTTTCCTTGATTGCAATGCCCTTTGCCTTTCTCCTCGTCCTCGTGGCAGACATTTCATCACAAAGTTTACGCTTTATGGTCTTACAATCCATGCCTTCATCAGCTTTCTCTTTGCCTTTGGCCTTCTTAGGAGGGCTGACTTCCTCGTCCGAAACAATTTCCTGGATCGATTTATTTAAAAAATTTAGCAACATTATATAATCAGTATGATATTTTTATTTTCTAGTTTTAAGTTCTTACACTCTTATGTGAATTGCTTTTGACTTCACTTTCACCGATAGTGTAAACATCCGATTCTTGTTTGTTTCTACTGAAAAAACTAGCGTATTCTGGTACTTTGGCTCTATCGGTGATGAGGTTCTTAACTCCAAAAGATTCTGTATAATTATAGTTCTCGTCTGGCTTTATATGAATTTTGAATAGCATTTTTCTGTTGAGAAGTAAATATTTGTTCTGCTCGGGAATATCGTCTAGATCGTCGTCCTGTGTAACAATAAACAAACAACTTAAGTATATATAGAGATTTGGTTAAATGAATTGGTGAATATCATTGTTTAACTTTTTACTCAGATCTTCCATCAACTCAGAAACTGTTCTGCCAATCACTTCAGCACAATGCTTGTCCCACACTATGACATCTACACTTGCAGTGGAATCTGACACTTTCATAAATAGTCTATATCTGAAAAAAAAGTAGTTCAGGACAGAGTTACTGTTTGATGTTGTAGTATGTAAATAGTTGACCTTTTTGATGTCGCACAAACTTCTTTGTCGCACTCAAGACAGTAGTACCCAGGATCTAGACCATGCACCCCCTGTGTCGCATTCTGTGAAATACCATTTGTTTTTCCTCCCGTACTTGCCAATGGATTTGATGGTAGCGCATATCCAGTAAGAGTCCCACCTTTTATTCTACAAAATTTATAAAGTAATTGTCAAAAATGTCATCTTTCAAAGTTGAAAATCTTTAATGTTTTTAGCCCTTTATCCTTGAAAAATTAAGTTTTTTACCTCTTTATCCTCGAAAATCTCTTTAATAGTTCTGAAAAGATGACATTCCTCGGCAATATCCATTGGACCACCAGTGGATGCAGAAACAATGCATTCGATATTGGTTTTGTTAACCTCAGCCAGCCTGTAAATTTGAATCATAATTAAAAGACAATACTGAGTTTATATGTTGTACAAATATCAATACCTTGTTTTGAAGCTCGATAAAATCTCCAAGTCTTCGTTGATGAACATTTGCATCACACGCCATTGATCTGCAGTAGTGTACTTTTCATTGAACATCTTAGTTTTGCATAGTTGTATCAGGCAAATGACCATCTACCTTCTATTTTGTTCTATATATGACTGCATTTGATCCACCTGAGTCCCCCATAGGGTATGGCAAAGTCTGCGTGACCTACATTGGATAAGTAGAGGATTAGTAAAATGAATTCTAGTATTGCAAATTATAGTTTAACACTAAAATTAATTCATACTTGGTGTCCTCCAGAATTATGTCAAAAAACTTAGATCGACGCCCGTTCTTATTAATAAACTCCTTCGGTTCGGAAAAGTTAACGACCAGCCCGATGATATCTACATTAGTTTCAAAAATAATTAATAATGGAATGTAGAAAAATATTCTTAGAGACCGAAATTTCAAACTTGGGTAGTACCGTAAAGTTATCATGTGATGATGTTCGTATTTATCTCGAAATCTGCAAAGCTTTTAAGCACAAATCTTAAATTTGGGAAATCTTCTTTCGGATCTTCATATATGAGAGTTGATCCGCAAATGTTGATCATGAATGGTGCATCAGTTTTTGGATATGGCATGTCATTTAAGGCAACCAAAAATTTTGACATTCTGTATAATTTTCCTTCCTGCAGCATGGGCTTTTGCGTCGAAACCCATGGTTTTTTTATTTGAGCATGGATTCTGTCTCCCTGTAAATAGATAGAAATTAAATTTTGTTGCAGCAAGTAGAACCAAGACATAAATAATAAGTAAATGTAATTACAATAATAGAATAATCTTACTGTTTCATCGTGGAATACACATTCGACTGTTTTATGTCTTTTCCAGCAAAATCAAGTACATCGTATGATCTGACCAGACGTAATCTCATGTTCCAACCAAAATTTCTTGGTTTCAGATCTCTGATGTTACTCCACATCGGCATTCTGTCTGTCTTTTGTTAATATTTAAAAGGAAGACGTATCTTATCTGATACTATAGAAAAAGTGGAATGGGGTTGATGTATATTCCTTTCCAGGAGTCTCCTTTTATATTGTTTTCCAGTAGTATATGTCGGTTATTTGTAGTTTGATATTAAATGACTGAAGTAGTAGAGAATGTGCAGCCAATCACCCACTAAACCGCAATTCAACAGGGGTAGTTTTCTGGTTAACTGCCAATAGCCCCTACAGTTTTATCTAAGCGGCAGTTTGCTGTGTAATTTTGACGACAGTTTTATCTATAAAGCAGTTAAGTGGCAGTTTGCTGATTCTGGCAGTTATTTATAATGCACCAATTTTTTTAGACAAATTACCATATTGTTTGAACCAATTAAAACCATCTAAAACCCAACTACATTTAGGCGGGAATTCTCCCTTAGAATATCACTATATTCTCTTCATATATATAAAGATTTGTCGATTTGTCGATTTTTAACTATATTATGTTTTGTAAATTTCAGTTGTCTACACCATCGAGTTACAAAAACGTGGGTTGCCACATGCACACATATTAGTATTTCTATGTAAAAAAGATTGATTTGGAACAGCGACGACGATCGACAATGTTATCTCTGCAGAGATACCGGATAAGAAGAGTGAACCTGAGTACCACGCTTCTGTTATCGAGTACATGATTCATGGCCCATGCGGAGCGGCTAACAAATCGGCTCCATGCATGTTTGATGGAAAATGTACAAAGTATTTCCCTAAGAATTATGTCAAAGAGACTACAATTGACGAGGAAGGATACCCAACATATAGACGAAGAGATGATGGACGGTTTGTTCTGAAGAATGGCGTTCCGCTTGACAACAGATACGTTGTACCACACAATCGTTATCTACTACTCAAGTATGGAGCCCATTTGAACGTTGAGTGGTGCAATCAGTCAAGAGCAATAAAGTATCTTTTTAAATACATAAACAAAGGAAATGATCACGTGACTACATCATTTTACAAAAGCTCGCCAAATTTTAATTCTGCAGAACATATTGACGAGGTCAACCAGTACTATGACTGCAGATATGTTTCTTCATGTGAGGCGGCATGGAGACTTCTTGGATTTGAGCTTCATTACAGGGATCCACCCGTTGAACGCCTAACTTTTCATCTCCCTGACGAACAAACTGTTGTTTTTAGCGATAAAGATGAAATATCTACTGTGCTAGCAAAACCTACTGTAAACCAAAGCCAATTTATAGCTTGGTTCGAGGCCAATGATAGGTATCATTGGGCAAACAATCTTACCTATGAGGAATTTCCACAACATTTTGTTTAGATTCAAAAGGACCGAATATGGAAGCCAAGGAGAAGGAAAAGAACAGTTATTGGACGTGTGATTTTTGTTCCTCCAGGATGTGGATATATGTACTACTTGAGGCTAATGATTAACATTGTTCGCAGTACGAAATGCTATAAGGATTTGATGAAAGTCAATGGTATCCAGTACGATACCCTACGTGATGCATGCTATGCATTGGGTTTGTTAACCGACGATAAAGAATATATTGATGCCATCGTAGAGTCAAGTCAGTTTGCTTCTGCGCATTTAATGTGGCTATTATTTGCTACATTTCTTTCATCAAATTGTATCAGCTGACCTGAACATGTTTGGGAAGCCTGTTGGGTGTACTTAGCTGAGGATGTTCTAGACAAACAATGCAAATTGGCCCGTCAAATAGGTATATTTAATCTATTTTGTATGTTATACTTTCCAATTCATTATATTTCTTCAAAATTTTCATTCTTAAAGAAAAAAAATAGTAGTCACATAAAGAATATTGATTTTTATCTTAGATTTACGTCTGACCAAAGAAGATATTAGAAATTACACGTTGGTATAGATCGAGAAGCTTTTACAGGCTGGTGGAAAAAGTTTGAAAGATTTTCATCCCATGCCAATACTAGGCACTCACTACTTCAATGGATCACGTAATAGATTAGTACTTGACGAGCTAAGATATGATCGAATAGATCTCTCATTAGAGCATGATAATCTACTACAAAGCATGAATATCGACCAACGTCGTGTTTACGATGTGATCATGTCTTCAATTAATGATAACAAATGGGGAGTTTTCTTCATATATGGCTATGGTGGCACTGGAAAGACCTTTGTGTGAAGGACATTATCATCATGTTTGAGGTCGCAAGGAGAAATAGTTTTAAATGTCGCATCAAGCGGTATTGCTTCTCTTTTACTACCTGGTGGAAGAACAGCTCATTCAAGATTGTCCATTCCATTCGAGATTAATGGAGAATCGACATATAATATCAAACTTGGAAGTCATCTCACTGAATTGTTAATGAAAACAAAACTTATCATATGGGATGAGGCCCCAATGATGCACAAATACTGTTTTGAGGCCCTGGACACTTCCTTGAAGGACATAATGAAGAATATTGATCCGGCTAATCAGAAAAATCCTTTTGGAGGTAAGATCATTGTGTTTGGTGGTGATTTTCGTCAAATATTGCCCGTAATTCCAAAAGCTGGAAGACCTGATATTATTGGTGCTGCCATCAATTCATCTCCACTGTGGAAACACTGTAAGGTTCTTTGACTGACCAAGAATATGAGGCTACAAAATTCGTCATCAGTACAGGAAATGGAAGAGCTACAACGTTTTTCCGAATGGATTGCCAACATTGGTGATGGTGTTATTGGAGAACATGATGAAGAAGGAATTACCATTGACATTCCTCATGATTTATAATATTTTAGTAAAAATAATGATAAGTACTTAAAAGACGGAAGGGCAGAATTGTAATTTTTAAAAGGTAGAACTTTCATGCAACTTTTGACCTTCAATCCTCATATCATAACGGACTTTTCGCAATAAAGTTCGTAATTTTCGGACGTATAATCAATCCGTACCGAACTATTCAAGTTTATGAGTTTACTATAAGATTATGCTAAGACTCACACAATACCAATCTAATCATCAACCGGTTGAATTAATTCCTCTAGTTTATCTAAGTCCATTTACTATCAAATAATCATATTGATATCTTATAATATGCATAATCGTTGTTAATCACGATAATAATTGTTATTCAATTGAAATCTGGAGTAAGTGCTGTGCGGAGCTAAGTGCTACGACCTTCGGGCGGAAGCCACCGCTAGATTCCATACGAGTACCTCTAGAGTCTCTTTTTCTATTTATATGCATGAGAGGCGGTTAGTCTAAGTCATGAATCGAGCAGCGTGGTTGCGGTTCTAGGCAAAGCTACCGTCGTATCCTATTCCCTTGAAGCCGAAGGACGGAGTGATCCTACGGTGACTGGGTCGTAGAATTCGGGTATAGTTGCAATTATGATATGATCCGGACATAGACCCAAGCTAAGGACATATAGAGCCCAGATAAGAGATAAGGCAGCACGTCACCAAGCGTGAGAGCGATAAAGCTCAAAGGCCAATGTTATAGTGACGGTCCGACAAACGCCCAAGGCTACGGTTATCAAACCAAAGGTCATGGCGATAGTGAAAGGCCAAACACTAATAACGGTCTAAGACATTATAAGGAGGCTAAGGGATTAGTCATGTAGACGACCTCCCAAAGCTAAATACTCATTGGGCGCTCGACGCCATGCATTCTTCATACTCAACCGCAATCTACGGAGATTGCCTGTACATTCATGTCATAATTCATAATATTCTTCTTGAAAACTTGCACCAATTTTTAAACAACACTATTTTTTTTCAAAAGTGGGAGAAACATAATATTTATTAAATAATAAACTCATTAAATACCTAAACCCAACTCACTGAGAATCCATTATTCTCACTCCATTTTGAATTGTTTTTCTAAAACCCCACTAGATGAAGAGAATCAAGAGGAAGAAGAGACAGATGCTGTAATATCCGCATTTTTCTTCTTTTTCCGATATTCCCATTTTGGTGTATTTTCATTTTTTAGTAGCTCGCTTGTAACCATGTCGACATTTTGAATCTATGTTATTCTTGCAGTTTCTCCATCTGGGATGATCTTGGTGATGTTTTGATATTATTCCGTTTTATGTCATGTATTATGGCATGGACGTTCGATTCTCGTGGAACTCATTCGCTTTTGTAATTTCTTTGGTTTCACGAGTTCGTATAGTTGAGTTGTTCGTGTTATGAGTTTTGGTTTGTTAATCCGACGTCGTATCGCGGTTTTTGGACGTTTGGGCCGTTTCATAATTTCCCTAAGTTTAGGGTATTCTTGTTATCTTTGTTGTTCCTGAGCCTTCGGGCATTCAGAATCACGCTTCATCATAACGTTTTAGTTTCTGACTCAAATCCGTGGTGAGTATATCCTTTGGTCATGGATACACCTTGTTATTTTTCTCTTTCCGATCATCTCCTCGTCGGGCAGTGCTTCAGACTATGGCCTGCTGTCACAGGCCATGTTACGACCTTAAGCCGTATATGTTACGACCGTAAGCCGTATATGTTACGGTTGTAATAATTGAGAGTTACGGCCGTAAGCTTCCTTCATACGGCCGTAACAAGGCTTCATTTCTTGCCTCCTGGTCCAGTCCTGAGTTACGGGCGTATCATGTTGGAGTTACGGCTGTAAGTATAGATACGGCCGTAATGGTGTTCTTGATACGGCCGTATGTGTCATTCGTCAAATTTACCCAGTTTCTCTCCAGAGGCCAGTTACGGCCGTAAGAGAGTCAAGTTACGGCCGTAATGTTCCTATGTTACGGCCGTATGTGGGGTGTGTTACAGCCGTAACACCTGCCAGTATATAAACTGACAACAGCCCAGTTTTTCCTCATTTCTAACATCTCTCTTTTCTTTTCGCGACGGGAGCGACGACTGAGGCTAGGGTTCGTCCGATTTTGATCCAAACTCCATAGTAAGGGCATATTCAAGTATCATATCATCCACCTATCACTAATCATCCATCGTTCATCTTCGAATCAAGGTAAAATCTCTTATAACCTACCTTGGGGGATTTGGGGGATTTGGGGGATTTCGGGTGTAATGTTCGTTTTGCTTCGTGTTGTTGATTAATCCTTGATGATTATGATTAATCTCGTCATTGTTCTTGTTCTCCTACGAACTCATGGTGTATTTCGTGATATTTGCATAATCGAGAGGGTTTGGTTGCGATCCGCCCTCGTCGTTGTTTGATACGAGTACACATAAATCGTAGGCGGGTTTTTGGGTGTTTTCCAATTCCGTATTCAGTTAGAATTGGTGGTGATTGTGTTCTTCGTATCGTTAGGTTCGTGATTATCGGCTCCTAACGGTCGTCGGTGTTTTTCCTTCCGTTCGTTGCATCGTCTTTTATTCAAGGCAAGTATTTTCGGAAACCTTTGTGCTTAACATGTAATAGTGATGTATTTTGTGTGTGCTTTACTCACCTCGGGAGGGTCCGACGGGGCCACGGAGGGAATCTAATGGTATAGCCCTGGATTCACGAGTTTGTTTCGCTAGCCAGCTCGGGAGGGTCCTTAGGGGCCACGGAGCGGGATCAATGGTATAGCCCTGTTCCAAGGCGATGCGTGTGCGTGTTTTGTTTTATAATATGGCCAGCTCAGGAGGGTCCTTAGGGGCCACGGAGTGGGATCAATTGTATAGCCCTGTTCCCACGGCAAATCGATTGACTGTTTGTTACCGGAAAAGACATGTCTAGTTTTTAGTTTTTGAAATGATTTGGTGCATTGTACTATGAAATGTGTAAGCGATTGGTTTGCCTTGATTACTTGTACTAGCGTAATTGCTAACCCCTTTGGGGACCCGTTTTGGGGAAATTCTTGTTATGGATTTCAGGTTACGTTCTTCCGGACGAGCGAGTGCTGGGACAGTACGAGGATGTTGGCCAGGGTCATTGACATGTGCATTTGGGTCTTCTTATTTCTTTCGCTTACTTCGATTTGGTTGTTTCCCACTTTTATAAACAGATAGATTGTACTCGCGAGTACTTAGGTTTTCATTTCGACCTTCGTTTTGTATTAACTCAAATTGCTATATTGTCGATTGATGTTTATTGCGCCGGTTGCTCCGGGCATATCTTTATGGGTGATATTATTTAAATGTGTGTCTTTGCTAACCGGGTGGATTAGTCGAGTGGTGTTTTCCTTGTTTTGGCCTGGTGGATCCCATGTAGGGGTCCACGGCACTGTAAAATACTCCGAAAATCTTGGGGGTGTTACAGAAAATGGTATCAGAGCACTAGGTTTATGGATACCTAGGCTTGTCGGTTATTTGGGTCTAGTTGTGTTTTGTGTTGCATATTGTCACGTCGCTGCCAGTATCTCGATACTTCGAGTGCTCGTAAGTTTTTTTATTCGGTCTTTTGTTTTCATGCATAGTATTTCTGCTTTTCGAATCGTAGTTGCTTTTTCCTCCCTTACTCATCATCAATATACTTCTGTTATCTCTTAACACCAGTATGGCTGCCGGAGGAAACCGTGGTCGTGGTCGTGGACGCGGCCGAGGATGTGGGGCAGCCGGTGGGGCAGCCACGTCGCATTCTTCGGGAGCCGGCAGTATCGGTGACCGTCACAGTCATGCTTCTTCTCAGGAGCGCGCCGACCTTGGTATCGCGGCCGTTATGCAACAAATGGTAAACCAAATGGCGGCTATAGCTCAGGTGGTTCAGAATCCGGATCAGACCCATGCTAATCGGGGCGGAGCAGACCGTTGGCTCCAAGATGTCATCAAGATGCACCCTCCTCAGTTTTCGGGAGCATCAGACCCGATCGGCTGCGAGGGGTGGCTCAAGGAGATATCTAAGGTCTTCGTTGCCACCAACTGTCCCGAGGACCGTAAGGTCCCTATTGGGGACGCTATGGATTGGTGGGAGGCCGTTGGGCCCAAAGACCATGTTGCTTCGTGGGCTGAATTTCAGGAATTGATGGAGACTGAATATTGCCCATGACCAGTTAGACAGGCTCGAGTCCATGCCTTCTATGACGCTCAACCACGGGATATTCCCGTATCCCAAGCTATTGCCGATTTTAACAAGGAGTTGAGCTACGTGACGACCCAAGTTGTCGCAGAGGGCGACAAAATTTTCCATTTTTTCAGAAGGATGAAATTATCGATTAGGGACTACATGTCTGGGCTCGTCTGTACTACCTTGAAGGATTATCAGAGTCGAGCTCTGGCCTATGATATGTCGGTAACAGCTAGTGCAGCGGTTCAGGAGAGTAAGAAACAGAAATCCGCCGGAAATTTCTCGGGTCACAAGGGTGGAGACCAGCAGAAATTTCGGTCTGCGAGTGCCACTGCGGGTGGTTCGGCTCATTTTTCTGGGAGTCCTCGAGGTGCTGCTAGAACCCCCGTTCGTGAACTCACATGCTTGAACTGTGGCTTGTCGGGTCATAAGAACCGGGAGTGTCCTCGTCCGCCTTTGACTTGTCATACTTGTGGTCAGTCGGGCCACAAGGCTTCTTTTTGTGAGCAGATCAGACTGATTCGCGGCACCCGTTCCTTTCTTCCAGCACCTATAGAACCGAGTGTGAACCAGGTCTCGTTTGCTCCGTAGCCTCAGCCGAGTGCAGGTCGAGGTAGAGGTCGGGGTCAGCCCGCTAGAGGAGGAGTTTCCAATGTCGGCTCTGCCAAGCCGCGTATCTATGAGATGAGGAGGGCCGATGATCCAGCGGCCACTATGGCGACAGGTACCATTCATATCCATTCTCATACTGTTAGTGTGCTTTTCAATTCTGGTGCTACACATTCGTTCATATCGCTGGAGTGTGTACGTCGTTTGGGTCTCGACTGTTTGTCGCCTTGCGAGTCTTTCATCGTTAAACTTCCTAGCGGTGATAGGATCGTTGGCGATCGAGAGGTCTGAGGCTGTTCTGTGTTTATTTGTGAGAGGACTTGGCTCTCTAATCTTATTGTTGTTAATATTGAGGGTGAGGATTTGATTCTCGGGGATGATAGAGCACTCTTTCGCGGGGCGAAAGAGGGGAAACCAGAAGTTCATTATTAACGCCTTGAAGGCGGTGAGATTCCTGCGAAAGGGGTGTACTGGTTATTGGTGCTACGCCTTGGAGGCGGAGGATAGAGGACTTGAGTTTTCATCGATTCCGGTCGTTAGTGAGTTTCCTGATGTTTTTCCTAACGAGTTACCGGGGTTGCCACCGGATCGTGAGGTCGAGTTTGCTATAGAATTAGAGCTGGGCGCGGCTCCGATTTCGAAGGCGCCGTATCGCATGGCACCTTCAGAGATGGCCGAGTTGAAGAAGCATTTGAGTGATCTTCTTGAGTCGGGGTATGTTCGACCGAGCGCCTCGCCTTGGGGCGCACCGGTCATGTTTGTGCATAAGAAGGATGGTTCACTGCGTTTGTGTATCGACTATCGCGAACTGAACAAGGTGACCATCAAGAACAAGTATCCTTTGCCGAGGATTGATGACTTGTTCGATCAGTTGCAGGGAGCGACGGTATTCGCAAAGATTGATTTGAGATCGGGGTACTATCAGCTCCGGGTGAGGGAGTCTGATGTGCCGAAAACAGCTTTTCGGACGAGATACGGACATTATGAGTTTGTAGTTATGCCTTTCGGGTTAACTAATGCGTCGACGGTGTTCATGCAGTTGATGAACAAAGTCTTTGTCGAGTAATTGGATAAGTGTGTCGTCGTCTTCATTGACGATATTCTTATCTATTCGAGGAATGAGGAAGAGCATGCCCATCACTTGCGGATAGTGTTGACATTTTGAGGACCGAGCAACTCTATGTGAAGTTCTCGAAATGTGAGTTCTGGCTGAATGAAGTGATGTTTTTGGGTCACGTGATTTCAGCCGAGGGAGTTCGAGTGGATCCGCAGAAGATTGAGGTAGTGTTGGATTGGGCACCGCCCAGGAATGTGAAGGAGATCCATAGTTTCTTGGGCCTGGCCGGCTACTACCGTAGGTTCGTCGAGGGTTTCTCGAAACTAGCTCGGCCGCTTACACAGTTGCTCCAGAAATCCGAGAAGTTCGTCTGGAATTACGAGAGGCAGTCGAGTTTTGAGGAGCTGAAGAGGCGTTTGACTTCAGCCCCGATTTTGGCATTGCCACGTGGCAATGAGGGTTTTGTCGTTTATAGTGATGCTTCGGGTCAGGGTCTTGGGTGCGTGTTGATGCAACACGACAAGACTATTGCATTTGCGTCGAGACAGTTGAGGCCGTATGAGCTAAACTACCCTACTCATGATTTGGAGTTAGCGGCAGTCGTTTTTTCGCTCAAGATTTGGCGTCACTATCTTTTCGGCTCTGCTTGTCAGATTTTTACTGATCATAAAAGTCTGAAATACATATTTACTCAGCGGGAGTTGAATATGAGGCAGAGGAGGTGGTTAGAGTTGATTAAGGATTATGACCTCGAAATCCTTTATCATCCGGGCAAGGCGAACGTCGTGGCCGACGCCTTGAGTCGGAAACCGGTTGCGTTGCGAACGCTTTAGATCCTTACATCCCAGTCTGAGCTTCGACAAGTTTTGATCGAGTTGAATGTTGAGGTTTTGTTACCTGGAGCTGTCGGGCAACTTTGTGCTTTAGAGATTTCGTCGTCTTTGATCGATGAAATTAAGCTGAAGCAGTTGGAGGATCCGATGATTACTCAAATCCAAGAGAACGTTCTTAAGGGAAAGTCTCCTGGCTTTGTGATTTACGAGGATGGTGTTTTGAGATTCCAGAGTCGACTTTGCGTACCGAGCAACTCAGAGTTGAGACAGAGTATTTTGCACAAGGCCCACGCTACACCTTACTCCGTTCATCCTGGTTCGAGTAACATGTACAAGGACCTGAGGAGGAATTTCTGGTGGAATGATATGAAGGAGGAGGTCGCACAGTTTGTAGCGAAATGTTTGACTTGTCAGCAGGTCAAAATCGAGCATCGGCTGACCAAGTTATTGCGATCACTTCCGTTCTAATAGAAATGGGAAGATATATCGATGGATTTCATTACGAGTTTGCCGAGATCGAGATCGGGCATGAATATGGTTTGGGTGATTGTTGATCGTTTGACCAAGTCGGCACATTTTCTGGGCATCAAGGACACTTGGGGCCCGGAGAAGTTGGCTCGTGTATTTATCGCGCAGATTGTGAGGCTTCACGGTACTCCGAAGTCTATTGTTTCGGATCGTGATGGCCGTTTTGTATCACACTTTTGGCAGGCGGTGCATAAGGCGTTGGGTACTCGTTTGCGTATGAGTACCTCTTTTCATTCCCAGTCAGATGGACATTCGGAGCGCACTATCCAGACATTTGAGGATATGTTGCGTGCTTGTGCTCTCGATTGGAGCAATTATTGGGAGGAGCATTTGCCATTGATCGAATTCACGTACAACAATAGTTGGCACGCATCGATTCGGATGGCACCGTATGAGGCACTTTATGGGCGACGATGTCGATCACCGATTTGTTAGAATGAGGCGTCCGATTTGGTTGGGACTGAGCCGGATGTCGTTTTAGAGACGAGGCGGAAGATAGACTTAATTTGGGAGCAGATGTTGACTGCCCAGAGTCGACAGAAATCATATGCCGATGTCCGTCGTCGACCTTTAGAATTCGAGGTGGGAGACCACGTTTTGCTGAAGGTGTCGCCGACGAGAGGAATTTTCCGTTTCGGGAAAAAGGGGAAGCTGAGTCCGAGATTTATTGGACCCTTCGAGATTCTCGAGAGAGTCAGTGAGTTAGCATACCGTTTGGCGTTACCTCCGGCCTTGAGTCGCGTGCATAGCATTTTCCATGTTTTCCAGCTGAGGAAATATGTCCCGGACCCTAGTCATATTATCGATTATGGTGAGATCGATATTGCTGAGGACTTTACCTTCGAGGAGCGTCCCTTGAAGATTTTGGAGCACCGTGATAAACGACTGAGGCATAAGACCATCCCTATGGTCAGGGTGCAGTGGTCGAGACACGGTGTCGAGGAGGCAACTTGGGAAACCGAGGATAGCATGCGTGCTAAGTACCCTGAGTTGTTTGTTTCTTAAGTTTCGGGATGAAACTTGTTTTTAGAGGGGTAGAATGTAATATACGCATTTTTCTTCTTTTTTCGATATTCCCGTTTTGGTGTATTTTCATTTTTTAGTAGCTCGCTTGTAACCATGTCGACATTTTGAATCTATGTTATTCTTGGAGTTTCTCCATCTGGGATGATCTTGGTGATGTTTTGATATTATTCCGTTTTATGTCATGTATTATGGCATGGACATTCGATTCTCGTGGAACTTGTTCGCTTTTGTAATTTCTTTGGTTTCACGAGTTCGTATAGTTGAGTTGTTTGTGCTATGAGTTTTGGTTTGTTAATCCAACGTCGTATCGCGGTTTTTGGACGTTTGGGCCATTTCGTAATTTCCCTAAGTTTAGGGTATTCTTGTTATCTTCGTTGTTCCTGAGCCTTCGGGCATTCGGAATCACGCTTCATCGTAACGTTTTGGTTTCTGACTCAAATCCGTGGTGAGTGTATCCGTTGGTCGTGGATACACCTTGTTATTTTTCTCTTTTCGATCATCTGCTCGTCGGGCAGTGCTTCAGACTATGGCCTGCTGTCACAGGCCATGTTACGGCCGTAAGCCGTATATGTTACGGCCGCAATAATCGAGAGTTACGGCCGTAAGCTTCCTTCATACGGCCGTAACAAGGCTTCGTTTCTTGCTTCCTGGTCCAGTCCTGAGTTACGGGCGTATCATGTTGGAGTTACGGCCGTAAGTATAGATACGGCCGTAATGGTGTTCTTGATACGGCCGTATGTGTCATTCGTCAAATTTGGCCAGTTTCTCTCCATAGGCCAGTTACGGCCGTAAGAGAGTCAAATTACGGCCGTAATGTTCCTATGTTACGGCCGTATGTGGGGTGTGTTACAGCCGTAACACCTGCCGGTATATAAACTGACAGTGGCCTAGTTATTCCTCATTTCTCACATCTCTCTTTTCTTTTCGCGACGAGAGCGACGACTAAGGCTAGGGTTCGTCCGATTTTGATCCAAACTCCATAGTAAGGGCATATTCAAGTATCATATCATCCACCTATCACTAATCATCCATCGTTCATCTTTGAATCAAGGTAAAATCTCTTATAACCTACCTTGGGGGATTTGGGGGATTTCGGGTGTAATGTTTGTTTTGCTTCGTGTTGTTGATTAATCCTTGATGATTATTATTAATCTCGTCATTGTTCTTGTTCTCCTACGAACTCATGGTGTATTTCGTGATATTTACATAATCGAGGGGGTTTGGTTGCGATCCGCCCTCGTCGTTGTTTGATACGAATACACATAAATCGTAGGCGGGTTTTCGGGTGTTTTCCAATTCCGTATTCAGTTAGAATTGGTGGTTATTGTGTTCTTTTTATCGTTAGGTTCGTGATTATTGGCTCCTAACGGTCATCGGTGTTTTTTCTTCCGTTCGTTGCTGTAACACCCCCAATCCGCTCAGGGATATTACATCGCCGTAGACCCTCTCCTCGAGGATCTACCAGGCTGATAACCAAAATCAAACATCTAAACATCGCCTTTGAGGCTAAAATGACCCAGTAGACCGACTTGGTCTTTCAATAATAACATTCAACTCAATTCCAAACACATACCCACGCAGGGGTCAAAATACAATAAACTCCCGTACTGCAGCGGAAAAGAAAATAAAACTAGACCAATACGACATCAACGGATACTTGTGTGATTAGTATCGTTCATCTTTCATCATCCTTCGTGCCGACCCTGTGCTATGCTCCAAAACCTGAATGCAAAAATAGACATCCACCCCCAAATACTCGGGGGTTAGCAAAACTCCACTGTTTTGCTAGTGCAAGAACAAAGTGCAAATACGAGCCATACAATTCACATTCCATGATTAACGATAACCAAGAAATCCTCAAAGATTCAACATAACGAAAAGTACTTCCCGAGGCACGAATTTGGGTAAAACACTTCAAAACCGAAAGATCACAAATCAAGGGAAAACAATTTATAAAACCATTTAAAGTGCCATTGAGAGTTTTAATAGAAAACAATTTAGGGTTATCAAATCCTACTCATTCCAAAATCAACAGGGTCCTCGACCAATAGGCGGAAAACAATTTGCAAGAAAACCATTCAATCAACACAAGCGAGTCTTCACAAATATTTCCCACGGGGTTCTCGACCCAATCCAAATAATATCAACACGAGATCAAACATCTCAACATCACACAGGGTCCTCGACCCAAAACACAAAATGTCAACACAGTATAATCAAGGACACAGCCTTTCGTTCGCCCAAAAACTGCTCAAGACCCCTGATTAATTAACCCTCGGAGATCTCGTCAAATGTCCTTGGTTAATTAACCCTGCTACCAACATTTTTAAACAAGTTGAAACACACTTTCAGAAAACATAACTCACGGTCCATATCGAGACCAGCATTTGAAAAGAGTTGAAAGAATTTTGAAATACGATAATCATTCGGTAACGGGGTCTTAGCTATCACTCAAATATCCGTAACCAATAAGCCTGCCAGGCGCCTCCACTGCGCACCTGTGCACCGGCGTTCACTCCACTATGTTGGCCGCTCCTTGAACATGTTACTGCGCCGGCGATCAATCCCGCAAGAGCCGCCCCTTGACGCACGCATTATGTAACACCGGCGTTCACCACCCATATGGAGCCGCACATTGCAGCGTACACCAGGCCGGAGTACACGCCCCGCCCTCAGAGGCTCCCGGATATGACGTCTCTCAATAACAAGTATTCACATTGTCACAACAACAAGCACACAGTCAATCGTGTAACAATTATCAAATCAATACACCAGTTCACATAATTCATCCGTCAGTCCACGACCACACGAATAAATAACAACACGCTCGTCAACCATAACGCGGCGGAAATAAGCAATATACGTACGCACGCATTATCAAGCGAAACATCAACACCAAATATATCTAAAGGATTCACGTAGTCACTTACAACCTACGAAATTTACAAAACACACGCGTTTTGAAAGTGAGCCTTTAACGAGGCTAGCCGAATCTATTGAAAACTCATTTCAAACAAATAAACAGACACACCAAGATGATCACTAATTATCATATCCACAAAACAAGAATAGTATGGACAAGGTACTTGCCTCGAATAACCACAACGCGGAGAATCGGCCGAAGTAGGGTGGCACGAACCGACTACGAACTCGCCGACTCCACCGAACGACAATACACAACAATGAACTACGAACGAAAACAATAACAACAAAAATGAATTCCAAAGTATGACCCAAAGCCGCTGAATTCAAAGAACAAATGACGAAGGTTCAAGGATTTCCCCCAAAACGGCCAAGAACACGATTCGTTCCGTCAAATCACGAAAACGGAATTCCAAGTTGAAATATGGATATACAATCCATAGAATATGTTTAACAACATCATTTAACCATAATCGATCCATCGAAAACGGATGAAAAACGAGATCGAGGACAAATCCCCCAAAAAGTCAATTCAAAGGAAATCAAGAAATATACTTCGATTCGACGAAGAACAATGGATTAAATGATGTTAAACACAAGAATACTACCAAGATTAATCATACCCATCATGAATTAATCAACAACGCGGAACGAATCGGACGAAAATGCAAAAACCCCCAAATTCACGAAATTAGGGTTCTAAGGAAGATTACCTTGATTCGCTGGATCAAAGGATGATAACGGATGATTGGTTGATGTTATGAACTCAATAACTTCATGGATTTGTTGTTAAACAACATGGCTTCGTCACCCATGAATCGCCAACCACGGACGGAGAAGGAAGGAAGCGAAAAATGAAATGAAATGTGACTGCTCAGCCACATTTATACTGGGCCGGACTAGCGCGCGCTAGGCCGCCGAGCTAGCGTGCGCTATCGGACCAGGCCGCGATCCAGTGGCCACGGATTAGACCTTTCGGCGAGTAAGCGTCGCGGCCTTCCGGCCGTCGCGTCGCTACTGCCGGCCGTAAGCGTCTGCACGTCCCGGCGATGGCGTCGCTACTGCCGAGCGACCGATTCAGAACCCCAGACTCCACTGTCGAGACCAGCGTCGTTAGGCCGGTAGCGTCGCTACACTGCCGGTTAGCGCGCGGCCTTCCGATAAATGGCGTGCGCTCTGGCGGTTCTGCCCTGTCGTCGGCGATCCGCAACCGTCGGCGATCCATAACCGCCAGGGCTTGACGATCCGATTTGAAAACATAATACAATAATTAATCATACGCGACCAAGAAACGGGTCGAGACAACAATTACAGATACATATACCCGTAACTTTCAAGAAATTACAAAATGGCCCAAAATGCCCAGAAATCACGATACGTGATCGAATAACGAAACCGAAGTTCACAACACGTCTAACAAAATTAAACGGACTTACGGGAAACTCGAAACAGCAGTTTCGAATGAGATTCGCAAGAATCGAACTCAAGTGCGGAAAAGTCGCTAAAAAGCACGGAACTCAACAAAACAACACCGAAACGAACTCGGATGTCAAAAAGTGTAGAATTAATCATTCTCAGAATGACGGAACGGTCATGAGCGAGTCGTCAAAACGGACTCCGGCCGAAAAAAGAAATTTACCGAAAATCGAAAATTGCGGATATTACATTCTACCCTCCTTAAAAGAAGTTTCGTCCCGAAACTTAAAACAAGTAGGGAGAAGAAATATTCTGCCAGGAAAAACTCAACGAGATACACAAGAATGCGTAACTAACGCCCAACGGCGAAATGTTACAAACAACGCAAAGGAATATACGGCGAGAAAACACGCTCCACGGCGACCAACACAACGTCGCCGTTAGGGATATAATAAAACCAACAAATGACAAGCGTCATCAAATGGATAATACAATCAAGTCAATTATCCGAACAATCGCAAAACACAACGAACAAAATCAATACGATTGACCAACCTAACGGTACATTGATCAAGACGCGAGCCGATTGCTGAACAAATACGGAATTCCACCGCCCAAAGGTTGGAAGATCGAAAACGAGACTAATTTCCTGAACTTAAGGGAATTACGAGGGAGCCTGAACGCTCAACAATCACGAAACGAGAACAAAAACCGAACAAACAAACGATCGAGACAACAAAAATCGAACAATCATGTCCGAAACACGAAGGATAATAAAATTCAAACAAAAACTCCCAGGATGATCTGGTGAGAACTACAAGACATGCATTCCCATAAGATCCACAAGAAAGGGAATAGCGATTGAAAAGTCACAACGACAAACGAGTTATTCCGAAACGATACCACACTCGTTCGATAAACAAAAACAAGGGGCAGGACAAGCTCAGAGATGTTAACGAACATATGAGTCGACAAAGTAGAATATACAGAAGTTCAAAATCTGATCCACTTCGAATAAAAGAACTAGTAGAACCAAATGATGTCACTCCCGAACAAGGTTCACAAGAATCGAACTGAACCCGAAAAAGTCACATCGATAACCAGATCGACCCACAACAAGATCACATCTCGTTCGGACGATGAAGCCGAAATACAGAATAAGTTCATAAAGTACCAACGAACATGAGCGAATCGATGGACTGGAGAAAGAGAAAATACATAAGTCAAAATATTACGGGTATTACCTCCGACCTCGTCCACGAAATTCACAAAAACAGGGGCAAGGTAACAAGACATTAAACAACTGACACATAACGGAATGATGACCGATGCACACAGCCATACTAAACCAAGCTCTAACAGCTCGCACATGCGCGACAATGCAGAAATTACCACGAGGCGACAATATTCAATACCAACATCCCACCTCTCACATAGGGCCAACACAACAAACGTGTGGAAAACGACTCAACGCTCACACCGCCAATTCAATCATACTCGGGAGCAAACATCAAAATGACAACGCGAACATCATACATACATACCTAGTCCTCAAATGGGAATGGATAGGTTTTAAAAACGAAAACCTCATTTTGAAAATAATTTAGAAGAACACCGGTTGATCTTGAGTATCACCTACCAAAAAGTACAAACGTGAAACATCGTTATCGAGACTTTGGAGAACCATTTCGCATTTGATAAAAATGAGGACACTTTCTCTTAGTGAAAACTTTCAGAATACTCGACCCTCGGGCCTAAATAAAAGTGTTTCTAAAACATTGAAAATATCTCAAAGCATTTTGGTCCTCGAAGTAGAAAATTTTTGAAATATATTGTGGCACCTAGGATGTACCACAAGAAAATAACTCATTTGAAAAGTATGTCTCGAAATTTATTTTTCCAAGATACTCAAGGTTTTCAAAAATCCAATAGGCGAGAACGCCCAAAACTCACACGTATCGACATTCGCTAAAACAACTCCTAGTACACGCATCAAAATATTTAAAATAAAGACAATACATGTCTTTAAACGGAAATAAACGATAAAATACCGGAGTCGAAGACCGCCTAGGATTCAGAACAAAACCACTGACCCCATTCGAAGTCTCTAAGGACCCTCCCGCACCGACTAGTGAACAAGTCGTACGTGTATAAGCACAAAGCTTCCACAAGAGAACATGTAAAATGTGCAAATCGATTTGAAAATCATCAGCCACGGACAAAAACAATAATAAAAAGACATCACAAGCGACGACACTCCTCGTACAAATCAAATACGAGAGTCGACTAAATACATATCGTGAAATCAAAATCCACGTAAGGATTCCACCACTTAACAAATAATCATAAAAATAGCTCGTGTCACACGAGGCACAACACAAAGAAGGGAGACTTACTTCCACAGGTCGCACGAAGATGATGATCGCCCCACGATACTAATCACGACCAACAAACTCAAATGACGCGTCGCGACACGACTCAGTCAGATAAAATCCGACGAAACAATACTCAAACAACACGACTTGACCCGACAGCCTAGGTTTCCTCATCCTAAGCTCTGATACCATAAATGTAACACCCCCAATTCGCTCAGGGATATTACACGCCGTAGACCCTCTCCTCGAGGATCTACCAGGCTGATAACCAAAATCAAACATCTAAACATCGCCTTTGAGGCTAAAATGACCCAGTAGACCGACTTGGTCTTTCAATAATAACATTCAACTCAATTCCAAACACATACCCACGCAGGGGTCAAAATACAATAAACTCCCTTACAACGGGGAAAAGATACTGCAGCGGAAAAGAAAATAAAACTAGACCAATACGACATCAACGGATCCTCGTGTGATTAGTATCGTTCATCTTTCATCATCCTTCGTGCCGACCCTGTGCTATGCTCCAAAACCTGAATGCAAAAATAGACATCCACCCCCCGAATACTCGGGGGTTAGCAAAACTCCACTGTTTTGCTAGTGCAAGAATAAATTGCAAATACGAGCCATACAATTCACATTCCATGATTAACGATAACCAAGAAATCCTCAAAGATTCAACGTAACGAAAAGTACTTCCCGAGGCACGAATTTAGGTAAAACACTTCAATACCGAAAGATCACAAATCAAGGGAAAACAATTTATAAAACCATTTAAAGTGCCATCGAGAGTTTTAATAGAAAACAATTTAGGGTTATCAAATCATACTCATTCCAAAATCAACAGGGTCCTCGACCAATAGGCGGAAAGCAATTTGCAAGAAAACCATTCAATCAACACAAGCGAGTCTTCACAAATATTTCCCACGGGGTTCTCGACCCAATCCAAATAATATCAACACGAGATCAAACATCTCAACATCACACAGGGTCCTCGACCCAAAACACAAAATGTCAACACAGTATAATCAAGGACACAGCCTTTCGTTCGCCCAAAAACTGCTCAAGACCCTTGATTAATTAACCCTCGGAGATCTCGTCAAATGTCCTTGGTTAATTAACCCTGATACCAACATTTTTAAACAAGTTGAAACATACTTTCAGAAAACATAACTCACGGTCCATATCGAGACCAGCATTTGAAAAGAGTTGAAAGAATTTTGAAATACGATAATCATTCGGTAACGGGGTCTTAGCTATCACTCAAATATCCGTAACCAATAAGCCTGCCAGGCGCCTCCACTGCGCACTTGTGCACCGGCGTTCACTCCACTATGTTGGCCGCTCCTTGAACATGTTACTGCGCCGGCGATCACTCCCGCAAGAGCCGCCCCTTGACGCACGCATTATGTAACACCGGCGTTCACCACCCATATGGAGCCGCACATTACAACGTACACCAGGCCGGAGTACACGCCCCGCCCTCAGAGGCTCCCAGATATGACGTCTCTCAATAACAAGTATTCACATTGTCACAACATCAAGCACAAAGTCAATCGTGTAACAATTATCAAATCAATACACCAGTTCACATAATTCATCCGTCAGTCCACGACCACACGAATAAATAACAACACGCTCGTCAACCATAACGCGGCGAAAATAAGCAATATACGTACGCACGCATTATCAAGCGAAACATCAACACCAAATATATCTAAAGGATTCACGTAGTCACTTACAACCTACAAAATTTACAAAACACACGCGTTTTGAAAGTGAGCCTTTAACGAGGCTAGCCGAATCTTTTGAAAACTCATTTCAAACAAATAAACATACACACCAAGATGATCACTAATTATCATATCCACAAAACAAGAATAGTATGGACAAGGTACTTGCCTCGAATAACCACAACGCGGAGAATCAGCCGAAGTAGGTTGGCACGAACCGACTACGAACTCGCCGACTCCACCGAACGACAATCCACAACAATGAACTACGAACGAAAACAATAACAACGAAAATGAATTCCAAAGTATAACCCAAAGCCGCTGAATTCAAAGAACAAATGACGAAGGTTCAAGGATTTCCCCCAAAACGGCCAAGAACACGATTCGTTCCGTCAAATTACGAAAATGGAATTCCAAGTTGAAATATGGATATACAATCCATAGAATATGTTTAACAACATCATTTAACCATAATCGATCCATCGAAAACGGATGAAAAACGAGATCTAGGACAAATCCCCCAAAAAGTCAATTCGAAGGAAATCAAGAAATATACTTCGATTCGACGAAGAACAATGGATTAAATGATGTCAAACACAAGAATACTACCAAGATTAATCATACCCATCATGAATTAATCAACAACGCGGAACGAATCGGACGAAAATGCAAAACCCCCCAAATTCACGAAATTACGGTTCTAAGGAAGATTACCTTGATTCGCTGGATCAAAAGATGATAACGGATGATTGGTTGATGTTATGAACTCAATAACTTCATGGATTTATTGTTAAACAACATGGCTTCGTCACCCATGAATCGCCAGCCGCGGACGGAGAAGGAAGGAAGCGAAAAATGAAATGAAATGTGACTGCTCAGCCACATTTATACTGGGCCGGACTAGCGCGCGCTAGGACGCCGAGCTAGCGTGCGCTATCGGCCCAGGCCGCGATCCAGTGGCCTTATGGACTAAACTGCTCGGCCAGGCAGCGTGCGGTACCTGCCGGCCGTAGCGTACGCAACGTCTGACAATAGCGTGCGCTACCTGCCGAGCCTGACCGATTCGTAACCCCGAGACTCCACTGTCGACCCGCTAAGCGTCGTTAGGCGGCCCGGTAGCGTCGCTACACTGCCGGTTAGCGCGGCCTTCCGGCCGTAGCGTCGCTCGCCGGTTCTGCCGCACCGTCCGGCCGGTGCCGCAATCGTCCGGCCATCCATAACCGTCGGCCGATCCATAGCGCCTGGGCTCGACGACCCGATTTGAAAACTTAATACAATAATTAATCATACGCGACCAAGAAACGGGTCGAGACAACAATTACAGATACGGATACCCGTAACTTTCAAGAAATTACAAAATGGCCCAAAACGCCCGGAAATCACGATACGTGATCGAATAACGAAACCGAAGTTCACAACACGTCTATCAAAGTTAAACGGACTTACGGGAAACTCGAAACAGCAGTTTCGAACGAGATTCACAAGAATCGAACTCAAGTGCGGAAAAGTCGCTAAAAAGCACGGAACTCAACAAAATAACACCGAAACGAACTCGGATGTCAAAAAGTGTAAAATTAATCATTCTCAGAATGACGGAATGGTCATGAGCGAGTCGTCAAAACGGACTCCGTCCGAAAAAAGAAATTTACCGAAAATCGAAAATTGCGGATATTATAGTTGCGTCGTCTTTTATTCAAGGCAAGTATTTTCAGAAACCTTTGTGCTTAACATGTAATAGTGATGTATTTTGTGTGTGCTTTACTCACCTCGGGAGGGTCCGACGGGGCCACGGAGGGAATCCAATGGTATAGCCCTGGATTCACGAGTTTGTTTCGCTAGCCAGCTCGGGAGGGTCCTTAGGGGCCACGGAGCAGGATCAATGGTATAGCCCTGTTCCCAAGGCGATGCGTGTGCGTGTTTTGTTTTATAATATGGCCAGCTCGGGAGGGTCCTTAGGGGCCACGGAGCGGGATCAATGGTATAGCCCTGTTCCCACGGCAAATCGATTGATTGTTTCTTTCCGGAAAAGACATGTCTAGTTTTTAGTTTTTGAAATGATTTGGTGCATTGTACTATGAAATGTGTAAGCGATTGGTTTGCCTTGATTACATGTACTAGCGTAATTTCTAACCCCTTTGGGGACCCGTTTTGGGGAAATTCTTGTAATGGATTTCAGGTTACGTTCTTCCGGACGAGCGAGCGCTGGGACAGTACGAGGATGTTGGCCAGGGTCATTGACATGTGCATTTGGGTCTTCTTATTTCTTTCGCTTACTTCGATTTGGTTGTTTCCCACTTTTATAAACATATAGATTGTAATCGTGAGTACTTAGGTTTGCATTTCGACCTTCGTTTTGTATTAACTCAAATTGCTATATTGTCGATTGATGTTTATTGTGCCGGTTGCTCCGGGCGTATCTTTATGGGTTATATTATTTAAATGTGTGTCTTTGCTAACCGGGTGGATTAGTCGAGTGGTGTTTTCCTTGTTTTGGCCTGGTGGATCCCATGTAGGGGTCCACGGCGCTGTAATATACTCCGAAAATCTTGGGGGTGTTACAGATGCTGACGATCACTGAAGACCGTCCTCAAAGTATTGCTAAGACGTAGGAATTAGGATGCTGCTTTAACGCTTCTTTTATTCCTATGTCAAAATATATTTTGGTTTCCGATGTACTCTTTTGAACTTTATGTAATAATTCCGTTGTACTCGTGAATGTTTCTACTATCTATTAACCAGACTTAGTTCATCGGGCTGAGATCTGGCACTTGTATGCTTATGCTTTACTAGAATGTATTATCACAAATGTTATTTATTACGTTAACTGTCACATTCTCGTCCAACCCCGGTGTGGGGGCGTGACAGATAATATAATATGTAATATCATATTTTATATATTACTCATTATTTAATTTCATTAATAAATATAATATCTAATATTATATCTATTAATTATTCTTGTTTGTCTTTAATTGTCGTATGCGTGACCCAAAAGTCTTATATTATGTTGCCAATCATTAATACCTCATTAAATGATAAATTATAAGCGGACTTTAGCAAGACATTATGACTACCCAAATAATATAAGTTTGTGGTCAATTAAACCATTTAATATGTCAAATCCCTTTGTCGCGCAATATCATATTTAAACTAACTCATGGAAATCATCATACTATGTTCAAATGCTTTCTCGACCGTAAGTAGACTGACTGAATCAAATGACTCTTTATTTGAGTATGGCCATGCATTTACTCCAGTCATACTTATCGAGGGGCCTAGCAGATATCTCTCTCCCTAAAGAGAGAGACAAATCTCCATCTTGATTATTCATTGCCCTCTACATGACTCCCACTAATCCCCATCACTAACCTTTATGATCACCATGTTTCAGATGACGTTGGATTATGTCAAGACATAGCAGTAATCATGTTGGACTCCATGATAATCTCAGGTTCAAATATTTATTGACATATTATTATATTGAGATTCACTTATGACATTTCCATGCAGTGATCTCAATTCGGGTCTGTCCAATATTGCGTTCTCCAACCAATACCCATAAGTTTGATCCATACCATGCGTATAATCATCCGATTATTATGAATCAAACTTAGACCAGTATTGTCATTCCCCCACACCGGGGTTGGATGAGAACACGACAATTATTATATAAAATAACATTTGTGGTAATAAATTTCCAGTAAGTATACCTGTGCCAGATCCTAGCCCGGTAAACTAAGACTAGTTATTCCATATAAAAAAATTTTCAAGAGTACAGCGTAATTATTACATCAAGTACAAAAGAGTACAGCGGAAATCAGAATACAGTTTTGACATAGGATATAAAGAAATACTAAACGCAGCTTCATGAGTCTTACGTCTTGGGAGTATCCGAGGTAAGGCTTCACTTCATACCAGCATCTGCCTCTTCTTTCTCTTTGTCTTCTTCATTTAGTGGGGTTTTTAGAAAAATCAAAGTTGGGTGAGAATAAAGAATTCTCAATGATTGGGGTATTTAATGAGTTTATTATTTTCAAGAACAAAATATAATCTATTTTCTCCTAGGATAGAAAAATAATATTGTTTAATAATTGGTGCAAGTTTTCAAGAAGGGTGTTATGAATTTTAACACAAATGTACAGTCAATCTCCGTAAATTTCTGTTGATATGAAGAATGTATGGCGTCGAGCGCCCAATGAGTATTTAGCTTCGGGAGGTCGTCGACATGACTAATTCTTTAGCCTCCTTATAATGTCTTAGACCGTTATTAGTGTTTGGGATTTGACTATCGCCACAACCTTTGGTTTGATAACCGTAGCATTGGGCGTTTGTCGGACTGTCACTATAACATTGGCCTTTGAGCTTAATCGCTCTCACGCATGGTGACTTGCTGCCTTATCTCTTAGCTGGAATCGATATGTCCTTAGCTTGGGTCATTACCCGGATCATATCAGAATCGCTACTATACACGAATTCTACGACCCAGTCACCTTAGGATCACTCCATCCTTCGGCTTCAAGGGAATAGGATACGTCGGTAGCTTTGCCTAGAACCGCAGCCACTCTGCTCGATTCATGACTTGGACTAACCGCCCTTCATGCATATATATAGAAAAAGTGACTCTAGAGGTACTCGTACGGACTTTAGCGGTGGCTCCCGCCCGAAGGTCGTAGCACTTAATTCCGCACAACACTCACTTCCGGTTTCTATTAAATAACAATTATTGTCGTGATTAACGCCGACTATGCATATTATAAGATATAAATATGATTATTTTATAATAAATGGACTTGGGTAAAGTAGAGGATTTAGTTCAGCCGGTTGATGATTAGATTGCTATTGTGCGAGTCTTAGCATATTCTTATGATAAACTTAAATAGTTCGGTACTGAATATTTCTACGTCCAAAAATTATGTACTTTATGTACTTTATGATGTGAGGATTGAAGGTCAGAAGTTGCATAAAAGTTTCATCTTTTGGAAATTAGAATTCTGCGCCTTTCATCTTTTAAGTACTATCATTATTATATTTACTATAATTGTATGAATTTGGATAATTCGGTACGGATTAATTATAGGTCCGAAAATTACGAATTTTATTGTGAAAAGTCCGTTATAATATAGGGATTATAGATCAGAAACTGCATGAAAGTTTCACTGTAGCGACTACTTTTCTAAAATATGATTCTTCAAATTTTATGAAGAATAAATCAAAACTTTTGCAGCGGAAATACATTTTCAAAAGACAAATTTAATATTTGCAAGTAATATTCTCAATTCACCATTAAATAAGAACATACTTCGACGTGAAATTAAAACAAATCGAACAATTGTTCATAAGACATAGTTTGAGAGAAATAACATTAAATAAATAAACATCTAATCATAGGCTTGATCATCCCACTCTCAATCTCATGCCACATTTAGCTCCTCAACCTGAAAGGGGTTAAATAGTGGGGTGAGCTTCCAACTCACTCAGTGTGGAGAGTACGCAATATGTCTAAGTTAATTATTAAATATATTAGCAAGTATAAAGAACATGACTGATAAATTCTGAAGCCCGTCAGCTAGCCCGAAGGCTTTATGCACAATTAAGTGCTTCTGACTGATTTGCACATTTAAGTGCTTCTGAATGATTTCACGTGCACATGCAAGACAATGTATAAAGTAATTAAAATAAACAAAAGCGTAATAAATCCTCACACCTGGATAAAATGCAGTTCTTGAACTTGAATGTGATGAAATGCTTGACTCGACAATTCTAGACACGTAATTATTATTATTATCTACAAATAAAAATAATAACTTATTATTTAAATAATAATCTATAACATAAAATAAGTGACGGAATTAAATTTGATATTTGAAAAAGTCAATATTTTAATGGCTAAACTTATGGGATCGAGTTTGGAAAATACTTAACTTGACTGGGGTGAAACTGAAAGAATTAGAAACTTAGGGACTAAATTCAGAATGTTGGATACTTAGAACTGTTCTCCTCTTCACGTTCCCAAGTTGGCTCATTTGGTCCATGACGACTCCATTGAACTTTCACCAATTTAACCTCTTTGTTTCGTAACTGATGTACCTTATGCTCCAAAATAGCTGCAGGTACCTCCTCATAAGTCAGGTTCTTGGCTACATGCAACTCCTTGAAGTTGCATACGTGATCTGGATCATGTATGTACTTTCTCAGCATGGAGACTTGAAAGACATTGTGCACTCCCGATAACGCCATCGGTAATGCCAAACTATAAGCAAGATCACCAACACAACCCAAAATCTCAAAAGGTCCAATATAACGAGGCTGTAGCTTTTCCTTTTTACCGAACCGTATCACTCGTTTCATCGGTCACCGCTACCTTCAAGAACACCTTTTCTCCAATCTCAAATTGGATATCTTTCATTCGCTTATCAACATAAGACTTCTGCCGATCCTGGGCAGTCTTAATTCTACTTCTGATTTTAGCTATCTTCTCTACAGTTTACCCGATCAATTCTGGACCCAAAATCTTTCCTTCTCCAACCTCACTCCAATAAAGGGACGATCGACATTTCCTTCCGTACAAAGCCTCATACGGGGCCATTTGTATAGTCGCTTGGTAACTATTGTTATAAGCAAACTCTACTAATGGCACAATATTCTCCCAATTCTCACCAGTATCAAGAACACACGCCCTCAATAAATCTTCAAGTGTCTTGATAGTCTGTTCAGATTGACCATCGGTTTGCGGATGATATACCAATACTGAAATTCAATTTAGTGCCCAATGCACTTTGCAGACTTTTCCAGAATTTTGATGTAAATTGCGGATCTCTATCCGAGACGATCGATACTAGAACACCATGTTACCTCACGATCTCCTGTATATAAATCTTCACATATTATTCCATACTCTAAGTCATCCTCACATGTAGAAAATGAGATGACTTCATCAAACGAGCTACTATCACCCAGATAGCATCGTTTTTCCTCACGGTTCGTGGTATTTACATTGTGATATGCTCCCATTTCCATTCTGGTATTTCCAACAGTTGGATTAAACCTCCTGGCCATTGGTGTTCTACCTTCACCTGCTGACATATCATACACCTCTCCACAAATACACCAATGTCCCATTTCATTCCTCTCCACCAAAAGAACTTCTTCAAGTTGTGGTACATCTTTGTGCCTCCCGGGTGAGCGGAGTATGGTGCATTGTGAGCTTCTTCAAGGATTTGTTTACTAAGGGATGGATCCTTATGAACACATAACCTCTCATCATAAGTCAAAACGTCATATGAGGCAACGACAAATTTCTCAATACTCCCATATTATGCTCGATCTTTTATCTTGCCCAAGAACTTATTATGTGGTTGAGCCTCCTTAATCTTATCCCTCAAGTTTGGTTGCAAGACCAAATATGATATGATTGCTTTCGAACTCTTTTAAGAATCAACTATCTCAATCCTCAACTCAGAGAACTCCTTTATGAAACTCTCCTGATCGGTCAAGCAAGCTAACTCGCCTCTAGTCTTCCGACTCAAGGCATCAGCTACTAATTAACCTTACCCGTATGGTAATGAATAGTACAATCATAGTCCTTCACCAATTCTAACCATCGCCTTTGTCTCATGTTAAGATCCTTCTGTGTGAAAACATATTTCAAACTTTTATAGTCTGTGTATATCTCACACTTCCCTCTGTAGAGATAGTGACGCCAAATCTTCAGCGCATGTACTACAGCAGACAACTCCAGATCATGAATTGGATAGTTCAACTCATGTGGTTTAAGCTGTCTCGATGCATAGGCTACTACTTTACCATGTTGCATCAGAACCCAACCCAACCCATGCTTTGAGGCATCACTATAAATACAAAGTCTTCCGTCGGATCAGGAATCGTTAATACTGGTGCCGAGGTTAGTCTCCTTTTAAACTCTTGACAACATTCCTCTCACCTGTCACTCCATTCAAACCTCACGCCTTTCCTTGTTAACCGGGTCATAGGAGTGGAGATTTTCGAAAATCCTTCGATAAATCTTCTATAATAGCCAGCTAGGCCCAGAAAGCTGCAAACTTCGCTCGCATTCTTGGGTACTCCCCAACTACTCACTGCTACAACCTTATCAGGATCTACCTCAATTCCTTTTGAAGTCACCATATGTCCAAGGAATCTAACTTTGTTTAACCAAAACTCACATTTCTTGAACTTGGCATACAACTTCTCCTTGCGAAGTGTCTCCAATGTAATCCTCAAATGTTCTTGGTGTTGTTCCTTGTCCTTAGAATACACCAAGATATCATCTATAAACATTGCCGGTGTGTTACTCAGACTAAATGGCATCACTACAAATTCAAAATGCCCGTAACGGGTCCTGAAAGCCGTCTTGGAGATGTCACACTCCCTAATCTTCAGTTGGTGGTACCCCGACCGCAAATCGATCTTCGAAAAGGTTCCGGCTCCTCTCAACTGATCGAATAGATCCTCGATTCTCGGTAGTGGGTATTTGTTCTTCAATGTGAGTCGATTTAACTCTCTGTAATCTATACACATCTGAAGTGACCCATCCTTATTTCTTACAAACAGAACTGGTGTACCCCATGGTGACACGCTAGGACGAACAAATCCGAGCTCCAGCAGCTTTTGAATTTGGACCTTTAATTCTTGAAGTTCCTTCGGAGCCATTCTATATGGCGCTTTGGATGTAGGGGCCACCCCAGGGACCAAATCAATACTAAATTCCACTTGTCGGTCGGGTGGGACTCCCAGCAAATCTTCTGGAAACACATCCAGAAACTCTCGCACTATAGGTACGTATGTAGGGACACCTCATTAGTATGAGTGTCGACCATACTCACCAAGTAACCCTGACATTTCTCCTTTCGTAGACTTCTTAGTGCTTTCATGGATGTGATTACTCTTGGTACTTCCCTGCTCTTAGTACCATAAAAGGTGATCGACTCGCCTTCGGAACACCTCAATGTCACCTTCTTCTCACGGCACCTTGTATCGGCATCATGTCTATTGAGCCAGTCCATACCAAGGATCATATCAAAATCCATCGAGTTAATCAAATACAAGCTAGCGTCAAATTCTCTTCCTCCTATCTCAATATTCTCTTCAATCATTCTATTAGTGAGGATCGTATTTCCTGATGGTAAGCTAACCTCAAGAGACTCAACAGTTCTAACGCTTCTATGACCAATGACATGATAAGACTTTGCAGACATAAAAGTATGTGTGGCACCAGTGTCAAATAAACTGAAAGCAGGCAGATTAGAGATCATAAGCATACCTGACACCGTGCCGGGATTCTCATCAGCATCCTTTTGGGTCAAAGTATAAATGCGAGCTTTTCCTCCCGAACCTTGACCTTTGGCCCTTTGGAGATGACGGTTTGAAGATGAATGCCCTGGATCCTTGCATCTGTAGCAGACACCTTTACCTTACAGGCACTCCCCTCCATGATTCTTACCACACTTCGAGCACTCTGGCTTGCTGGTTTTAGGCTTAGGTTCCGACCTTTGATCAACCTTTGCTTGCTTATTAGAAACCACGACCTTATTTTGGTTTCCATTCCAATACCTCTTACCGGTACTAGGCTTAGTAGACTGTTGTTGATACAGATTATGGCTAGCCTCAACCTCTTGAGCTCGGAACACTATCTCAGTATACGGTAGCACCCCATGACCAGCCACGATGTGACGAATACTCGGGCGTAAACCACTCCAGAACTTAAGGGCCCTCTTTCGATCTGTATCTACCATGTGCTCCACAAAGAAGCTGATTTGGTTGAATTTTCTCTCATATTCTTCAACCGTCATTCCTCCTTGTTCAACATTCCAAAACTCTCTCTCCATCTTCTCTCGATAGTGTTGTGGCTAGTACTGTTCCATCACTATTTCCTTGAATCGATCCCAAGTTAATGCAGCACACTCGGCCGCCGGCCTCAAACGCCAATAGCTTATCCACCACCATCCAGCATCCTCCACCATTTGATATTGGCCGCAAAGAACTCTTTGTGCATCAGTGCACCTAATGAGCTAAAAGGTGCGCTCGAGCGACATGAACCATTCATCAACAAAAGCTGGTCCTTCTCGACCGTTGAATGATGGTGGGGTGAAACACTGGAACTGTTGCACAACTTGTGCCTAAGTAGGAGCTCGCACATTATTATGGTGGTTATCCTGACCTCCGTCACCACCACCACCAGCACCAAGGTTCGCATTCTATCCACCAAGATTATCTGCACCTCGGTTAACTGGGCGTCCATGTCCACGAGTTGTCATTAGACTAAGGCATACCACACGGAACGATCCCTCAGTAATTACCCAACTAGAGGGGGGAATAAAATGGAAAGTTACATTGCATCTATAGGTTGAGAACCAGAGATGTCTAGCAATGATGATTTATGCATGCCACACATATACTTATGAATTTATAAGAAAACAATTTCATGCTCAAATACTTTATTATATAATTCTTATGTACAAAATAGACTGAAGATGCATCTATAATGCATGAATCAAGGTTAATCTGGTAAACTGAATTTATCACATAATGAATAATAATAACTTAATGTACCTTGGAGTCGACGTGGAGCGGCAGAGGTGGATGATCATAATTGCTAAAAAATATTTGACTACTTGCGAAAATGAAATTTGGTTAAGAAAAAGAAACCATTTTAACGAGTCTACAGAACTGTAGACCCGCTCTGATACCACTTATGTAGCGACCACTTTTCTAAAATATGATTCTTCATATTTTAAGAAGAGTAAATCAAAACTCTTGCAGCGGAAATACATTTTCAAAAGGCAAATTTAATATTTGCAAGTAATATTTTCATGTCACCATTAAATAAAAATATAATTCGACGTGAAATTAAAACAAACCAAACACTTGTTCATAAGACATAGTTTGAGAGAAATAACATTAAAAAAATAAACATCTAATCATAGGCTTGATCATCCCACTCTCAATCGCATGCCACATTGAGCTCCTCAACTTGAAAAGGGGTTAAATAGTGGGGTGAGCTTCCAACTCGCTCAGTGTGGAGAGTACGCCATATGTTTAAGTTAATTACTAAATATATTACCAAGTATAAACAACATGACTGATAAATTTTGAAGCCCGTCGGCTAGCCCAAAGGCTTTATATACAATTAAGTGCTTCTGACTGATTTGCACATTTAAGTGCTTCTGACTGATTTGCACATTTAAGTGCTTCTGACTGATTTCACGTGCATATACAAGACAATATATAAAGCAATTAAAATAAACAAAAGCGTA